>CM046349.1:9030850-10230850 GCA_025403435.1 Artocarpus heterophyllus
TCCAGAAGAGCCTCAACCAACTGGTCTTCTTTGCTGTTCTCTATCCACAACCGGAGTGAGTGTGGGCTCACACGTACAGCTCTTCCACCGGTGACTCTCCTTCTAACCAATAGAGAGAACCCAAAGCTAGTGTTCGTGATTTGTGAACAAAAGCTCTCAGGGAGTTTTCAGATGCTCACTAGAAGAGTATCACTCTTAATCTCTCAAATTAATCTGAGTAAATCATAAAACTCACTCCCTTTTTTATAGCTATTGGTCCTGGGGTCAGTCCATATCAGATTAGGTCTCAAAAACTCGAAACAAAATCAAGTTTGGATCAATATCTGATAAGATCCATGTGAAAACATGTAATCTTATGTCTCGCTGATCGGCAGGCCGAACAAGCCCCATCGGCAGGCCGAACACGTCATCCGGCAGGCCGAACTCCCAAGAAAAAATCTCCGTGAATCTTTTATTTTCTACCCGAGATTCTAAAGGATAAAGTCTTAGTTTTGATTCAAATAACCCAATAGAGAAGTTATCTGATCAAAACAAACTTTATCAAGATAATCTCTAAGAAAATAAAGCAATTCACAATAATTCTACAAGTTTATCTTGTTCTAATTTGTCCAAAATTAAAACAACCGATAAACAGACAAGAATTATCTGATCGCAATAATTCAACAAGTTTATCTTGAACTAATTTCTTACAAAATTAATTCAACCGATAAACAGACATGAATCATTTGATTCTTACAAATTTTAAACCAATCTGATAAATTCGACATAAGTCACCAATTATTGAAAAAGCACGTTGTGTCGTTACAGGACTTTGTGAGCTAGCAAAGGGGACCAAAATGGACCTATAAAGTTCAAGCTCATGATAATTATGAAACCCAATATCCCAGATATACATTTCACAATTATCAACTCCAACGCTACTCCACTAAAAGCTTGGAGCTGCACTCTCGAACTTTATAGAATTACGAAGCTCGTGTAGCTAAGTCTCCATGACATATCATAGTGTATTGCATCCCCATATGATCATCCATAATGGGCTTAAGGACAAGTTCTGTCTTTCCTTCCTGATTATTTTTATCTTACGTTCCATTGTCTTACCATTAGAAAACCTACAATCCAAAGATGGTATACCATTTGGTTACACCTATGTATCCAAATAGTTGAGCGCTCCAGTTTTTCAATTACAGGACAACGCATATAAGAGGATATCATTACTCCTAAAGAGGAGCTATGGATTTCATATCTATGAATAACAAGGCTACGCTATTAAGAGTCATGCCTCCAACGTACCGGTATGCATACCACTATTGAGATGTGGGCGTCACCCTTTGGCACATCAAAAGACACAAGACGAGACAACGGGCCCGTTATTCATCTAAGGATTAAGATACAATACAAATGACTGTCTAAAGTGAATCGATTTGCCAGATAGAATTATTAATCCAAATCAATTCACTTTATGTCCCGATCTAACACATCGTCACCTATGACAACGTGCCAATGTTTCTATTCACGGAGTCTAACTCCGATGGTCAAGACAAACCATCTCCCAAAAGGGATATAGACAACATAACAATCTTTACATGAATAAAGTGCCCAACGTTATTCCCTTGATTGCGGATCATATGTTTTAGACCATCACCTTAAGAATCGTGTCTTCCGCATAATCAGTCCATCATATGCCCAATTCTTAAGGCTTAGACTGACAGTCTCAGACTACTGTTTGCTAATCATACATTCAACAAATATGAACATAAAGCGGACAAGATTTGGTATATATAAATGAATAAATTCTTTATTGACAAAAATGTCTCCAAAAACGTATTACATTTTTACTCCTTAGGGCATACATGTCTAACAATCTCCCACTTGCACTAAGTGAGTAAATACAACAAATTCCGCATCCCCATAGCTTCCACATGCCTCTCGAAGACTCTCCCAGTAAGTGTCTTCGTAAATGGATCAGCTAAATTGTCCTCTGACGCGATTTTGCACACCGTGACATGCGCACCCTCAACGAAGTCCTTTATCACATGATACTTCCGATCAATATGCTTACTCTTCTTATGAAATCTTGGTTCCTTAGTATTAGCTACCGCCGCACTGTTATCACAGTACAGTGATACCACTTTATCCATACCAAGAACTACCTCAAGATCCCCAAGGAACTTGCAGAGCCACACTGCTTCTTTCAAAGCATCACTAGTCGCCACATACTCGACCTCCATCGTTGAATCCGAAGTGCAATCTTGCTTCGCACTTCTCCAACTGATGGCACCGCCACCAAGAGTAAACACAAACCCAGAAGTCGATTTCTTAGAATCCAGACAGGATTGAAAATCTGAATCAGTGTATCCTAGAGGAGTTAAGTCCTCACTCGAATACACAAGCATATACCCTCGAGTCTTTCTCAAGTACTTGAAAATATGCTTTACCGCAACCCAATGGTTCGGTCATGGATCCGCCTGAAATCGACTTACAATCCCGACCGCATAGCTAATATCCGGTCGAGTGTAAAGCATGGCATACATGAGACTACCCACTACCGAAGCATAAGGCACCTTCTTCCTGTATTTTCTTTCTTCATAAGACTTTGGAGAGTCTTTCTTAGAAAGAGTAATTCCAGACCTAGATGGTTGCCCACCTTTCTTGGAATCCTGCATTGCAAACCTTTTGAGAATTTTATCTATGTAGCCGGCTTGTGACCAAGCTATCATTTTGTTCTTCCTATCCTGAAAAATTTGGATACCCAGAACAAAATTAGCCTCACCCAAGTCCTTCATGTCAAACTGCTTGGTCAACCATAATTTGACCGATGACAACGCCCCAACGTCATTGCCAATTAGCAGAATGTAATCTACATAGAGCAGTAGAAAAACCACCTTCCCATCCTTTATGTGTTTGTAAACACATGGTTCATCCACATTTTGTGAGAACCCATAAGTCTTGATCACTTGATCAAATCTTATGTTCCAAGAACGGGATGCCTGCTTAAGTCCATAAATTGACTTTATCATCTTACAAACCTTCCCATCTTGACCCGCGACCTTGAACCTGTCTAGTTGTTTCATATAAATGGACTTATCAAGATAGCCATTCAGAAAAGCCGTCTTGACATCCATCTGCCAAATCTCGTAGTCGAGAGCGGCAACTATGGATAAGAGAATCCGGATGGACTTAAACATGGCTACAAACGAAAAGGTTTCCTCATAATCGATTCCTTCCTTTTGCGTATAACCCTTAGCTACCAGTCTAGCCTTAAAGGTTTTGACTTTTCCATCCACTCCTCTTTTCCTCTTGTAGATCCACTTATACCCTATGGGTTTTACCCCTTTGGGAAGATCCACAAGCTCCCAGACCCGATTAGTCTCCATAGACTTCATCTCTATGTTCATGGCCTCTGTCTAGAGTCTTGAATCAACATCCTCCATGGCTTCTGCGTAAGTATAAGGATCCCTATCATGTTCATCCGGTTCAGCCAAGAAGGCCTCCCCATTGAACATATACCTCTCAAGTTGACGCCCGATCCTCCTACTACGCCGAAGCCCCTGAGGTTGTTGTTCAGGTTTGTTTGGTTTTTCTACACCGATCGAAATGGTTTCGTTTGGAACCTCCAGAGTGAACGGATCACCCCTCAACTCCTCAAGCACCACTTTGCTTCGAGGTTTAAAGTCGTTCATGTAACTCTCCTTAAGGAAAGTTGCATTAGTTGAAACCACGACTTTATTTTCCTTTGGGTTATAAAAATAACCCCCTTTAGTCCCTTTTGGATATCCTACAAACACACAAACTTCTGAACATGCTTCCAACTTATTCGGATCCTTAAACAGGACATGAGCCGGACATCCCCATATGCAAATATGGTTTAAGGATGTCTTCCGTCCTGTCCACAACTCGTGAGGAGTTTTATGGACCGATTTTGAAGGCACATTGTTCAAAAGATAACATGCGGTTTGTAGTGCATATCCCCAAACGGATAAAGGCAATGATGAATAACTCATCGTGGACCTAATCATGTCCAACAAAGTCCTATTCCTTCTCTCTGCTACGCCATTCTGCTGCGGAGTGCCCGACGCATTCAAATGGGATAAAATCCCATTCTCTGACAAGTGTCCCAAGAACTCATCAGAGAGGCATTCCCCACCTCAATCAGATCAAAGTGCCTTTATGGGTCTACCCAATTGCTTTTCCACTTCAGCACAAAACTCCCTAAACTTATCATAAGTTTCGCTTTTGTGGTGCATTAGGTACACATACCCATATCTTGACTAATCGTCAATAAAAGTGACGAAATACTCATACCTTCCTCGTGTCCGGATGTTCATTAGTCCACAAACATCACTATGCACAAGTTCTAGAACCCCTTCGGCCCTATTGCCTTTAGACCCGTATGGTCTTTTGGTCATTTTACCCTCCAAACAAGACTCACATTGAGGTATAGATTCCACCTTTAAGTTACTTAAAGGTCCATCCCTTACCAATCTTTGAATCCTATTCAAGTTAATATGGCCAAGGCGCAAATACCAAAGATAAGTCTTATTAGAGTGAGAAGTTTTAAGTTTTTTTGAGTCATTATCATTTATCTCAGCATTAAGCAATAAGTCCATCTTAGGTTTGATAAAATATAGATTATTTTGTATCCATCCAGAACAGATAAAAGATTTGTTTTTACAAATCACCACTTTTTCATTAAAAGATACCACGTAGGAGTCTTTAAATAAAGAAGATACATAAATTAAATTCCTTTTAAATTTAGGAACATAAAAACAATCTCGCAAAATTAAATTCCTATAATTATCAAAGTAAAGATGGACATCTCCCACTACTTTCGCTAAGACCAAGGATCCATCGCCCATCGGAAGCGTTAAGTCTTCACACAGTAGACTTCTCGTTTCTTTGAATCCCTGCAAAGAAACACAAACATGATTAGTTGCACCGGAATCTATGACCCAGATGTCACTGGATTCCTCAACCAAACAAGTTTCTAAATATAAAAGATCACACCTACCTCCATTGGAAAGGAAGTCCTTGCAATGCTTCTTTATATGCCTGACCTTACCACAGAAGAAGCACTTAAGCTTCTTTGGGTTCTTCTTCTTCTTCTTCTTCTTCTTGCTCTTGGTAGTAGCAGGAATAAAAGACTTCCCACTTTTGGCCCGTTGCTTCTTTCCATCCCCAGAGTTAGGATTGGAACCAGAAGTAGCTACTAAGTTGGCCTCACCACCAGCAGGAGACTCCATGATCAGCAGTTCAAACTCCTGTAACTGTTTCATCAGTTCTGTCAAGGTCATATCTCGTCTATTGCTTAAATTAAAAGTAGCTCTAAATGGAATAAATTCCTTAGACAGAGTCTCAAAAACCATAGTCATCTGAGTTTCAGCATCGATGTCGGCTCCATTGGTTTGAGCCTCAGCGAGGTAACCCATGACCAACATCATGTGCTCTTTTACAGATGTCCCCGGTCTCTGTCTACAGTTTAAGAGTTTCTGAAGAGCCCTTTATTGCTTTGTTATGGCCTGGCCTCCAAACATGTCCTTAAGATTATCCGAGATCTGCTTCGCATTCTCATAATCCTGATGTTGAGCCTGCAGCATGTTGTTTATGCTAGCCATAACATAGCAGCGGGCCTGATCATTAGCATCTTTCCAGCGGTCGTACGCTTGGAATTGCTCATTACTTGAGTCTCCCGTAGGCTCGGGAGGACAAGGGGTTATCAGTACATATTTCAGTTTCTTAAAGGATAGGACGATGTCTAGGTTTTGTTTCCAATCATTATAATTCTCACCGGTTAATTGGTTTTTGTCAAGTATCGATGATAAAGCGTTTTTAGACATTTTCAATCTACAATAAAGAATCATATACCAAACATAAGCAAACATATATAAAAATTTAGTAAGATAACACAATCATGTAAAATCATACAAATGTGTTTATGTGTCAAAATCTTGAAATATCACAACCTTACAACGATAATTCCCAACTCAGAATTCAACAAGCTCCTAGGGGAGTCATGCCAAATTCAATCAGGAACACGGATCCCCTCCTGATTAATATATGCCATCCAAGACCCGTATGATCCAGCATATACTAATAATCATTTCTTTGGCCATTAATTTTATTAACAGAGCTCCTAAGGGAGGTTAATAATAAAATTAACGTGAGTGTATAACCACCATTTTAATATTTTATCCATGATTTATAATCACCACCTAGGGGTGTGCAACCATAAATCATACTAAAATACCTTATCCTTTTAGAGATCCAATCTGGTACATGATAGAAATTCCTTCCTAGGGGTCGGGACCACCATGTTCTTCCTATGGACCAACGATGGAGGCCTTAGCTCCTCTCTTTGAAAACCTTTTCTCACTCAATCTTTTGAAGTCAAGGTTTTATTTTAAAATTATGCATGAACAATTTTAATATGAGGGGCACTCCCTATTCTATATGACATGTTATCAATATACATGGTAAATCATATTATAATGCAGACAAGCAAAGCTACAAGCAAAATAATAGTAACCGTAATATTATGGTTCCACCCTAGAGAATAGAAAACTAAGATTACAAGAGAATAATCGAGACATTTATCGATTCTTCATCCTTGAATCCTCAAGCTGTATCCTTCTTCATGTAATATCCAACTTCAAGTCTTCAATACCGTATGAATCGAATACTTCATATTTCCGGTCATATTCAAATTTAATGTTTCTCATAATCGTCCCAAAAATAAAATTAAAACTGCACTAGAAAAATTACACCTTTTCTGGACACTTGGCAACTCTCGGTCGGCAGGCCTATCTAGGTGATCGGCCTGCCGATCATGAAGGTTCGGCCTGCCGACAGAGTACCAAAATTTCTGCCCCACTGTCGGCCTATCGGACCACACGTCCGGCCTGTCGATTTGTGACCTTCGACCTGCCGAACTGTGAGGTCCGGCATGCCGATCGAGCAGAAAACCCTCATTTCAGAAAATACAATTTTAATACAATTCATCAATTTTATTTTCAACAATTCAAAAACAAAAAATTTAAGACTCAGGAAATACCTAGAGGCGCCATCATCAATCTTTAAGATCCGACTTCTCGTTCCGTCTTCTCCAAATAATTATTTAATTACAAAATTCTTACAAATTAAAAATTAAATAACAATTCTTAGACAGAAATGACAGTCCGCCATCTAATTACATGAAAAACCTAGATATACATTCTAACCTCTAAGGAACCATAACCGGTATTAATTAATTAATAAATAGTTAAACAACGATTTAATCAACCATAATTAATTAATAAATATTCACCACATAATTCATAACAACATATATATTATATAGAAACCTAGAGTGCAATCTCTCTATAAAATTCAATTCAAGCATAGGAGAGATTAAGATCACAAAATTTATGCATATAACATGATCACAAACTTGCAAATTTATGTAAAAACCTGGGCTCTGATACCAATTGTCGGAAACAAAGTGCGCAGCGAAATTTTTAAAAAAATTTTCATCAGAGTAATTTCTAAAACACAAGTTTGACATGTTATATGTATAAATTGGATAGATCTTACTAACCTCAGTGTTCCGAAGAACCTCCACAACCTGTGTAGAGAAGTAACGTTCTAGAAGAGCCTTAACCAACTGGTCTTCTTTGCTGTTCTCTATCCACAACCGGAGTGAGTGTGGGCTCACACGTACATCTCTTCCACCGGTGACTCTCCTTCCAACCAATAGAGATAACCCAAAGCTAGTGTTCGTGATCTGTGAACAAAATCTCTCAGGGAGTTTTCAGATACTCATTAGAAGAGTATTACTCTTAATCTCTTAAATTGATCTGAGTAAATCATAGGACTTACTCCCTTTTTTATAGCTATTGGTCCTGGGGTCAGTCCATATCAGATTAGGTCTCAAAAACTTGAAACAGAATCAAGTTCAGATCAATATCTGACAAGATCCACATGAAAATGTGTAATCTTATCTCTCGCTGATCGGCAGGCCGAACAGGCCCCATCGGCAGGCCGAACACGTCATCCGGCAGGCCAAACTCCCGAGAAAAAATCTCCACGAATCTTTTATTTTTCACCCAAGATTCTAAAGGATAAAGTCTCAGTTTTAATTCAAATAACCCAATAGAGAAGTTATCTGATCAAAACAAACTTTATCAAGATAATCTCTAAGAAAATAAATCAATTCACAATAATTCTACAAGTTTATCTTGTTCTAATTTGTCCAAAATTAAAACAACCGATAAACAGATAAGAATTATTTGATCGCAATAATTCAACAAGTTTATCTTGAACTAATTTCTTACAAAATTAATTCAACCGATAAACAAACATGAATTATTTGATTCTTACAAATTTTAAACCAATCTGATAAATTCGACATAAGTCACCAATTATTGGAAAAACACGCTGTGTCGTTACAAGACTTTGTGAGTTAGCAAAGGGGACCAAAATGGACCTATAAAGTTCAAGTTCATGATAATTATAAAACCCAATATCCCAGATATACATTTCACAATTATCAACTCTAACACTACTCCACTAAAAGCTTGAAGCTGCACTCTCGAACTTTATAGAATTACAAATCTCGTGTAGCTAAGTCTCCTTGACATATCATAGTGTATTGCATGCCTATATGATCATCCATAATCGGCTTAAGGACAAGTTCTATCTTACCTTCCTGATTATTTTTATCTTATGTTCTATTGTCTCACCATTAGAAAACTTACCATCCAAAGATAGTATACCATTCGGTTACACCTATGTATTCAAATGGTTGAGCGCTCCAGTTTTTCAATTACAGGACAACGCATATAAGAGGATATCATTACTCCTAAAGAGGAGCTATGGATTCCATATCTATGAATAACAAGGCTACGCTATCAAGAGTCATGCCTCCAATGTACCGGTATACATACCACTATTGAGATGTGGGTGTCACCCTTTGGCACATCAAAAGACACAAGTCAAGACAACGGGCCCATTATTCATCTCAGGATTAAGATACAATACAAATGACTGTCTAAAGTGAATCGAGTTGCCGAGACAGAATTATTAATCCAAATCAATTCACTTTATGTCCCGATCCAACACATCGTCACCTATGACAACGTGCCAATGTTTCTATTCATGGAGTCCAACTCCGATAGTCAAGACAAACCATCTCCCAAAAGGGATATAGACAACATAACAATCTTTACATGAATAAAGTGCCCAACTTTATTTCCTCGATTGCGGATCATATGTTTTAGACTGTCACCTTAAGAATCATGTCTTCCGCATAATCAGTCCATCATATGCCCAATTCTTAAGGCTTAGACTGACAGTCTTAGACTACTGTTTGCTTATCATACATTCAACAAATATGAACGTAAAGAGGACAATATTTGGTATATATAAATGAATAAATTCTTTATTGATAAAAATGTCTCCAAAAACGTATTATATTTTTACTCCTTAGGGCATACATGTCTAGCAAGAACGCCATAAAGTTGGTGTTGGGGCATGGTGTGGCAAAGAGGCTATGTTTGTAACACCCACCTATTTTTATGTAATGAATCACGTTAAGTTGGTAACGGCGTTAATGATATTTTATTAATAGTTTATGTTATATGTAATGATATATGATGTTAATGTTACTAACTTTTTATGTCAAGTTTTATGACAGGTTACGACCGCATGGAATCGTTGTGCTCAAGTGTTCATGATTATTTTAATGTATGTTTAATTGTGATGCAAGATGAATTGAATGTTTTAATGTATGGCATTTAAGGACAGTTCGGCAAGTCGGACTTTCAAGTTCGGCAGGCCGAACAGTCTGCCCAAGATCGACAGGCCGAAGGAATTCATCGGTAGGCCAAACTTGGTGGAACCGGTAGGCCGAAGGAGAAAATCGACAGGCCGAACACGGTTGACGAGCAGTCAGCAGAAATCTCTCCAAACTTATGGTTGAGATAATTACATTAAATGGGTGATTTATTGTGATTAATTGGTATATTTAAGGAATAATTTTGTCAGTTAAGGAAATTAAAAGGTTGACTTCGCATTGATTTGTCTGAGTTTAAATGGTTTCCTATTTTAAGAGGGCAAGTTATGGTAAGTAATGAGTGATTGTTTGACTTCCCTCTTTTCTCTCCTTCCTCCACGCCATTTGCTGTTAAACAGTCAGAAAATTCTAACTTAATGGAGAGTAATGAATTATCATTATACTCATTACATTAAAATTTTTTTAACGTTTTCTTTTCCTTAGATTTTCTCTCATCCTCTCTCACGCCTTTTCTCTCAGTTCTGAGACGTTTTTTCTGTCTTTCTCTCTTCCTCTTCTCTTCTCCACGAATTCCATTCCTTTTCTCACAAAAAAAAAAAATTCTCTGTAAGAAAATTTAAAGAAGAAGTTATATTTTGTTGGTTGAATTCAAGAAATTTGAGAAGAAAATTTTTAAGGTAAGGACTCATTTCTTTGTGTTTTTTTTTTTTAAAAGAATTCTCCTCCACCAATCGTCTACAATATCTTTCTCTAGGTATTGTATTTTGTCTTGAGTTTTTATTATGATATTCATGTATGTATTATGTGATGTTTTTCCAAATTCATATCATTTCGGTGTTCAATGAAAAATATGAATTTTCTGTCTTCTACCCCTCACAGTAAAATGTTACTGTTTAATTTTGATGTATGAAAATGTAATGTTTATTCAAGGGGTAAATATGATGTTTTCATGAAAATTGACAAGAAAATGCTTGTGTCATGTATGATGAATGTAATTTTGAGTTATGTGAAATTTTATGAGATTACGTTAAGAAGACTATTTTAACAATGGTATTTTTGGATTTTTGTTTTATAAAATGTTTTATATGTTTAAATGATTTTTATTGATGATGAAATAATTGTATGATATTGAAATACATGATAATAAGATGTTTGTATGAATTTTAAAATATATGTATTTTAAATTATTTGAAAACATTTTCAAAAGATTTTCATGATTGAAATATATGTGATGTTATGATGATAATTTATGCGAAAATGTTTTCACAATTATGGTTATGAATTATGATAATATGAGATGAATGTATATATATGAATGTTATATGAATGAATGTTATATTAATGGATGATATATGAATGGATGATTTATGCTATGATGAAAAGTAATAATTTATATGTGATGGTATATGAATGGATGTTTTATGATAAGTATTAATTTTATTGTATTTTAAATGGATAAATGGCATGAACACTTAAAGGAACGAGCACATCGAGACCGTGGCATCGTCACCAAAAGTATATTAAGGTTAAGTAAGCTAGCGTTAAGGTAATGTGACACCCGTTATTCTCCTAACGGGTATTGAGGTAATTAAATTAATTTTTAGTGTATAAAAAAAAAAAATTTGCTTCATTTAAATTTATTTTATAATATTTATTTTTATCTATTTTTAAATTTTCTAAAATTCTCCTATATTTATTTAGTATGATTACTAAAAAGCCTTAGAACTTCTAATAAATCTCAAAAATGTCATATTGGCATTATGTGTGTTAAAGTCTTTAGATGAGACATAAGGATATCTTTTCCAACTACTCTTGACCCTCATTTTCTTTATTTCCTCCGTGACATGCTTCAACATGTCTCCTCTATAATTGTTTCCATCACTTCTCTTCAAAGACTTCATCTTTTCTTCCTTTCTCTTCCACGGTTCCCACACTCTTCTTCTCATTTCTTTGCTGAAGCAAAATACTTAGAGAACTTCTTCAAGGCAGCCATAAAAATCAGCCACCATCACCTCCATTTGAGCAAGAATTTCAGTCATACCGAAGTAAAGGAACCTGTTTTGAAGCCATTTTAAGCTTCTAACTAACCATAATCTGAGGTTAGAATCTTATGAACAAATTTAGTCTTTCATTTATAAATTTTCTTTTATACTAAAGGATTATTCAAATTTGCGTTCTTAAACCTAAGTATATGTTTGTTACTATTTTGGAGCATATGTATGAAGTCTAAGTGTATATGCCCTAGACAAAATTTATATTGTTAAACTTTATAATACCTCTATGGGCAGTGGTTATTTCTTGAAATTCTAAGATTAAATTAAAATAAATTTTATGAATATAGTTGTATGTTGTGCTTTAGTTTTAATTGTCCTTATGCACGCCTTAGGATCAAGGGAGTATGGAGCTAACGTTAACTGATTCCAGGATTAAAAGATTGTTGATAAGCTTGAAAGGTAGGGATTCTATTACTCATCTTTTGTGAGGTTTTTATAGAATTAAAATTGATTGTTTTGCCGCAATATATCTATATCTATGTTGAACTGATATTATATGAGTATCACATATGAAACTATGACATGGACTCGTCTTGTATTGTACGGCGAGGAACATAATGAATTGACACATGTTATAAATTGAGAAGCATGGTTAGGAAAACTGACTATATTAATAATGATTTAATATAGAGAAATGGTGAGACATGAAGAGGGCGACGGTTACGTCCTTGGGCATGAATACCCTAAAAGGTAAAATAGGGGGAAGGCGATGACGCTTCCTTGGGTTGAAAGTCCCAGAACACACTGTACAGGAATCGATTTGGTGAGGACTCGGGGCTTGATGTCCCCTCACCGGAACACCCTTGGAATGTTTATAGGGTGATCAAGTGCGCCCATTTGGGTCTCGATGAGTTGAGTGATACTCTATTTAACATGGATACCTAGGAACAATGATGATTGGTAATATTTGCATAAATGTGTAATTATGACACTTGGTAATGATTAACTACGGTATCCATAAGATGTGATCATAATAAACCTCATAATCTGGAATATGATGTAACTTACTAACCATGCAGGTTTTAATGTGGTAATGATAAAAACCTAAAGGTGAGTAATGGTTTTCTCTACTGAGCATAGTGTTGCTCATTCCCTTATGTTTATATCTTTTCAGGACTCACTAAGTGTGAGGTGGCTACGAGAAATATAGTTGAGGAAGCGATGTAACTATATTACATTGGGACTGCTCAATTGTAAAGAATGTTCTTCATGATAATGTAAGCATCAATTGTTACTTTCTGTGACTGTATTATAATGTGTTGAGGGTTAAAATGATGATGACAACAGTTTATATTATTAAATTTAAGGTGCTACATTAAAACTGTGGTTTATTTGTCGTTTATATTTTTATTTTTGAGTTGAGAGTTTTCATTTAAGTCCCGGGCAAATTTTATTTTTAAGGTTTTACTTTTATTATTTATTTTTATTTTATCTCATTAAAAACTGTTAACCCCCACATAGGGGCGTTACAGAATTTTTGGTATCAGAGCCTAGGTTCGGTTAACCTAGGGAGTGTAGCACCACTTTAAAAAAATATATTTTTGAGATGGTTTTGAAACTGAATTTTCATTGTCATCATCAAAATGAACCTTCACATTGATTTATACAGTCTAGAAGGATGTAACATGGAAAGGCCATAGAATGAAAATATTAATAGTTATATGAGTACAATAATTATATAGAAGGAAAGTATTAATAGTTATAAGAGAATGATAATTATATGGAATGAGTTTATAAGTAGAATGCTTATGAGAGATTCGTATAATATTTGGATCTATAAGCATATCTAATTCGTATAAACGATGAGAAATTCGTATAGATACGAGGATTGAAAAGCCTTTTGTCTCGTGAAAAACAATAAGAAATATAAGGCTTGATTTATTGATTTTAAAGTTTGACATAGATATGCCAAATTTTTCGTAATTGATTCAAACCTAAGTAATGATTATGTGTGGATTCGATGGAGCACATAAGTGTCAATGTCTTTTCTTAAAAGTTCTATATATTTGAGGAATATGATATAAGTTGGGAATCATGGTATTGAATCTTGAGAGAGATAAATGTTAGACTTTTGGTCTGTTGAGACTGTGTAAAGTCTAGAATGCATGAATCTCAAAATTGGAATATTTTGTTACGTACATTGTATTTAAGTGTATCAGTGAATCTTTTGGTTACCTAAGGTTTTGTTATATGAGGAAATTATATATTGTATGAGTAGAATTGTGGGGATTGTAGATGTTCTTAAGTAGTAACTACTAGTGTCTTTGTTCATTGATATGGTCTACGTTGAAAGACGTAAATCGTATTGATTTCAAGGTTAGTCGCATTCTAAACCCTTGGTAGTAATGATGATGAATCCATTGATAGATGTTAAGTATTATGAATAACATATGGGTGTATGCATTGTTCAATAAGGTTTTGATTAAAACAAAATCATTTGAGTTGCTGGAAGATTGTGTTGTTATGAAATGATTTTAAATATCATTCAGGAAGATCCTTGTTGTCGTTAAATTAGATTTGTTGTTTATAGTTAACTTTATCTATAGTGGGCTTTGAATTGAGTTTAAGATTCATACAAATTGGTTTTCAATTTTATGTTTGTTATTTAACTCGTTCTAAATGTGTTAAGGCCCGAAACAACCTGACCATTTTCAACTAAGAACATTTGGGCCTAGTTCAAATCTTAAATCAGTTTGATTCACACTGTCTCTCCCACGTGGTCTCTATACGTGTCATATACAGTGGTTTAATCATTGTTTACATATACGTTTACTGTGCCTAGGAGCTTATTTCTCTGAGTTCACTTTTTCTCTCTTAATTTGTTATTTTCTCTCTAAATCGCAAATCCTCTTCTTTTTCACTAGAAATTCTTCTTTCCCTCTAAAAAGAAGAAGGTATTCTAGGATTCTGCAATTTACTATCTTAATTTTTCATTTCTATTTACTCTTCTTTCATCTCATCATGGACCCAAAGTACCAACATCTGAGAAAGTATTTCCCATCACTCTCCCAAAAGATTCTCAGAAAGAAATACAAGGCTAGAATTACTCGGTTGTGGATTCTTATACATTTTGGCATCCCTTGTGATGTGAGAATGTTGATAGAGGGGAAGATCCGTCCGAGTGACTTTAGTCAAGATGTCGGTTTACCAGGAACAGGTACCAGTCGTAGTGCAATGAAAAGAAGAGCTCGTGCCATCGTAGTCGCTTGTAACAAATGTGGAAGACAAAATTGTAACGGTAAATGTACTTCACCTGGTTATATGTCTACGAATAGAGAGGATAAAATAAGGTTTTGTAGGGATGGACTTTCAAAGGAGAACTTGGATAGTATCCATCCTCCTCTCCACGGTCACCCTAGTGGATATGTTCAAGGAGCTATTTTTAAACTCTGGCCTAAATTTTATACAGAAAGACAACGCCTCAGGAATATGGTATTTCTAGATCCTGTTTGTCAAGCCATAAGAAAACTGGATGGGGAATAAGTCATCGCTCTATAAAGGTTATTTAGTCTTTACTTATTTGAAGCAGTTTTAGCTGATGTTCAACAGTTTGTGTTTTTCTTTTACTTAGAATATTTGCTTTTGTGTTTGAAATAATTGTGATTATTAGATTGATACAGTAAGTGTTAATATCTTATTTAATTTATGATTTTCTTAAATATATATATAATAAAATATATTATCTTATCAGACACGTTACATACGATACAGTAATATGTTTGAATTTTGAAAAGCTTATCCAGATATTTCAAGATTTGTGTCTCAAATTTCAAAAGTTCTACAGTATTTGTCGTTTATATTAAATTTCTAGACTTGGTGTATATTTGTCAAAAAGTCTACAGTTGTGTCAAGAGGGTCTTTTGTCAAATTGTTCTCAATTGTCAAAAGTTATACAATTAGAGTCTAATCTTTTTCAAAAAGTGAATCAGATTTTCTGTAAACTATTAATCACCTTATCTTACTTTCTTATCCGCACAAGATTTTGTTTAAATCTTTGGATTACCTTTTCATTACCTACTCGTCTATCTCTTTAGCCCTTTTTGTAGATTTCTCATCTTTAAAATCTCATGTAGAACCCGAAGTCTAAGTGGAGCAGACATTAAGCAACCACTTCTATAAACCAAATATGTCTACCTCCCAGTCCACGAAGAAAATAAAGAATGTCTGTGTCTTTTGTGGTTCCAGCTTTGGAAAAGATAAAGCTTATTTAGAAGCTGCAAATCACTTAGGGCAAGTCCTAGCACGCAAAAAGATTAACATAATCTATGGGGGTGGTAGTATAAAAATGATGGTAAATATGGCACTAGCAGCTAGGTCTAGCGACGCTACTGATGTAAGAATTTGGCCTCATATTCCAGTTGAAGGAAACCTTTGTAAGGAAGCCATAGGTAAGGGAGAAGGAGTCAGGAGTATCCCTAAAAATTTTAAAGACATAATCTATAATTCTGATGCTTTTATAGCATTACCTGGTGGTCTAGGTACTCTTGAGGAAATATTTATAGTTGCTTGTGGGCAATTGTTGGGCTTTTATTCCAAACCTTTGGGTCTGCTGAACGTAAAGGGTTTTTATGACGGTCTTTTGAAATTTCTAGATTACGCTGTGGAAGAAAACATCACTACAGAATCGGAGAGACAAATCTTTGTCACTGCTTCAACAGCTGAGGAATTGATAGATAAAATGCAAATCATACATCCAGAATCCGACACTGCAACATCCAAGCTTGAATGGGAAAGGGAAAGCCGGGAGCGGCCAATTGATTTGAATCTCCATCTGTAATCTTTTTGTTTTATCTTTGGCATGTAGGCATGTGTGTCCGTATTTCGTGTGTTACGAATAACCGTTTGCCTTGTATTCTGTGTTTCTTGTGGTACGTTGTTGTTCAATCTTTTAGATTCATTGAGCCTAATGCCGGGATGGCTGGATACAGAGTACTTGATGCTCTCGAAACGCATCCTTCTTAAGGTCCGATCTTTTGTTTATCGATGTTTTTGTATCCTCTAAGCATGCATGATATGGATAGCTGGTATACGGAGTGCCTTGTACTCTCGAAACGTATCCGTATTATGTTTGTAATGTGTAATATTTTGTTAATATTATGTGGAAGTACCAGAGTCAGTTATGGGGATATTCCATATGAAATATGAGTATATTATTTGGGTTGAATGTTTGTGTCATGAGGATAGCTGTTTAATGAAAAATATGTCGGGTATGTTTGCAACCAGAGATTCCGCTTAATATCTCTATGAATAAGTTTAATGTATGGTTTTGAATATAAGTGTTTGTGATATATGTTTTATGATTATGTTTTAGTTTATTAGTTGAGGTATGAAATCAAATATATTTGACTTTTCCTTACTCAAAAAGGAAAAGGAACCTAAAGATGAAGTATATAAAATTTCTCTGGCAATCTCCTTAAATGTGATTGTAAATCACAGTCCATGGACAATGAAGGACTGGAATCATGGTATGGTCAATATGTATGCCTGATCAGATTCTTAGACTATTATACGGTGTTATAAGTTGAAACTTGTCAGAAATACTCTCATTGAGGGATTTAGAATTTAGAGTAAGATTTATTATGCAAGTAAATAAGTGGAAATACGATGACTTAAATTTGAAGGACAAACAACATTAACAGTTTAGACTCGGAATTGGAATCATAATGGAATTAAAATTTTTACTAGTATTGCTAGAATTGAAATTTCGAGGACGAAATTTCTTTAAGGGGGGTAGAGCTGTGACACCCGTTATTCTCCTAACGGGTATTGAGGTAATTAAATTAATTTTTAGTGTATAAAAAAAAATTTGCTTCATTTAAATTTATTTTATAATATTTATTTTTATCTATTTTTAAATTTTCTAAAATTCTCCTATATTTATTTAGTATGATTACTAAAAAGCCTTAGAACTTCTAATAAATCTCAAAAATGTCATATTGGCATTATGTGTGTTAAAGTCTTTAGATGAGACATAAGGATATCTTTTCCAACTACTCTTGACCCCCATTTTCTTTATTTCCTCCGTGACATGCTTCAACATGTCTCCTCTATAATTGTTTCCATCACTTCTCTTCAAAGACTTCATCTTTTCTTCCTTTCTCTTCCACGGTTCCCACACTCTTCTTCTCATTTCTTTGCTGAAGCAAAATACTTAGAGAACTTCTTCAAGGCAGCCATAAAAATCAGCCACCATCACCTCCATTTGAGCAAGAATTTCAGTCATACCGAAGTAAAGGAACCTGTTTTGAAGCCATTTTAAGCTTCTAACTAACCATAATCTGAGGTTAGAATCTTATGAACAAATTTAGTCTTTCATTTATAAATTTTCTTTTATACTAAAGGATTATTCAAATTTGCGTTCTTAAACCTAAGTATATGTTTGTTACTATTTTGGAGCATATGTATGAAGTCTAAGTGTATATGCCCTAGACAAAATTTATATTGTTAAACTTTATAATACCTCTATGGGCAGTGGTTATTTCTTGAAATTCTAAGATTAAATTAAAATAAATTTTATGAATATAGTTGTATGTTGTGCTTTAGTTTTAATTGTCCTTATGCACGCCTTAGGATCAAGGGAGTATGGAGCTAACGTTAACTGATTCCAGGATTAAAAGATTGTTGATAAGCTTGAAAGGTAGGGATTCTATTACTCATCTTTTGTGAGGTTTTTATAGAATTAAAATTGATTGTTTTGCCGCAATATATCTATATCTATGTTGAACTGATATTATATGAGTATCACATATGAAACTATGACATGGACTCGTCTTGTATTGTACGGCGAGGAACATAATGAATTGACACATGTTATAAATTGAGAAGCATGGTTAGGAAAACTGACTATATTAATAATGATTTAATATAGAGAAATGGTGAGACATGAAGAGGGCGACGGTTACGTCCTTGGGCATGAATACCCTAAAAGGTAAAATAGGGGGAAGGCGATGACGCTTCCTTGGGTTGAAAGTCCCAGAACACAC
Source organism: Artocarpus heterophyllus (assembly GCA_025403435.1). NCBI lineage: Eukaryota > Viridiplantae > Streptophyta > Magnoliopsida > Rosales > Moraceae > Artocarpus > Artocarpus heterophyllus. Next base: position 9,049,654 of record CM046349.1, read on the forward strand.
TGTACAGGAATCGATTTGGTGAGGACTCGGGGCTTGATGTCCCCTCACCGGAACACCCTTGGAATGTTTATAGGGTGATCAAGTGCGCCCATTTGGGTCTCGATGAGTTGAGTGATACTCTATTTAACATGGATACCTAGGAACAATGATGATTGGTAATATTTGCATAAATGTGTAATTATGACACTTGGTAATGATTAACTACGGTATCCATAAGATGTGATCATAATAAACCTCATAATCTGGAATATGATGTAACTTACTAACCATGCAGGTTTTAATGTGGTAATGATAAAAACCTAAAGGTGAGTAATGGTTTTCTCTACTGAGCATAGTGTTGCTCATTCCCTTATGTTTATATCTTTTCAGGACTCACTAAGTGTGAGGTGGCTACGAGAAATATAGTTGAGGAAGCGATGTAACTATATTACATTGGGACTGCTCAATTGTAAAGAATGTTCTTCATGATAATGTAAGCATCAATTGTTACTTTCTGTGACTGTATTATAATGTGTTGAGGGTTAAAATGATGATGACAACAGTTTATATTATTAAATTTAAGGTGCTACATTAAAACTGTGGTTTATTTGTCGTTTATATTTTTATTTTTGAGTTGAGAGTTTTCATTTAAGTCCCGGGCAAATTTTATTTTTAAGGTTTTACTTTTATTATTTATTTTTATTTTATCTCATTAAAAACTGTTAACCCCCACATAGGGGCGTTACAGGTAAGTACATTCTCACCTGTAACATGACACGTTTTACAAAGTTTGATGATATGTTCACAATGATATTCATGATGATTTTATGGTTGTTTTTCCTTAAAGGAATTCTTATGAAAGATTTTCATGATTTAAAGTTATGTAAGTGTGATGATGACATGTTTTAATGTATAAAAATTATGTATATATGTATCACCTAATAAGTGTTGCACACTAATGTTATGAAATGATATGTTATGATGTCATGTTTTGTTTGGGATTAGCTACCCTTCTCCTCTCATGACGGCGCGCCTACTATGATGTTCATGGTGCAACACTTGGGCCCTTAAGATAAAATGAAATAAGTTTTAATATGGTTAATGTAATGAAAGATATGTTTCTATGCAATTGTGCTTAAGGCACTTTTATGATATGATGACAATGATGATGATGTGATGATGTATATGAAATGTTTTTAAATGTGAGAATTATATGTACTTACTAAGCATTAGCTTAATCACGTTTTATGTCATGTTGCAGATAAGGGTAAGAAAATCATGGCATAGGCGGAGGACATGGGAAGGTGTGTGAGCACAAAGCACGATGAATTGTAACCGGAAGAACGCCAAGAAGAATCTTTTTTTTTTTTTTATGTTTTAATTCAAGCTTTATATTTTGTACATATTTTTTTATGTTAAGTTTTAAGAATACTTGAACTATGGTTTGATACTTTATTTTATCAATTTAAAGAATTTTGATCTTCTGTAATTTTTATGAAAAGTTAATTCTGTTTTACAAATTAAGTTTTTTCTCAAGGATTTAGGCTCGGTCAGCCAGCCAAAGGTCATGGGTCGGCCTGCCGATGTTTGAAAGTTCGGCCTGCCGATCACGTTTTCGGCCTGCCGGACGATGATAAGTTTTTAATCCAGATTTACAAGGCCTCTGCCGGCCTGCCGGTTGAGGAACTCCGGCCTGCTGAAGTCCGAAGTTCGGCTTGGCAAACTGTGGGAGTAAATGAGTTATAAACAATGTGATGTTTTAAACGATGTGATGTTTTTATAAGTTATGATTTTACAACTTGGTATACCTATTTTATAAAAATAAGTTTATGATTAATTTAAAGTATAATTAAATAAATTATGATATAGAATAAGTTAAACAATGATGTTGTTTTTTTTAAAAAATATATATATATATGAATGGATCCTGGTTAAGTACTTTAATTATATTTACAATTTAAAGTATCGTATAAGTCTTGGGCTTATGTTTTTGTTTAAAGTTTAAACAAGGATGAATGTATGAAAGTAACGACATCTGTGACGTCCGTAAGGGGGCCGTTACAGGCTTTGGTATCAAAGCGATTTTCTGATTACAATTCATATCGCCACATGTCAATCCAAGTCCTCCAAGTAAGTATGTTATGAAGTTAGACGTATTGATGCAAGTATGATGATAAGATTAAGGTCTAAATATTTAATAATTAACGATCCAGTAGTGAATTCAACAAGAAGTTCTTCCATATGAATGTTACGAGGAAGCATTATGAGGAGTTCGAGAGCTTACACTAGGGGGACATGTCAGTCACTAATGTGGTGACGAAGTTTGACTAGCTTGCTCGTCTATGTCCAGGAATGGTTATGGATGAAAGTGAAAGGGTCAGAAGACTGATTAGAGCCCTTAGGCCAGATATTGCTGCAATCATTGACGGGGCAAGTCCGCCAAGGACTCAAGAGTAGGTTGTTATGAGGGCTCAACGTGCTGAGTTTCAACTATCCAAGCTAAGAAGGAACCAGACTCAGTCGGCTCAGCAAGCCAACAATACAAGCAACGAGAACCGCCCTCCCCACAGGAACAACAACAACAACAACAGCAATAACAACAACCAAAACTGGAGGAATAACAAGAGGAAGGGTAATCCTCAAAACCAACATGGCCAAGACAACAAGAGGCACAATGATGGCCAGCCTAACAATAATAACAGACGATTCAACCGTGTGCCAAATGTGGAAAGAAAGATCTAGGGGAATGTTGCTTGGGAACAAACCAATGTTTCATATGTGGGCGTGAAGACCACTCTGCTAAGAACTGCCCCAAGCTGATGAATGCCAATGCCCCGCAGAGAGCTTCTCCTCAAGCTTAGCTTCATCAGATACAAGCCTCCCTTGAAGGGTCACTTATCAGTCAAGGGAGAATTGAAGCTCCACCAACGAATGCCTGAATCTATGCTATGACGAAAGAACAAGTGGCTGCAGAAGCTTCCAATGTGGTCACAGGTCAGATAACAAGTTTATCTAATAATGCTTATGTTCTTTTCGATACGGGTGCTACGCATTATTTTGTATCTATGTCATATGCTAAGAAGTTAGAGGTTCGTTTAGAGCCTATGAGACAGGGATTCACTACGACACTACCCTCCGGGGAAGTTATATTATCTACGCACTGTTTGCATACAGTACCCCTATTGATTTCTGATAGGGAGTTATTCGTCAACCTTATTGTGATCGACATGTATGACTATGACATGATTCTTGGGATGGATTTCCTCAGAAAGTATAATGCCGCTATCGAATGCCAAAAACAAAAGGTGATCTTCCATCCTGAAGGTGATCAGAAGTTCATTTATGTTGGCAAGTGCAGAAAGAAACCCCATATATTTCTATCGGCAATGAAAGCAAGGAAGTTATTAACAAGTGGCTGTATGGGCTATCTGGCGAACGTTGTAGACAAAAGCCAAGAAGGAAAGACAAGAATTGAAGATGTGCATGTTGGTCAAGAATAGGCATATGTGTTTCCTGATGATCTGACGAGTCTACCGCCAGAAAGAGAAGTTGAATTCGAGATTGAGCTCACTCCTGGCACCGATCCAATCTCAAAAGTGCTTTATAGAATGGCCCCTATAGAGTTAAAGGAACTTCACACGCAACTAAAGGAGCCACTTGACAAAGGATTTATCAGGCCAAGTCACTCACCATAGGGTGCTACAGTCTTGTTTGTAAAGAAGAAGGATGGTACTATGAACTCTGCATCGACTACAGAGAGCTGAACAAGATGACGATCAAGAACAAGTATCTGTTGCCTCGAATCGATGATTTGTTTGATCAACTCAAGTGTGCATCGATGTTCTCAAAGATTGATCTACGATTAGGATATCACCAGTTGAAGGTTAAAGAATGAGATATCCCTAAGACTGCTTTTAGGTCGAGGTATGGTCACCATGAATTTGTGGTTATGCCTTTCGGTCTGACGAATGCACCTGCTACCTTTATGGATTTGATGAACAGGGTATTCAAGGATTTCCTCGATAAATTTGTTGTTGTATTTATCGATGACATTTTTGTCTATTCTAAGAATCACGAAGAGCATGAGAAGCATTTAAGGATCGTGCTGGAGACTTTAAGAAGACACCAGCTATATGCAAAGTTCTCTAAATGCGAGTTTTGGCTTGATAAATTGTCATTTTTAGGGCATGTTATTTCAAAGGAAGGGATTATGGTTGACCCTGCCAAAGTAGAAGGCGTCCACAACTGGAAGCAACCGATGAATGCAAGTGAAATAAGGAGCTTCTTGGGTTTAGCAGGATATTACTGGAGATTTGTAGAAGATTTCTCCAAGATAGCTGCTCCACTTACGAACCTAACTCGCAAAGGAAAGAAGTATGAATGGACAGATGTATGTGAAAAGAGTTTTCAAGAACTGAAGAAAAGGCTAACGATAGCTCCAGTGTTGGCAATTCCTGAAGGAAATGATAGGTTTGTTATTTATAGTGATGCATCCAAGATGGGCCTAGGAGTTGTATTAATGCAAAATGAAAGGGTGATTGCTTATGCATCAAGAAAACTAAAGGATTGTGATGAAAACTATCCTACTCATGACCTCGAGTTAGCAGCAATCGTTTTGCGTTGAAGATATGGAGGCATTATTTATATAGGGTCCAATGCAAGATCTTTACTGATCATCAAAGTCTGAAGCATTTCTTGACGCGAAGAGACTTGAATATGAGACAACGAAGATGGTTAGAGTTGGTGAAGGATTATGATTGTGAAATCCCTTATTATCCTAGAAAAGCTAACCGAGTGGCAGATGCCCTAAGTAGGAAGTCAGTTGCCACGTTGATGTCAATGCAAGCAATGTCTCTACCTTTAAGAAAGGAATTTCTAGACTTCGGTTTGAAACTTATAGCAGGCTAGTTATCAGCACTCTCTCTTGCTCCGATGATGTATGATGAAATTCGAAGAAAACAAGATGAAGATTTAAGTCTTGTAAGGATCAAGCAAGAAATGAAAGAAGGAAAATGTCAAGAGTTTCGTATTGTGGATGACGAAACTCTATATCTCAAGGATTGCTTATGTGTTCCCAATGTTGATGGCTTAAGGGAAAAGCTTTGGCAGAAATTCATGACACTCCTTACTCTAGTCATCCAGGTGCAACAAAGATGTATAATGATCTAAGGGGAAACTTCTGGTGGTTTGGAATGAAACGTGATGTTGTGATGTATGTGAAGAAATGTATGACATGTCAATAAGTAAAGGCTAAACACCAGAGACCTGGTGGTGAATTGCAGTCTATCCAAATACCGAAATGGAAGTAGGAGGATATAGCAAAGGATTTCATTATCGGTTTGCCCAGAACTACGAACGGTTATGATGCAATTTGGGTAGTGGTGGATCGATTGACTAAGATGGCACATTTCATTCCTATCAAAATCACTTACTCCATGAAACGGTTTGCGGAACTCTACGTCAAGGAAATTGTACGACTTTATGGGATTCCTAAGTCGATCATCTCAGATCGTGATGGCAAGTTCACATCTAAGTTTTGGAAGAGCGAACAGACTGCTATGGGAACCAGGCTACATTTCAGTATAGCTTTTCATCCTCAGATAGACGACCAAACGAGGAGGACGAACTTGATTTTAGAAGATATGCTACGAGCTTGTTCTCTCGATTTTAAGACCAGCTGGTGTATAATGTTGCCATTAGCTGAGTTTGCTTACAACAATAGCTTTCAGGTGACAATTAGGATGGCACCATATGAGGCTCTATATGGACGAAAATGCAGGTCGCCTATATATTGAAATGAAGCTGGTGAAAAGAAGTTCATGAAAAGCATCGATGCTGAAAGAACGGATTTTGTTAATGAAACTTCTAAGATGATAAAGTTGATAAGAAGAAGAATAGAGACCGTTCAAAGCCATCAGAAGAGTTATGCTGACAAGAGAAGAAGACCCTTAGAGTTCGCCGTGAAGAAATGTATGACATGTTAACAAGTAAAGGCTAAAATCCAGAGACCTGGTGGTGAATTGCAGTCTATCCAAATACCAAAATGGAAGTAGGAGGATATAGCAATGGATTTCACTACCGGTTTGCCCAAAACTACGAACAGTTATGATGCAATTTGGGTAGTGGTGGATCGACTGACTAAGACGGCGCATTTCATTCCTATCAAAATCACTTACTCCATGGAACGGTTAGCGGAACTCTATGTCAAGGAAATTGTACGACTTCATGGGATTCCTAAGTCGATCATCTCATATCGTGATGGCAGGTTCACATCTAAGTTTTGGAAGAGTGTACAGACTGCTATGGGAACCAGGCTACATTTCAGTATAACTTTTCATCCTCAGACAGATAGCCAAATGAAGAGGACGAACTTGATTTTAGAAGATATGCTACGAGCTTGTTCTCTCAATTTTAAGACCAACTGGTGTAAAATGTTGCCATTAGCTGAGTTTGCTTACAACAATAGCTTTCAGGCAACAATTAGGATGGCACCATATGAGGCTCTGTATGGACGAAAATGCAGGTCGCTTATATGTTGACACAAAGCTGGTGAAAAGAAGTTGATGGAAAGCGTTGATGCTAAAAGAACGGATTTTGTTAATGAAACTTCTAAGATGATAAAGTTGATAAGAAGAAGAATAGAGACCGCTCAAAGCTGTCAGAAGAGTTATGCTGACAAGAGAAGAAGACCCTTAGAGTTCGCCATGGGTGAATATGGGTTTTTGAAAGTTGCACCAATGAAAGGAGTTATGAGATTTGGGAAGAAAAGCAAGTTAAGTCCAAGATTCATCGGTCCTTATGAAGTTGTGAAACGAATAGGCAAAGTAGCTTATTAGCTAAAGTTGCCTACTGAGATGTCCGCAATACACGATGTATTTCATGTCTCCATGCTCAAGAAGTATGTTTTGGACCCTATGTATGTGATTGAGCCATAAGTGATCGAGATACGAGAAGACTTAAGTTATGAAGAAAAACCAATAGAGATACTCGATCGAAAAACTAAGACCTTGAGGAATAAAGAAATTCCATTGGTCAAGGTGTTATGGCGAAATCATCAAGTTGAAGAAGCCACATGAGAACTTGAAGATGACACGAGATCTATGTATCCGCATTTATGCTAAGTTTCGAGGATGAAACTTTTATAAGGTGGGGAGAATTGTAACACCCGCCTATTTTTATGTAATGAATCACGTTAAGTTGGTAACGACGTTAATGATATTTTATTAATAGTTTATGTTATATGTAATGATATATGATGTTAATGTTACTAACTTTTTATGTCAAGTTTTATGACAGGTGACGACCGCATGGAATCGTTGTGCTCAAGTGTTCATGATTATTTTAATGTATGTTTAATTATGATGCATGATGAATTGAATGATTTAATGTATGGCATATAAGAACAGTTCGGCAGGCCAGACTTTCAAGTTCGACAGGCCGAACAGTCTACCCAAGATCAGCAGGCCGAAGGAAACCATCGGCAGGCCGAAGGAAACCATCGGCAGGCCGAACTTGGTTGAACCGGCAGGCCAAAGGGGAAAATCGGCAGGCCAAACACGGTTGACAAACAGCCAGCAGAAATCTCTCCAAATTTATGGCTGAGATAATTACGTTAAATGGGTGATTTATTGTGATTAATTGGTATATTTAAGGAATAATTTTTTCAGTTAAGGAAATAAAATGGTTGACTTCGCATTGATTTGTCTGATTTTAAATGGTTTCCTATTTTAAGAGGGCAAGTTATGGTAAGTAATGAGTGATTGTTTGATTTCCCTCTTTTCTCTCCTTCCTCCACGCCATTTACAGTCAAACAGTCAAAAATTCTAACTTAATGGAGAGTAATGAATTATCATCATGCTCATTACGTTAAAATTTTTTTTAACGTTTTCTTTTCCTTAGATTTTCTCTCATCCTCTCTCATGCCTTCTCTCTCAGTTCTGAGACGCTTTTTCTGTCTTTCTCTCTTCCTCTTCTCTTCTCCACGAATTCCATTCCTTTTCTCACAAAAAAAAAAAATCTCTGCAAGAAAATTTAAAGAAGAAGTTATATTTTGTTGGTTGAATTCAAGAAATTTGAGAAGAAAATTTTTAAGGTAAGGATTCGTTTCTTTGTGTTTTTTTTTAAAGAATTCTCCTCCTCCAATCGTCTGCAATATCTTTCTCTAGGTATTGTATTTTGTCCTGAGTTTTTATTATGATGTTCATGTATGTATTATGTGATGTTTTTCTAAGATTCATGTCATTTCGGTGTTCTATGAAAAATATGAATTTTCTGTCTTCTACCCCTCACAGTAAAATGTTACTGTTTAATTTTAATGTATGAAAATGTAATGTTTATTCAAGGGGTAAATATGATGTTTTCATGAAAATTGACAAGAAAATGCTTGTGTCATGTATGATGAATGTAATTTTGAGTTATGTGAAATTTTATGAGATTACGTTAAGAAGACTATTTTAACAATGGTATTTTTGGATTTTTGTTTTATAAAATGTTTTATATGTTTAAATGATTTTTATTGATGATGAAATAATTGTATGATATTGAAATACATGATAATAAGATGTTTGTATGAATTTTAAAATGTATGTATTTTAAATTATTAGAAAATGTTTTCAAAAGATTTTCATGATTGAAATGTATGTGATGTTATTATGATAATTTATGCGAAAATGTTTTCACAATTATGGTTATGAATTATGATAATATGAGATGAATGTATATATATGAATGTTATATGAGTGAATGTTATATTAATGAATGATATATAAATGGATGATTTATGCTATGATGAAAAGTAATAATTTATATGTGATGGTATATGAATGGATGTTTTATGATAAGTATTAATTTTATTGTATTTTAAATGGATAAATGGCATGAACACTCAAAGGAACGAGCACATCGAGACCACAGTGTCGTCACCAAAAGTATATTAAGGTTAAGTAAGCTAGCGTTAAGGTAAGTACATTCTCACCTGCAACATGACACGTTTTACAAAGTTTGATGATATGTTCACAATGATATTCATGATGATTTTATGGTTGTTTTTCCTTAAAGGAATTCTTATGAAAGATTTTCATGATTTAAAGTTATGTAAGTGTGATGATGACATGTTTTAAAGTATGAAAATTATGTATATATGTATCACCTAATAAGTGTTGCACACTAATGTTATGAAATGATATGTTATGATGTCATGTTTGGTTTGGGATTAGCTACCCTTCTCCTCTCATGACAGCGCGCCTACTATGATGTTCATGGTGCAACACTTGGGCCCTTAAGATAAAATGAAATAAGTTTTAATATGGTTAATGTAATGAAAGATATGTTTCTATGAAATTGTGCTCAAGGCGCTTTTATGATATGATGACAATGATGATGATGTGATGATGTATATGAAATGTTTTTAAATGTAAGAATTATATGTACTTACTAAGCATTAGCTTAATCAAGTTTTATGTCATTTTGCAGATAAGGGTAAGAAAATCATGGAATAGGCGGAGGACATGGGAAGGCATGTGAGCACACGATGAATTGTAACCGAAAGAATGCCAAGAAAAATGTTTTTTTTTTATGTTTTAATTCAAGCTTTATATTTTGAACATATTTTTTTTTAATGTTAAGTTTTAAGAATACTTGAACTATGGTTTGATACTTTATTTTATCATTTTAAAGAATTTTGATCTTCCGCAATTTTTTTGAAAAGTTAACTCTATTTTACAAATTAAGTTTTTTCTCAAGGATTTTGGCTCGGTTGGCCTGCTGAAGGTCATGGGTCGGCCTGTCGATCACGTTTTCGGTCTGCCGGATGATGATGAGTTTTTAATCCAGATTTGCAAGGCCTCTGTCGTCCTGCCGGTTGAGGAACTCCAGCCTGTCGATCATGTTCGGCCTGTTGAAGTCCCAAGTTTGGCCTGCCGAACTGTGGGAGTAAATGAGTTATAAACAATGTGATCTTTTAAACGATGTGATGTTTTTATAAGTTATGATTTTACAACTTGGTATACCTATTCTATAAAAATAAGTTGATGATTAATTTAAAGTATAATTAAATAAATTATGATATGGAATAAGTTAAATAATGATGTTTTTTTTTTTTTAAAAAAAAATGTATGAATGGATCCTGGTTAAGTACGTTTAATTATATTTACAATTTAAAGTATCGTATAAGTCTTAGGCTTATGTTTTTGTTTAAAGTTTAAATAAGTATGAATGTATGAAAGTAACGACATCTGTGACGTCCGTAAATGGGGTGTTACAGGCTTTGGTATCAGAGCAATTTTTCGATTACAATTCATATTGCCACACGTCAATCTAAGTCCTCCAAGTAAGTATGTTATAAAGTTAGACATATTGATGCAAGTATGATGATAAAATTAAGGTTTAAATGTTTAATGATTAACGATCCAATAGTGAATTCAACACAAAGTTCTTCCATATGAATGTTACGAGGAAGCATTATGAGGAGTTCGAGAGCTTACATCAGGGGGACATGTCAGTCACTGATGTGGTGACAAAGTTTGACCAGCTTGCTCGTCTATGTCCAGGAATGGTTATGGATGAAAGTGAAAGGGTCAGAAAACTGATTAGAGCCCTTAGGCCATATATTGCTGCAATCGTTGACGGGGCAAGTCCGCCAAGGACTCAAGAGCAGGTTGTTATGAGGGCTCAATGTGCTAAGTTTCATCTGTCCAAGCTAAGAAGGAACCAGCCTCAGTCGGCTCAGCAAGCCAACAATGAAAGCAACGAGAACCACCCTCCCCACAGGAACAACAACAACAACAACAACAACAACAGTAGCAACAACAACAACCAAAACTGGAAGAATAACAAGAGGAAGGGTAATCCTTAAAACCAGCAGGGCCAAGACAACAAGAGGCACAATGATGGCCAGCCTAACAATAATAACAGGCGATTTCAACCGTGTGCCAAATGTAAAAAGAAACATCCAGGGGAATGTCTCTTGGGAACAAACCAATGTTTCATCTGTGGGCGTAGAGACCACTTTGCTAAGAACTGCCCCAAGCTGATGAATGCCAATGCCCCACAGAGAGCTCCTCCTCAAGCTTAGCTTCATCAGATACAAGCCTCCCTTGAAGGGTCACTTATCAGTCAAGGGAGAATTGAAGCTCCACCAACGAATGCCTGAATCTATGCTATGATGAAAGAACAAGTGGCTGCAGAAGCTTCCAATGTGTTCATAGGTCAGATAACAAGTTTATCTAATAATGCTTATGTTCTTTTCGATACGGGTGCTACGCATTCTTTTGTATCTATGTCATATGCTAAGAAGTTAGAGGTTCGTTTAGAGCCTATGAGACAGGGATTCACTATGACACTACCCTCCGGGGAAGTTATATTATCTACGCACTGTTTGCGTACAGTACCCCTATTGATTTCTGATGGGGAGTTATTCGTTGACCTTATTGTGATCGACATGCATGACTACGACATGATTCTTGGGATGGATTTCCTCAGCAAGTATAATGATGCTATCGAATGCCGAAAACAAAAGGTGATCTTCCATCCTGAAGGTGATCAGAAGTTCATTTATGTTGGCGAGTCTAGAAAGAAACCCCATATATTTCTATTGGCAATGAAAGCAAGGAAGTTATTAGCAAGTGGCTGCATGGGCTATCTGGCGAACGTTGTAGACAAAAGCCAAGAAGAAAAGACAAGAATTGAAAATGTGCATGTTATTCATGAATATGCAGATGTGTTTCCTAATGATCTGACGAGTCTATCGCCAGAAAGAGAAGTTGAATTCGAGATTGAGCTCGCTCCTGGCACCGATCCAATCTCAAAAGCACTTTAAAGAATGGCCCTGGCAGAGTTAAAGGAACTTTACACGCAATTAAAGAAGCTGCTTGACAAAGGATTTATCAGGCCAAGTCACTCACCATGGGGTGCTCCAGTCTTGTTTGTAAAGAAGAAGGATGGCACTATGAGACTCTGCATTGACTACAGAGAGCTGAACAAGGTGACGATCAAGAACAAGTACCCGTTGCCTCGAATCGATGATTTGTTTGATCAGCTCAAGGGTGCATCTGTGTTCTCAAAGATTGATCTACGATCAGGATATCACCAATTGAAAGTTAAAGAAGGAGATATCCCTAAGATTGCTTTCAGGTCGAGGTATGGTCACCATAAATTCGTGGTTATGCCTTTTGATCTGACGAATGCACCTGCTACCTTTATGGATTTGATGAACAGGGTATTCAAGGATTTCCTTGATAAATTTGTTGTTGTATTTATCGATGACATTCTTGTCTATTCTAAGAATCACGAAGAGCATGAGAAGCATTTAAGGATCGTACTGGAGACTTTAAGTAGACACCAGCTATATGCAAAGTTCTCTAAATGCGAGTTTTGGCTTGATAAAGTGTCATTTTTGGGGCATGTTATTTCAAAGGAAGGGATTATGGTTGACCCTGCCAAAGTAGAAGCCGTCCTTAACTAGAAGCAACCGATGAATGCAAGTGAAATCTGGAGCTTCTTGGGTTTAGCAGGATATTATTGGAGATTTGTAGAAGATTTCTCCAAGATAGCTGCTCCACTTACGAACCTGACTCGCAAAGGAAAGAAGTATGAATGGACAGATGCATGTGAAAAGAGTTTTCAAGAACTGAAGAAAAGGCTAACGACGGCTCCAGTGTTGGCAATTCCTGAAGGAAATGATGGGTTTGTTATTTATACCTCAACTTGAAGCAACCGATGAATGCAAGTGAAATAAGGAGCTTCTTGGGTTTAGCATAATATTACCGGAGATTTGTAGAATATTTCTCCAAGATCGCTGTTCTACTTACGAACCGAACTCGCAAAGAAAAGAAGTATGAATGGACAGATGCATGTGAAAAGAGTTTTCAAGAACTGAAGAAAAGGCTAACGACGGCTCCAGTGTTGGCAATTCCTAAAGGAAATGATGGGTTTGTTATTTATAGTGATGCATCCAAGATGGGCCTTGGAGCTGTATTAATGCAAAATGAAAGGGTGATTGCTTATGCGTTAAGACAACTGAAGGATTATGAAAAGAACTATCCTACTCATGACCTCGAGTTAGCAACAGTCATTTTTGCGTCGAAGATATAGAGGCATTATTTATATGGGGTCCAATGCAAGGTCTTTACTGATCATCAAAGTCTGAAGTATTTCTTCACGCAAAGAGACCTGAATATAAGACAACGAAGATGGTTAGAGTTGATGAATGATTATGATTGTGAAATCCTTTATCATCCTAGAAAAGCTAACCGAGTGGCAGATGCCCTAAGTAGGAAGTCAGTTGCCACGTTGATGTCAATGCAAGCAACGTCTCTACCTTTAAGAAAGGAAATTCTAGACTTCAGTTTGAAACTTATAGCAGGCCAGTTATCAGCACTCTCTCACTCTCCGACGATGTATGATGAAATTCAGAGAAAATAAGATGAAGATGTAAGTCTTGTAAGGATCAAGCAAGAAATGAAAGAAGGAAAATGTCAAGAGTTTCATATTACGGATGACGGAACTCTGTATCTCAAGGACTGCTTATGTGTTCCCAATGTTGATGGCTTAAGGGAAAAGATTTTGACAGAAATTCATGACACTCCTTACTCTAGTCATCTAGTGCAACAAAGATGTATAATGATCTAAGGGGAAACTTTTGGTGGTTTGGAATGAAACGTGATGTTGCGATGTATGTGAAGAAATGTATGACATGTCAACAAGTAAAGGCTGAACACCAAAGACCTGGTGGTGAATTACAGTCTATCCAAATACCGGAATGGAAGTGGGAGGATATAGCAATGGATTTCATTACCGGTTTGCCCAGAACTATGAACGGTTATGATGCAATTTGGGTAGTGGTGGATCGACTGACTAAGACGGCGCATTTCATTCCTATCAAAATCACTTGCTCCATGGAATAGTTTACGCAACTCTACGTCAAGGAAATTGTACGACTTCATGGGATTCCTAGGTCGATCATCTCATATCGTGATGGCAGGCTCACATCTAAGTTTTGGAAAAGTGTACAGACTGCTATGGGATCCATGCTACATTTCAGTACAGCTTTTCATCCTCAGACACACGACCAAATGGAGAGGACGAACTTGATTTTAGAAGATATGCTACGAGCTTGTTCTCTCGATTTTAAGACCAGCTGGTGTATAATGTTGCCGTTAGCTGAGTTTGCTTACAACAATAGCTTTCAGGCAACAATTAGGAGGGCACCATATGAGGCTTTGTATGGATGAAAAATGTAGGTCGCCTATATGTTGGCACGAAGCTGGTGAAAAGAAGTTGCTGAAAAGCGTCGTTGCTGAAAGAACAAATTTTGTTAATGAAACTTCTAAGATGATATCATTGATAAGAAGAAGAATAAAGACCGCTCAAAGCCGTCAGAAGAGTTATGCTGATAAGAGAAGAAGACCCTTAGAGTTCCCCGTGAAGAAATGTATGACATGTCAACAAGTAAAGACTGAAAACCAGAGACCTGGTGGTGAATTGCAGTCTATCCAAAGACCGAAATGGAAGTGGGAGGATATAGTAATGGATTTCATTACCGGTTTGCCCATAACTGTGAACGGTTATGATGCAATTTGGGTAGTGGTGGATCGACTAACTAAGACGGCGCATTTCATTCCTATCAAAATCACTTACTCCATGGAACCGTTAGCGGAACTCTACGTCAAGGAAATTGTACGACTTCATGGGATTCCTAAGTCGATCATCTCATATCGTGATGGCAGGTTCACATCTAAGTTTTGGAAGAGTGTACAGACTGCTATGGGAACCAGGCTACATTTCAGTACAGCTTTTCATCCTCAAACAGACGGCCAAACGGAGAGGACAAACTTGATTTTAGAAGATATGCTACAAACTTGTTCTCTCAATTTTAAGACCAGCTGGTGTAAAATGTTGCCGTTAGCCGAGTTTGCTTACAACAACAACTTTCAGGCGACAATTAGGATGGCACCATATGAGGCTCTGTATGGACGAAAATGCAGGTCGCCTATATGTTGGCACGAAGCTGGTGAAAAGAAGTTGATGGAAAGCGTTGATGCTAAAAGAATGGATTTTGTTAATAAAACTTCTGAGATGATAAAGTTGATAAGAAGAAGAATAGAGACCGCTCAAAGCTATCAAAAGAGTTATGCTGATAAGAGAAGAAGACCCTTAGAGTTCGCCGTGGGCGAATATGGGTTTCTGAAAGTTGTACCAATGAAAGGAGTTATGAGATTTGGGAAGAAAAGCAAGTTAAGTCCAAGATTCATCGGTCCTTATGAAGTTGTGAAACGAATAGGCAAAGTAGCTTATCAGCTGAAGTTGCCTTCTGAGATGTCCGCAAATCACGATGTATTTCATGTCTCCATGCTCAAGAAGTATGTTTCGGACCCTACGCATGTAATCGAGCCACAAGTGATCGATATACGAGAAGACTTAAGTTATGAAGAAAAACCAATAGAGATACTCAATCGAAAAACCAAGACCTTGAGGAATAAAGAAATTCCATTGGTCAAGGTGTTATGGCGAAATCATCAAGTTGAAGAAGCCACATGGGAACGTGAAGATGACATAAGATCTATGTATCCGCATTTATTCTAAGTTTCGAGGATGAAACTTTTGTAAGGTGGGGAGAATTGTAACACCCGTCTATTTTTATGTAATGAATCACGTTAAGTTGGTAACGACGTTAATGATATTTTATTAATAGTTTATGTTATATATAATGATATATGATGTTAATGTTACTAACTTTTTATGTCAAGTTTTATGATAGGTGACGACCGCATGGAATCGTTGTGCTCAAGTGTTCATGATTATTTTAATGTATGTTTAATTATGATACATGATGAATTGAATGTTTTAATGTATAGCATTTAAGGACAGTTCGGCAGGCCGGACTTTCAAGTTCGGTAGGCTAAACAGTCTACCCAAGATCGACAGGCCGAACTTAGTGGAACCGGCAGGCCAAAGGGGAAAATCGGCAGGCCGAACACGGCTGACGAACAGTCAGCAGAAATCTCTCAAAATTTATGGCTGAGATAATTATGTTAAGTGATTTATTGTGATTAATTGGTATATTCAAAGAATAATTTTGTCAGTTAAGGAAATTAAAAGGTTGACTTTGCATTGATTTGTCTGATTTTAAATGGTTTCCTATTTTAAGAGGGCAAGTTATGGTAAGTAATGAGTGATTGTTTGACTTCCCTCTTTTCTCTCCTTCCTCCACGCCATTTGCTATCAAATAGTCAGAAAATTCTGACTTAATGGAGAGTAATGAATTATCATTATGCTCATTACGTTAAAAAAAATTTTAACGTTTTCTTTTCCTCAGATTTTCTCTCATCCTCTCTCATGCCTTCTCTCTCAGTTCTGAGACGCTTTTTCTGTCTTTCTCTCTTCCTCTTCTCTTCTCCACGAATTCCATTCCTTTTCTCACAAAAAAAAAAAAAAATCTCTCTGGAAGAAAATTTAAAGAAGAAGTTATATTTTGTTGGTTGAATTCAAGAAATTTGAGAAGAAAATTTTTAAGGTATGGACTCGTTTCTTTGTGTTTTTTTTTAAAGCATTCTCCTCCTCAAATCATCTGCAATATCTTTCTCTAGGTATTGTATTTTGTCTTGAGTTTTTATTATGATGTTCATGTATGTATTATGTGATGTTTTTCTAAGATTCATGTTATTTCGGTGTTCTATGAAAAATATGAATTTCTGTCTTCTACCCCTCACAGTAAAATGTTACTGTTTAATTTTGATGTATGAAAATGTAATGTTTATTCAAGGGGTAAATATGATGTTTTTCATGAAAATTGATAAGAAAATGCTTGTGTCATGTATGATGAATGTAATTTTGAGTTATATGAAATTTTATAAGATTACGTTAAGAAAACTATTTTAACAAATGATATTTTTGGATTTTTATTTTGTAAAATATTTTATATGTTTAAATGATTTTTATTGATGATGAAATAATTGTATGATATTGAAATACATGATAATAAGATGTTTGAATGAATTTTAAAATGTATGTATTTTAAATTATAGAAAACATTTTCAAAAGATTTTCATGATTGAAATGTATGTGATGTTATGATGATATTTTATGCGAAAATGTTTTCACAATTATGGTTATGAATTATGATAATATGAGATGAATGTATATATATGAATGTTATATGAATGAATGTTATATTAATGGATGATATATGAATGGATGATTTATGCTATGATGAAAAGCAATAATTTGTATATGATGGTATATGAATGGATGTTTTAGGATAAGTATTAATTTTATTGTATTTTAAATGGATAAATGGCATGAACACTCAAAGGAACGAGCACATCGAGACCGCGGCGTCATCACCAAAAGTATATTAAGGTTAAGTGAGCTAGCGTTAAGGTAAGTACATTCTCACCTGCAACATGACACGTTTTACAAAGTTTGATGATATGTTCACAATGATATTCATGATGATTTTATGGTTGTTTTTCCTTAAAGGAATTCTTATGAAAGATTTTCATGATTTAAAGTTATGTAAGTGTGATGATGACATGTTTTAAAGTATGAAAATTATGTATATATGTATCACCTAATAAGTGTTGCACACTAATGTTATGAAATGATATGTTATGATGTCATGTTTGGTTTGGGATTAGCTACCCTTCTCCTCTCATGACGGCGCGCCTACTATGATGTTCATGGTGCAACACTTGGGCCCTTAAGATAAAATGAAATAAGTTTTAATATGGTTAATGTAATGAAAGATATGTTTCTATGAAATTGTGCTCAAGGCACTTTTATGATATGATGACAATGATGATGATGTGATGATGTATATGAAATGTTTTTAAATGTGAGAATTATATGTACTTACTAAACATTAGCTTAATCAAGTTTTATGTCATGTTGCAGATAAGGGTAAGAAAATCATGGAATAGGCGGAGGACATAGGAAGACGTGTGAGCACAAAGCATAATGAATTGTAACTAGAAGAACGCCAATTAAAATTTTTTTTTATGTTTTAATTCAAGGTTTATATTTTGAACATATATATATATATATATATATATATATTATGTTAAGTTTTAAGAACACTTGAACTATGGTTTTATACTTTATTTTATCATTTTAAAGAATTTTGATCTTCCGTAATTTTTATGAAAAGTTAACTCTGTTTTACAAATTAAGTTTTTTCTCAAGGATTTTGGCTCGGTCGGCCTGCCGAAGGTCATGGGTCGGCATGCCGATGTTTGAAAGTTCGGCCTGCCGATCACGTTTTCGGCCTGCCGGACAATGATGAGTTTTTAATCCAGATTTCCAAGGCCTCTCTCGCCCTGCCGATTAAGGAACTCTGGCCTGCCGATCATGTTCATCCTGCCGAACTGTGGGAGTAAATGAGTTATAAACAATGTGATGTTTTAAACGATGTGATGTTTTTATAAGTTATGATTTTACAACTTGGTATACCTATTCTATAAAAATAAGTTTATGATTAATTTAAAGTATAATTAAATAAATTATGATATGAAATAAGTTAAACAATGATGTTGTTTTTTTTAAAAAAAAAAATGTATGAATGGATCCTGGTTTAGTACGTTTAAATATATTTACAATTTAAAGTATCGTGCCTCACCATGGAGGCCAGGATTTGGTAGGATGGCATCGAACAGAGCAGGAATGTTGAAGATATGACATGGGCTGACTTCGTTCATGAATTCAACACGAAGTTCTTCCATATGAATGTTACGAGGAAGCATTATGAGGAGTTCGAGAGCTTACGCCAGGGGGACATGTCAATCACTGATGGGGTGACAAAGTTTGACCAGCTTGCTCGTCTATGTCCAGGAATGGTTATGGATGAAAGTGAGAGGGTCAGAAGACTGATTAGAGCCCTTAGGCCAGATATTGCTGCAATCATTGATGGGGCAAGTCCGACAAGGACTTAAGAGCAGGTTGTTATGAGGGCTCAACGTGCTGAGTTTCATCTGTACAAGCTTATTTACAATTTAAAGTATCGTATAAGTCTTAGGCTTATGTTTTTGTTTAAAGTTTAAACAAGTATGAATGTATGAAAGTAACGACATCTGTGACGTCCGTAAAGGGGGTGTTACAACGTTGGGGCACCATTTAAGGGCACGAGTGCGAGAACAGTAAGCAAAAATTCAAAGCGAAGTGAAATCACACACGGCAGAGCCCGTTGAAGGGCGTGGCCACTTGATGTCGTGGCTGGGCATAACAAGATCTTTTTTGGGGTTTTTTGTTTTCTCTTTTTTGCAAATCTATAAATAAGATATTGTAGGACTTATTTATATGTAACTTAGAAAATTGAGAAGGCCTGAGAAAAAAATTAGAGAGAATGTGTGTATAATTTTTTCTTGTTAACTTCTTCATTGTTATAGTAAATTTTTATAACAGTTGAAAATAGATATAACTCTCACGTTGAAGATGAACCACTATAATTTTGTGTATGTTCTTGTTTATTTTTGTTTTGCATATTTTTCTTTTAAATAGAATTAGAAAGTCTAATTCACAACACCACCCATCCCGCATCGAAGCCCAGTTAATCCCTATTCTATGTTTTTTAAGTAAACATATAATTTCCTTTTTTTAAAATCTAGATTATGATAAAATAGTTGAATTAATGAATTAAATTTCTTAAAATTTTGTAGCTAATAAAATTGTTAAAATTGTTTGAATATGGTTATGAGCATGTGATGACCATTTGAAATTAGCGTAACCATTCATAGCCAAACACGTAGATTGAAAATTGGCAATCGGCACAAACTTGGACTTTCACAGTGCTATTTTTTTTCGTGGCTATGACTTTTGGACAGTGGACCATGGAACCCACTATTTATTTAGCTGGGGCCATTTTGGTAAATTTCATAATAAAAACGATTTTATTCTGAATTAATATCAAACATTTTTTAAAGGAACTATTGACATTGGACTCAATATTATTATTGTTCTCCATTCCAAAATAATAAAGGTTTTTTGCCGACCTGAATATCAAATTTAGCTGCTTTCAAATATGTATTCTAGTGTGAAGAAGTATTAACGTTGCATAAAATTTAAATCAAAACTAATAGTGTGTTTGGTAATTTTAGTTTTAAATAAAACTTTTGGTTTCTGTAATATAAAGCTTTTATATGCTATAGTATGAAGAAAAAAATGTTACAATGTAAAACTTTCATATGCTATAATCTTTTTATTCAAAATTGGTTCAAACTATATCATACAAACACCCTTTAAATACAATAAAAAAAATTAAACACTTTAATGGTTGCATGCATGACCTATCAGTATATATATCATATTCTACCAAAAACTAAAGTGTAACACCTCGAAATTAATTAAGTATGATTAGTGTAAGAAATAGTGAATTAGTGTGTCATGATGTATTATGAAACTTAATTTAACTATTTTGTGATATTTTCAAATTAATGTTACTACCAATTATTTTAATCACTTTTAATTATTTATATTTGCTATTTTGAATTTTGAAACAAAAAAATTTGTAAAATTTCAAACAAGTCCCTTTTTGCTGAAATCTTGAACTGTTTGAAATCTACTCATGAAAACAAAAGCAGCCCATGGTTTTCTTCAAACCGGCTGTCCCCTTCCTCTATTTATTTCTCTCTTCCTTTCCTTTCCCCTCACTCTCCTTCTCTGTTCTCTCTTTCTCTCTTTCCCTCCTTTGATTTTTGATTAAATAATTTGAGCTTAAGGTTCACATCTCAACTGGATTAGGAGCTTGAAAGCAAGAATGAGCATCCATAAACTCCTTTCAAGATCAAATCAGAGGTCAGTTTATATTATTTTTCAAATTTTCAAATTTTTCTCAAATTTATCAATTTTCTTAGAATATTGAAATCCGAGTTTCTTGAGCTTAGAAAACCTTGAATCTAAATTAATAGGACTCAAAACATCTAGAATATAGGCTTGATTGGAAGAAAATCGAACAAAATCAAACTTTTCCTTTTTTCTCCATTTTCATATTTCTTTAAAAATTTTCATGCAAATCTTGTCTAAAGTTATTTAAAAGTGTTCTATTATGTTTTTCTAGCATTTATGAATCTTTTGTATGCCTAGAAACTGAGAAAATAGGTTGGAAATGAGGATTCGAGCTTGGAGAGGCCGAGGCTCGACTCTTGAAATTTTACATATTTTTCCAGTTTGACAGGCCGATGTTGAGCATCGATAGGCCGGACTCATGAGTTTGGCATGTCGGATTCAACTTATCAACGGGCCAACCCTAGAAGAGTTTGACAGGCTGGCCCTAAATGGCCTGTAGGCTGAATTGTGAAGTTCGACAGGTCAACCAAACTCCATGAAAAGTGACTGTTTTATACCTGTTTTCATAGTTTTAAACATAAATAAAGACTTTAACCTTATAGTATAATTTTGTAAACTTTAATGGCACACTAAGACACCAAAGGATAGCTTAGTAATGTAGGATACCCTAAGCTAGATGTTGATGAACCTAGTTTGTATTTAAGGTGGTTCGTGTTTCCGTGAAGCTAACGTATCGTAAATCAGGACTCCGGTGTCGAGCAGCGGTGCAGGATATTGAGGTAGGACTTCTACCCCTTTCTTTGGTAGCTAGGTTTTTAAATGGTTTTGGCCTCAAAATGAATTCTTTCAAAATGTTTTCAATAAATGGTTTGAAAGGATTTTTATCAATAGTTTTCTTAAGCTATTGAATGATGTTATTCATAATAAACTACATAATGAACATAAATGATACACTTGGTAAAATGAGATTTTAATAATTATAGAAATGCATAGATGGGCATGATGCCATACTCAAAGATCAGGTCGTGTAGAGTGCGGCCTTGGGGACAGGTCCTGAAACCCAACTGGACTACTACGGTGGTGATATTTATAGTTTGCCTAAGAAAAGATAATAATATTCTTTCTGGACAAGCAATGAACTGTTTTTTGTAAGAATGATTTAATTGAAATTATTTATTTAATTTTGTTTCCTAAATATTTTCCTGAATATTAAATTTATATTCAAATTAAATGTTTTTAAAACCTATTCCTATTGAGCCTTTCGCTCATATTTTATTTATTTTCAAACATTTTCCCCTAGGTGGAATTCAGCTTAGGACGGACTTAGGAGTCCACCGATCGGACCGCAAGTAGTAGAAGACCTCGAGTAGGTTATTTGTTGTAGTAAATCAAGGCACATAATTCTTTAATTTACTTTTTATTATATTAGACTGTGGTTGTAATTTTAATTATTGTCGATACCATGTGTGTGCATAAGTTGTGGGCTCAGTGGGACCCAACACATATCTCTCTCTCTTTATTATTTTATTTTCCTTTTATCTGTTTTATTATTTTTAATAATCGTCTAAAAAGTTTTAAATTTATCCCATATTTGTAACTAATAAATTCCTTAAATCGGTAATTTTTAACCAAAGTTTGATTAATTAAATTAATTAATCTGTCACGTTATTTTTTAAATTTCGGGGCATGACAGAAAGGGTGGGAAAGCCCTTCAAATTCAAAAAAAAAAAAAGAAAAAAAGATGAAGATTTCTAAAATAAGGTGCAAAAGAAACACATTGGCAAGAAACAACTTCAAATAGCGACAGAACTGCGGTATGTATTTTTTTTTTTTTAAGGAGGTGCGAATCAAATAAAAATTCAAAATCAAAATAATAGTGAATATTTTTAACTATTCGTATGCTTTTTTTTAATCCAAATAAACAAAGCTTGAAATTGAGTTCAATTACTTTTTGAAGTCTACGGTCCCAATAAATTGGAGCTAATACAATAATGTCATTGATTAATTATTCAGAATATAATCCACTTATCATATATACTCAACTGGATAATCATATCTCAACGTTACACCTATCTACAAAAATTTTTACATATTCTACAAAAAAAAAAAAAAAAATACAACACTCTTATTCTCGTATGGGTAATTCCAAAATATAAATATTTTTGCCACAATATCAATAAAAATGTTGTTTTTCAATCCTGCTTACATCAACGCCCCAATCAAAATTCAAACAAGTGGCTTAGCACATGTAGATAGATAGAATACAGTTGATAATGATGTAGCAAACAACGACTAGCCAGTCTACTAGCCGTGAACGAGCGAACTCTACATATGATGTAACATGTCGTGAGGTAAAAGCTCGTTGACTAGACTTTTATAAGGTTCAAAACGTCAAGTAAATCAATCAGTTGACGATATATTCTTATAATGTTGTAAGTATGTGTATAAGATAGCTCATTTTTTAAAAAAATTCACGATAAATAGTTTCTTTAAAATATTTACCTATTTATGGTAAATATTTATTTATGAAAAATATTTATATTATAAATTTACCATAAATATACTTTGTAAATAAATTAAAATATATTATTTATTATGAATATTTTTTTAAAAAAATACAATGTAGCTTTTTCACAAATAATATTGGTCCTTTTTGCATGCTTATATCTCCAGGACAACGGAATACATGTTAGGAGGCTAAAATCACTATATTGATCAAAATTTTCATAATCTTAGACATATTAATATGGATATTATTTTGCAGTTTTAGTCTAAAGGAAATTACTAATTTTTTCTAAAGCAGGTAAATTGCAGGCTTTATTTGATGCTATTTCTACACCTATACGTTTAATTTCAAAAAAAGTTAAAAAAGTATTGATTTTTTTTTTAATTATTAACTCAAAGTCTTATGTGAACATAATGATCTATTTTATTATTTTTTTGTTTTTTGAAAGTAGCAAACCGGGTTACGTGAAGGGTTAAACCCATCTCATTTTCGTTAACTTAGATGGGCTAAGAGAGCGAGAGTAGGATTCTTTTTCCTCATGAGGTCGGTTAGCGACAAGGCTACCCTACTTAACCCGCACCAATGTCATCCTAAGCCACCAACACCATTAATTAATTTTGAGATTGATAATTCAACTGGCTTTTTTTTTTTTTTTAATTTTGCCAACATATGCACCTTTTATGTGAATTGAAATAACATGGGGCTCTCTAACCTTCTGTTTGACACAATGGTTTGAACTTACCAGTTTAAACTTAAAAGTATAAATTAGTTTTTAACAGTTATAGTATAAAACAAAAGGCGGTTATAGTATAAAATTCTCACATGATTCGAATCATTAATTTGAGCTCTTCTCTTAAACACAATGTAAAACCAGTAAGATGACTTGAGAAAGAGTCAGTGCCTAATCCCTTCGGAGTACAGCTTGATAGGAGAGCAATAATATCATCAAAACCGCGTTGATGAGTAGCGAATAGCATTGATCGTGCACTGATATTGGTGAGGTATACAACTAGAAAGATATGGGATCAAATTTTAGTAAATAAAAGTCTCAGAAAGGTCCATTCATAACGAAAGCTTATTTTACAGGTTTCAGCATCCGTCTATATCACACGATAGAGATTTTTAGAGCAATTGTAAAAACTGAAATGTACACAATCGTATCATGAAAAAAAAATCCAAAAGGTTAATAAATAAGAAAAAAATGCTTGCTTATTAGAATTCTTTGCTAATAGTACAATATCCCCTATCATCTGCATGTGCTAAAAAGGTTATAGCTCAAGAAACATGTGCATAGATAACATGCAGCACCTCTGGATAAGTGACCAGAGAAGCCCCTAAATTATAACGCTATTTCATACATTGGACGCAAGCCATTAATTATCAAAATGTGTAGGATTTTTTTTTTATCAAATTATACACGTAGGAAGACTCGTTTTTTTTTTTTTTTTTGGGTGGTGGTGGGGTTGCGGGGATGTTAATGTTGCATTATGCTTGCTAAAGATATGTTACTGATTATTAAACAACTGCCAGAAGTAATATATATAATAGATCAGAATCAGTCAAACAAGTGGTTCAAGCGGAAAATAATAATATAATAAAACCAGTAATAATAATAATAATAATAATATTATTATTATTATTATTAATAAATAAGTGGTTAGCACATGCCTTTTAATACATTGAAGACGATGATAACGATGTATAACTAAAACATGGACTGGTGAAGGATGAGTGCAATAAAGACGACATTGATATCTGGAGACATGGTCAAATTTGATAGGAAAAAGAGGTCAAAAAATGCTAAATACTTAGAGCACTGGTATTTGTCCGACAGGGTCCTTACCCTGTTTGAAACAAGAACAAGGTGGTGCCCACCTCTTGTTTCCGACCTGACCCGTCAGATGTATTACCAATTTTCAAGTACTTATGTACGTTCGATTCAATCACACAATTGTAAAAATGTTACCATTGATTCTAACTTAATTATGACTTTGTGTGAATATGATGACTTATGCAAAAACCTTATTAATTAATACCTAAAAAGAGATTTTTACAATGATAATAGTTAAAAACTTATACTGACTTTGTTCAGTTACTTTTTTTTTTTTATCATCTTTTATGAATTTACTTTTCAATACTATAAAATTCAAATTTTATATTTACTTTTTAAATATAAACCAGTCTTTTGGACCATGATAATCTTTATATAATGGGATGGTTGAATACATGCATTTTGTTGTATGAAATCACAAGTATACAAGATCACATACAAGTTATAAAGTGAGAGTAAAGATTATTCTCTCCAGGACTGTTTGTTACTGAGTACCTAAATTAATCTAACTCTAATTTTAGTGGAACGAGTAATTAAAGAGATGATTTTTGAATTAGTAACTAAAACTAGAAAATTAAAATAAAAACAAAGCACAATTTAACAAATAGAAACTTAATTGATTTAAGACTCTAGGGGTTCTGATTTCATCTAGATTAATCATGTTCAAATTACCTAGTTTGAATAGTCAAAATTTATTCTTATAGTAATAGCAAATTTTTAAAATTTAATTATTAATCTTTCTCAAGCATTAACAATATATTCCAACAAGCAACTTTCCTATATCTTTATGAAATTTTAAACTAACTAAAATTCATTAAGAAAAAGACATTCATGAAGCTATATAAATTTCATAGATATCTTTAGTCTATCACTATCTCATAGTATTTAAATCATGGTCAAATTTGATTATCACTTTTTAGTTTCAAATCAAATCACAGATTGTTATTGGACAAACAATCACAAATATCAAGAACAAGTGAAACATTCAGCATATTATTGAATAAACATCGAATTAATTCGAACTAGAATAAAGTTAAACATTCAGAACTTGGCTACATTAGAGATGGCAACAGGGAGGGGTAGGGAGGGGACGAGTATGCTTTCCCCACCCTATACAATACTACTCTTTTGTCCCCCATACCTACCCTCGTACCTAGACAGGGACGGGGGCGCGGTCGAGGAATTCCGACCAGGGGAGCTATCCCCATACCCTACTTGTTTATCTATTTAAAGTTTTAGAATTGTTACATCATTATTAAATTCGAATCAATTTCCATTAAGTAAATTGTAAAATTTAACAACATAATCACTTATGCCTTATAAAATAAACCTTAAACAAAATCAGGAATCCATTGATATGAAAACTAAATTTATAAAATAAACCAAAACATTAAAATACTAAAAACATTATTCTTTTTTTTATATTATCTTTGTAATTTTATGCCAACTCCATTACTTTACATCCATGTCCCTTATCTATATATATATATGCATATAAATACATATATAAAATATACACACATAGATACATATAAATGTAAGAAAAATAAAGAAAATATAATCAAGTTGGGGGCGGGGTCAGGGAAGCCTCAAGGGTCAATTTTAACCTCCATACCTGCCCCCACCTCCATATAGTATCCCACATTCCCACCCTATAAGGGAAAGGTATCTACGGGTACCTAGACCCACAGGTAAGAACACTATCCCTAGGCTACATCATAGCCCTAGAAAAGGAAATTTAATTCATAACAAAACTAAAAGAAATCCTAGTATTTGTCTTAAACATGATGAGAATAAAGAAAAGAATTGGTAATTTGATGTGAATTGTTGCATTCCGTCTTTGGGCTGCACCGTTTTTCTTCTCTAAATTACCAAATTTCTCGTCTCTTGCTACATTAGTAGAAATTATCTATTATACGATGGTTTATAAAAAACCATTATGTTAAGTGCCCAAGAAAACATAGGGAAGAGCAAAGAGTACAAAAACCTTTGTTGAAATAGAAGATTCTACAATGGTTTTTTAACAGACTTACACGACAGTCTTTGCTCAAAACCATTATGCAACTTTTAACTTGCTAAAAACCATACCTTACAAACATCGTGTAAGGTACGGTTTTTCTCATAAATTACACGATAGTTTTTGCAAAAAAGGGTCATGCAAAATGCCATTTTAACACTCCCTACCAACTTGACAAAAAAATGCAAAACGCGAATAGCGCCTTTAAAAGAACGTCCAAAAATAGACGCAAACAGCCCTTTTGTTGCCGCCCATCTTGTTGTTGCCCTTCTCCGTCACAGCCCCTTTCTGTCACCGCTTCTTGTAAGAGTTGTCCTTAGATATGTAGATGAAGCTAAGAGTTGTTCTTGATAGAGAAGAAGTTGCAGAAGATTGCATGGAGATCTCATCATTCACAAAGGGGTTGCCACTGGTAGAAGAGTTTGATAATTTTGACGATGATATTTCCCATTTGCTTTGTGAAGATGTTGAATGGACATGTGTTGAGGAGCTGAAGAAAGAAAAGAGGAAAAAGTGACCATTTGTACTAATTATATGCCCTTTTAATTTAATTTTTTGTTTGTTCTTTTTAAGGTATGTATCACATATTCAAACTTTATTTCATGCATTATATATATTTACATATTGGTATTTGTGATCAAATTAAAACACTAATATTGCATAAATTATGGGCTATTGAATGTATAACGTATGAGTTGGCCACCTGAACAGAAGAGAAAAAGAGCTTAGCATTGGAAAGAATCGACCAATCTTATGAACGATTTTTATCAAAAACCGTCGCATAAGCTAGGGCTAAAAATTTCAGCCCTTTAGAAGGCTTACATGATGATTTCTTGTGGAAACCGTCGTGTAATCCTTATATATTATTATATAATATAATTATAAATATCATATTAATATTAAATAAATTATTTAATTATGATAATATTATTAACAATAATAATATTATTATATAATTATAAATATCATATTAATAATTATATTATACTATTATTATATAATTATTATAATAAAATTATATTATATTGATGATGTTAACAATAATAATAGAAATATATAATAGTATAAAATCAATGTTTCTATGGTAAATATTATTATGATAATATTAGTTTTTAATAATTTTAATATGATGATGATGATGATGGTTTACAATTAAAAATAAATTTAGAATAATAAATCTTAAATACAATTATCATAACAAAATTATTATAAATTGAGTTACAATGGTGTTGTTTTTGAAGCTTACACGATGGTTTTTTAAAAAACCGTTGTGTAAGCTATTTAAAAAAAGGCGCCTCACATTTGCTCTTGAAACGACACTGTTTTGAACCTTACACAATGTTTTTTCAATTAAAAAAACCATCATGTAAATTTTGTAACAATATTAATTCTTTATATTACATTATTTCATTGAATTAATATTAATAATATATTAACAAAATTATATAATAATAAGATAGTATTATATAATATAAAATATAAGCTGCGGTAGTATTATATAATATAAAATACAAGCTGTGGCTAGGTCTTTGCCTCTGAACTGTGTAGATAACATAACATTTTTTAATAAGATAATAACAATGTGTTACATTAAACATAACATCAAGTTTTGATCATCCTATGTTGTCATATATTTTATTCTAAAAGAGAATATACCATATCCTTAATGTGGAGACACCAAATTAAACAAAAACTATGGAAGATTTAAAATAGGCTAGCAAAAAGACTACCAGGAAGAACCCGTACCAATTCCATCCTAAGCCACCAACACGATTAATCAATTTTGAGATTTCCACTAGCACTGATTAATGTTTTAGTATTTTTGCTACATATGCACCTTCTATGTGAATTGTGATAACATGGGCCTCTTTAACCTTTCTTTCTCACAAGTTCAAATTTCCGCTATATAAAACTTTCAACAACTATAATATAAAATAAAAAAATGGCTATGGTGTAAAGTTTTTACATGTTATAGTATGTTAAATCAAAAATAGTTCGAGTAATTGTTTTAAACTCTTAGGTAAAACCAATTGATGAATTGAGAAAGAGTCAGCGCCTAATCAATTCGTGGTAGAGCTTGATGGAGATGCCTAGCAATTATATCATGAAAACAGCGTTGATCAGATGCCAATCGCTAGCACTCAGAAGTGAATTGATATTTCGTGGATTAATTATACAACTATCAAGATACGGGATCAAATATCATCAAACAAAGTCTAGAAGAGTCCAATCGTTGAAAGCTTTTACAGGCTATTGTAAATGTACACTGCAAGAAAAGCTACATTTAACGACATATTATTTACAACATGTAGTTTTTGAATGTCGTTGAAAAGTACATATAACGACATCTCCAACAAACATGTCGTTAATAACATTTGAAACAATAATTAATGACGTCTATATAGATACCGTATTAAAGGTCACCTTTTAACGAAAATAGTTTAGTGTCGTTAAATCATTTAACGACAAGTGAGAGATGTCGTCAAAGCCTTAGAGATTCTACGACACCCCTTATAGACGACATCTTGACCAATGTCGGATGAAGGGTATTCAATAAACTTAAAAACTTACCTAATTAGAAAATAAATGGCCAAATCAGAATTTCCGTGAAAAAAAAAATAACAAAATCAAACAGAAGGGGTTATTTAGAGACGTATCATAGATCGAAGGTATAACAGGTACCATTTGAAGTTTGGAGCACATGTTAAACATAAATTTGTAAAATTTATCCTAAAGATTATTACGCACGTGTGAGCTCAAGAAACATTTCCGTACATAACATGCAGCTTCTAATTTCGATAAGTGGCGAGAGAAGTCCCTAAATTACAAGACTTTTTCCAAACATTGGACGCAAGATTATCAAATTGAATAGGATTTTTCTTTTCTTTCCTTTGTTTTTGTGGTAATCTAATTATACATGCAGGAAGACTTACTAGGGGATTATACTAAAAATATGTCACTGAAAATTTCCAATCAAATTTCAACTTTCAAATGGGTACTAATTACGGCAAGTGACTTCTACCATAGAAAGTCAAGTGATATGAATACGTATGCCCAGATTTTTTTTTTTTTTAAATGGACCAGAATTAATCAAACAAGTGGTTGGCAGGTGTTTAAAACCAATAGAGTCGCTAACGATGCAAAAGCAAAGCATAGAGTGGTGATGAAGACGGCACTCGTATCTGGAGACGTGGTCAATTTCGCGGGAAAGAGAATCGACAGGTCGGCAAAATTGGTCAGAAAACCCCAAAAATATCTTATGTTCGTTAGGAATGCATTCACGCAATTATCTTGACTTGTACGCAAATCTTAAAAATTATAAAAGAGACTTTTATAGTGAGATCTGAAAATATGCACAAAAGACTCAGTTTTCAACCATCTGATTTTAATTAAAAATTGTCTATTTCGTATTTTTTAAATTGTATCGTGAAAAGATCCTAATTATAAAGTTATAATTGGAAAAGCTTTCTATTTTAGTGGCAATTACCGGTATTATATATAGTTATCCTAGTAGCTTTAACTTCTTAATTGATTTAGGAACTAAACTCAGACCTCGGATGTTTTATACATAACCGTAAGAATATTTAATCTGCACTTACCGGATGGACCTTACTGGATATCCACAGCTGGTCGGACACAAGGGAGGGGCTCCGTTTTGGCGGGCCGGCTCTTGGACGGGTCGAAGATGGACCGGTGTGCCCGGGATGAACGAGTTTGAAGGCGTGAGCTATGTGAACAACCAAGATGAGATTAGCATCACCTATGAAATCAACAACGACGCGAGCAATTCCATTTTCACGAGGCTCGTGATAGAAGAATCGGGAACCGTAAGGCGATCCACGTGGCAGGATCAGCTTAACAAATGGGTGGAATTTTGGAACGCTCCAAATGATTGGTGTGACAATTATGCGAGCTGTGGCGGAAATGCAAACTGCATCCCGACAGAGTCAAGCCTTTTTGAGTGTGTGAGGAAGGCCGGCGCACGCACGTGTGGGGACGGCGAGGGGTTTTTGAAGGTGGCACCTGTGAAGCTACCCGATACGTCGAATGCAAGTGTGGAATGGGGATTGAATTTGAAAGTTTGTGAGGAGAAGTGCTTGAAGGATTGCAATTGCACGGCTTACACTAGTGCGGATGAGACAAGGGACGGTGTTGGCTGCTTGTCATGGCACGGCGATTTGGTCGACGTCAGGACTTATGTCACTTCAGGGCAGGATCTATACATACGAGTGGATGCAACTACATTAGGTACAAATACCATTGAATTAAATTTGAGTTTGCCATCTCCTTTTCTGATATTTGATCAATGAGACTGAGGGGGAAATTAATAATTATTATTTTGCACCATGTTCTTATCCAATTTAGTTTTCCATATCAATGACAATGAGAGATCTAACCTTTTGTTCTCTTCTACGTAGCTCAAAATGCAAAGAAATCGAACAGCTCTATCAGCAAAAAAGGGAAGCTAGCAATTTCGCTCTGCTCTATTCTCCTCTTTTTTCTCTTGGCTTTCATAACATATTGGCTAGTGAAGAGGAAGAGAAGAGGTAAAATCATTTTCTCAGATTTCTCTTTCTATTCATTCTACAATCATGTTCGCCTAATTATTACGACATCTAATCAATCACTCTTTTTTTAATAAAGAATATCTAATTAATGAGTTACTTCTTTTACATAATCAAACAAAAAAAAAATACTTCTTTTATTTTTACCCTTCGTTGCCTAATGTCAAAACAATGTTGCATAGTTGCATTGACATGATCGCTTATAGTTGCTAAGCAAATTATATCAAGAGCTGCTTGAAGTTATGTTTGGTGTACAGTTAAAGAAAGGCAAAGCAGAGATATATTTGGTGACACAAAACATACAAACTTCTTCGAAGAGACGGAATTTGATGATGGTAGAGCAGATTTAGATGTTCCATTGTTTGATTTACATACCATTGCTGTAGCCACAGCCAATTTCTCTGCTGATAACAAACTTGGACAAGGTGGCTTTGGCTCAGTTTACAAGGTAATCTTCCTAAAATCAAGCGTCTCAACTCTCAAATTTTATGAGCATTTCCAATTTTATATTTTCATTGCACATGTGTGTTTTTAAGCTTCCAATTTCAAATTTTGTATATATGACAAGTTTGGATTATATGGTTTCAGGGTATGCTATCAAATGGAAAGGAAATTGCAGTGAAACGACTATCAAAGTGCTCTAGGCAAGGAAGCGAAGAGTTCAGGAATGAAGTTATGCTAATTGCAAAACTACAACACAAGAACCTCGTTAGAATCTTAGGTTGTTGCTTTCATGAAGAAGAGAGGATGTTAGTCTACGAGTACTTACCAAACAAAAGCTTGGATTGTTTTATTTTTGGTAAGCTTTATTTCAATTGTACTTATTGATCGTCGCTTAAAAGTGGGACTGTTGTATACTTAAAATAAATTTTAAAGCAAAATAAAAGACTTTTGTAACCCTTTTTAGTCTAGCTGAATACATATAAGCCTATAGAGGACTTACTAACTTTCATTTGTCATCAGATGAAGAGAAAAGAAAATTATTAAATTGGAGAACACGCTTTGACATTATCTGCGGGATTGCTCGAGGGATCTTATATCTTCATCATGATTCGAGACTACGAATCATCCATAGAGATTTAAAGGCCAGTAATGTTCTTCTAGATGCTACTATGAACCCCAAAATTGCAGATTTTGGTTTAGCAAGAATATTTGGAGGAGATCAAATTGAAGCATGCACAAATCGTGTGGTTGGAACATAGTAAATGCCCCTTAACTTTACAAAGTGTTTTAAGATTTTCAATTCCTTTTGCTTTTTGCATTCATCAGATGTATGTATGTATGTATGTATGTGTGTGTGCGTGCGCAAATTACAAAAATTATATTCGGATAAAAAATTGTGTTGACTAGCTTGCAATACTTGTTATTTCATAGTTCATGTTATGCTACTGCAGTGGCTATATGTCGCCAGAGTATGCAATGGAAGGATTGTTTTCAACAAAGTCGGATGTATATAGCTTTGGAGTTTTGCTGCTAGAGATCGTTACTAGCAAAAAGAACACCAGTTATTTTGAAG
The DNA here is from genome assembly GCA_025403435.1 of Artocarpus heterophyllus. Classification (NCBI taxonomy): domain Eukaryota; kingdom Viridiplantae; phylum Streptophyta; class Magnoliopsida; order Rosales; family Moraceae; genus Artocarpus; species Artocarpus heterophyllus. Next base: position 9,082,840 of record CM046349.1, read on the forward strand.
AGAAACTTGAGTCAAATCTGGTTGGACATGTGAGCATATAAATTTAATTATACGTGAGAAAATTAACTATATGCAAAAAGGTTCACATACATATTTTACCTAGACATGATGACATAAATTTGTTTCAGGTTTGGGACTTGTGGACAGAAGGCAGAGCCTCTGAAATTGTGGATCCTTTTTTGGATGGGTCATTTGTTGATGAAGCTTTGAGATGCATCCAAATCGGTCTGCTGAGCGTGCAAGAACACGCGGCTGACCGACCAAACATGTCGACAGTGGTTCTAATGTTGGCCAATGATTCAGCTCTTCCAACCCCAAAACAACCAGCATTTATCCTTAACAGAAATTGTGCCGGTACCGGAGACTTACCATTGCCATCATCTAGTGAAGGTGTTAATAAGTACTCTGAAAACATTGTGACCTGTACTGTGGTGGAAGCACGCTGACCTTGTAAAATTAGATAGTGCAACAAAATATGACTTTCTAGTTTTCCAATTTGTACAACCAACAGGTTTTATGTAGCCCACGCTAGTATGCTTACTTAGAATACTGCTTGTAGAAACTAAGACGATTGACTTGTTTCTTCTCTTTTAGTTTTGCCCTAGTGGCACTAGAATTAACTTGCTATTAATGGTCAGATATTTTTTTTAAAAAAAAAAAACCTTGCTATCAATGATTTTCTTTTTTGTTCCTCCTCAAACTACAAACTAATGGGAAGGCAATAATATTTGTTTTTGTTAGGAAATAAGAGACTTAGTTCCTAATATTTTACAGGAAGAAGAAAACGAGAAGAACGGAGCATATCTCTATGCCCAATGTGATGGCCTTGTTGAGAATATCTTTTCTTCCTTTCTTTTTTTTGGTGGGGGGTTGTTGAGAATATCTCAATTTTCTTTTTCTTTTTTTTTTTCGGGAGAGTAAAATAGATCATAGTTCCTTATAATATTGGGAATTGTTGGAGGAGTACTTCATATTCTTTAATATGAATATCACGTTTCCTTTCCAATAATAGTTAATTCTATAACAGATGAGCTTGCAACCATCCGTAAGGTCTCAACAAGGCCCATCTCTGTCGAACAACAACGAATTTTGTTAACGGTGAAAAGTTGCAACCAAACTTTCAAAACAGTGATCTCATGACAGCGCAAACTCTTACGAGTTTGATTAAAATATATGCAGAAAAATAAAAAACGGACGCAAATTTACAGTTGTTCACTTTGTGAAGAGTTCTATCCATCGTTAAAAGGAGGAGAAATTTTACTATTCTATAGAGGAAATATCCACTCTAATACTCTGTGAGAGACAAAGCATTACGAGATGGGTTTAATCCTATTTATAGCTCTTTATAATTAGTTCAAATAAATTTAAATAAATAAAAATAAGATCTAGAAAGTATCATTTGTGTGATGACTTGACTTTTCAAGCTATAATTTAACTTGTTTAAACTTGAGTTCTTAAGAAAATATTGAGTGAAAATTTTTTGTGAAAAATATACTTCAAAGAAACATACTTAAAACTGTTACGATTTTCGTTGCAACATAAAATGATAAAATTTTTTCCATATTACTTGTTAAATAAACATTTACTTCCTTAAAACCTTTTAAACATCTTTCAAAGACAATGGAAAACTTCTTTTAATACAACAAAAATTGACTGTACTAGTATCCATAGCCCAACTATCGCATCTATCTCACCGCAACACCCAACTCACCAACCAGTCATACTGGTTTCTTGTAAAACTACCTACCGCATGAAGGAACTTGTAATGAGCTTTCACCCATTAAGTTGAAAAAAAAATCTCACAAAACATAAAAGCATTCTTCATAAATCTTTCCTCTTAATACCTTTCTCGTAAAACATTTTTCATAAACGTTTCTCACAAAATTTTTTCATGAAACTCTTCTCTTAAAACATTTCCATAAATGTTTCTTTTAAAACCTCATAAAACTTTCGTCATAAATGTTTTTCATAAAACACTTCCTATAAAACATTTCTCATAAAACATGTCTCATATAATGTCTCTCATAAAACATTTCTTAAAAAGGAATGCAAGCAACATCACAATGCATAATTCCATTTATGCTTTATTATGATCATCGTCTTCTTCTCGCAACTTATCTTGAACTATGGGCCTAAATATACGTACCAAAAGTGCTAGGTCATCATATCATTAAGACCGTAACATAATTTAATATGATGCTTCCCCTAGGTCGGGAGACTGGTACGACACTTTCTTATCTTAAGTTAAGGCTTAGATTACCGATCTTGCAATCTTAGTGAACATTTTGTAGAACATAACTTAATGTCTAAAACAACAAGCATAACACATGTTGAACATATTGCAAACTATGACTTAGTCTTTAGAACATTATTCATAACATGTGCAAACATATTTCAAACATATTCAAAGCATTTGAAAATCATTTCTTCATACCATAGCTGAAGTTTAAAACTTATCTGAATAAAACTCTAGCGTTTCCACTTTATCTTATTTTTTCTATTAGTCGGCTTTATATGTCACGTTCAAATAACACCCGACTATTAGAAACTATCACGAGACTATATTGTCAGTTTATTTTCTAAGCTATTTAACTTAAACATTCTTTAGTCAAACTTCACTTCTCTTTGAACATTTCACAACTAACATTTTACAGAACAGTTTTAGTCTAAGGGTATTTAGCTAAATTGGAAGGCAAGGGATTCGTTTTAGCCATTATGTAAAAAATGATAATTTTACACTTGGCGGGTTTTTCTCAAAAAATTCCTAGTTTCTTTTGGTCTTAAAACATAAGATTACTTGTTGCTTATAGTTGTATAGAAAACCATCTTTATACAATGTGAATTTCTATTTCATATAGTTTTATAGTTTTGGCACGAAATATAAAATTCTTGACATATTTGCCCCCAAAATAAAAAATAACTGCTTTATATCATAACGTCTAATTTTTTGTAAGGATTAAAACTTACAAAAGCTCCTTGGTCAAACTCAAACAATTTCAAAATGTTTTTCTCAATTTACCGTTTTGAAATTCGTGGCTAAATCTCGTAAAATCTATAAATTAATATCCATACAAAATTTTCACAAATCGTAGCAAATCTTAATAGTTTTAGTGAGATCTACAACTTTTATGTTTTAGTTTTTTTTTTTTTTCCAAACTCATTCATTTTCATGCAATTTTGGTCATTTCTTAAAACCAGTTGAACCGAAATTAGTATTTTTCAGCTTGTTACGATTGGGATTCAAGGAAGATTTATTCACAAAAGTTATCCATCTCAATGTTTCTAATAAATCTCATGGTAAGCTTGAAAACTACTTTGGCCTTTAAATACTTCAAACACTTAAATTTTTCAAAAAGACCCTTTAAGCACATCTTTGCACCAAACATTTCTTAACTTGCTTTTCTAGGGTTTAATCTTATTCTAACCGTTCAAACAAATTATTAAGTGCTTAATGTTCAAAATAATTATACCATAATATTTCTTTTACATGTCATAGCCAAGAACTATTAATCAAACGCTTAAATCCTTAAAAAATGCTTAAATTTTGTTATGACAAAGTTTGTCATACCTTTTCTTTTTTTTCCTCAAAACCCTAGTTTTTCAACTATCCAATCATATCATTCTCTACATATCACAAAAACTAAACATGCCATAATTTTTTTCTTACATGCCATAGTCTATCTCATACATCAAACACTTGGTATGCATACTAAAACATAAACTTTAACTTTGTTTCAAGAGCTAAGGTTTTACCTAAATAATCCAAAGTGTTTGTCCTTTTCTTTTGGCATTTGAAAGTTTTAAAATGCCTTGACATCAAGTTCATATCATACCATAAGAATCCCTTACAAAACTTGAACAAAGCCCTAAAATACTATAAGAAAACTTCAAGTTTTACTTTAAAATTCCTTAATCTTCTTTTGCACATTTTGTTCTTGCTTTCTTGGATGATTTTGGAGGCTTAAATAATCAAAATTTTGAGAGAGGAACATAGGGAGGGGTGGATTTCATGAGGATGGAGTGGGAGAAATTTCCATGAATAAACCAAACTTTTATTTCATAAGCATCGCTAGGTTTTTAACTTTTTATAGTTATCATAAACATCCCTAGGTTTATCTATATCCTCTACACAATATAATTCTCATACTACTTAATTTTATATAGTATAATTTTCATACTGTATAATCCTTATGTTGCATATCTTTTGCTCTACTTAATTTCTATATTGTATAATTTCCACATTTTTCAGACATTATTTTTCTTTTACTATATTTCCATTTCAAAACATATTGCAATACATTTTGTGACAGTTAAGTTTCCTAGCTTATTTTGTCTTGCTTATCAACTAACTCTTATCTTCATATCGTTCATAGTTTGCTTAAGAGTATAACATCATTTTTAATTTTGCAAATCCCACATTCTCTTATGAAATTTGTCACAAAAATTAGATTTAACAACAATCCTCGAGACACACGTATAATGATCTAAGAATTCTCGGTTATTACAGCTTGTTTCTCATTTAAATTAGAAGTTTTCTCATATCACGATCTCTGTAATTTGGAAAGTGAGATATTTCCAAACTTGAAATTCAATTCATGTTTATCTTTGACTTCTTCCCTGAGAGAACCTCGCCCACATCACTTAGCACGTGTCGGTTAAACCGCCTCTTCAGGCTAGGCCTAGCATCATCACTGGCCAACCCTATAAGGCCGACCCTATTATTGGGTCTCTCCCGTCCTGCCAAAGCATGTACAACAAACGCCTTAGCCTAAGGTGACCCTTGGAGTTGCTTTAGCCTCTTGACTGTCGATTCAATATTGGGTCTCGTGTCTCCAATCTGATATTTAGGTCTTCTGTATACCATCAAACATGCCTCCTCTGGATAACCCTACGATTGGGTCTCCTGACTCGCCAAACCATGCATAACAATTTTTTTTTCTGTTTTTTTTTATTAAAGATTTGAGTCGTAGTGTTAGTGTTCTCCTCTAATGTTGCAACATCCTTTCTTCAATCAAATTAATCTACTAGTACGCAGGTTGGAGAATATAATTCCAGTTTTGAAGGCGCTACAGTTTCTTAGTCGATAAACAAACTCACGTAAACAAACGACATATACAATAATTCTGAGGAAAAAAATTGTGAAGAATCAAACAGCAAGGATTAGTTGATCTACCACCAAATATAAAAGGAAAATTTAAGGTTCAATCACCTGAAGAAAAATCTTGATGTCGAGGAATAAAGACGGAGCTATATATTATAAACATAATAAAAAATACCTCATGGTACCATTTATATATATATATATATATATATGCCATAAAAAATATAAATGTTGTTGTCTAGGAGTTTATTTATTCAGTTAATATATCCCCTTGCATTTTCTTTTTAGTTTTTCGCTTCTCTTTTAGGCTTTTTAATTTGTTTTTGACTGGTTCTTTTTTATGGGTGTTTGACTACTTACTCCTTAATTTGTAACAAAAAAATGTTATAATTTTTCAGGAAATAAATCCAATAAATTTTATATTTATAAATTTGAACATGGTGCAAATTTAGGATTTATGCAGTAAATTAAAATTAACTACTTATTTGCTAACTTTTTCAATTTTTTTAGGGAAACTTTTTTAAAAATTTCTCTCATATTATAATTTATCAAGAGCAAAAACTACAATAAGAGACACTAAAATAGAGGCATGTTTTTTTGTCCATCTGATTTGCATCGAACGAAGCAGATTAAACAAGCTCATCAATATTGAAATGAGTGCAAACACACCAAATATCTTAAAAAATAAAAAATAAAAGAATTTTCCAAAAAAAAAAAAAGAGAGAAAGCACTTCTCAGTGCTTTGCCAGTCATTGGATGTCGCCGGCAATCGCAAAGATGAAGAAACTAAGACAAATGTGACAACAAATGCAACACACATCTTTATCGCAACAACTTGCCCTCTGTCGCAGCCAAGGTCGCAATTTGTTGAGCTAGAAGCCTGTGGCTCTGTTCCACGCGACACACAGATCTCCGTCATGACAGATGGAACTATGATCCACAGATCGCAACAGAGGTTAGTGAGGCCATCATCGCGGGATCGTGACTTTCATTGTATCTCCATCATAATCCGCCTTCTTTGAGTTGCCATCTACGGGGTCACTGAGGTGATGATAGAAATCGCGACATAGACCGTGAATTATGACATTTGTCGTGAATCAAGCATTGGGTGGGTCACCACTTCTCCTTCTTCATGGGATGGGACCCACCCTTCAAAGTTTCTGCTATTGATGGTGAACGGTGCATCATCGACCTTTTTTTTAGATAGTTGAAAATTTTTAAATTTTTGAGTATTTTTTATGTCTTTTTTATTTATTAGGTAAAAAAAATTGTTACTTTGCTTTCGATAAAAATTGTTACCAAATGTGGTTATATCTATGTTTTTCTACTAGAATTTGATTTTACACCATTGATTTTGAATCCAATAATAAATGCCTCAACGAGAGAAAACTATCATTCCACATTATTCTTCTCCTTTATCAAATTTTAATATGTTATCAAACAAAAAATATTATTTACTTCTATCTCCCAAATATATAAACGGACGTATATTGACACATTTTATTTTATTTTTCATACATCAAATCACCCATCAATTAAATTTTAAGTTTTAATTATTACTTGTTACACAACATTTAAAATTCCAAACAAGGCTCTACATCTACATTGTATTGTTTTTTCTTTTTTTCTCTACCCACCCACCAACCGAATTTAACTTTTTCTAATGAATCGTCTCTGTCTCTGCTCTCTGGGGATCAACATGAACTTCTTCTTCTTTTTTCTTTTTTTTTTTTAAGGATAAAATGAACTTCTTTTATCAATTTTTATGAACCGTTTATCTTTGTTTTTTTTTTCTTTTTCTTTTTTCACAACTTCGTTATTGTTTATCTTCATGTTGTAACACTCTATTCTTCTTCTTCTTTTTTTCAAGAGACACCAATTCATGTGGCTTTATTTTTGTTAACGTGTTGATCAATTAATGATTAAGCAATGAAGATTTATAGGAAAACATCTACAATCTTTACCTTGGGACCATCCAGACAACGTAATATTTTTTAATAGGATAATAACAATGTGTTATATTGAACATAACATCAAACTTTGATCATCTAATATTGCCATATATTTTGTTATAGAAGAGAATATAAAATATTATTAATGTGACAACACGAAATAAAAAGAAAAGTTGAAGGTATGAAATTGCTTCTTTTTTTTTTTTTTTTTTGAGAAACTTTGGGATTCCATTTAGGAACTATAGTTTAGACCTAAAAATTCAGTCCAAACACAAACTGGTGCTTGATAATGTTAAAAAAAAAATCAGTTCAAATAATTAGTCTAAATTGAAATTCTCAATTCAAATTAATTTGTTATAATAAAAACCATTCACTTTTTTCTTTTCACTCTTCTTTTTTACTCTTCTGACTCAAGTGAATGGTTTTTATTATAACAAATGAGTTTGAATTGAAATTTTCAATTTGGACCAATTGTTCAAACTGATTTTTTTTCTTTTAACATTGTCAAGCACTAGTTTGTGTTTGGATTGAATTTTGGTTCAACTATGGTTCCTAAATAGAGTCGCAATGTTTCTAAAAAAAAAAAAAGCATAGCTATTTCAAATCTTCCATACTTTTTTTAATTTGGTGTCTTTATATTAAGGATTTGATATAACCTCTTCTAGAACAAAATATACAATAATATTATATTATCAAAGCTTGATGTTATATTTAATATAATACATTATTATTATCCTATTAAAAAATATTACGTTGTCTGGACGGTCTAGAGGTAACGCCATAGCCATTTCCTAGATATATATATATATATATATATATATATATATATATTATTTACTAGCAATTAAGAACGATGATAACAATTGCCAAGTGTTCAACCAATTCAATCAACGAAATATGTCTTTTCAAAAAAAAATCAAAGAAATATAAATGAAAAGAAGAGAGAATGCAGAAAAGGTTAGGTTTTTTTGAAACTTTTTGACCTAAATATTAGGTTTTAAAAATATTTATAGTAAATAACAAATTTAAGAAGTCAATAAATTATTTACTACGTAAGTAAATTTACACTGTAAGCAAACGAGCAAATAAAAAATTTACATCTTAAATCTATATACTATATAAATAAGAATTATTTACACAATAAATAATGAGGTAAATAAATTTAGTTGATATTTACTATAAATATTTTTAAAACCTACTTTTTACTGTAATTAGTTTTGAAGATGTGACATTTACAATAATTTTTTTTTTCCAAAAAGGGGAACAATTACATACGAAATTCATGTTGAAATCCATAAATAGTTTTTTTTTAAAAGTAGGGCATGATAAATTCTAAGAGAGAATTATTTTTTAACGTGGAGCATGTAGCGAGTAGTTTTTAAAAATATTTTTATCCTTTGAAGTAATTTCATCATTAGGTACTTTAGTACTTAAAATATATATTAAAAAGGAGTGTGTGAAAACTAAAATTAGGGTGTTAATAGACGCACCTATATATAAAAATGAGAATTTTATAATAAAGTAATAAAAGAAAGACTTTATAAAGATTAAACCATTTTTTTCATATTTTTATTGAAATGGTTTTGAACCATATACAGTGCCTTGCATACGATCATCCAAAGAAAATCCACGAAAACGACAGCCGTGAAATGTGGCCACAATAAATGTGAATCGGAAGGCAGATTACATGTAGGAGGACATGTCATGAATTATAATGAACAAAAGTATACATCCCTGGAAAATTGTAAAGGGTAAGTAAATACAAAATGATACTATAGCCGTTGACATTGCTTTAACTGTTTTTTTTTTTCATACTTAAATTGAGATTATTTAAACTTTATAAGTTATAGTGAAATTGGACGTATAATTAAAAACTTTAGTATATTAGTTAAAACTATTAATTATAAGTGTAAATATTATAGTAATATAAAAATGTTATATTGTAATAATTTTTTATTATAATATGTAAAAATTTTATATTTTTTAACAAAAAAATGAATTAAAACTACACTTACCGAGCATGCCGGCCATTAATGTTTTGCACTTGGGGCAATTCTCGTGGATCATGTTCTCTTTTTTATAATGAAAAAAAAGGGGCCAAGCAGCCAGCAATCTCTCAATTTATTTTATTTGTTTATACATGTACTATTTTTATTTCGTGTTCGGACACGTCACACATGTACCCCCCCCTTTTGGCCCTTTCTTTACTCAATTAAAAAAAAAAAAAAAAACGAGTGGGCTCAAGAAGAGGTTGAGATTTTTTAAGGAGTCCCATCTACCAGTCACTCTCGTCCCTTCTTTCCTTTCCCTTCTTTTTTTTTTTTTTTTTGGGTAAGATCTAGGCCATCCCTTTCTTCGCAGCTGTCAATTTGATGATGATACTTGCCTTTCCTTGAGCTGCCTTTTTTTTGGGGGTTACCAATGTTCTTTCACCATTCTATTAATTCATTAATCTTATTCACTAGTAGAAACATAATTAAAATCAAGAAGTTTTGATTCAAGCTATTCTTGTTATAATTTTTTTTTTTGCAAAATTTAGTGGCTACAATGTTTTAAATTCACTATTTTAGTTCATATTATGTTCTTAGATAGGTTTTAAAGTTTAATTCAAGTCTATGATAATATATATATACACACACATATATATATAAATGCAACTTCTACGAGTGTCTCACAAAATTAGCAATTATGTAAAAAGAAAAGAGAAAAATGTTGGTTAATGATACCATATACGCACCATTTTGTGGTACTAATGTGAAAGGTGAAACTTTATGACCACATTGTCTAGGAGGAAAGCAAATGCACTACAAGATTTTAAGAGATTGTTATGATTTCATGAAAAGCAGTGACGAACGTAATTCTTATTTAAAAGAATTTAGGGGTATGGAAAAATACATTATTAGAAAATTCTGTTTTAAACTTCATATTTATAATTGCTAGTTTTGTATACCTTTCTGCTTGATTTTAAACCAATACTTAGCTTTTAAAAATATACTATCGATGAAGGTTCATACTGTAGAACCTTCATGGGAGAGGAGAACTAATAGGCAACAATATTAAGTGAAGAGATCCTGTATTATTATCATAATTATAATAATTTCTTTCCATATTTTTCAACAACTATTACGTGGTCCTCTCACATATCCCACCTCCCTCACCACCATAAAATCAACTTTTCCCCTCCCATTCCACAATTACTTTTACGTACTAGTTCCTGCGCTTCCTAATAATTATCACTTTCTATGGTACATAGTAGTAGTAGTAATAATGATGATGATGATGATGATGATGATGATGATGATGATGATGATGATGATGATGATGATGATGATGATGATGATGATGGGTGTGGCAAGCCAACAAATATAGGATAAACCTTTTTTATTTTAAGAAATAAGATAAAACTTTGAATGCTATAGTTATATATATATATATATATATATGTATGTATGTATGTATGTATGCTTGTATGTATGGAAGAGTTTTAATGAATTCATTCCCATGAGTTGATCATATTATGAAAATAAGAGCATATCTTAATTATTTTTAATGATGTAGTGTTTTATATAACCTATTATAGCAAGTAAAGCAACCTAGAGCCTCAAATATAATTAAAAATAGTCTTTTTTCTCCTAAAATTTCTAATAATTAAAAATTTATTTGCTATTTTGTGATTCACATTTTTCCTTTGATAAAGGCCAATCGTTTTTGTGTACATGATTTGAGTTCTCTTTATATTTTTTTTTTCCCCTACCGCTTGCTTCCCTTTTGTTTCATTCACTTTGAACTTACATGCGTATACATGAGGACGAATTAGGGATAGACTTAACACATCCCTCAAAGTAAAAAACAGAGAAAAAAAAAAAAAAAAAGACTTGGTACGCGCGCGCGCACACACTATCTTTTATCATAACAAGTGGTTCTTAAAAAAATAATAAAATGAAATACAACTTGAGAAGGGGGGCGCTGCAACAAAAAGTAGAATAGGAGACGGTAAAACCGTCATCTACATAGACAAGGAGAAAAGCGCGTCAAATTTGCATGAATATAGATAACGGATTTCACTAAAATCATACGACGTATTTTTATTGTTAGGTGATATTTGTAACTATAAATTAATTTTTTATTATCACTACAATTTTCCTAAAAAATTATTGTTGTAATTTTACTGATGGTGGCTGGATTGTATAATGCCTGCTTGTATAATGCGTTATATTTCAGCTACATATATGTATGTACGAATGTATATTGTTTTTACAGTTTTCGTCTCCCAAATTAAACTTACTCTAATACCACGAAGCCATTTTTGCAACTTTGGAGCTGGAATAAGCAACAAGGTTAAAAATAATAATAATAAAAGGGTGGTTGGTTGTGAATATTTTATTTATTTTATTGCGTCATGAGAAAATTAAATGAACATAATTAAGATAAGAATTTGGAGAAATGATAATTAAAAGAATCAAAGAATCAAAGATCAATTTGTTATATTGCTTGGTTATATAATTGATTGCGTATTAATTAAGTAAAGAAAGACGAAAGTCAGACAATGAGCCAATTTGACATGGAGTTTGCTTGGCTAGCTAGTTTTGTACGGTCTACTGACCGATTATTTGTGCCAAAAAACTTCTTTGTTTCAAATTCTTGGTAAATTGATTTCAGAAAAACAAAAAAGGACTCTTGAATGTTGATTAATTGTATTGAATTGTCGTATGAATTATTGTATAGTAAAATAATAATCTGTTGGGTTTGGTCCTTAAAAGCTGTGACATTGTACATATTGTTAATAAATAAATAAAATGACATTTATTATTATTTTGGTTGATTATATGTATTATGAATACATTTATAAACATCAAGAAAATTTCATGATTATTTATGTGACTATAAATTTAGCATATACGTGTTATTTGCTTAGGGATAAAATTTATAGATAATAATTTAAATAATTTGTAATAATTAATTAAAGTTTGGGATCTTTAATTAAAAATTACAAGTACGGTCCAATCTCATCTAAAATGAAATAGTCATTATCCGGACTATTAATGTAGAGACATTGGATTGGAGGTACTTTATATAATGAGATTATATAGGACTGGACCAGGTAAATTATGAATCTCTAATAATCATCCGTTACAAATAGAGTATTCAAATTTTTCACTATGATGATCATATATTTGACAGTCTTAATCCTGAGTATTTATTAGACTCCTATTTATGACATTATGTTTTTTGACTTGCATGGTAAGATTTGTCTAAGCACAGATTATAACTTAGCATCTTGGAAACATAAAGTAATAAATGGCTGGGAATAATATTATACAGATATGGAATCCATTCCTTCCCTATGGAAGTTAGAAAAATAGTTCTCTTGAGTGATAATTCAAGGTTTGAATAGTAGAGCGCTCGTTCATCATAAGATTATGAATTAATTGTTCATTAGAGAATTATTGGAACTCAAGGATAAAGATGTAATAAGAGAGGTGAACGGAAATTGAACCTAGCTCTTATTATGAATTATTTATGGATGACTGACTTATATATAATGATTATATCAATGGACTACTCGCTAATTTTCTTTGAGTAATTTCACTATAATCTCAAGAGTTCAGTTTCAGGTTTTTAGTAGAGTAACACTGAAACTAATAAATTTGGCACATTAATTAAAGAGTTTGATTAAATGTCAAATTTATTGGAGCTTGGGTTATAGGTCCATAGGTCCCCAATACCACCTCTGTAACACTATATTAGATTTATGCAAAGAATGAATTATACATGTTTAGTTTGGAATTATTGAATTCTGAATTAATTATTTCACACTTGAATTATTAATGTGACACAGAAAAATGTTCTCTGTGACACATAATGTAATGTGGTTGATAAGTTAGTTTTAGACTACTTAATTAGATAATTTTCACTTAATATTTTTGTTAGTTTTGAGCAATTTATAAGGATTTGATAATGTTTTATGTTCTTTTATAGGTTTTGAAGGGGAACGATGCATAATGGCAAAACACAGGGTAAAACGGACTGAAAATTGAGCAAAAATAGACTCGAGATGAAAAGGAGCCTAGACGTCAACTTATGGGGCCTAGGCGCTCAAGACAAATGAAGTTACATACCAAAACCCGAGAGCAAAGCGCCTAGGCGCCATAACTGGAGCGCCTAGGCGCCATTTCATGAGGAAGGCATCCCGAGAGAAAAGCGCCTAGGCGCCATAACTGGAGCACCTAGGCGCCATTCTATGAAGAGAATAGGCCGAGAGCAAAGCGCCTAGGCGCCATAACTTGAGCGCCTAGGTGCTATTCCATCGTGAGGCGAATAAACACTACGACGCCTAGGCGCCACAATCCTAGCGCCTAGGCGCCAGTTCAAAAAAAGGGGGCATGCCGCTGTGTAGCGCCTAGGCGCTACAATCATTGCGCCTAGGCGCCATTACGAAGCCTAGGCGCCACAATCCTGGCGCCTAGGCGCCGTTGCGATTCCAAGTTCAATTACAGTGTAATTTTGTTCCAAAATTGCCCTTTCAAACCCTAGCATATAAATAGAACATTATAGAAGGTTGGAGAACGAAATTTTGACAGAGAGAAACTACAGAAAAGAGGAGAAAAGACACACACTACTTTGGAGAAGAAGATCGGTGCAACCCGGAGACAGAATCATCTTCTCATCCAAATATACAGTTCTTTCCTTCTACTCCTCATGTTTAAGAGATTGTTTAGGATGATTTTTAGTTTTATTATGAACTAATTTTCTTTGTTCTAGGGCTACGATGTAGCCGGATTATGAATATCTACTTTATCTAATTTAATCAATTGACATTTATTCCTATGCCGATAACGAATTTCTCTTTGGTAGTCATTAATCTTTCTCAAGCATTAATAATTTATCCCAGTTAGCAAATTTCCTACATATCTGTGGAAACTCTAAACTTACCAAGATTCATTACGATCAAGAAATTCATGGTGTTACACAAGTCTCATAGATATCTCTATCCTATGATGATCTCATGGCATTCAATCATGGTCTAATTTAATTATCGCTTCTCAGCCTCAAATTAAATCACAAATCATGCAAAAGGTGCGCAAACTTTTACAAGCATTAAGACTAGATTAAACACTCAACATAGATACTGAATAAACATCGAATTGAATTAAATTAAATAAAAGTAAACATTCATAATCCGGCTACATCGTAGCCCTAGAACAAAGAAAATTAGTTCATAATAAAACTAAAAATCATCCTAAACAATCTCTTAAACATGAGGAGTAGAAGGAAAGAACTGTATATTTGGATGAGAAGATGATTCCGTCTTCGGGTTGCACCGATCTTCTTCTCCAAAGTAGTGTGTGTCTTTTCTCCTCTTTTCTGTAGTTTCTCTCTGTCAAAATTTCGTTCTCCAACCTTCTATAATGTTCTATTTATATGCTAGGGTTTGAAAGGGCAATTTTGGAACAAAGTTACACTGTAATTGAACTTGGAATCGCAACGGCGCCTAGGCGGCAGGATTGTGGCGCCTAGGCTTCGTAATGGCGCCTAGGCGCAATGATTGTAGCGCCTAGGCGCTACACAGCGGCATGCCCCCTTTTTTTGAACTGGCGCCTAGGCGCTAGGATTGTGGCGCCTAGGCGTCGTAGTGTTTATTCGCCTCACGATGGAATAGCGCCTAGGCGCTCAAGTTATGGCGCCTAGGCGCTTTGCTCTCGGCCTCTTCTCTTCATAGAATGGCGCCTAGGCGCTTTTCTCTCGGGATGCCTTCCTCATGAAATGGCGCCTAGGCGCTCCAGTTATGGCGCCTAAGCGCTTTGCTCTCGGGTTTTGGTATGTAACTTCGCTTGTCTTGAGTGCCTAGGCCCCATAAGTTGACGTCTAGGCTCCTTTTCATCTCGAGTCTATTTTTGCTCAATTTTCAGTCCGTTTTACCCTGTGTTTTGCCATTATGCATCGTTCCCCTTCAAAACCTATAAAAGAACATAAAACATTATCAAATCCTTATAAATTGCTCAAAACTAACAAAAATATTAAGTGAAAATTATCTAATTAAGTAGTCTAAAACTAACTTATCAAATACCCCCAAACTTAAGATTTTGCTAGTCCTCGAGCAAAAGACACAAAAGAAGAACAAAGAACAAAACAAAAAGAACACGACTGACACTAACACACGACGTAGTTCGAGCATCAATTTAATTTTTCATTATACTTGGCCTCAAAGATTGCATAAAGTTTATGACTCAAAGGAAACTCTAACCACTGTGATCATGTAAAAAAAAATTAATTTAAATCTCAAGTTTACCATACTCATAATTCTTCAAGTGTGTGTCTGTGATGCCTCTAGCACTTATATATCTACACTCGGATTAGTTTATGTCAACAAGCTTATTTTGAAAGATCTCTAGATTAGTGAAATTTATGAACTCCATAGGCCTATTTTTCAAACCCACTCTCCACTAATGTAGACTATCGCAACATCAAAGATCATTAGGACTTTATTCGGCTTGTAATGTGTGGCTAAGGTAAAAGGTGAGATAAAGGATATAATGTAGCTCAAAATTCACCCATAAACACACAATTTGTCTCAAGACCTTATGAGAACATCATTCATTTTTTTTTTCCTTTCTTTCTTTCTAAGTACACGCCCAAACTTATGTTGCACTTCCTTTGTCATTCACATTTACTTGATGTATATATCAGCTTTTTTTTTTCATTTTTTTTTTTAGCACAATGAATAAACATAAATACACAATCCCTTCATAGCAATACCCAAAGCTGTAAACATGACTATATAATCTCTTGATGCCAATACTCAAAACTTCACCCATAAATGAATGATAGTAAAACATATTTCCTTAGATAAATTCTTCAAAACTCCACCCATCCTCCCATCATACCAACTACCATAAAATAATTTCCTGGACAAACTAGTCATGCTTATGAGTGAGGGACCAAGTATGATAAAATCAATCAAAGGCTAGGCTAATTATGTGGGTAACAAAGAAAATGGATAATAAGGCTCAACGGGGTAACTAGTGATTAAATAATGTCAATGGTAGGCTTGAAAGGCTCAAACGGTCCAAAAATGGCCTAAATCATATCCTTAATGTTGTGTCGCCTAGGATTTCGCCTCGAGTGGTTATCAAATAGGTTCTAGCGTTCATTTGAGATCAAAAATATCACTTAATCAACATAAAAGTCCTCTAAGTGTAGAATATTTAGGTGATCAAGGCGTGAGTGCTCAAAGTGCTCAAAGAATCACAGCATGGCAAAAAAAAATCACAAGAAAACAAGGATAGATCACAACAATTATTATCCCCTAAAAGTCATATTCAATTTCAACCATTGTCTTATCATTGGCCTCCTATGATGCAAGCTAAATAGTGCTCAAACGACACAACTTTCCTATCATAATTACTAAACAAAAAAAAATAAAACCTAGCTTAAAACTTAAGTAAACAAAGATAAGATAACTAGCAAACCTAGCTTAAAACTTAAGTAAACAAAGATAAGATAACTAGCTTAAAACTTAAGTAAACAAAGATAAGATAACTGATTGACATAAACCAAACATAAAACAGTACACCACCCCCAAACTTAAGCAGTACATTGTCCTCAATGTAAAAGAAAAAAATAAATAAATAAACATAAACTAAAAATGGAAAATAAAAAAAATAAAAAAAATAAAAAAATAAACGAAAATAAAATAAAAGAAAAATAAAAATAAAAAGAAAAAGAAAAAAACACTCCCTAAAATGAAAATTGTTGAAGTCTAGTCCTCCTCGTCCTCAGGCGCTTCTTCCTCTTCATTGAAAGCCGTGACTGTCGGAAAATTGTCCATATTCATATTCATGTGCCGGGCCAATTGATTAATCATTTGCGCCAGGTTGCAGATGTTATCATCCATGTGGTCGAGACGTCTATCCATGCGATCCAAGCGTTCGTGCACGGAGGCTTGACCAGGCGAGCGGGGTGGTCATGGGGGTCGAAGGGTCCCGGAGGAGCTGGCCCCTGTTGTTGGCTCCTGTGCTTCTAGCTCCCTGTATGATGCGAGGACCGAATCATTGATAACATGTCGGGGTCCCACCCATTCTTCAGTTGCATCCCAATGGACTCCTGCTTTACTGCACACCTCAGTAATAAGTGAGGGAAAGTATAAGCCCAGGTGCGCATGTAACACACTCAAACCAATCTGCCGAGAAATCACCCGGCCCACATCAATGCTCTTCCCTGTGACGATAGCATATAGAAGCACCGCTCGCTCTTTCAATACATCACTAACGTGAGACACTAGCATGAAGCGAGCACAAATAAAATTATGCCATGTCTTGTAGGCCCTGTTTCGCAAAGCACTAGGCGGGAATGAAATGTGCTCACCGTTGCGTCCCATTTTCCAAGTAGTACCTGGTGTGCACAACCTGTTGAGGATTTCGTTGTGGTCAACGTTTTCCAAATAAGCTTGATATTCATCATTGTCAATATTAGATAGCCCAAAATATTGGTTGATAGCAGCACGATCAAGCTTTACCCATATTCCCCTCACAAAAACCTTTCCATTATCACGCTCGGAGGCATTGGCATAAAATTCTCGAGCCACAGCAGTTAGGCTTGAGCCCGGTTGTTTCACAAAGTTGGCCCATCTACGAGCTAAAATTTGATCCCGAATCACCCGTTCACAGGTATTGAGTCCCCGTTCAGCGATTGGTGTCTTTTTTTCCAATGAGGACTGATAGCGATTAAACGCGGCTTGCGAGACAAATTTAGCCGTATCATACTGCACGGATGTCGAGCCCTTCACACGTTTCTTCGGTGGCATGGTTGCAATCCAACTCTCTCTTAGACTTTCCAACTCAACCGCCAATGTCACCAAACGATCTCAAATGCCCCAAATGTAATGTCTACTAACACCTTGGCTGTCAATTGGCAACAAACAATACTTTTGTCTCTCTCAGACTTTTTGTCGAACACTTGGTATGCACTCAATAATCCGACTCCAGATAAACTCATCTGTATCAATTAAGTCTCCCCAAATTGCAACAATTCTCAGACAAAGCAGAAAGAAGATTGGGGTTACCTGTTGTGAGTAAAGAAAACCCAATTTGTGCAGCCCAAGTTTTGAATTTTTTTTTTTTTGTTGCTGTTTTGCCGCCAACGTTCACTCGTGAAGAGGCTTGGAGGCGGGTGTTTTGCTGTGTGGGTAAGGAATTTGGGATGAGGGGCGAGATGTAGAGTGACGAAGCGCTGAAAAAATTTCAATCACGGGGTGGTGGGGGGGTTTTTCTGAGTGAGAAAACCAGGGGGGCGAGAGGAGTGTCATTTTTCTTCTCTGTTTTTTTTTTTTTTTTGTTTCTTCGCTGATTGTGTTCGAAACAAGGTCTATAAACTGCACAGTGCCTAGGCGCTATGTTTGTAGCGCCTAGGCGCTAGTTCGAAATCAACGTGTTTTTTTTTTTTTTTTCAGGATGAGCGCCTAGGCGCCTTACTCTCGGGTCTTTGTGGCCTTTTCTAGCGCCTAGGCGTCCAGGAAGTGGCGCCTAGGCGCCTTCCTCTCGGGTCTTCACTGCAATATCCCTAGAACACCTGCAATCAACACAAAAATAAACTGCATCATAATTAGCTTATCAAATACCAAAAACCTATAACTAATTAAAAGACTAACTTAACATGATAAAAACTAAAATAGATAAAGGTAAAGAGCTTGGGTTGCCTCCCAAGAAGCGCTTGTTTTATTGTCATCAGCCTGACTTTTTCTTCTTTATGGTGAGTTGAGAGTGATGATGGACTTGTTGCGATCAATCCCACCATCAAAATATGGCTTCAAACGTTGTCCATTAACCTTAAAGGTTCCTTTCTCTTCATGATTTAGTTCAACTGCACCATAGGGAAACACCTTGGTGACTACAAACGGGCCCGACCATTTGGATTTGAGCTTTCCAGGAAACAGTCGAAGCCTGGAATTATATAGTAACACCTTCTGTCCAGGTACAAACTCCTTATGATTAATCCGGTGAGTCAGAAACCCTAGAAGTCTTAATATATTGAATTCTCATCTGTCAAAGTTGCAATTTCTTAATTTTCATTCATTTAGTTTGTCTTGCGCTTACCATTTCATCATTCTATTATTTCCCATATTTCAGTTGTTCAAATAGAATTAGAGTTAAAGTAATTTGGTACTTAGTGACAGTTAGTCCTCGTGGGAACGATACTCTACTCACTTTTTATTACTTGTTAACGATACGTGCACTTGCGTTAGAAAATTCCACAATAATGGTAAATGTTATCGCATTTGACTGAGCATTAGTTAATTAATTAATTGATTATTTTTTTAAATCTATTCTTAAATAAATGTGATTTATTTTTGAATTTAGATATATATGGTTTTGAACCAAATCTTTTTATATATATAAGATTTTATAATATATTAATATATATTAATATAATATTATTAAAAAAAAGGAAGCCAAATGCAACAGCTTCACGTTTTTTAATATATATACATATATATGTGTGTATGAGAGATAAAGGATCACTTTGTAGTGATTCGGGAAAGAAAAAAAAAAGGAAAGGCAAAGAAAAGAAAGGAGAAAGTAAAAGGTCACAATTATGTAGAATATATCATTTCTCCATATATCTGATATGATGGTTATTTCAAATTGAAAATTAATTGAAAAATTTACTAATAGCTCAGATATAAAAAGGGAGAGATAACAGTTATCTCAGAAGAATTATTCACGTAATTTTTAGAGAGAAAAACTGAGAGTTCTTCTCTAAAGAAAAATGTCTGCTATCTCATGTGTTGAGTACATAGCAGATTCAAAAAAGTGTGAGGAAAATTCATTCTTGCAGTTTGATGCCCACTCGTCTTTCCATTGGTGTGGAGACCTGGTTTGGAAGATCGTGGTGTTAAAGAGGAAAGCTAGGATACCCTGATAGTCTTCAAAAGGTTTGTAAAAATTCCTAAAGCTTTCTATAATTAAAATTATATATCTATTCCTGATGAACAAAGTTTTTAGAAAATTTTTGTTTGTCAACGATCCTGTCCTTCCGTTGTGTTTCATATTTTAATTCTAACAAATGGCATCAGAGCGGGTTATAACATATATAATTTTAATTAAATATGATTTTATTTTGATAATATCATGTTTTTTTATGGATGTTTGTGGGCACTTTGCATCTTTGTTAATTTTTATTCATGAGATGAATGATTGTTTGATGAAGGGATTTTTGGTCGTTAATTATATGGTCCTTTTGGATTAATAATTTTATTTTCAGTTTGATTAGATCAATCTGTGTAAACCCATAAAGGGGTATAAGATTTTTGTAATTTATTATTATTATTATTATTTTTTCTTCTTCTCTCCTCTCTTTCACTTGCTACACGTGGAGCGATGAAGAAAAAGATGTCCATTGGATTTTTTGGCCTAGTTGAGAACTTTGGGCCTATTAAATTTCAAAGGCAATCCAGCAAATTGTTGCACAATGAACCACTTTGAAGACTGCAAAATTGGAGCAGGAATTATGTATAAATTACAAGAAGACCCCTGTAATTTTTATTTTTATTTTTTTTGGGTTGTAATTTTAATTATCCAAAAAGACCCGGTCAAAAATTCATTGTTTATTTTCATTTTTATTTTCATGTGATGATTGTGATAACATGTTCATGCATAATAACACGTCACCTAGGAAAGTGTCCACTTATAGTTATTGTAACATGACATGCATACACTTAGCATATTATTTTTTATAAAGGAGTTTATAAAATGATTTAATATGTGTTAGCATTAATTTAATGAGATTAAATTAATTGGGTTGGTTTTGTAGAATCTTAATTTATTAATCAACCAAATAATGTGAATTTAGTTTTAATAGTTAAGACTCGGTAAAATTCACATAAATTCTAAGTTATCTAATTTTAAATTGTTTAATATTTGGTAACTTAAACAATTCATAATAAATTTAGATTTTTAGAAAATCTGGTAATTTATTTAAGTGTAAATAGAATGGGATTCTATTAACACATAATATAATCTAGTAATTAAAAATTGTTTTATCTACTAGAATTATGAAACATATGATGTTTTATAAGATAAAACACATCTTTTAAAATAATGAATGGGAGAAGGTAATATGATAATATAACCTGCGGTTTCCACTATTAGTACAACACCGTGAGATTTAGGTGGCGCCTCGCGACGCTTTGATTTCGTCCTCCCTACAGAGGGTGTCCATTTAAATCAATATCAAGGTTGGCTTCCTTGAGATAAGATTTTATAATGTATTTTAAAATTGACCTATCCTATGCCGGCAATTTTGAGTTAAGTTGTTAAAATCCAAAATAGTGGGCTACACTCATAAAGACATAATTAAATTGTTAATTATATCTTGACCAATAGACGGTTATTAATAAATATAGAAAATATGAGATATTTTGAATATATTTATTAATCGAGAATGTCTCAATTCAATTCATAAATAATTTGACCTACCATACGGCGGCACTTTATTTATTAAAATTGAATAATCGTGGAATTAGTAAAATATTTTTGTGTACATGCATCACGTTTACTATTCCAAAATATATATTTATGATGTTTATGCAACTATTTTAATTTATGCTATTTTATTTATTTTTTACAGCAACAATGTCTAATCCAATCATCGCTTTTCTCTCAACTGAAAAATTAACCGGAGATAATTTTGTCCAGTGGAAGAGTAACATGAACATTGTACTAATTTGCGAAAGTTACAAGTTTGTCCTGACGGAAGAATGTCCTCTAGAGCCTGCTGCCAATGCTCCTCGTAATTTACAAGAAACATATGATCACTGGATTCAGGCAAACAACAAGGCCCGTTATTTTCTTTTGGCTGGCATGTCTGACGTGCTTAGGATGAAGCATGAAAGCATGGAGACCGCTTATGAGATAATGCAGTCTCTACAAGATATGTTTGGTAAACCTTCTGAAAAGGCACGCCACGAAGCCGTTAAGGCAGTAATAAATGCCAAAATGAAAGCAGGGATTTCGGTCAAAGAACATGTTCTCAACATGGTTAACTATCTCCATGAGGCCGAGGTGAACGGTGCAGTGATAGATGAAGCCACACAGGTGGGAATGATTTTGGAAACCCTCTCCCCTACGTTCCTTCAGTTCAAAAGCAACTATTTCATGAACAAGCTAAAATATAACATGACTGAGTTGCTTAATGAGCTTCAAACCTTCGAGTCTATTTCGAAAAAAAAGACTAAAGAAGCTAAGGCAAATGTTGCAGAAGCTCAACCCTCCTCTTCTGCTCAAAAGAATAAGAAGAGGAAGGGAACTGAAGGAAGTGGTAAGTCTAAGAATGGAAGGCAACCTAAAAAGAACAAAAGCAACAACAACAAAAAGAGCTCAAACCAAAAGAAGCCTAAAGGAAAATGTTTCCACTGTGGCGTAGTTGGGCATTGGACGAAAAACTGCAAGAAGTATCTTTAGGAGCTCAAAGAAAAGAAGAACAACGGTAAATCGGATTTACTCGTTTTAGAAGCTTGTTTAGTTAAAGATGATACTTCACCTTGGATAATTGATTCAGGGGCAACTAACCATGTTTGTTCTTCTTTACAGATGCTTAGTTCTTCAAGGGAGCTTGCCAACGGGGAACAAACGATGAGAGTGGGAACGGGAGAGGTTGTTTCGGCAAGAGCAGTGGGAGTTGTTAAAACTTTATTTTAGAAATAAGTTTTTAATTTTAGACAATGTTTATTACATTCCTTGTTTTCGTAGAAATTTGATTTCTGTTTCTAGGTTGTTTGAACAAATGTTTAATGTTTCTTTTAATAATAATTATGTTAATATTTCTAGAAATGGTTTGGATATTTGTTCTGTGTATCTGGAAAATGGGCTTTACACCTTAAGGCCCAAGGAAAAAGCACTGCTCAATACCGAAATGTTCAAAGTTGAACAACCTAAACTCAAGAAGCAAAAGATTTCTTCTAATAATGAAACATACATATGGTACCTTAGATTAGGTCACGTTAACCTTGACAGAATTAACAGACTGGTAAAGGAAGGTCCTCTAAAAGAGCTAAAAGTTAGTTTTCTACCAATTTGTGAATCTTGTCTTGAAGGTAAAATGACTAAGAGGCCTTTCTCTGTAAAAGGCGAAAGAGCCAAGGAACCACTTGAGCTAATACATTCAGATGTCTATGGTCCAATGAATTTACAAGCTCGTGGTGGTTAAGAATATTTCGTCACATTTATTGACGATAATTCAAGGTATGGTTACATATACCTAATGCAAAGGAAATCTAAAACTTATGGAAAGTTCAAAGAATTCCAAGCGGAAGCTGAAAAGCAATTAGGAAAGACGGTGAAGAGTCTTCGATCTGATCAAGGAGGAGAATACCTTGATACTGAATTCAAGAACTATATGATAGAACATGGTATTCTATCACAACTCACCGCACCTGGAACACCACAACAAAATGGTGTTGTAGAGAGAAGAAATAGAACGTTGTTTGATATGATGAGATCCATGCTCAGCTACTCATCATTACCCACTTCATTTTGGGGATATGCACTACAAACTGCAGTATATCTTCTAAACATAGTTTCATCTAAGTCTATTTCAAAAACACCTTTAGAGTTATGGAATGATCGCAAACCTAGTATGCGACATATCCGTATATGGAGGTGTCCAGCATATATGCTGAAAGGTAAGACCGGGAAGTTGGAACCACATTCTAAAGTATGCTTATTTATGGGATACCCAAAGGGAACGAGGGGAGGTTTGTTTTATAGTCCATAGGAAAAGAAAATATTTGTATCGACAAATGCCACTTTTCTCGAGAATGATTATATGACAAACTATAAACCTCGTAGCAAAGTTGTATTTGAAGAGTTACTTTCTGATCAGATCAGACCGCAACCGACAACTGTTGTCGAAGGACAAAATGAGGAGACCACATCTCCCTATCAGAATGTCATACCACCTCGATGTAGTGAGAGGGTTGTGAGACCACCTGCTCGCTACAGGGAACTTGGAGAAGCAAATGTTGCTCACTGATAATGGTGAAGATGATCTATTGACATATCATGATGCAATGGAAGTTTCTGAGAAGGAAAAATGGCTGGAGGCTATGAACCTTGAAATGGAGTCCATGTACTCCAATTCAGTCTGGGATCTTGTAGACCTACCTAAAGGGATAAAACCCATAAGGTGCAAATAGATTTACAAGAAGAAAAGAGGAGTGGATGGAAAAGTTGAGACTTTCAAAGCTAGGCTTGTGGCAAAGGATTATACCCAAAAGGAGGGAGTTGACTATGAAGAAACTTTCTCGCCTGTAGCTATGCTTAAATCCATTCGGATTCTTTTATCCATTGCTGCTTGTCTTGATTATGAGATATGACAAATGGATGTCAAGACTGCCTTTTTGAATGCCTATCTTGAGGAAAGCATTTATATGGTGCAACCAAAAGGGTTTTAGTCAAAGGTCAAGAGCAAAAAGTTTACAAGTTGTAGAGGTCCATCTATGGACTCAAGCAAGCTTCAAGATCTTGGAACTTGAGATTTGATGAAGTGATCAAATCTTATGGTTTCGATCAAAATATTGATGAACCTTGTATTTACAAGTACATCAAAGATAAGAAGGTGGTCTTATTGGTTCTTTATATAGATGATATCCTACTCATTGGGAATAATGCAGGCGTATTATCTGATGTAAAGAAATGGCTCACCAACAATTTCCAAATGAAAGATTTAGAAGAAGCAAGTTATGTTCTTGGAATCCAACTCATAAGAGATCGCAAGAACAAACTGTTGGCGCTGTCTCAGGCATCGTATATCGATAAGGTGCTTATCAGATTTTCGATGCAAAACTCCAGGAAAGGTAATTTGCCTACACGTCATGGAGTTTATCTTTCAAAAGAGCAGTGTCCTAAGACACCTCAAGAGGAAGAAAATATGAGACGGGTACCGTATGCATCTGCAGTAGGAAGTCTAATGTATGCCATGTTGTGTACAAGACCTGACATTTGCTATACGGTGGGCATAGTCAGTCGGTATCAATCCAACCCAGGATTAGATCATTGGGTAGCGGTTAAACATATTCTCAAGTATCTTAGGAGAACGAGAAACTATAGTTTATTCTGGTGAGAATTTGATTCCCATTGGATACACTGATTCTGATTTTCAATCAGACAAAAACACACGTAAATCTACTCTAGATCAGTGTTTACTTTTGGTGGTGGAGCCATAGTTTGGAGAAGCATCAAACAATCTTGTATTGCTGATTCAACTATAGAAGCAGAATATGTGGCTGCTTGTGAAGCAGCTAAAGAAGCTGTTTGACTCCGTAAGTTCTTAAATGATTTGGAAGTAGTTTCAGGCATGGATAAACCACTCACACTGTATTGTGACAACAGTGGTGCAGTGGCAAATTCAAGATAGCCTAGAATCCACAAAAGAGGAAAGCATATAGAAAGAAAATATCATTTGATTAGAGAGATAGTGCATCGAGGCGATGTGGAAGTTGTGAAGATAGCGTCAGAAAACAACCTTGCCAAGCCTTTCACCAAGACGTTACCTGCAAAGAGCTTTAAGGGACACTTGGAAGGCTTAGGTCTTAAAGACATGTCTCACCTGCTTTAGGGCAAGTGGGAGATTGTTGGGTTTGGTGCCCTAAAAGCTGTGACATTGTACATATTGTTAATATATAAATAAAATGACATTTATTATTATTTTGGTTGATTATATGTATTATAAATACATTTATAAACATCAAGAAAATTTCATGATTATTTATGTTACTATAAATTTAGCATATAAGTGTTATTTGCTTAGGGATAAAATTTATAGATAATAATTTAAATAGTCCGTAATAATTAATTAAAGTTTGGGATCTTTAATTAAAAATTACAAGTACGGTCCAATCTCATCTAAAATGAAATAGTCATTATCCGGACTATTAATGTAGAGACATTAGATTGGAGGTACTTTATATAATGAGATTATATAGGACTGGACTAGATAAATTATGAATCTCTAATAATCATCTGTTATAAATAGAGTATTTAAATTTATCACTATGATGATCATATATTTGACAGTATTAATCCTAAGTATTTATTAGACTCCTATTTATGACATTATGTTTTTTGACTTGCATGGTAAGATTTGTCTAAGCACAGATTATAACTTAACATCTTGGAAACATAAAGTAATAAATGGCTAGGAATAATATTATACAGATATGGAATCCATTCCTTCCCTATGGAAGTTAGAAAAATAGTTCTCTTGAGTGATAATTCAATGTTTGAATAGTAGAGCGCTCGTTCATAATAAGATTATGAATTAATTGTTCATTAGAGAATTATTGGAACTCAAGGATAAAGATGTAATAAGAGAGGTGAACGAAAATTGAACCTAGCTCTTATTATGAATTATTTATGGAGGACTGACTTATATGTAATGATTATATCAATGGACTACTCGCTAATTTTCTTTGAGTAATTTTACTATAATCTCAAGAGTTCAGTTTCAGGTTTTAAGTGGAGTAACACTGAAACTAATAAATTTGGCACATTAATTAAAGAGTTTGATTAAATGTCAAATTTATTGGAGCTTGGGTTATAGGTCCATAGGTCCCCAATACCACCTCTGTAACACTATATTGGATTTATGCATAGAATGAATTATACATGTTTAGTTTGGAATTATTGAATTCTGAATTAATTATTTCACACTTGAATTATTAATGTGACACAGAAAAATATTCTCTATGACACATAATGTAATGTGATAAATGTTATCACATTTAACTGAGCATTAGTTAATTAATTAATTGATTATTTTTTTAAATCTGTTCTTAAATAAATGTGATTTATTTTTGAATTTAGATGTATATGGTTTTGAACCAAATCTTTTTATATATATAAGATTTTATAATATATTAATATATATATATATATATTAATATAATATTATTAAAAAAGAAAAAGGAAGCCAAACGTAACTGCTTCACGTTTTTTAACATATATATATATATGTGTGTGTGTATGAGAGATAAAGGATCACTTTGTAGTGATTCGGGAAAGAAAAAAAAAAGGAAAGGAAAAGAAAAGAAAGGAGAAAGTAAAAGGTCACAATTATGTAGAATATATCATTTCCTCATATATCTGATATGGTGGTTATTTCAAATTGAAAATTAATTGAAAAATTTACTAATAGCTCAGATATAAAAAGGGAGATATAACAATTATCTCAAAAGAATTATTCGCGTAATTTTTAGAGAGAAAAACTGAGAGTTCTTCTCTAAAGAAAAAGGTCTGCTATCTCATGTGTTGAGTACATAGTAGATTCAGAAAAGTGTGAGGAAAATTCATTCTCGCAGTTTGATGCCCACCCGTCTTTCCATTGGTGTGGAGGCTTGGTTTAGAAGATCGTGGTGTTAAAGAGGAAAGCTAGGATACCCTGATAGTCTTCAAAAGGTTAGTAAAAATTCCTAAAGCTTTCTATAATTAAAATTATATATCTATTCCCGATGAACAAAGTTTTTAAAAAAATTTTGTTTGTCAACGGTCCTTTCCTTCCTCTGCGTTTCATATTTTAATTCCAACATAATCAGCATAAAATTGCTCTATCTTCAAAAAAGTGCAATCTTACATCTCTCAAGAAGTTCATTTCTAACTCATTTACTCCAAATTTTACTCTAAAGAAGTATTCTATTTATATTCTTTTTTATTCTTTTGTATAATCCAATAAGTAATCTATTTCATGCACATATATATCACTAACATATTAATGTAATAAAATATTAGGTAATTTACTAATTAGTAAATAATAATAATAAATCAATGTTATTAATTAAACATGAATTTAATTAATTAAACAAGATTTTACATTAATCCAAAAAATTTGACAACAAAACATTACATTTAACATATAAAATCATAAAAACTAAAAATATAAGTTTATGATATAACTTGTTAAAATTAAAAGTTTAAGAAGCAAATTACAAATGTCCAATGATTTAAGAGACAACAATAAAAAAAATAATAATAATAATAATAATTTTTTAAAACTTATTAACAGCTTGTTTGGCATCTCGATTAGAATAAACAGTATAAAACTCTTAGAAGCTACAATAAAAAAATAAAAAAATATTGCTATAGTGCAAAGCTCTCATATGTCACAATATTTAAATTAAAATTTTTTATTCCAATCGCTCTCCAAACCGATAAGATATCAAACTGTATACAAAGAATAATTTTCTTGTTAACTAAATAAAAAAAAATACCAAAAGTGTTTTCTGAATCTTTCCTAACACCATGCATGTCTCTTAATTTTTTAAAAAGTCAAACTCACCCCTATATATTTGGAGAATTTTTTGGTAAAGATTCATACAGGTTTGCATGCTTATGAATGGTTGATATGGTTAAAATAAAACAAAAATTATCAAAAGTAATATAAAAAGGACTTATAAAACCTAGAGAAAGAAGTGAAAACAAAAGCAAACTAAACAAGAATCAATCTAATAGAGAAAACCTTGATAAATTTAGCATGTGAGAGTTAGAACTAAAAGTACTATGATATGTGAAAGTCTTATATTGTAGTATATTTTCGCCTTACACTATAGTATGTGAGAGATTTACATTAATGAAGACATTGATTAAATAATATTAAATAATTTATTTTTTGTAAATACTAAGAATATAGATTCTCTTCCCCCCTTTTTTTTTATCTAGTTAGTTTCCTATTATCTAGTATGTTTTTTTTTTCAATATTTGAATTGTAAATTTACTCAATTTAAGATTACTCTTATAAACTCTACAAATTCTTTGAGAAAGGGGTATGTCATATTTTTGTCTCTCTATTATTCTCTATATGGTATCTGTGAATGTATGCATACTGCCGAACCACATTAAATCTTCGTCTTCTCTTCTTTTATATTTTATTTTCTTATTTAATTTTTTATATGGTATCAGAACAGTATCCTCCTATGACTATCTCTCTCCCATCACGACTGCCATCACTGCCTAAGAGCCACCGTAGCTGCCAAATAGCCGCCACTGCCTCTCGGTCCGCCACCACGCCTCGCTGTTGCCGGACACCTAAAAAATAATTTATTGATGGGTCCATCCTCCTCCTTTTACCACCATCCTAGCTTCACTTATTCTTATTTTTATTCCCCTCATCACTCAATCTACCATTAAGGACAAGATTAGGCTCTCCTCACGGAGCTTCATCTTGTGGGACATAATGAAGATATTGATTAAATAATTTAAATTTTGTAAATACTAGGAATTTAGATTATCTTCCTTTTTTGTCATCTAGTTGGTTTTCTATTATCTACTTTCCTCTTTTCAATATTTGAATCGTAGACTTACTTAGTTTAGAATTACTCTTGTAAACTCTATCAATACTCAGTTTATTCAATAGAAAGGGTATGCCATATTTTCTTCTCTCTATTATTCTCCATATAGTATTCATAGGTGTAGGTATATTAGCAAACCACGTTAAATTTTCTTTTGTCTTCTTCTATATATTTTTATTTTCTTATTTAATTTTCTATATACATCGTTTAAATTGAAATTAAGTTTACCAAACACTCTATTAGTATTTTTTTAAATAATATACATAAAAATCACAACAAAAAAAGTATCTTAAAAAAATGACAAATAATAATTATATATTAAAAATCATAAAATTAAATTGGTCCTATTTTGTGAGTAACCCCACTTTGAATGAGTTGTGTATCACGTCCCTAAATACTTAACCAACCTCTACAATATTTAAAATGCCTACCACAGTTTTCTTACTCATTAAAAGATGCTACAGGACTGTTGCCCCTAAAATTACAATAAATAGGTGTGGCACATCTTGGTTCATGAAAAGAGATCGAATGAAACCAAGTAAAACTTGTAATATTTCTAAGCATTATTTGGGACGATGAGTCATTGATAGACATTTATTAGACTGTGGTTGTGATTTTAACTATTGTCAATACCATGTGTATGCGTAAATTATGGGCTCGATGGGACCCAACACGTATTTCTCTCTCTTTATTATTTTCTTTTCCTCTTATTTGTTTTATTATTTTTAATAATTGTTTAAAAAGTTTTAAATTTATCCCATTTTTTGTAACCAACTAATTCCTTAAATCGGTAATTTTTAACCAAAATTTGATTAATTAAATTAAATAATTAACCACATTCCCTCATGGGTTTTGGGGAGTGACAGAAGGGTGGAGAAGCCCCCAAATTCAAACAAAAAAAAAATATGAAGACTTCTAAAATAAGGTGCAAAGAAACACATTTGGCAAGAAACAACTTCAAATAACGACGGAACTGCAGTATGCTTTTGTTTTTTTTTTTTTTTTAAGGAGGTGCGAATCAAATAAAAAATGCAAAATCAAAATAATAGTGAATATTTTAAACTATTCGTACGCTTTTTTTTAACCCAAATAAACAAAGCTTGAAATTGAGTTCAATTACTTTTTGAAGTCTACAATCCCAATAAATTGGAGCAAATACAATAATGTCATTGATTAATTATTCAAAATATAATCCACTCATCATATATACTCAACTAGATAATCATATCTCAAAATTTCACCTATCCACAAAAATTTTTAGATATTTTACAAAAAGAATACAACACTCTTATTCTCATACCAATAATTCCAAAATATAAGTATTTTTGCAAAAATATCAATAAAAATGTTGTTTTTCAATCCTGCTTACATCAACGCCCCAATCAAAATTCAAACAAGTGGCTTGGCACATGTAGACAGATACAATAAAGTTGATAATGATGTAGCAAACAATGGCTAGTTGAACGTAGTCACCTAGCTGTGAACGACCCAACTCTGTATATAATGTAACATGTAGTGAGGTAAAAGCTCGTTGAGTAGACTTTTATACGGTTCAAAACGTCAAGTAAATCAATCAATTAACGATATATTCTTATAATGTTGTAAGTATGTGTATAATATAGCTCATTTTTAAAAAAATATTCACGATAAATAGTTTATTTAAAATATTTACCTATTTATGGTAAATATTTATTTGTGAAAAATATTTATAAGATAAATTTACCATAAATATACTTTGTAAATAAATTAAAATATATTATTTATTATGAATATTTTCAAAAAAATACAATGTAGCTTTTTCACAAATAATATCGGTCCTTTTTGCATGCTTATGTCTCCTGGACAACGGAATACATGTTAGGAGGCTAGATCACTATATTGATCAAAATTTTCATAATCTTAGACATATTAAAATGGATATTATTTTGCAGGTTTAGTCTAAAGGAAATCACTAATTTTTTCTAAAGCAGGTAAATTGCAGGCTTCATTTGATGGTATTTCTACACCCGTACGTTTAATTTCAAAAAAAGTTAAAAAATTATAGATTTTTTTATTATTAACTCAAAGTCTTATGTGAACATAATGATTTATTTTATTATTTTTTATTTTTTGAAAGTAACAAATCGGTTTACGTGAAGGGTTAAACCCATCTCATTTTCGTTAACCTAGATGGGCTAAGAGAGCGACAATAGGGATTCTTTTTCCTCATGAGGTAGGTCAGCAAAAAGGCTACCCAACTCAACCCATACCAATGTCATCCTAAGCCACAAACACCATTAATTAATTTTGAGACTGATAATTCAACTAGCTATTTTCTTTTTTCTTTGTTTTAATTTTGCCTGCATATGCACCTTTTATGTGAATTGAAATAACGCGGGGCTCCTTAACCCTCTGCTTGACACAACAGTTTAAACTTATCAATTTAAATTTTAAACTGTAAATTAGCTTTTAACAGTTAAAGTATAAAGCAAAAGACAATTATAGTATAAAATTTTCACATGCTGCAGTGTTTTGAATCAAAAAATAGTTCGAATTATTAGTTTGAGCTCTTCTCTTAAACACAATGAAAAACCAGTAAGATAAATTGAGGAAGCGTCAATGCCTAATCCCTTCGGAGTAGAGCTTGATAAGAGAGCAATAATATCATCAAAACCGCGTTTATCAAAAGCGAATAGCATTGATCGTGCACTGATATTGGTGAGGTATACAACTAGAAAGATATGGGATCAAATTTTAGTAAATAAAAGTCTCAGAAAGGTCCATTCATAACGAAAGCTTATTTTACAGGTTTCAGCATGCGTATATATCACACGATAGAGATTTTTAGAGCAATTGTAAAAACTGAAACGTACACAATCGTATCATGAAAAAAAATCCAAAAGGTTAATAAATAAGAAAAAATGCTTGCTTATTAGATTTCTTTGCTAATAGTACAAGATCCCCTAATATCTGCATATGCTAAAATGGTTATTGCTCAAGAAACATTTGCATACATAACATGCAGCACCTTTGGATAAGTGACCAGACCAGCCCCTAAAATTATAACGCTATTTCAGACATTGGACCCAAGCCATTAATTATCAAAATGTGTAGGATTTTCTTTTCATTTTTTTTTTTTTGTTTATCAAATTAAACACGTAGGAAGATTCGTTTTTTTTTTTTTTTGGGTGGTGGTGGGGGGTGCGGGGATGTTAATGTTGCATTATGCTTGCTAAAGATATGTTACTGATTATTAAACAACTGCTAGAAGTAATATATATAATAGATCAGAATCAGTCAAACAAGTGGTTCAAGCGGAAAATAATAATAGAAAAAAACCAGTAATAATAATATTAATATTAATAATAAATAAGTGGTTAGCACATGCCTTTTAATACATTAAAGAATATGATAACGATGTATAACTAAAACATGGACTTGTGAAGCATGAGTGCAATAAAGACGACATTGATATCCGGAGACATGGTCAAATTTCATAGGAAAAAGGGCACTGGTATTTGTTTGACGGGGTCCTTACCCTGTTAGAAACAAGAACAAGGTGGTGCCCACCTCTTGTTTCCGACCTGACTCGTCAGATGTATTACCATTTTTAAAATACTTATGTACGATCGATTCAATCACACAATTGTAAAAATGTTACCATTAATTCTAACTTAATTATGACTTTGTATCAATATGATGACTTATGCAAAAACCTTATTAATTAATAGCTAAAAAGAGATTTTTACAATGATAATAGTTAAAAACTTATACTGACTTTGTTCAGTTACTTTTTTTTTATCATATTTTATGAATCTACTTTTCAATACTATAAAATTCAAATTATATATTTACTTTTAAAATATAATCTCGTCTTTTGGACCGTGATGATCTTTATATAATGGGATAGTTGAATACATGCATATTGTTGTATGAAATCACAAGAATACAAGATCACATACAAGTAATAAAGTGAGAGTAAAAATCATTCTCTCGAGGATTGTTTGTTACTGAGTACTTAAATTAATCTAACTCTAATTTTAGTGGAACGAGTAATTAAAGAGATGATTTTTGAATTAGTAACTAAAACTAGAAAATTAAATAAAAACAAAGCACAATTTAACAAATAATAATTTATTTGATTTAAGACTCTAGGGGTTCCGATTTCATCTAGATTAATCATGTTCAAATTACCTAGTTTAAATAGTCAAAATTTATTCTTATACTGACAGCAAATTTTTATAATTTAATTATTAATCTTTCTCAATCTTTAACAATATATTCCAGCAAGCAACTTTCCTACATCTTTATGAAAATTTTAAACTAACTGAAATTCATTAAGAATAAGAGATTCATAAAGCTATATAAATTTCATAGATACCTATATCCTATGATAATCTCATAGTATTTAAATCATGGTCAAATTCAATTATTACTTTTCAGTTTCAAATCAAATCACAATTATTATTGGACAAACAATCACAAATATCAAGAACAAGTGAATCATTCAACATATTATTGAATAAACATCAAATTAATTCCAACTAGAATAAAGTTGAACATTCATAGTTTGGCTACATTAGAGATGGCAACAGGGTGGGGTAGGGAGGGGGCGAGTATGCTTACCCTACCCTATACAATACTACTCTTTTGTCTCCCATACCTGCCCTCGTACCTAGATGGGGACGGGGACAGGGGCGGGGGTGGGGGCGAGGCCAAGGGCGAGGTCGAGGAATCTCAATCAAAGGAGCTATCCACATACCCTACTCGTTTACCTATTTAAAGTTTTAGAATTGTTACATCGTTATTAAATTCGAATCAATTTCCATTAAGTAAATTGTAAAATTTAACAACATAATCACTTATGTCTTATAAAATAAACCTTAAACCAAATCAAGAATCCATTGATATGAAACTAAATTTATAAAATAGACCAAAACATTAAAATACTGAAAACATTATTCTTTTTTTATATTCTCTTTGTAATTTTATGCCAACTCCATTACTTTACATCCATGTCCCTTTATATATATATATATATATATATATATATATATATATATATATATATATATATATATATTGTAACGCCCCTATGTGGGGGTTAACAGTTTTTAATGAGATAAAATAAAAATAAATAATAAAAGTAAAACCTTAAAAATAAAATTTGCCCGGGACTTAAATGAAAACTCTCAACTCAAAAATAAAAATATAAACGACAAATAAACCACAGTTTTAAATGTAGCACCTTAAATTTAATAATATAAACTGTTGTCATCATCATTTTAACCCTCAACACATTGTAATACAGTCACAGAAAGTAACAATTGATGCTTACATTATCATGAAGAACATTCTCAACGATTGAAGCAGTCCCAATGTAATATAGCTACATCACTTCCTCAACTATATTTCTCGTAGCCACCTCACACTTAGTGAGTCCTGAAAAGATATAAACATAAGGGAATGAGCAACACTATGCTCAGTAGAGAAAGCCATTACTCACCTCTATCATTACCACATTAAAATCTGCATGGTTAGTAAGTTACATCATATTCCAGATTATGAGGTTTATTATGATCACATCTTATGGATACCGTAGTTAATCATTACCAAGTGTCATAATTACACATTTATACAAATATTAACAATCATCATTGTTCCTAGGTATCCATGTTAAATTGAGTATCACTCAACTCATCGAAACCCAAATGGGCGCACTTGATCACCCTATAAACATTCCAAGGGTGTTCCGGTGAGGGGACATCAAGCCCCGAGTCCTCACCAAATCGATTCCTGTACAGTGTGTTCTGGGACTTTCAACCCAAGGAAGCGTCATCGCCTTCCCCCTATTTTACCTTTTAGGGTATTCATGCCCAAGGACGTAACCGTCGCCCTCTTCATGTCTCACAATTTCTCTATATTGAATCATTATCAATAGAGTTAGTTTTCCTAACCATGCTTCTCAATTTATAACATGTGTCAATTCATTATGTTCCTCGCCGTACAATACAAGACGAGTCCATGTCATAGTTTCATATGTGATAATCATATAATATCAGTTCAACATAGATATATATATATTGCGGCAAAACAATCAATTTTAATTCTATAAAAACCTTACAAAAGATGAGTAATAGAATCCCTACCTTTCAAGCTTATCAACAATCTTTTAATCCTGGAATCAGTTAACGTTAGCTCCATACTCCCTTGATCCTAAGGCGTGCATAAGGACAATTAAAACTAAAGCACAACATATAACTACATTCATAAAATTCATTTTAATTTAATCTTAGAATTTCAAGAAATAACCACTGCCCATAGAGGTATTACAAAGTTTAACAATATAAATTTTCTGTCTAGGGCATATACACTTAGACTTCATACATATGCTCCAAAATAGCAACAAACATATACTTAGGTTTAAGAACGCAAATTTGAATAATCCTTTAGTATAAAAGAAAATTTATAAATGAAAGACTAAATTTGTTCATAAGATTCTAACCTCGGATTATGGTTAGTTGGAAGCTTGAAATGGCTTCAAAACAGGTTCCTTTACTTCGGTATGACTGAAATTCTTGCTCAAATGGAGGTGATCGTGGCTGATTTTTATGGCTGCCTTGAAGAAGTTCTCTAAGTATTTTGCTTCAGCAAAGAAATGAGAAGAAGAGTGTGGGAACCGTGGAAGAGAAAGGAAGAAAAGATGAAGTCTTTGAAGAGAAGTGATAGAAACAATTATAGAGGAGACATGTTGAAGCATGTCACGGAGGAAATAAAGAAAATGAGGGTCAAGAGTAGTTGGAAAAGATATCCTTATGTCACATCTAAAGACTTTAACACACATAATGCCAATATGACATTTTTGAGATTTATTAGAAGTTCTAAGGCTTTTTAGTAATCATACTAAATAAATATAGGAGAATTTTAGAAAATTTAAAAATAGATAAAAATAAATATTATAAAATAAATTTAAATGAAGCAATTTTTTTTTATACATTAAAAATTAATTTAATTACCTCAATACCCGTTAGGAGAATAACGGGTGTCACAGCTCTACTCCCCTTAAAGAAATTTCGTCCTCGAAATTTCAATTCTAGCAATACTAGTAAAAATTATGATTCCACTATGATTCCAATTCTGAGTCTAAACCGTTAATGTTGTTTGTCCTCCAAATTTAAGTCATCGTATTTCCACTTATTTACTTGCATAATAAATCTTACTCCTAAATCCCTCAATAAGAGTATTTCTGACAAGTTTCAACTTATAACACCGTATGATAGTCTAAGAATCTGATCAGACATACATATTGACCATATCATGATTCCAGTCCTTCATTGTCCATGGACTGTGATTTACAATCACATTTAAGGAGATTGCCAGAGAAATTTTATATACTTCATCTTTAGGTTCCTTTTCCTTTTTGAGTAAAGAAAAGTCAAATATATTTGATTTCATACCTCAACTAATAAACTAGAACATAATCATAAAACATATATCACAAACACTTCTATTCAAAACCATACATTAAACTTATTCATAGAGATATTAAACGGAATCTCAGAGTTGCAGACAAACCCGACATATTTTTCATTAAACAGCTATCCTCATGACACAAACATTCAACCCAAATAATATACTCATATTTCATATGGAATATCCCCATAACTGACTCTGGTACTTCCACATAATATTAACAAAATATTACACATTACAAACATAATACGGATACGTTTCGAGAGTACAAGGCACTCCGTATACCAGCTATCCATATCATGCATGCTTAGAGGATACAAAAACATCGATAAACAAAAGATCGGACCTTAAGAAGGATGCGTTTCGAGAGCATCAAGTACTCCGTATCCAGCCATCCCGGCATTAGGCTCAATGAATCTAAAAGATTGAACAACGACGTACCACAAGAAACACAGAATACAAGGTAAACGGTTATTCGTAACACACGAAATACGGACACACATGCCTACATGCCAAAGATAAAACAAAAAGATTACAGATGGAGATTCAAATCAATTGGCCGCTCCCGGCTTTCCCTTTCCCATTCAAGCTTGGATGTTGCAGTGTCGGATTCTGGATGTATGATTTGCATTTTATCTATCAATTCCTCAGCTGTTGAAGCAGTGACAAAGATTTGTCTCTCCGATTCTGTAGTGATGTTTTCTTCCACAGCGTAATCTAGAAATTTCAAAAGACCGTCATAAAAACCCTTTACGTTCAGCAGTCCCAAAGGTTTGGAATAAAAGCCCAACAATTGCCCACAAGCAACTATAAATATTTCCTCAAGAGTACCTAGACCACCAGGTAATGCTATAAAAGCATCAGAATTATAGATTATGTCTTTAAAATTTTTAGGGATACTCCTGACTCCTTCTCCCTTACCTATGGCTTCCTTACAAAGGTTTCCTTCAACTGCAATATGAGGCCAAATTCTTACATCAGTAGCGTCGCTAGACCTAGCTGCTAGTGCCATATTTACCATCATTTTTATACTACCACCCCCATAGATTATGTTAATCTTCTTGCGTGCTAGGACTTGCCCTAAGTGATTTGCAGCTTCTAAATAAGCTTTATCTTTTCCAAGGCTGGAACCACAAAAGACACAGACATTCTTTATTTTCTTCGTGGACTGGGAGGTAGACATATTTGGTTTATAGAAGTGGTTGCTTAATGTCTGCTCCACTTAGACTTCAGGTTCTACATGAGTTTTTAAAGATGAGAAATATACAAAAAGGGCTAAAGAGATAGACGAGTAGGTAATGAAAAGGTAATCCAAAGATTTAAACAAAATCTTGTGCGGATAAGAAAGTAAGATAAGGTGATTGATAGTTTACAGAAAATCTGATTCACTTTTTGAAAAAGATTAGACTCTAATTGTATAACTTTTGACAATTGAGAACAATTCGACAGAAGACCCTCTTGACACAACTGTAGACTTTTTGACAAATATACACCAAGTCTAGAAATTTAATATAAACGACAAATACTGTAGAACTTTTGAAATTTGAGACACAAATCTTGAAATATCTGGATAAGCTTTTCAAAATTCAAACATATTACTGTACCGTATGTGACGTGTCTGATAAGATAATATATTTTATTATATATATATATTTAAGAAAATCATAAATTAAATAAGATATTAACACTTACTGTATCAATCTAATAATCACAATTATTTCAAACACAAAAGCAAATATTCTGAGTAAAAGAAAAACACAAACTGTTGAACATCAGCTAAAACTGCTTCAAATAAGCAAAGACTAAATAACCTTTATAGAGAGATGACTTATTCCCCATCCAGTTTTCTTATGGCTTGGCAAACAGGATCTAGAAATACCATATTCCTGAGGCGTTGTCTTTCTGTATAAAATTTAGGCCAGAGTTTAAAAATAGCTCCTTGAACATATCCACTAGGGTGACCGTGGAGAGGAGGATGGATGCTATCCAAGTTCTCCTTTGAAAGTCCATTCCTACAAAACCTTATTTTATCCTCTCTATTCGTAGACATATAACCAGGTGAAGTACATTTACCGTTACAATTTTGTCTTCCACATTTGTTACAAGTGACCACGATGGCACGAGCTCTTCTTTTCATTGCACTACGACTGGTACCTGTTCCTGGTAAACCGACATCTTGACTAAAGTCACTCGGACGGATTTTCCACTCTATTAACATTCTCACATCACAAGGGATGCCAAAACGCATAAGAATCCACAACCGAGTAATTCTAGCCTTGTATTTCTTTCTAAGAATCTTTTGGGAGAGTGATGGGAAATACTTTCTCAGGTGTTGGTACTTTGGGTCCATGATGAGATGAAAGAAGAGTAAATAGAAAGGAAAAATTAAGATAGTAAATTGCAGAATCCTAGAATTCCTTCTTCTTTTAGAGAAAAAGAAGAATTTTTAATGAAAAAGAAGAGGATTTGCGATTTAGAGAGAAAATAACAAATTAAGAGAGAAAAAGTGAACTCGGAGAAATAAGCTCCTATGCACAGTAACCGTATTTGTAAACATTAATTAAACCACTGTATATGACACGTATAGAGACCACGTGGGAGAGACAGTGTGAATCAAACTGATTTAGGATTTAAACTAGGCCCAAATGTTCTTAGTTGAAAATGGTCAGGTTGTTTCGGGCCTTAACACATTTAGAACGAGTTAAATAACAAACATAAAATTGAAAACCAATTTGTATAAATCTTAAACCCAATTTAAAGCCCACTATAGATAAAGTTAACTATGAACAACAAATCTAATTTAACGACAACAAGGATCTTCCTGAATGATATTTAAAATCATTTCATAACAACATAATCTTCCAGCAACTCAAATAATTTTGTTTTAATCAAAACCTTATTGAACAATGCATACACCCATATGTTATTCCTAATACTCAACATCTATCAA
This sequence comes from Artocarpus heterophyllus, assembly GCA_025403435.1. Classification (NCBI taxonomy): domain Eukaryota; kingdom Viridiplantae; phylum Streptophyta; class Magnoliopsida; order Rosales; family Moraceae; genus Artocarpus; species Artocarpus heterophyllus. The sequence continues at coordinate 9,122,631 of CM046349.1, forward strand.
TGGATTCATCATCATTACTACCAAGGGTTTAGAATGCGACTAACCTTGAAATCAATACGATTTACGTCTTTCAACGTAGACCATATCAATGAACAAAGACACTTGATGTTACTACTTAAGAACATCTATAATCCCCACAATTCTACTCATACAATATATAATTTCCTCATATAACAAAACCTTAGGTAACCAAAAGATTCACTGATACACTTAAATACAATGTACGTAACGAAATATTCCAATTTTGAGATTCATGCATTCTAGACTGTACAGTCTCAACAGACCAAAAGTCTAACATTTATCTCTCTCAAGATTCAATACCATGATTCCCAACTTATATCATATTCCTCAAATATATAGAACTTTTAAGAAAAGACATTGACACTTATGTGCTCCATCGAATCCACACATAATCATTACTTAGGTTTGAATCAATTACGAAAAATTTGGCATATCTATGTCAAACTTTAAAATCAATAAATCAAGCCTTATATTTCTTATTGTTTTTCACGAGACAAAAGGCTTTTAAATCCTCGTATCTATACGAATTTCTGATCGTTTATACGAATTAGATATGCTTATAGATCCAAATATTATACGAATCTCTCATAAGCATTCTACTTATAAACTCATTCCATATAATTATCATTCCCTTATAACTATTAATACTTTCCTTCTATATAATTATTGTACTCATATAACTATTGATATTTTCATTCTATGGCCTTTCCATGTTACATCCTTCTAGACTGTATAAATCAATGTGAAGGTTCATTTTGATGATGACAATAAAAATTCAGCTTCAAAACCATCTCAAAAATATATTTTTTTTAAAGTGGTGCTACACTCCCTAGGTTAACCGAACCTAGGCTCTGATACCAAAAATTCTGTAACGCCCCTATGTGGGGGTTAACAGTTTTTAATGAGATAAAATAAAAATAAATAATAAAAGTAAAACCTTAAAAATAAAATTTGCCCGGGACTTAAATGAAAACTCTCAACTCAAAAATAAAAATATAAACGACAAATAAACCACAGTTTTAAATGTAGCACCTTAAATTTAATAATATAAACTGTTGTCATCATCATTTTAACCCTCAACACATTGTAATACAGTCACAGAAAGTAACAATTGATGCTTACATTATCATGAAGAACATTCTCAACGATTGAAGCAGTCCCAATGTAATATAGCTACATCACTTCCTCAACTATATTTCTCGTAGCCACCTCACACTTAGTGAGTCCTGAAAAGATATAAACATAAGGGAATGAGCAACACTATGCTCAGTAGAGAAAGCCATTACTCACCTCTATCATTACCACATTAAAATCTGCATGGTTAGTAAGTTACATCATATTCCAGATTATGAGGTTTATTATGATCACATCTTATGGATACCGTAGTTAATCATTACCAAGTGTCATAATTACACATTTATACAAATATTAACAATCATCATTGTTCCTAGGTATCCATGTTAAATTGAGTATCACTCAACTCATCGAAACCCAAATGGGCGCACTTGATCACCCTATAAACATTCCAAGGGTGTTCCGGTGAGGGGACATCAAGCCCCGAGTCCTCACCAAATCGATTCCTGTACAGTGTGTTCTGGGACTTTCAACCCAAGGAAGCGTCATCGCCTTCCCCCTATTTTACCTTTTAGGGTATTCATGCCCAAGGACGTAACCGTCGCCCTCTTCATGTCTCACAATTTCTCTATATTGAATCATTATCAATAGAGTTAGTTTTCCTAACCATGCTTCTCAATTTATAACATGTGTCAATTCATTATGTTCCTCGCCGTACAATACAAGACGAGTCCATGTCATAGTTTCATATGTGATAATCATATAATATCAGTTCAACATAGATATATATATATTGCGGCAAAACAATCAATTTTAATTCTATAAAAACCTTACAAAAGATGAGTAATAGAATCCCTACCTTTCAAGCTTATCAACAATCTTTTAATCCTGGAATCAGTTAACGTTAGCTCCATACTCCCTTGATCCTAAGGCGTGCATAAGGACAATTAAAACTAAAGCACAACATATAACTACATTCATAAAATTCATTTTAATTTAATCTTAGAATTTCAAGAAATAACCACTGCCCATAGAGGTATTACAAAGTTTAACAATATAAATTTTCTGTCTAGGGCATATACACTTAGACTTCATACATATGCTCCAAAATAGCAACAAACATATACTTAGGTTTAAGAACGCAAATTTGAATAATCCTTTAGTATAAAAGAAAATTTATAAATGAAAGACTAAATTTGTTCATAAGATTCTAACCTCGGATTATGGTTAGTTGGAAGCTTGAAATGGCTTCAAAACAGGTTCCTTTACTTCGGTATGACTGAAATTCTTGCTCAAATGGAGGTGATCGTGGCTGATTTTTATGGCTGCCTTGAAGAAGTTCTCTAAGTATTTTGCTTCAGCAAAGAAATGAGAAGAAGAGTGTGGGAACCGTGGAAGAGAAAGGAAGAAAAGATGAAGTCTTTGAAGAGAAGTGATAGAAACAATTATAGAGGAGACATGTTGAAGCATGTCACGGAGGAAATAAAGAAAATGAGGGTCAAGAGTAGTTGGAAAAGATATCCTTATGTCACATCTAAAGACTTTAACACACATAATGCCAATATGACATTTTTGAGATTTATTAGAAGTTCTAAGGCTTTTTAGTAATCATACTAAATAAATATAGGAGAATTTTAGAAAATTTAAAAATAGATAAAAATAAATATTATAAAATAAATTTAAATGAAGCAATTTTTTTTTATACATTAAAAATTAATTTAATTACCTCAATACCCGTTAGGAGAATAACGGGTGTCACATATATATATCCATATAAACACATATATAAAATATACACACATAGATACATATATATGTAAGAAAAATAAAGAAAATATAATCAGGTTGGGGGCGGGGTTAGGGAAGCTTCAAGGGTTAATTTTAAGCTCTATACATGCCCCCACCTCCATATAGTATCCCCCATACCCACCCTATAAAGGAAAGGTGTCTGCGGGTACCTATACCCACAGGTAAAAACACTAACCCTAAGCTACATCATAGCCCTAGAAAAGGAAATTTAATTCATGATAAAACTAAAAGAAATCCTAATATTTGTCTTAAACATGATGAGAATAAAGAAAAGAATGGGTAATTGGATGTGAATTATTGCATTCTGTCTTTGGATTGCACCGTTTTTCTTCTCTAAATTACCAAGTTTCTCCTCTCTTGCTACACTAGTAGAAATTATTTATTATACGATGGTTTATAAAAATAAATAAAAAAAAAACCATTATGTTAAGTGCCGAAAAAAACACAAGGAAGAGCACAGAGTACAAAAACCTTCATTGAAATAGAAGATCCTCCGATGGTTTTTTAATAGACTTACATGACAGTCTTTGCTCAAAACCATTATGTAACTTTTAGCTTGCTAAAAACTGTACCTTACAACCATCGTGTAAGGTACAATTTTTTTCATCAATTACATGATAGTTTTTGGAAAAAAGGGTCATGCCAAATGCCATTTTGACACTCCCTACCAGCTTGACAAACAAATGCAAAAAGCGAATAGCCCCTCTAAAAAACAAACCCGAATGTCCAAAATCAGACGCAAACAACCCTTTTGTCGCCACCCACCTTGTCGTTGCCCCTCTCTGTCATAACCGCTCTCTATCACCACTTCTTGTAAGAGTTGTCCATAGATATCTAGATGAAGCTAAGAGTTGTTCTTGATAGAGAAGAAGTTGCAGAAGATTGCATGGAGATCTCATCATATATAAAGGGGTTGCCATCGGCAGAAGAGTTTGATAATTTTGACGATGATATTTCCCATTTGCTTTGTAAAGATGTCGAATGGACATGTGTTGAGGAGCTGAATAAAAAAAAGAGGAAAAAGTGACCATCTGTACTAATTATATGCCCTTTTAATTTAATTTTTTATTTGTTCTTTTTAAGGTATCTATCATATTCAAAGTTTATTTCATGCATTATATATATTTACATATTTGTATTTGTGATCAAAACACTGATATTGCATAAATTATGGGCTATTGAATGTATAACATACGGCTTGGCCACCTGAACAAATGAGAAAAAGAGCTTAGAATTGGAAAGAATCGACCAATCTCATAAACGATTTTTTTCAAAAGCCGTCGTGTAAGCAAGGGCTAAAAATTTCAACCCTTTAGAAGGCTTACACGATGATTTCTTGTGAAAACCGTCGTGTAATCCTTATTTTATTATATAATATAATTATAAATATCATATTACTATTAAATAAATTATTTAATTATGATAATATTATTAACAATAATAATATTATTATTATATAATTATAAATATCATATTAATAATTATATTATACTATTATTATATAATTATTATAATAAAATTATATTACGTTGATGGTGTTAACAATAATAATAGAAATATATAATAGTATAAAATCAATATTTCCATGGTAAATATTATTATGATAATATTTGTTTTTAATAATAGTAATATGATGACGATGATTTACAATTAAAAATAAATTTAGAATAATACATCTTAAATACAATTATCATAACAAAATTACTATAAATTGAGTTAAAGTGGTGTTGTTTTTGAAGCTTATACGACGGTTTTTTAGAAAAACCGTTGTGTAAGCTATTTAAAAAAAGGCGCCTCATTCGCTCTTGAAACGACACTGTTTTGAACCTTACACAGTGGTTTTGTCAATTAAAAAAAACCATCATGTAAATTTCGTAACAATATTAATTCTTTGTATTACATTATTTTATTGAATTAATATTAATAATATATTAACAAAATTATATAATAATAAGATAGTATTATATAATATAAAATATAAGTTGCAGCTAGGTCTTTACCTCTGAACCGTTCAGATAACGTAACATTTTTTAAAAAGATAATAATAATGTGTTACATTAAACATAACATCAAGCTTTGATCATCCTATGTTGTCGTATATTATGTTTTAAAAAAGAATATCCCATATCCTTAATGTGGAGACACCAAATTAAACAAAAACTGTGAAGATTTAAAATAGGCTAGCAAAAAGACTACCCGGAAGAACCTGTACCAATTCCATCCTAAGCCACCAACACCATTAATTAATTTTGAGATTTCTACTTGGACTGATTAATGTTTTAGTATTTTTGGCTACATATGCACCTTTTGTGTGAATTACAATAACATGGGCCTCTTTAACCTTCCATTTGTCACAATGGTTCTATCTCACAAGTTCAAACCTCCACGGTACAAAACTCTCAACAACTATTATATAAAGTAAAAAATGGCTATGATGTAAGTTTTTTACATGTTATAATATTTTAAATTAAAAATAGTTTGAGTAATTGTTTTAAACTCTTAGGTAAAACCAACTGATGAATTAAGAAAGAGTCAAAGCCTAATCAATTCGTGGTAGAGCTTGATGGAGATGCCTAGCAATTATATCATGAAAATAGCGTTGATCAGATGCCAATAGCTAGCACTCAGAAGTGAATTGATATTTCATGGATTAATTATACAACTATCAAGATACGGGATCAAATAACATCAAACATAGTCTAGAAGAGCCCAATCGTTGAAAGCTTTTATAGGCTATAGTAAACGTGTATGACACGATAGAAATGTTAAGAGAATAAATGTAAAAACTTATAATGTTATACAAAATCGTATCATATAAAAACCAAAATCAAAATAAATAATAAACAATGCTTGCTCGTTAGAATTCTTTAATAGTAGTACAAGATCCCTAGTATTTGCATGTGCTATAAAGATTAAGATAAATTTTACAAAATCACATGATCAATTATGTCACTAGTGTCAATATGTCTCTTAAAATTCAAAACATACCTATTGTGCCCCGATCTATAGAACGTCTCCAAGTTTCCCCGTTTGTTTGATTCTGTTAATTTTTGGGGAGAGTAGCACGTCCAACACGCATAAAGAGGCCTAAATAAATTAGGAAATGTTCTTGCAATTAGGGCAGGAAAAAAAAAAAGAAATTGGTGCTTTCGCAGTTGCGCATGTCCTTGATTCGATTTTTCATTGTTCCTCCAGATGAAGGAAAAGAAAAAACTTAAAAGAAGAGGAAACGAGTTATACGTGTTAAAAAGCCACTCTATCACTCTAAATGGCTGCTAAAGAGGGCTTTATCCTTGTCGGACAGTCGACATTCAAACGGAAATTAAAGCAAATTTGGTTTGTAAAAGCTAGTTTTGTTCCATTCTTCACCATGACATCAAAATTTTTAAGTGAAAATTTAACCTCGTCCTTTTTTTTTTGTTTTTTTGTTTTTTCGAGAATCAAACGAGATAGATTTGGAGAAAACCTCATATCCAATCTCATCAAAGACTTTCTGAAGGTTTGCCTACAGATGGGTAGCCCTTCTAATTTACTGAAAATTTTGCTGGTCTTTAGTGGAAAATATAAGGTTGCTCTTTTTGTTTTTAATTGTTATGAAATGAGCTTGGTTATTAATTTCAGACTCCTGATGATATATTTCTACATAAATTTATGTAGAAGACACTTATTGGTAACGCATTGATAGCAAAAACAATCGACATTTAACAGCTTAGAGAAAGGATTATAGTTTTGTTTTTCTACGTGCTAAAGTCTTTTTTTTCCCCAAAGATGATAAACGTCTTTGTGCAAATTTATTCTTTTTCTTAATTTACGTTGTTCTTTTTCTTTTTTCTTTCCAAGTTGAACAGATTATATATGAATATATACATATATATATATATGCATATATATATATATATGCGCGTGCGCACGGGTTTAGTGGCAATTAATATGTTCGGAGAAGGGCATTCAATAAACTTAAAATATTACCTAATTAGAAAATAAATGGCCAAATCAGCATTTTCGGTAAAAAAAAAAAAAAAAAACTAACGAAATCAAACAGAAGGGGTTATTTAGAGACGTATCAAAGATCAAAGATATAATAGGTACGATTTGAAGTTTAGAGCACGGGCTAAACGTAAATTTGTAATATTTATCCTAAAGATTATTACGCTCGTGTGAGCTCAAGAAACATTTGCGTACATAACATAGAGCCTCTAATTAGGATAAGCGGCGAGAGAAGTTCCTAAATTACAAGACTTTTTCAAACATTGGACGCAAGATTATCAAATTGAATAGGATTTTTCTTTTCTTTCTTTTTTTATTTGTAGTAATCTAATTATACATGTAGGAAGATTTATTAGGTGATTATACTAAAAATATGTCACTGACAATTGCTAATCAAATTTCAACATTCAAATGCGTACTGATTACTGCAAGTGATTTCGGTATGAAAAACTGCCAAAAGTAACATATACATATGCCCAGAATTTTTTTTTTTTTAAGTAGACCAGAATTAGTCAAACAAGTAGTTGGCATGTATTTAAAATCAATAAAGACCATAACGATGCGTAAGCAAAACATAGAGTGCAATGAAGACGACACCCGTATCTGGAGACATGGTCAAATTTCATGGGAAAGAGAATCGACAGGTCAGGAAAATTGGTTAGAAAAACCCCAAAATATGCTATGTACGTTAGGAATGCATTCACACAATTATCTTGACTTATATGCAAACCTTAGACTTTTATAGTGAGGTCTGAAAATGAAAATATACGTCAAAGACTCAATTTTCAACCATCAGATTTTACATTAAAAACTATCTATTCCGTATTTTTTAAATTGTATCATGAAAAGATTCTAATTATGAAGTTATAATTGAAAAAATTTTCTATTGTAGTGGCAATTACTAGTATTATATGTAGTTATCCTAGTAGCTCTAACTTCTTAAATAATTTAGTAACTAAACTCGGACCTCGGATGTTTTATACATAACTGTTAAGAATATTTAGTGGTACTACAAAGGATCATGAAGTCTCTGGAGGCCTTTCCAGGCACAATAATACTATTGCTTGTCTTCCATGCTCCGTCTTTCTGCATGTCCCTTGTCCTTGACACCATTACACCTAACCACCCCCTCAAAGACGGCGACGTTTTGGTCTCCCGCCAAAAGACCTTCGCTCTCGGCTTTTTCAGCCCCGGCAAGTCCCCCAACCGCTACGTCGGAATCTGGTACTACAAAGTCCCCGTGCAAACAGTGGTGTGGGTCGCAAACCGAGACAATCCCATCAACGACACCTCCGGAGTTTTGGCCATCGACGCCCATGGACGCCTCATCATTTATGCGAAAAACAAAAGCTCTCCTCTTTGGTCGGCAAATGTCTCAGTTCCTTTGGGAAAAAGTAGTTCTTCCCTCATAGCTAAGCTTTTAGATATTGGAAATCTAGTTTTGATGAAGCAAGACAAACTTCTTTGGCAAAGCTTTGATTATCCAACGAACACCTACCTTCCCTTTTTGAGGATCGGGTTGAACCGGAAATCCGGTCTCGACCGGTTCATCTCATCCTGGAAGTCGGCGGACGACCCAGGAACCGGAAATTGCACTTACCGGATGGACCTTACTGGATATCCACAGCTGGTCGGATACAAGGGACGGGCTCCGTTTTGGCGGGCCGGCTCTTGGACGGGTCGAAGATGGACCGGTGTCCCCGGGATGAACGGGTTTATCTACACCCCGATCTATGCGAACAACCAAGATGAGATTAGCATCACCTATGAAATCAACAACGACGCGATCAATTCCATTTTCACGAGGCTCGTGATAGAAGAATCGGGAACCGTAAGGCGATCCACGTGGCAGGATCAGCTTAACAAATGGGTGGAATTTTGGAACGCTCCAAGTGATTGGTGTGACAATTATGCGAGCTGTGGCGGAAATGCAAACTGCGTCCCGACAGACTCAAGCCTTTTTGCGTGTGTGTGCCTGCCCGGGTTTGAACCCCGGGTGCGTGATAGATGGGACTCCAGAGACATGTCAGGAGGGTGCGTGAGGAAGGCCGGGGCACGCACGTGTGGGGACGGCGAGGGGTTTTTGAGGGTGGCACCGGTGAAGCTACCCGATACGTCGAATGCAAGTGTGGAATGGGGATTGAATTTGAAAAAGTGTGAGGAGAAGTGCTTGAAGGATTGCGATTGCACGGCTTACACTAGTGCGGATGAGACAAGGGACGGTGTTGGCTGCTTGTCATGGCACGGCGATTTGGTCGACGTCAGGACTTATGTCACTTCAGGGCAGGATCTATACATACGAGTGGATGCAACTACATTAGGTACAAATACCATTGAATTGAATTTGAGTCTGCCGTCTCCTTTTCTGCTATTTGATCAATGAGACTAAGGGTGAAATTAATAATTATTATTTTGCACCATGTTCTTATCTAATTTAGTTTTCAACATCAATGACAATGAGAGATCTAACCTTTTGTTCTCTTCTACGTAGCTCAAAATGCAAAGAAATCGAACAGCTCTATCAGCAAAAAGGGGAAGCTAGCAATTTTGCTCTGTTCTATTCTCCTCTTTTTTCTCTTGGCTTTCATAACATATTGGCTAGTGAAGAGGAAGAGAAGAGGTAAAAACATTTTCTCAGATTTCTCTTTCTTATTCATTCTACAATCATGTTCGCCTAATTATTACGACATCTAATCAATCACTCTTTTTTTAAGAAAGAATATCTAATTAATGAGTTACTTCTTTTACATAATCAAACAAAAAAAATACTTCTTTTATTTTTACCCTTCGTTGCCTAATGTCAAAACAATGTTGCATAGTTGCATTGACATGATCACTTATAGTTGCTAAGCAAATTATATCAAGAGCTGCTTGAAGTTATGTTTGGTGTACAGTTAAAGAAAGGCAAAGCAGAGATATATTTGGTGACACAAAACGTACAAACTTCTTCGAAGAGACGGAATTTGATGATGGTAGAGCAGATTTAGATGTTCCATTGTTTGATTTACATACCATTGCTGTAGCCACAGCCAATTTCTCGGTTGATAACAAACTTGGACAAGGTGGCTTTGGCTCAGTTTACAAGGTAATTTTCCTAAAATCAAGCGTCTCAACTCTCAAATTTTGTGAGCATTTCCAATTTTATATTTTCATTGCACATGTGTGTTTTTAAGCTTCCAATTTCAAATTTTGTATATACGACAAGTTTGGATCATATGGTTTCAGGGTATGCTATCAGATGGAAAGGAAATTGCAGTGAAACGACTATCAAAGTGCTCTAGGCAAGGAAGCGAAGAGTTCAGGAATGAAGTTATGCTAATTGCAAAACTACAACACAAGAACCTCGTTAGAATCTTAGGTTGTTGCTTTCATGAAGAAGAGAGGATGTTAGTCTACGAGTACTTACCAAACAAAAGCTTGGATTGTTTTATTTTTGGTAAGCTTTATTTCAATTTTACTTATTTATCATCGCTTAAAAGTGGGACTGTAAGCTTTATTTCAATTTTACTTATTGATCGCGGCTTAAAAGTAGGACTGTTGTCCACTTAAAATGAATTTTGAAGCAAAATAAAAGACTTTTGTAACGCTTTTTAGTCTAGCTGAATAGTATAAGCCTATAAAAGACTTACTAACTTTCATTTGTCATCAGATGCAAAGAAAAGGAAATTATTAGATTGGAGAAGACGCTTTGACATTATTTGCGGGATTGCTCGAGGGATCTTATATCTTCATCATGATTCGAGACTACGAATCATCCATAGAGATCTAAAGGCCAGCAATGTTCTTCTAGATATTGCTATGAACCCCAAAATTGCAGATTTTGGTTTGGCAAGAATATTTGGAGGAGATCAAATTGAAGCATGCACAAATCGTGTGGTTGGAACATAGTAAATGCCCCTTAACTTTACAAAGTGTTTTAAGATTTTCAATTCCTTCTAGTTTTTGCATTCATCATATGTATGTATGTATGTGTGTGTACATAAATTACAAAAATTATATTTGGATAAAAAATTGTGTTGACTAGCCTGCAATACTTGTTATTTCATAGTCCATGTTATGCTACTGCAGTGGCTATATGTCGCCAGAGTATGCAATGGAAGGATTGTTTTCAACAAAGTCGGATGTATATAGCTTTGGAGTTTTGCTGCTAGAGATCGTTACTGGGAAAAAGAACACTAGTTATTTTGAAGAGAAACTTGAGTCAAATTTGGTTGGATATGTGAGCATATAAATTTAAGTATACATGAGAAAATTAACTATATGCAAAAAGGTTCACATGCTTATTTTACCCAGACATGATGACATAAATTTGTTTCAGGTTTGGGACTTGTGGACAGAAGGTAGAGCCTCTGAAATTGTGGATCCGTTTTTGGATGAGTCATTTGTTGATGAAGCTTTGAGATGCATCCAAATCGGTCTGCTGAGCGTGCAAGAACACGCAGCTGACCGCCCAAACATGTCGATAGTTGTTCTAATGTTGGCCAATGATTCAGCTCTTCCAACCCCAAAACAACCAGCATTTATCCTTAACAGACATTGTGCCGGTACCGGAGACTTACCATTGCCATCATCCAGTGAAGGTGTTAATAAGTACTCTGAAAACGTTGTGACCTGTACTGTGGTGGAAGCACGCTGACCTTGTAAAATTAGATAGTGCAACAAAATATGACTTTCTAGTTTTCCAATTTGTACCACCAACAGGTTTTATGTAGCCCATGCGAGTAATGCTTACTTAGAATACTGCTTGTGGAAACTAAGACGATTGACTTGTTTCTTCTCTTTTAGTTTTGCCCTAGAGGCACTAGAATTAACTTGCTATCAATGGTCAGATTTATAAAAATAAAAAAAAATAAAATAAAATAAAAAACCTTACTATCAATGATTTTCTTTTTTGTTCCTCCTCAAACTACAAACTAATGGAAAGGCCAACATATTTGTTTTTGTTAGGAATTTGTGTGCCAAACGAAACAAAGGTGTTTTAACATAACTTTTTGTATTTTTCATTAATTTGCTTCGATATTGAAATTTCCGTTGATAATTCGACAAAATCTACGTATCGATATTTCTATAAATATATATATTTTATTTGATTATTGATAAAGACTTGTCTTTCTCAATCTTTGATTTCCAAGGATCTATATTCATTATAGAGAAGTCAAGAAAACGCAATAAATTAGTCATGAATCCATATTCAAAATTTGCTAAAGATGAAAAGATCGATATTTATGAAAAAAGCGATACGTAGATTTTACAGAAATATTAATGAAAATTTTGACATCGGTGGAATTTGACGTACAATACAGAAAGTCATTTTAAAACTTTATTTTTAAAATTATTAAAAATACATAATTTAGATGAAACTTTTAGTGAAAATACTGAGTATGTGATAAATATGAATGGTAAAGTTATCATCATACAATAAATTATATGATACAATTCTCAAATTGAGTAAAATAGTCACATCAACCTAATACAAGTACTTTTCATCTCTAGGATCATACAAGAAAAGAAAATATCAAAATCTAAAAGAGCTTTTAGAAGGTTCAGAGGCACTGGGACTACCTTCTTGGTTTAAACAATATTGATATCAAGACATAGAGTTTGAATAGTTTATTATATAATTCTGAGCATGTCATATTTTTAGCCACCTTATTATATAAAGTTCAACATGATTCAAAAGACTATATGGATTACATTTAAAAAGTAAATAAAAATATGAATTTTGTGACATTGAAAAGTAAATTCATGAAAGATTTATTAAAAAAGTAACAAAATGACATGAATTTTAAAACATTTCAAAGTAAATAAAATAAATAAATACAAAGCATGTATAAATTTTGATATTTTTCCCATATTTTTTCAAAATTTTCTACAAACTTTCATGATATTTTGTCATTTAACACTATTGTTTTTCATAGAAATCGATATTTTATTAAAATATTGATATTTACAAATACTTTTAATAGAAATTTTTAGATATTTTGTAGAAAGAATACAACACATCTGTTTCTCTGTTTCTCTTGGTATTTTTGAAACAAAAAAAAAATCCCTAAAAATATTGTTAGAAATGTCCATTTTTTCATTCTTGCTTATATGAACGCTCCAATCAAAGTTCAAGGAAGTGGTTTAGCATACGTAGACAGATATAATAAAGTTGATAATGATGTATTAGCAAACAATGATTTGCGAAACATAGTCAATAAGGATGGCAATTTAACCCTATGGCACGGTACCCCGCAGTGCCCTACACCGAATGGGGCAGGTTTTCCCTATTTGAAACGATTTTAGGGTCGAGGTAGGTTTTTCCTGGTTATATGCCAACCGGGTCGAAGCGGGGATGGTATTGTATTCCTTGCCCTGTATACTTATACATACTTTTTTAAAAAAAAATCATACATATATATTTAATAAATATAAAACATATAATGAGAGAGAGAGCTTCTCTTCTCTAGTTGTCTTCTTCGTTCTTTAAAACAAAAAAAGGGACTGCTGCTAGGGTTTTACTCATTCTTGTTTTTTCCTTCCCTTTGCTGAAATCGTCACTCTCATCGGCCATCGTCATCTCCCTCCATCTGTCTTGCCGCCGTTTGCCTCTGTCACCGTCATCTCTCCGCCGTTTGCCTCCATCGTTGCACGTTGGTTGCTATTGTGAGGAGTGAGTTAATTTCTTCCTTCTTCTTTTTTGTTTTGGGATGCTAGAGGTTCGATCTTAGCTAAGAGAAAAATCTTGAGTTATTTTCCTTTTTTGTTTTTGTTCCTGTCTGTGTACTCGGTATCAGGGAACTAAGAATTTTTTGCTTTCCTTTGAGAGCAAAACCAAAGGCTGGGAGTTTTGATCAGATATCATATATGCAATCTTAAGTGTACTATTTTCTTACATCAGTAAGAAAATTTACAAAGTTTAAGTTCATGGTATTATACCTTTATTTTTTTGAACTTGTATTATACCTTTCTTTGGTATAATTATAGTTATTATTTGCTAGAAAATGGTGTATCAATTGATTATTATATTTTCTAGTAAAAAATTAATAATTGTACTGATAACTGGGTATCATCCGTGCCCTGGTACCCCAGTCAGGGAATCCCCGCCCCACCTCACCCTACTTAAGCAATTTATGGGGCAAGGATGGTTTTGTAAACGGGGATCAAGGATGAGCCGGGGTCAATATTTCCAAAACCGGACCAAACCCTCCCTGCTTACCTTCCTAATAATCAACTAGTGACGAAGCCAACTGATCTATATGTGATATAACTTGTAGCAAGGTAGAAGCTCGTTGAGGTACTAGGCTTTTATGAAGTGTAAAAAGTCAAGTAAATTTACTAGTGACCGGCATATTATGGTTAAGATGTAGTAAGGTAGAAGCTCGTTGAAGGACTAGGCTTTTATGAGGTTCAAAAAGTGAAGTCTTTTAATCATTTACCGGTATATTCTTATATTGAGGTTTGTATATGTGTACAATAGGTCATTTTTTAAAAAAAATATATATATATTTATTTTAAAAATATTCACCTATTTATTCTAAATATTTATTTCTGAGAATATTTATAAAATAAATTCACTATAAATATACTTTGTAAATAAATTAAAATATATTGTTTACTATGAATACTTTCAGAAGAACGCAGTTTAGCTTATTCGTCAATAATATGTCTGTCCTTTTTACTTGCATATATCTTCTTGGACAACGGATTACCTGATAGGAGGCTAAAATCACTGTATTGATCAAAATTAACATATCTTAGATTTATTAAGATAGAAATTATTTGGCAGGCTTATTCTAAAGGAAATTACAATTTTTTTTTAAAGTAGGTAAATTGCAGACTTAATTTGATGTTATTTCTACACCGATACGTTTAATTTCAAGAAAAAAAATTATTGATTTCTTTTATTTTTAACTCAAAGCCTTATGTGAATGTAATGATTCTTTTTTGAAGTAACAAGCCGGGTTTCGTGAAGGGTAAAATGCACCTCATTTTCGTCAACTTAGATAGGTTAACAAAGCGAGAATGAGATTTTTTTTTTTTTCCTCATGAGTTAGGCGAGCAAAAAGACTACCAGGAAGAACCCGTACCAATTCCATCCTAAGCCACCAACACCATTAATTAATTTTGGGATTTCTACTTGGATTGATTAATGTTTTAGTATTTTTGCTACATATGCACCTTCTATGTGAATTGTGAAAACATGGGCCTCTTTAATCTTTCATTTCTCACAACGGTTCTATCTCACCAGTTCAAATCTCCATAATATAAAACACTCAACAACTATAATATAAAGGAAAAAGTGGCTACGGTATAAAGTTTTTACATGTTATAGTATGTTAAATTAAAAATAGTTCAAGTAATTGTTTTAAACTCTTAGGTAAAACCAATTGATGAATTGAGAAAGAGTCGGTGCCTAATCAATTCGTGGTAGAGCTTGATGGAGATGCCTAGCAATTATATCATGAAAACAACGTTGATCACTGTAACACCCATATTTTAACAGGTATGATTTTTGTAAAATTTAATGAATAAAATTTGACAATTTAAAATTTTGTAGCATTTTAAATTACCAAGTTTGTCTATCTTGTTTCAATTATTTAAAAAAAAATGCCACTTTAGCATTTTCTTACCAAGTCTCCTTAGGAAACATTCAAAACTTACCAATACCCACTTCTACCAATCTTGTCTCCCTAAATTAATGCTTAATTATGTAGCCTTCTTCTCATTTTGCTAAAAGTCTCCGAAGGAGACATGAAATCAATTCACCCCAACTACTAAGAGACATAAAATCAATTCCCAACCACTCGGAGACATGATGATATTTTTTTTAATGCTCCTTTGTTTCTTCTTACAACTTTCCCCGTAAACTTTCCCTTCTTTTTAATTAATTTGACATCTTTTTATTTAGCCATCACCACCTTCTTCTCTAGTTTCTCATTGTCTCCCTTTCTCACTTTAATTTCTAACTAAAGACACAGAGCATAAAGCTCTCTTTGCAACCAAGGCAGCTATAATTCTCAGCCATGTTTGAAGCTATTTTAGAGTCAATTCAAGCTTGATTTTAATCTGAAATTTGGTGCTTTTCAAAGGAGTCTTGAGGTAGGTTTTTTTTAATTCAAACTTGGTTTTTAGTATGTGTTTTCTCCATGTTTAATGCATAATTTTTGTGTTCAAAATTCATGCAAATTTCTAGTTATGTTAACATGCATATTTGAGCATTTATGAACAAAAAACTTGAGTCTTGAGTCAAACCCACAACCAACATTTATTTTGGTTTGACAACAATGTTAAAAACATGTTAGGAATTTTTAAAACTAGTTTCCATAGCTCTATGGTTAATGTTTTAAAGTTTTGAGCTTGAAGAGCAAACTTAAGTATGTTTTCATTATCATTTGCAAGAAAGACTAGGGATAGGATTAGATAATAGTTTTGGTATAAAACTCATGAGAATATGTTTGTTGTGATTATATAATGCATGCTGCATGTTTTGGAATGGTTTTGAGATTTTGAACAAGGATAATATGCTTTAGGTTAAAGAAAAACTTGACATTCCATAAACTTTATAATACCTCTATGGGTAGTGTCTATTCCTTAAAATTCTGGGATTAAATGAAAATGAATTTTATAAATTGGTTTGCATATTTAAAAAGTAGACATCCTAAGCTTTCCAATGAGCTATCATGAGCCTAAATCGGAGTTGTATTTTATTTTCTATGAATTTTTCAATTTTTGGATTGGAAACTAGTAAACTTGTTAATTGCAGTAAACCACCTGTCTACCTTAAGTAAACCACCTATTAACCCGTGTGCTGATTGTAAATAGTGAACCTGCCTTTTTGCAAAAGTATACTGCCAGTTTGCCATGGTATACTAGCTGCTAACCTGAACAAAAAACTCATCTTTGCTCACCTTCTAATCCCTTAATATCATGCAACCTTTCCAACACTATCCTAAGTGATTTATGAATCTTATTAGAGACTAAAATATATAGATTACTTGTATGTATTTTATATTGTGTTTAAGATAAAAATTGTTTACTTCGGTATTTAAAAAGAAATTGCATAAAAACTTAATGGCACATTAGTGAGATGGGTTTACACATAATTCATTTAAGGATGTGGTTATATGTTGTGCCTTAGTTTTAATTGTCCTTATGCACGCCTTAGAGTCAAGGATGTGTGGAGCTAACGTTAATTAATTTCGAGAGTAAAAGATTGTTGAAAAACTTGAAAAGTAGGAATTCTATTACTCATCTTTTGTGAGGTTTTGGTAAATTAAAATTTGGTTGTATTATGTTGTAAAATATGTAAATTGTATAGCGAGGAACATACTGATTTGACATATGTTATAAATTGAGAAGTATGGTTAGAAAAATTGACTCTATAAATAAAAATTGAATATAAAGAAATGGTGAGATGTAAAAAGGCCGACGGTTACATCCTTGGGCACAAATACCCTAAAAGGTAAAATAGGGGGAAGGTGATGACGCTTCCTTGGGTCAAAAGTCCCAGAACACACTGTACAGGAATCGACTTGGTGAAGACTTAGGGCTTGATGTCCCCTCACTGGAACACCTTTGTAATGTTTAGAGGGTGGCCAAGTGCGCCCATTTGGGTTTCGATGAGTTAAGTGATACTCTATTTAACATGGATACCTAGGAACAATAATGAATGGTAATATTTGTATAAATGTATAATTATGAAACTTGGTAATGATTAACTATGGTATCCACGAGATGTGATCATAATAAACCTCATAATCTGGAATATGATGTAACTTAACTAACCATGTAGTTTTAATGTGGTAATGATTTTTCCTACTAGGCATGTCAATATTCATCCCTATTATATCTTCATCTCTCAGGTGGAACACAGTGTAACTTATCCGTCGAGGAATAGGCAACAACAACTGTAACAAAGGGGAAAAATCCAAAAAATAATAAACGTGATTAATTAAGGATTTTTCTAAAATTACTTGGTTAAGTACTTGAAATGTTATGATAGTGCATTAAAATAATTATTTTTAATGTTCTAAACTAAAAGTTTATGATTCATTAATTTCTTATATGAGCCATAGTGGTGGCAATTATAAGATCTCAATTTAAAAGATTTAAATTGAGATTATGTGATAAAAGTGAAATTTTTCAACTTACCATGATTATGTAAAAATTTCTTGTATGATATCAGTTCAGCAAGAGTACAGTTATGTGTACATGAATTTTAAGTTTACGGATTAAGAATTTGATCAATTCGACCATGACACAGTATAAATTTTTAAGAGCAACAAAAGCATCTTTAAATATTTGAAAATTCAGAAGAAAAAAAAAAGAGAGAAAATCTCACAAAAATCATAACTCTCTCTTTACACTCTCTCTCTACATTCTCTCTCTACATTTTCTCTCTCCTCCAACTCGGTCAAGATTTCGGCGTCCGTTTTCGACACCTCCTACGCCAATGGAAAACTCTCGATGAGTTGAGTCCAATGAGGTGTTGTGCCGCCCAAAAAGCCACCGGAGGAAGCCACACGCGTTGCTCAAAGTGGCAGAGAAACCCAAACTTTTCGATGAGATATCTTTGTCGTCCGACGTCCGATCGACGTGATTCTTGTTCCTACACGACCACCGTGATGAGAGGAACAAAACCCACCCTAGGTGGCAGCTCAACAACCAACGGATTGCTTCGCCCATCTATTAACACCATGCGCCACCACACCACGGTGGAACTCCTCCTTGCCGGAGGAGGTGGCTGATACCGCCCCTCCTAATGGACTCAGAGGGCCAAGGCGAGCTAGAAGGCTCACTCAATTGCGCCTTAGAACCACCACCATTGAAGCTCAATGCCGCCGCCGCTAACCCACCATGGGGACTTCGAATTCGCCATTCCAAGCAACGTTGACCCAAATTGATTGGGGGGAAATATTCAGAGGAGGATGGGGAAGCTTTCCCCCACCTCAATTGCAACAACCCGTCAACGATCGACAGAGTTCAAGGCCCACCACTATCAACCGCTGCGGGAGCCTCTGTCCTTGCCCTTCCCAGCTACGTTGCTTCAAATTGGATGAGGGCAAATGCTCATAGGAGGATGGGTAGTAAAAGCCCTCAGTCAATTTCGGGTTTCCATCGCTAAAAAGCCATGATCGGAGTCTTCATTTTTGCCATCAATGTCGAGCTCCGACCTGCTATGTTAGAGGCAGAATTAGGCAAAATTGACACCGTCATTGGACTCAAAAGGGTCAATTTAGTGGGGGTAGGCCTGAGCCTAGCTGCCAACGGAGTCTGATTGACGCCGGTCAACGGTCAGTCAACGATGACTTTGGATTTTTATGATCTAGACCTCCGATAGAAGATCCGAGATAGCCTCCCAACTCGTTTCGACACTCTGAATATGATGGTGACCTCTGTTCGAGCTAATTCCACTCCAGTGAAAATCATTCGATACCAACTGTACGCGAATCGAGGCGATTAAACTGCAATAACGGAGTCTAGAATGACGTTTCAGTAATGTATGATCTCCAGGAAGCATTCCTAGCCATTCATGGTTGCTCAATGAGCACTGCAGAGGATGCTTCGCATACTGTAGATACAACGAGGTACAACTAGACCCGCATAGCTCGGAGTCCAAGTAAGTAGGAATCTCGCCTACAGTATGAATAGTTTTAAAATAAGATATTTTAAATTTGTTCATAAAAAGTTATGAAAATGTATGATCAGTGATTGTTACACTATTTTATGTTAGAATAGGTGTTATGTTATGATTTATTATGATATGTTATATCATGATATGATATGTTACGATGATGTTATGATTAATGTGTGATGAATGCAATAGTTTTCAGAATAAAAGTTATGATTTGCAATGTATTTTCAATAATTATGTTTAAAGTACTTTTGCATTTTTTTAAATGCATAATGTTTTACAGTTTAAGTTATAAGTTTTATAATGCATTTATTATGCAGTAAGTTTTGCAGTACAAGTTATGACTTGCAATGTGTTTGCAAACGTTATACAAGTTATTTTTAAAATATATTTTCATTTATTATGCATAAAGATATAAAGATTAAGTAAAGGTTTGTAATGTATTTAAAAGGAAAATTTTTATTCCGTAATTTTCAATACTTTATGTTAAAATATGTTGAAATTACGATTATGTTCAAGCTAAGCGATGGCCACATAGGCGGGTCGTCACAACAACCTTGCTGTTTTCGTGTTAGAAGATCTTGTTTATTTGTAACTTGTCTAGAACAGGTAAGATTTGTATTTTTTTTTATGGCTGTGTTAAGTTATTTGAGAATTATACTATGGTGATAATGACTTTACTTTATATATTTGGTGCTACACTAAAAACTGTGGTTTGTATTTAAATTTTATTTTTATTTTTGTTTAAAGACCCATGGGCATTGTTTAATTGATTTAAATAATATTGAATTTAAGATTATTTTTATTTATTCAATACTGCTAACCCCTACATAGGGGCGTTACAATCAGATGCCAATAGCTAGCACTCAGAAGTGAATTGATATTTCATGGATTAATTATACAACTATCAAGATACGAGATCAAATATCATCAAACAAAGTCTAGAAGAGTCCAATAGTTGATTTCATCAAACAAAGTCTAGAAGAGTCCAATTGTTGAAAGCTTTTACAGGCTATAGTAAACGTATATGACACGATAGAAATGTTAAGAGAATTAATGTAAAAACTGCAATGTTATACAAAATCTTATCATAAAAAAATCCAAAATGAAAATAATAATAAACAATGCTTGCTCGTTAGAATTCTTTAATAATAGCACAAGATCCCTGGTATTTGCATGTGCTATAAAGATTAAGATAAATTTTACAAAATCGCATGAGCTATGTCACTAGTGTCAATATGTCTCTCAAAATTCAAAACGTACCTATTGTGCCCTTGATTTATAGAACGTCTCCAAATTTTCCCGTTTGTTTGAGTCTGTTAATTTTTGGAGAGAGTAGCACGTCCAAGACGCGTAAAGGGGGCAAAGTTGTCAATTTTCTTAACCCATTAACTACCCTAAATAAATTAGGAAACGTTCTTGCAATTAAGGCAGGAAAAACAAAAAGAAAATTGATGCTTTGGCAGTTGTGCATATTCTTGACTCGATTTTTTATTGTTCCCCCCTAGATGAAGGAAAAGAAAAGACCTTTAAGAAGAGGCAATGGGTTAGACGTGTTGAAGAGCTACTCAATCACTCTAAATGGCTGCTAAAGAGGGCTTTATCCTTGTCGTACAATCAACATTCAAACGGAAATTAAAGCAAATTTGGTTTGTAAAAGCTAGTTTTGTTCCATTCTTCACCACAACATCAAAATTTTTAAGTAAAAATTTAACCTCGTCCTTTTTTTTTTTTTTGTTTTTTCGAGAATCAAATGAGATAGATTTGGAGAAAACCTCATATCCAATCTCATCGAAGACTTTCTGAAGGTTTGGCTACAGATGGGAAGCTCTTCTAATTGCTGAAAATTTTGCTGGTCTTTAGTGGAAAATATAAGATTGTTCTTTTTTTTTTTAATTGTTATGAAATTAGCTTGGTTATTAATTTCAGACTCCTGATGATATATTTCTACATAAATTTATATAGAAGACACTTATTAGTAACGCATTGATAGCAAAAATAATCGACATTTAATAGCTTAGAGAAAGGATTATAGTTTTGTTGTTTTATGTGATAAAGTCTTTCTTTTTCTCAAAGATGATAAACGTCTTTGTGCAAATTTATTATTTTTTTAATTTACGTTGTTCTTTTTCTTTCTTTCTTTTTTCCCAAGTTGAACAGATGATATATGAATAAATATATATATATATATATATATGTGTGTGTGTGTGTGTGTGCGCGCGCGGGGTTTAGTGGCAATTAATGTGTTCGGAGGAAGGGCATTCAATAAACTTGAAAAATTACCTAATTAGAAAATAAATGGCCAAATCAGCATTTCCGTTAAAAAAAAAAAAAAAAAAAAAACTAACGAAATCAAACAGAAGGGGTTATTTAGAGAAGTATCATAGATCGAAGGTATAACAGGTACGATTTGAAGTTTGGAGCACATGTTAAACATAAATTTGTAAAATTTATCCTAAAGATTATTACGCGCGTGTGAGCTCAAGAAACATTTCCGTACATAACATGCCGCTTCTAATTTCGATAAGTGGCGAGAGAAGTCCCTAAATTACATGACTTTTTTCAAACATTGGACGCAAGATTATCAAATAGAATAGGATTTTTCTTTTCTTTCTCTTTTTTTTTTTTGTGGTAATCTAATTATACATGTAGGAAGACTTATTAGGGGGATTATACTAAAATATGTCACTGAAAATTTCCAATCAAATTTCAACTTTCAAATGCGTACTAATTACGGCAAGTGAGTTCTACCATAGAAAGTCAAGTGATATGCATACGTATGCCCAGATTTTTTTTTTTTTTTTTAAATGGACCAGAATTAATCAAACAAGTGGTTGGCATGTGTTTAAAATCAATAACGACGCCAACGATGCATAAGCAAAGCACAGAGTGGTGATGCATGAGTGCAATGAAGACAACACTACGTTGTCAATTTCGCGGGAAAGAGTATCGACAGGTCGACAAAATTGGTCAGAAAAACCCCAAAAATATCTTATGTTCGTTAGGAATGCATTCACGCAATTATCGTAACTTGTACGCAAATCTTAAAAATTATAAAAGAGGCTTTTATAGTTAGATCTGAAAATATGCACAAAAGACTCACTTTTCAACCATCTGATTTTAATTAAAAATTGTCTATTTCGTATTTTTTAAATTGTATCGTGAAAAGATCCTAATTATAAAGTTGTAATTGGAAAAGTTTTCTATTTTAGTGGCAATTACCGGTATTATATATAGTTATCCTAGTAGCTTTAACTTCTTAATTGATTTAGGAACTAAACTCAGACCTCGGATGTTTTATACATAACCGTAAGAATATTTAGTGGTAGTACAAATGACCATGAAGTCTCTGGAGGCCTTTCTAGACACAATAATAATATTGCTTGTCTTCCATGCTCCGTCCTTCTGCATGCCCCTTGTCCTTGACTCCATTACACCTAACCACACCCTTAAAGACGGCGACGTTTTGGTCTCCGGCCAAAAGACCTTCGCTCTCGGCTTTTTCAGCCCCGGCAAGTCCCCCAACCGCTACGTCGGAATCTGGTACTGCAAAGTCCCCGTGCAAACAGTGGTGTGGGTCGCAAACCGAGACAATCCCATCAACGACACCTCCGGAGTTTTGGCCATCGACGCCCATGGACGCCTCATCATTTATGCGAAAAACCAAAGCTCTCCTCTTTGGTCGGCAAATGCCTCAGTTCCTTTGGGAAAAAGTAGTTCTTCCTTCGTAGGTAAGCTTTTAGATATTGGAAATCTAGTTTTGATGGAGCAAGACAAACTTATTTGGCAAAGCTTTGATTATCCAACGGACACCTACCTTCCCCATTTGAAGATCGGGTTGAACCGGAAATCCGGTCTCGACCGGTTCATCTCATCCTGGAAGTCGGCGGACGACCCAGGAACCGGAAATTGCACTTACCGGATGGACCTTACTGGATATCCACAGCTGGTCGGATACAAGGGAGGGGCTCCGTTTTGGCGGGCCGGCTCTTGGACGGGTCGAAGATGGACCGGTGTGCCCGGGATGTACGACTTTAACGGCGCGAGCTATGTGAACAACCAAGATGAGATTAGCATCACCTATGAAATCAACAACGACTCGAGCAAATCCATTTTCACGAGGCTCGTGATAGAAGAATCGGGAACCGTCAGGCGATCCACGTGGCAGGATCAGCTTAACAAATGGGTGGAATTTTGGAACGCTCCAAGTGATTGGTGTGACAAGTATGCGAGCTGTGGCGGAAATGCAAACTGCGTCCCCACAGACTCAAGCCTTTTTGAGTGTGTGTGCCTGCCCGGGTTTGAACCCCGGGTGCGTGATAGATGGGACTCCAGAGACATGTCAGGAGGGTGCGTAAGGAAGGCCGGGGCACGCACGTGTGGGGACGGCGAGGGGTTTTTGAAGGTGGCACCTGTGAAGCTACCCGATACGTCGAATGCAAGTGTGGAATGGGGATTGAATTTGAAAGTTTGTGAGGAGAAGTGCTTGAAGGATTGCAATTGCACGGCTTACACTAGTGCAGATGAGACAAGGGACGGTGTTGGCTGCCTGTCATGGCACGGCGATTTGGTCGACGTCAGGACTTATGCCACTTCAGGGCAGGATCTATACATACGAGTGGATGCAACCACATTAGGTACAAATACCATTGAATTAAATTTGAGTCTGCCATCTCCTTTTCTGCTATTTGATCAATGAGACTAAGGGTGAAATTAATAATTATTATTTTACACCATGTTCTTATCTAATTTAGTTTTCAATATCAATGACAGTGAGAGATCTAACCTTTTGTTCTCATCTACGTAGCTCAAAATGCAAAGAAATCGAACAGCTCTATCAGCAAAAAGGGGAAGCTAGCAATTTTGCTCTGTTCTATTCTCCTCTTTTTTCTCTTGGCTTTCATAACATATTGGCTAGTGAAGAGGAAGAGAAGAGGTAAAATCATTTTCTCAAATTTCTCCTTCTATTCATTCTACAATCATATTCGCCTAATTATTACTGCATCTAATCAATGACTCTTTTTTCAAGAAAGAATATCCAATTAATAAGTTACTTCTTTTACATAATCAACAAAAAAAAAAATACTTCTTTTATTTTTACCCTTCGTTGCCTAATGTCAAAACAATGTTGCATAGTTGCATTGACATGATCACTTATAGTTGCTAAGCAAATTATATCAAGAGCTGCTTGAAGTTATGTTTGGTGTACAGTTAAAGAAAGGCAAAGCAGAGATATATTTGGTGACACAAAACGTACAAACTTCTTCGAAGAGACGGAATTTGATGATGGTAGAGCAGATTTAGATGTTCCATTGTTTGATTTACATACCATTGCTGTAGCCACAGCCAATTTCTCGGTTGATAACAAACTTGGACAAGGTGGCTTTGGCTCAGTTTACAAGGTAATCTTCCTAAAATCAAGCGTCTCAACTCTCAAATTTTGTGAACATTTCCAATTTCATATTTTCATTGCACATGTGTGTTTTTAAGCTTCCAATTTCAATTTTGTACATAGGACGAGTTTGGATTATATGGTTTCAGGGTGTGCTGTCAAATGGAAAGGAAATTGCAGTGAAACGACTATCAAAGTGCTCTAGGCAAGGAAGCGAAGAGTTCAGGAATGAAGTTATGCTAATTGCAAAACTACAACACAAAAACCTCGTTAGAATCTTAGGTTGTTGCTTTCAAGAAGAAGAGAGGATGTTAGTCTACGAGTACTTACCAAACAAAAGCTTGGATTGTTTTATTTTTGGTAAGCTTTATTTCAATTTTACTTGTTGATCGCCATTTAAAAGTGAGACTGTAAGCTTTATTTCAATTTTACTTATTGATTTCCGCTTAAAAGTGGGACTGTTGTCCACTTAAAATAAATTTGGAAGCAGAATAAAAGACTTTTGTAACAGTTTTTAGTCTAGTTGAATACGTATAAGCCTATAAAAGACTTACTAACTTTCATTTGTCATCAGATGCAGAGAAAAGGAAATTATTAGATTGGAGAAGACGTTTTGACATTATCTGTGGGATTGCTCGAGGGATCTTATATCTTCATCATGATTCGAGACTACGAATCATCCATAGAGATCTAAAGGCCAGCAATGTTCTTCTAGATGCTGTTATGAACCCCAAAATTGCAGATTTTGGTTTGGCAAGAATATTTGGAGGAGATCAAATTGAAGCATGCACAAATCGTGTGGTTGGAACATAGTAAATGCCCCTTAACTTTACAAAGTGTTTTAAAAATTTTCAATTCCTTCTAGTTTTTGCATTCATCATATGTATGTGTGTGTACATAAATTACAAAAATTATATTTGGATAAAAAATTGTGTTGACTAGCCTGCAATACTTGTTATTTCATAGTCCATGTTATGCTACTGCAGTGGCTATATGTCGCCAGAATATGCAATGGAAGGGTTGTTTTCAACAAAGTCGGATGTATATAGCTTTGGAGTTTTGCTACTAGAGATTGTTATTGGCAAAAAGAACACTAGTTATTTTGAAGAGAAAGTTGAGTCAAATTTGGTTGGACATGTGAGCATATAAATTTAATTATACGTGAGAAAATTAACTATATGTAAAAATGTTCACATGCTTATTTTACCCAGACATGATGACATAAATTTGTTTCAGGTTTGGGACTTGTGGACAGAAGGCAGAGCCTCTGAAATTGTGGATCCGTTTTTGGATGAGTCATTTGTTGATGAAGCTTTGAGATGCATCCAAATCGGTCTGCTGAGCGTGCAAGAACACGCGGCTGACCGACCAAATATGTCGATAGTTGTTCGAATGTTGGCCAATGATTCAGCTCTTCCAACCCCAAAACAACCAGCATTTATCCTTAACAGACATTGTGCTGGTACCGGAGACTTAGCATTGCCATCATCTAGTGAAGGTGTTAACAAGTACTCTGAAAACGTTGTGACCTGTACTGTGGTGGAAGCACGCTGACCTTGTAAAATTAGATAGTGCAACAAAATTTGACTTTCTAGTTTTCCAATTTGTACCACCAACAGGTTTTATGTAGCCCATGCCAGTAATGCTTACTTAGAATTCTGCTTGTGGAAACTAAGACGATTGACTTGTTTTTTCTCTTTTAGTTCTGCCCTAAAGGCACTAGAATTAGCTTGCTATTAATGGTCAGATATTCACAAAAAAAAAAAAAAAAAACCACCTTGCTATCAATGATTTTCTTTTTTGTTCCTCCTCAAACTACAAACTAATGGAAAGGCCATAATTTTTGTTTTTGTTAGGAAATAAAAGACTTAGTTCCTGATATTTTACAGCAAGAAGAAAACGAGAAGAACGGAGCATATCTCTATGCCCAATGTGACGGCCTTGTTGAGAATATCTCAATTTTATTTTTTTTTTTGGTGGGGGAATGTCGAAAATATCACAATTTTCTTTTTCTCTTTTTTTTTTTTTGTGGGGTGGGAGTAAAATAGATCATAGTTCCTTATAATATTGGGAATTGTTGGAGATGTACTTAATAATATTTAATATGAATATTACGTTTCCGTTCCAATACTAGGGAATTCTACAACAGATGAGCTTGCAAACGATCCGTAAGGTCTCAACAAGGCCTATCTCTCTTGAACAACAACGAATTTTGTTAACGGTGAAAATTTTCCAACCAAACTTTCAAAAAAGTGATCTCATCGCAGCGTAAACTCTTGCGAGTTTGATTAAAATAACTAAAATTGTTTATTCTGGTTATGGTCTTCATTTTATACGTATATTTCGTTCAATTAAGAAAGTTTATAGACATCTTGTTTTTCTGAAATCTCATCTTCATTGAAGTTTCAAAAGAAATACGTATTGGATTAAAAAACAATAACCCACAATAATCCAAGATCATGAATTAAGGTTCGCTTCCGAAATTTAGAATTATTCTTTTCAATGATTTAACATGAACGATCTTAGCAGAATTTTAGTTTGATTTAGTTACCTTACAAGTAAAGACAATAACCTATAACAATCTAAGATCATGAATCAATGTACGTTTTTACGATTTAAAATTATTATTCTTAATAATTTAACATGAACAATCTTGATAAAATTTTAATTACTTTACAAATGACATTAGAGTGGTTTCATATTGAATGGTTGAGAAATATTTTCTCAAAAATTTTGGTTGAATAAATATTCGGTTCATATGCATCATTATGGTTATATATATATGTTCGTACATATGAAGTTTTAAAATTCGTTTTTGCAGAGAGAATCTTTCTCTCATTTATGATTGCGGCACGCATGCCGAACCATTAATTATGGCTGCTGTGCATAATTATTGTTGAATTGTTGACTTCTTTTTTTCTTCTTTCGAGTTATTGGCTGCAATTAATTAAAAAAAAAGTCACTGTTTATTCAACATCCATACACGATTTCATTGAAATCGTTTTCAAAGGCTTAAATAATCCTTTGGATTACCCGCGGCAAACTCATTGCCGTTGGCAAAAAAGTCAGGCTATGACTGTCTGAGCTCGCCGGAGAGGGAGAGCCACGGCCTCTGGCAGCGGCGGCGTATGGAAAAACGACAGCCTAAAGCCGCTGTTCAGCTGGTCGTGCTGGGATTTGTCGAAGGAAGAGAGGCTGGCCAATTTTGGGTTTCGTCGGTGGCTTGCTATTTCGTCGCCGGCGCCTGCTCCCTTTAGGTGCGGCCGTGACGTCCCGTCGGCGAACAGAGCAGCGGCCACCCGGTGAAGCATCTTTGGCGGTCGGCTCTTCCAACCGCCTGGTAACGGTTCCTAGGGGTCGTCACCCCTAGGTGTGCAGCAAGCCCAGACTTGCATCTAGGCTTCATGGGCCAACTGGGCCCGTAACCAGGAAGAATCCCAGGGGCTCAATCCTTGGGTGACCTGAAACACAAAAAAAAAAAAAGGGGTGGGGGGCGGGGGCGGGGGTGCCCTGTATATGGATCCTGGTTGGGGCAACTTGACCCGATCCACTCGGGTTGGGGCACCCTGACCCCGATCCACTCTTGACCCGGTCAGGGTCAACGGTCAACCTTAACTTTGACCTGGTTAACTTTTTGACAATTTTTTTGGGGTCAATTTTGGGTGCAACTTTAAAATTCAAATTGTATTTTTAGATTATTAATATTGTCAAATTAATTAATTGAACCAATAAGCTGCCAAAGTAGCCTTTTTGTGAATGTTAATTAATTTGTTATATTAAAATGGTTGTGTGAATTTAATTCATGCGAAGATTAATCGACCCAAAGGAAGCTTGATATTTGGCCGAATTAAATTCATACCTGTGGTGATAAATATGTGACAATTATATAGTTATTTTTTGGCATATAAATAATAAGCAGATCTAAATATTAGCTTATTATTTGATATGATTTATTGTTAATATTTGATCACTACACCAAGAATACCACTTACAAGTTAATATTTCTGTCCAAAGACTAAATATTAATGTTGTTACAGGTTTCTTGTGATGGGATTAATCATTGTTTGAATTTTATTGGTTGTTTTTATGTGAACTCTTATGTGAATATGTGATTTTGTTCTTTGTTCAGCTGTAGCATCATCTTCCTCGATATCTGTAAGTGTTAATTCCATTCTTATGCTGAATGGGACTAACTTCAAGGACTGAAAAGAGAATGTGTTAATCGTTCTCAGTTGCCTAGATCTGGACTTAGCCATAAGGGTTGAACGCCCCACCATTATGGATTTTAGTTCCGTTGAGGATAAAAAGGAACTTAAAAGATGAGATCGTCCTAGCAAAATGAGTCTAATGATCATTAAGAGAGGCATTCCGGAAGTCTTTAGGGGCATTTTGCCTGATAAGGTCACTACAGCCAAGGGTTTCCTTGAGGCCATTGAGAAATGCTTTGCAAAGAATGATAAAGCTGAAACAAGCACGCTTTAAACAAGCACTCTTTTTGCAAGCCTGATTTCAATGAGGTACAAAGCAAAAGGAAACATAAGAGAGTACATTATAGAGATGTCTCATCTGGCTTCAAGATTAAAGACACTAGATCTGAAAATTTCTGATGACCTTTTAATGCATCTTGTCTTGATTTCTCTTCCTGCACAATTCAGCTAATTCAAGATCAGTTACAACTGCCAGAAAGAGAAATGGACTCTTAATGAGTTAATTTCTTATTGTGTGCAAGAGGAAGAAAGACTGAAGTAAGAGAAGACTAAAACTGCTCACTTGGCTAGCACCTCTAAGGACAAAAAGAAGAAAAGAAAGAAAAGTAATGAAGCTGCTAAAGGTCCAGCACAAAAGAAACAAGATAAGGATAAAAATGATGGAAATGTTGCTTGTTTCTTTTGTAGTAAACCTAGACACATGAAGAAGGTCTACACCAAGTATCATGCTTGGCGTGCAAAAAAAGGTATGCTTCTCAATTTGGTTTGTTCTGAGGTTAATTTAACTTCAGTGCCAAGACACACTTAGTGGATTGATTCAGGTGCCATCACTCATATAAGTGTGTCTATGCAGGGTTGCTTGAGCTGCCGAAAGCCAATTGATGCTAAAAGATTCATCTATATGGGCGATGGCAAATCGGTTGAAGTTGAAGCAATAGGACACTTTAGGTTATTGTTAAGCTCCGGTTATTATTTAGATTTGAAATATACTTTTGTTGTACCATCGTTTAGGCAGAATTTAATTTCTATTTCTGTTTTGGACAAATCTGGATACTACTGTTCATTTGGAAATATTCAGTTTAGTCTTTCCTTAAATTGAAATGTTATTGGTACTGGTTCTTTATCATTTCAAGATAACCTATATTTGCTTGATACAGTTGCTTCTTATAATGAAACCGTGCATGTTAGTTCTCGTGGCATAAAACGTAAATTAACCGATGAGAATTTCGTTGTATTATGGCATAAGTGATTGGGACATATTTCAAGGAAAAGGATGGAAAGGCTTATGTCAGATGAAATTCTTAATTCCCTTGATTTTACAAATTTTGAAACCTGTGTTAATTGTATTAAAGGGAAACAGACAAAGAAAAGAGGATTAGGTGCCAATAGAGCTACGGATGTCTTAAAATTGATACATACGGACATTTGTGGACCAATACCTGTGGCTTCATGGAATGGTCAACAATACTTTGTATCGTTCATAGATGATTACTCTCGGTATGGCTACTTATATCTCATACATGAAAAGTCATAGACTTTGGACATGTTCAAGTCCTATAAGGCTGAGGTTGAGCTTCAACTCAGCAAAAGAATTAAGGGCATTAGATCTAATCGTGGTGGTGAGTACTATGGCAGATATGACAAATCTAGTGAACAACATCTAGGACCTTTTGCTAAATTCCTAGAGGAATGCGGGATAGTCCCTCAGTATACCATGCCAGGTTCACCTAGCATGAATGGTGTAGCTGAGAGATGAAACCGAACACTTAAGGACATGGTGTGGAGTATGATTTGTCATTCCACCTTACCTGAATCCCTCTGGGGAGAAGCACTCAAGACTACAGCTTACATTCTCAACAGAGTACCAACAAAAGCAGCAGCTAAAACACCTTATGAGCTTTGGACTGGCAAAAGACCTAGTTTGAAGCATTTACATACTTGGGGTTGTCTAGCAATAGCGAGGCCTTATAAGCCAAATGAAAAGAAATTGGAATCCAAGACAATGAGCTACTATTTTATGATCCCACTACTAAGGCTATTTTTGAGATAGAAATTGCAACATTCTTTGAGGATGTTGAGTTTGGGGGGAGAAATAAGGTTAAAGACTATGTCTTTGAGGATGAATTTGATCCTAATCCTCTTGTTCAATAGAGATTGGTTCCTATTCCCACAATTGCTTTTGATAATATTCAAGCTTCTATTCCTGACATTGATCAAGTTGCATATCAAGAACAACTAGACATAGTCATTCAACCCCTTGAGGTACAAACTCAACAACCTCAAGAACCAGAACCTCAGGAACTTGTGCCATTAAGGAGATCCACTAGAAAGAAGAGAAGTGCTATTCTGGATAATTACATAGTATTTCTCCAAGAACATGAGGAAAGTGTTGGATTGATGGATGATGATCCGATCAATTCCGTCAATCCATGCATATTTCAAACTCTCAAAAGTGGATGGATGCCATGAAAGATGAGATAAAGTCTATGAAGGACAATGACGTTTGGGATCTCGTTCCATTACCTGAAGATGCGAAGCCTATTGGTTGTAAATGGATATTTAAAACCAAGAGGGATTCGAAAGGTGATGTAGAGCGATATAAGGCTCGTCTTGTCACTAAGGGCTTTACTCAAAAGGAAGGCATTGATTATAAAGAGACTTTCTCTCCAGTTTCAACGAAAAACTCTTTTAGGACAATTATGGCACTTGTAGCGCATTTTGAACTTGAGCTACATCATATGGATATTAAGACGGCGTTTCTAGATAGTGACATCGATGAAACGATCTATATGGTGCAGCCAGAAAACTTTGAGTTTGGAGACCCAAAGAAGATGGTTTGCAAATTAAAAAAATCCATCTATGGGCTTAAGCAAGCTTCTCGTCAATGGTATTACAAATTTTATCAAGTGATAGTCTCATTCAGTTTCGAGATGAACACTGTAGATGACTGTATATACCATAAGTTCAGTAGGAGTAAGTGTATTCTCCTGGTATTGTATGTTGACGACACACTGCTTACCACCAATGATATAGGTTTATTGCATGAAACCAAGAGATTTCTATCAAAGAAATTTGAAATGAAAGATCTTGGTGACGCCTCTTTTGTGTCAGGAATTAAAATACACCGAGATCGCTCTCGGGGTATTCTTAGGTTATCACAAAAGAGCTATATCGAAAAGGTGTTTAAAAGATTTGGCATGCAGGATTGTAAACCAGGAGATACCCCAGTGGCTAAAAGAGATAAGTTCAGTTTAAGTCAGTGTCCTAAGAACGACCTTGAGGTTAAGAAAATGAAAAAGATTCCATATGCATCAGCTGTTGGGAGTCTAATGTATGCTCAAGTTTGTACTCATCCGGATATAGCATACATTGTTAGATTGTTGGGCAGATATTTGAGTAACGCTGAAATGGATCATTGGAAAGCAGCCAAACGGGTTATGCGATATTTACAAAGAATAAAAGATCACATGCTTACATATAGAAGGTCAGACCAACTCGAGATCATTGGTTATTCGGATTCAAATTTTGCTGGATGCCAAGATAGGCATCGATCCACTTCAGGCTATATTTTTTTGCTTGTTGGAGGAGCTATTTCTTGGAGGAGTGCCAAGCAGTCACTCATAGCTTCTTCCACTATGGAGGTAGAATTTATAGCATGTTATGAGGCATCCAATCATGGAATATGGCTGCGAAACTTTGTCACTAGGCTGCGGATTATGAAAAGAATAGAAAGACTACTTAAGTTATTTTGTGACAATAAATCTGTAGTCTTATATTCCAACAACAACAAGAGCTCTTCAAAGTCAAAGCATATAGAGATTAAGTTTCTTGTTGTTAAAGAAAGAGTTCAGAGTGGTCAGGTGTCTATAGAGCATATTGGTACGAACTCTATGATTACGGATTCGCTTACAAAAGGGCTTCCACCCAAGGTCTTTCATGAGCACACTGCTCATATAGGTGTTCAGTTACTTGATGATATGCAGTTTTAGTAGGAGTTTGTATTTAAATGCTAATTTTCTTTATATATAGACATTGTATGTTTGTATATGTTTTCTACAGAAATAAAGAATATAGTTCACTTACGCTCTGATTTTGGTACGGTTTTGATCTTATTCATATATAAGGTAGGACTAGTTAGAAATAGACATGTTTAGATCACTTTGCATGCAATTTTCATGCTACACATCCATACTTGATCTATGTCATTTGGTTATATCGATATGTGTGATCATTGATAGGTCTAGTCACGTTATATTTGTGACAAAGACCGCTTTGGTTCTATGTTGGTATGATCAATGGATGAGATTGTTCAGGAATACCCTTATATGTGATAGCAACAGTTGAGCTCATTAAGGCAAACACATTTTTTGCAAAGAAACATATGTGGCCCAAGTAGGAGATTGTTGGAAAATAATTTTTCATGTAGGCCTACATATGTATTTAAATGTGTTGTTTAATGCTATCTTAAGGTAAAGCCTAGATTAAAGTGATATAATTAAGATAAAGTTGAAAGGCTTTTGGGTATTAATATAAAGTATGGGCTGTTATTATTATTAATATATGTATAGATATCAATTTCTAATTTTCAGATTTTATGATAGGTAAAACTAGAAATACATTAAAACAACTAAAGTTATTTATTCTGGTTATGGTCCTTATTCTATACGTACCTATCGTTCAATTCAAAAAATTTACAGACATCCTACTTCTCTGAAATCCCATCTTCATTGAAGTTTCAAAAGGAATACGTATTGGATTGGAAGACAATAACCCACAACAATCCAAGATTATGAATTAAGGTACGCTTCTGCAATTTAGAATTATTCCTCTCAATGATTTAACATGAACGATCTTAGTAGAATTTTGGTTTGATTTGGTTACCTTACAAGTGAAGATAATAACCCACAATAATTTAATATCATGAATCAAGGTACGCTTCTGTAATTTAGAATTATTCCTCTCAATGATTTAACATGAACGATCTTGGCAGAATTTTGGTTTGATTTGGTTACCTTACAATGTCCACTCTAATGCTCTGTGAGAGACAAAGCATTATGAGATAGGTTTAATCTTATTTATAGCTCTTTACAATTAGTTAAAATAAATTTAAATAAATAAAAATAAAATATAGAAAGTATCCCTTATGTAACGACTTAACTTTTCAAGCTATTATTTAACTTGTTTAAGCTTGAGTTCTTAAGAAAATACTAAGTAAAATTTTTTTGTGAAAATATACTTTAAAGAAATATACTTAAAACTATTGCGATTTTTGTTGCAACATAAACTGGTAAAATTTTTTCCATATTACTTGTTAAATAAACATTTACTTCCTTAAAACCTTTTAAACATCTTTCAAAAACAGTAGAAAACTTCTTTTAATACAAAAAAATCAGACTGTACTAGTATCCATAGCCCAAATTTGGATTCGAGTATCAAGAATCCTTCGGATATGTATTTGTTTCCTCCAAAATCTGAATCATATGAGTATCAAGAATCTAAGTTTTTAGAGTTCTCATCCCCTTAAACTTTTGATACTCGAATATCTTTGCTACAGTAAAAACTAAAATTCTCTCTCCTATATTTAAGGAAAAAAATCATAACTTCTTCATTTAATATCCAATTAAGATGTTTTTTTTCATTGTGTTCTTAATGAAAAGAAGAATATATCAAAATCTATATTACATATTTTTTAAGATCATTAACATTAAGATTTTATTAGATTTATTAATAAATCTAAAACTATTTTCACTACCTTTCCAAACACAAATTCCAATTTTATTCCACACTCAGATTAAAACTTAAATCCACATCCAAACATCAATTCGAATAACAATTCAAATCACTAACTTAAATCTTAATTCAAATCACACTAACTCAAATTAAATCACTAATTTGAATCAATTTACCAAACGGACCCTTAGTCAATAAAAAAAACTCACGTAAACAAACGACGTATACAATAATTCTGAGGAAAAAAATTGTGAAGAATCAAACAGCCAGGATTAGTTGATCTACCACCAAATATAGAAGGAAAATTTAAGGTTCAATCACCAGAAGAAAAATCTTGATGTCGAGGAATGAAGACGGAGCTATATATTATAAACTTAATAAAAAATACCTCATGGTACCATTTATATATATATATATATATATATTTATTTATATACCATAAAAAATATAAATGTTATTGTCTAGGAGTTTATTTATTCAGTTAATACATCCCCTTGCATTTTCTTTTTAGTTTTTTTCTTCTCTTTTAGACTTTTTAATTTTTTTTGACTGGTTCTTTTTTATGGGTGTTTGACTACTTACTCCTTAATTTGTAACAAAAAATGTTATAATTTTTCAGGGAATAAATCCAATAAATTTTATATTTATAAATTTGAACATGGTGCAAATTTAGGATTTATGTAGTAAATCAAAATTAACTACTTATTTGCTAACTTTTTCACTTTTTTTAGGGAAACTTTTTCAAAAATTTCTATCATATTATAATTTATCAAGAGGAAAAACTACAATAAGAGACACTAAAATAGAGGCATTTTTTTTGTCCATCTAATTCACATTAAACGATGCAAATTAAACAAGCCCATCAATAATGAAATGAGTGCAAACAAGCCAAATATCTTAAAAAATCAAAAATAAAAGAATTTTCCAAAAAAAAAAAACGGAGAAATCACTTCTCAATGCTTTGCCAGTCGTTGGATAAGGTGGCCAGCAATCTCAAAGCTTAAGAAACTAAGACAAATGTGACAACAAATGCAACACACATCTTTATCACAACAACTCGCCCTCTGTCGCAGCCAAGGTCACAATTTGTTGAGCTAGAAGCCTATGGCTCTGTTCCATGCGACGCACAGATCTGCATCATGACAGATGAAACTATGACCCACAGATCGCAACGGAGGTTAGTGAGAATATCATCGCGGGGTCATGACTTCCATTGTGTCCCCGTCATAATCCACCTCCTTTGAGTTGCCATCTATAGGGTCACCGAGGTCATGATAGAAATCGTGACATAGACTGTGATTTGTGACATTTGTCATGAATCAAGCATTGGGTGGGTCACCACCTCTCCATCTTCATGGGATGGGACCCACCCTTCCAAGTTTCTACTATTGATGGTGAATGGTGCATCATTGGACCTTTTTTTTAGATAGTTGAAATTTTTTTAATTTTTGAGTATTTTTATGTCTTTTTATTTATTAGGAAAAAAAAATTGTTACTTTGCTTTCGATAAAAATTGTTACCAAATGTGGTTATATCTTTGTTTTTCTACTAGAATTTGATTTTGGACCATTGACTTTGAATCCAATAATAAAAGCCTCAACGAGGGAAAACTATCCTTCCTCATCATTCTTCTCCTTTATCAAATTTTAATATGTTATCAAACAAAAAATATTATTCACTTCTATCTCCCAAATATATAAACGAATGTATATTGACACCTTTTATTTTACTTTTCATACATCAAATATAACACTCGAGCATTTTAAACATAGTAAAAATGCAATAATTTAAGGATTATTGTTTAATCCAATTTATATGATAAAGTCCATAAAAGCGAAAAACGGGATTTTCAAGGGTAAAAATCATACAATAGTCATAAATAGAGAAGAAATGATACGAAAATAAGCTAGAAAGCTTAATTGTTGCAAATTGTGTTATAACAAATATTAAGACAAAAATACAGTTTAAGAAAAATATTGCATAATAATGTGAAAAATTATACAGTATTAGAGTAATGCAATGTAAGAAAGTACACTGATAGAGTATGTAGTATGAAAATTTCACTGCAAAAAGAATGTAGTGTAGGAATTTGACTATTTAAGGTTAAGCAGTACAGAAATTAGACTATTCAAGTTAAAGCAGTATAGGAATAATATTGTTTAGAGAATATGGATGAATAAGGAATGCTGTAACAATATAGAAAATGTACTGACAGTATAAGAAAAATACTGTCAGTATAAATTTAGATTGTATAAAGTTAGATAATATTGGAATTACATTATGTGATGGATGAAAATAAGTATGGGAGGTTGTGGGACCTCATAAATCATATGGAAAAGGATACCGACAATATAGGAAAAATACTATCAGTATAAATTTAGACTGTGTAAAAAGGTTTTGAGGGACCAACCATAGGACACTAAAATGAATGAGAATTTGCCACCAAAGCCCTTGGTTGGCCCATCATATGATGCCAAGCTTAAGCAAGCTTTAACCCCAACTAATGCAAAATGGTGACTAAACTTGATAAGTCACCAAGTTGCCAAAATGAAACTAAATGATAAAAAGCACATGAAGAGGAAAAAGAAAGGAAGAAAAAAAATGTTCCATATTCCTCCATGGAAAAACCACTCCCCCCTAGGCTTTCTCTCTCAAATTTTTGGTGAATCTCAAGCCTCCAAATCATGTAAGAAAACAAGTTTAAGTGAAGAAGATGAAGATTGAAGAGTTTTCAAGGTAAAGTTCAAGCTTTTTCTTAGAGATTTTGATATTTCACTTGAAATTTGGATGGGCTTTTCATGGGTTTTATCATAGTTTTTGTGGAGAAGACATGACAGTTTTGAGCTTGGCAAAGGAGGATCAAAAGTTTGGCAAAGTTTAGGTAAATCTCTAAACTTTTTACTTGAAAAGTTATGCTAAAATATGCGTACCAAGTGTTTGATGAAATGTTTTGGTCTATGGCATGTAAATGGATATTATGGCATGATGGGTTTATGTTCTATGATGATGGTGATGATGATGGAAAAGAAAAAAAAATAGGGTTTTGTGCAAAAGAATGAAAAAGTTACTAAACATTGTTAAATTACAAAGTTTAGCTTATTTTCAAGAAATGATGATTTAGAGGGTCTTAGAGGCCAATTTATGGTTCAAATATGGTATATAATTTACCAACATAGTGCCGGAAAAAACTTTTGTGAATAAAGTTTTATAAAATTTCAAAAGGACTAAATTGTAAAGTTTTGCTAATTTTTGACGGATTTAAAAATCAGCCAAAAAGTCCACCTTAACATTAGAATTTAAGAAAAGTCAAAACATAAAAGTTGTAGAACTCATTGACATTGTTAGGACATATTGAGCAGTTTTCCAAAATTCTGCCTGATTGATGAGTTATGAATTTTATAAAATTTTAGGCATAAAATTTCAAAAAATCAAAATGTAATACAATGTTTGGAATTCGACCATGGTGCTATTGTAAGTTTTATTCCTTGTGAAAAACTGAATGTTATGGTATAAAGTGGTCATTTTTAGTTCCGAGGGCAAAAATGTAAATATTTTTGTATTTTGAGTCCAAATCGTAAAATTATGTGAAAATTAGGTTTTCACTAAAAAAACATTGATTTTCTGCACTGCTTTAGGCAGCCAGTAATGATAGATGCTAAATTTTAAAGGATTTAAAGTTTAGTCAAGGATTGAAAGAAAAGAAACAGGCTTAAGGGCAATATGGTCATTGTATGAAAAATGGTCAAAACAGACCCGAAACGTCAGATGTCGAGAAATGTTTCTTAGTGGGAATTTTTTCATAATATGTAGGTAATAAACGGTAAAGTTAAGCAATGATTTTTATAAAGTTACGAAAATTGACGAAAAATCCATTAGAGGTAAAATTGTCACTTTTAAGGAAACGGCTAAAACGGAGTTGAACACTATAGACTAGCAAAATGTTTATAAATGAAAAATGTTCTGTAATACGTTAAGTAATGAAATCACCAGTGAGATGGGAAATTTAACTAATGGATATTCAAGTTAAAGAAAGGTAACCCAGTGGGTTACAAAGTTAAATAAAGAAAAAGGTAACCTAATGGGTTACAGAGATAAGTAAAAAGAGTGATAACCCAATAGGTTATAGAGTTAGGTCAAAGGTATAGTAACATGGTGGGTTACAAAGTTAAAAGCAACGGGATACAAAGTAAAGGTAGGTAAACTGATAGTATACAAGCTAAGTTAAAAGGAAAGAATGGTTAATATTTACGTTTTATTATCAATCTAGTGGATTGATAAAAAGAAAGTTAATTAAGAAGTTAGCTGTTGTTTGATCAGGACACAGAGGTCGACTAATGAAAGGAAAAGGAATAGAATAGAAAACGCTAGAGTGTAGTTTGGGTAAGTTCAGACCTCACTTACAGCATAAAGTAAATAATTTTCAAATGTTTATATATATATATATATGTTTGCAAATGTGTTTGTAATTGTTATACAAGTTGTTTTTAAAAGTATTTTTACATTTGTTATGCAAAAAGTTTTACAGTTTAAATCAAGATTTGCAATGTATTTGCAACTATTATATTAAAGTATGTTTGATATGCATAAAGTTTTAAAAGATCAAGTAAAAGTTTGCAATGTAATTGCAATAATTATGTTTAATGTATGTTTTGTATTCTATTAATGCATACAGTTTAAATTATAAGTTTTTATGCTATATTTGTTATGTAATAAGTTTTACAGTATAAGTTATGATTTGTAAATGTGTTTGAGTATAATGTGTTAGTATTTGATATGCTTACTAACGTTAAAAAGAAGGTAAAGTAAAGATAATAAAAAGAAAGTGTCGTACCAGCCTCCTTGTTGTGAGGTACTGAAAGTAAAGTTAAAGTTGTGACCTCCTAGATGTGAGGTACACAAGTAAAGTTAAAGTTTGAGCTCCTCGATGTGAGGTACATGACTTTGATGTTTGATTATCTCAAGTCTTTCACAAGGGAAGCATCATGTTTATGATCTTATGATTAAAGATCTTGGTACGAACACTAGAGGTTGTAAGATAAAGAAAGTTAAGGAACAAGGATAAAGGTTACGAAAGAAAGGAATGTTTCAGTTTGTAGAATGTTCATAAAATGCTCATAATTAAAGTTCATAATTGAGCATAATTGGAATCATGCATTATGAAATTGCTTGTATTCCTTATTATAAAGTATTTACGTTAAATGCTTATGAAAAACTTTTTGAGAAATGTTTTATGTTAAGTGGTTATGAAAAACATTTTTATGTTTACAAGAAAATGTTTATAAATGAGGTTTTAAGAAAAACGTTCAAGAAATGTTTTACGAAAACGTTGATGCAAAACGTTTCAAAAATGTTTTATGAAAAACGTTTTCAGAAATGTTTATGAGAAACGTTTTAAGAGAAAGGCTTTTATGAGAAAAGTTTTTAAAGCATGTTTAAGTGATTTGTGAGTTTATGTTTGAACTTACTGAGCAAAAGCTCTTTAAAAGATTATTCATGCTGTAGGTAGTCCTATGGATAACCAGTAGGATCTGTTAGAAGAGCTGGGTGCTACAGAGGACAGATACGAAGATTTGGGTATAGATATCACTACAGTAAGTTTCTACTGTACAGAGAAAAAGGTTTTCCCACTAGTTGATGCAATGTTTTCATAGTTCAAAAAAGAGAAAGTTTTGATAAAGTCAAAGTATAAGAAATGTTTTCAAAGTTTTAAGACATATTTTACGAAATGCTTTATATAATTATAAAATTAAGTTTTAAGCTATGTTTTAGTAAATGTTTCTTCTTAAGTTTTAAGAAACGATTTGAAATGGTTTTAAAGGCAAGTGTTGAGTGAGCTTTCAACTTGAACGGTGACAGAGGTCGCAATAGTTTTTGAGTATGTTTTTCAAGGATGTTAAAAGGAAAAAAAATTTAATTTAGTATTTTTTTTACTAAGTAAATAAGATTAATGTTTAAAAAAGTCAAGTGATTACCTAAAAAGGCAGATCATCGCATCAAATCACCCATCAATTAAATTTTAAGTTTTGATTATTACTTGTTACAGACCACTTAAAATTCCAAACAAGGCTCTACATCTACATTTTATTGTTTTTCCTTTTTTTCTCTACCCATCCACCAACCGAATTTAGCTTTTTCTAATGAACCGTCTCTCTCTCTCCGTCTCTGGGGATCAAAACAAATTTCTTCTCTTTTTTTTTTGTTAAGGATAAAATGAACTTCTTTTATCAATTTTTATGAATCGTTTATCTTTTTTTTCTTTTTTCTTTTTTCACA
This sequence comes from Artocarpus heterophyllus, assembly GCA_025403435.1. Taxonomy (NCBI): domain Eukaryota; kingdom Viridiplantae; phylum Streptophyta; class Magnoliopsida; order Rosales; family Moraceae; genus Artocarpus; species Artocarpus heterophyllus. The sequence goes on from CM046349.1 coordinate 9,163,744, forward strand.
ACTACCTTGTTGTTTATCTTCGTATTGTAACACTCTACTCTTTTTTTTTTTTTTCCAGAGATACCAATTCATGTGTTTTTATTTTTGTTAACGTGTTGATCAATTAATGATTAAGCAATGAAATATAGATTTATAAAAAAACGTCTACAATCCTTAACTTTGGACCATCCAGGTTATATTTTTTGATAGGATAATAACAATATGTTATATTAAACATAGCATCAAATTTTGATCATCTAATATTGTTATATATTTTGTTCTAGAAGAGAATATAAAATATTCTTAATGTAAAGACATCAAATAAAAAAAAGGTTGACGGTTTGAAATAGCTTCTTTTTTTTTTTTTAGAAACATTGCAATTCTATTTAGGAACTATAGTTTGGACCTAAAAATTTAGTCCAAACACAAACTGGTGCTTGATAACGTTAAAAAAAAATCAGTTTGAATAATTAGTCCAAATTAAAATTTTCAATTCAAACTAATTTGTTATAATAAAAACTATTCACTTTTTTCCTTTTCACTCTTCTTTTTTACTCTTCTAACTCAAGTAAATGGTTTTTATTATAACAAATGAGTTTGAATTAAAATTTTCAATTTAGATTAATTGTTCGAACTGATTTTTTCTTTTACATTGTCAAGCACCAGTTTGTGTTTAGACTGAATTTCAATTCAAATATGGTTCTCAAATAGAGTCGCAATTTTTCTTTTAAAAAAAAAAAAGCATAGCTATTTCAAATCTTTCATAATTTTTTTTTAATTTGGTGTTTTCATATTAAATATTTGATATAACCTCTTCTAGAACAAAATATACAATAATATTAGATGATCAAAGTTTGATATTATGTTTAATATAATACATTATTATTATCCTATAAAAAAATATTACGTTGTCTAAACGGTCTAGAGGTAAACGCCGTAGCCGTTACCTAGATTTATATATATATTATTTACTAGCAGTTTAAGAACGATGATAACAATTGCAAAGTGTTCAACCAATTCAATCAACGAAATATGTCTTTTCAAAAAAAAATCAAAGAAACATAAATGAAAAGAAGAGAGAATACAAAAAAGGTCAGGTTTTTTTTTTATTTTTTGACCTATATAATAGGGTTTAAAAATATTTATAGTAAATAATAAATTTAAAAAGTCAATAAATTATTTACTACGTAAGTAAATTTACACTGTAAGCAAATGAACAAATAAAATATTTACATTTTAAATATATACTATATAAATAAGAATTATTTACACAGTAAATAATAAGGAAATAAATTATTTACATCATAAAGTTGATATTTACTATAAATATTTTCAAAACCTACTTTTTGCTATAATTAGTTTTAAAAATGTAACGTTTACTATAATTTTTTTTTCTAAAAAGAGGAACAATTACATATGAAATTCATGTTGAAATCCATAAATAGTTTTTTTTTTAAAGTAGGGCATAATAAATTCTAAAAGAGAATTATTTTTTAACATGGAGTGGAGTGCGTAGTGAGTATTTTTTAAAAATATTTTTATCCTTTAAAGTAATTCCATTATTAGGTACTTTAGTACTTAAAATATATATTAAAAAAGAGTGTGTGAAAACTAGAATTAGATGTGTCAATAGACGCACCTATATATAAAAATTAGAATTTTATAATAAAGTAATAAAAGAAAGACTTTATAAAGATTAAACCATTTTTTTCATATTTTTATGGAAATGGTTTTGAACCATATACACTGCCTTGCATACGATCACCCAAAGAAAATCCACGAAAACGACAGCCGTGAAATGTGGTCACAATAAACGTGAATCGGAAGGCAGATTACATGTAGGAGGACATGCCATGAATTATAATGAACAAAAGTATACATCCCTGGAAAATTGTAAAGGATAAATAAATACAAAACGATACTATAGCTGTTGACATCGCTTTAACTTTTTTTTTTCATATCTGAATTGGGATTATTTAAACTTTATAAGTTACAGTAAAATCAGAGGTATAATTAAAGACGTTTGGTGTGATAATTAAAACTATTAATTATAATTATAAACACTATAATATATAAAAATATTATATTATAATAATTTTTTTATTATAATATATAAATATTTTATATTATTTTTAATTAAAAAATTAATTAAAACTACCTTGACCAAGCCGGCCATTAAGGTTTTGTATTTGAGGCAATCATCGTGTATCATGTTCTCTTTTTTATAATGAAAAAAAAAAGGGGAGGGGCCAAGCAGCCGGCAACCTCTTAATTTATTTTATTTGTTTATATATTTACTATTTTAATTTGGTCTTCGGACACGTCAGACACGTGCCGCCCCTTTTGGCCCTTTCTTTACTCAATTAAAAAAAAATAAAAAAAGAGTGGGCTCAAGAAGAGGTTGAGATTTATTAAGGAGTCCCATCTACCAGTCACTCTCGTCCCTTCCAACCTTTTTTTTTTTTTAAAAAAAAAAATTATGTAAAATCAAGGCCATCCCTTTCTTCACAGCTGTCACTTTGATGATGATACTTGTCTTTCCCTGAGCTGCTTTTTTTTTTTTGGGTCACCGATGTTCTTTCACCATTCCATTAATTCATTAATCTTGTTCACTAATAAAAACATAATTAAAATCAAGAAGTTCCGATTCAAGTTATTCTTGTTGTAATATTTTTTTCGTAAAATTTAAAGGATGTTTAATAAAGGGTGATTTACATCATAAATTTAATTATAAATAATATAAAACTCTTATATGTTACAATAAAAAAAAATTACTACAATATAAGCTCTCATATGCTACAACAGTAAAAATAGTTCCTATCAATAATCCTCACTACTAACCAAACACTCTATAGTGGTTACAATGTTTTAAATTCACTCCTTTGATTCAGATTATGTTTTCAAATAGGTTTTAAAGTTTGATCCAAGTCCATCATAATATATATGTGTGTGTGTGTATATATATATATAAATGCATTTTCTACGAATGTCTCCCAAAATTAGCAATTATGAAAAAAGAGGAGAGAAAAATGTTGGTTAACGAAACCATATATGCACCATTTTGTGGTACTAATGTGAAAGGTGAAGCTTTGTGACGACATTGTCTGGGAGGAGAGCAAATGCACTACAGGATTTTAAAGAGTTTTTTCTGATTTCATGGAAAGTAGTGACGAACGTAATACTTATTTAGGAGAATTTAGGGGTACGGAAAAATACATTTTTAGAAGAAAAACTCTTTTCACCAGTTTAGGCTTTGACCCAGGCCCCTCACATGAGGTAAGCCCCACCATGTGAGAGCAGGGGCCCGGGTCATTGTCCAACCGGGCTATTTAGAATTGCTTTTTGTTAGAAAATTTTGTTTTAAACGTTATACTTATATCCCATTTTGCTAGTTTTGTATACTTTTGTACTTGATTTTAACCAAATACTTAGCTTTTAGAAATATACCATTGATGAAGGTTCATACTGTAGAACCTTCATGGGAGAAGAGAGCTAATAGGCAACAATATTAAGAGAAGAGATCCTGTATTATTATCATAATTATAATAATTTCTTTCCATATTTTTCAACCACTATTACGCGGTCCTCTCACATATCCCACCGCTCTCACCACATTCACAATTACTTTTACTTACTATTTCTTGCGCTTCCTAATAATTATCAGTCTCTATAGTACGTAATAACAACAACAACAACAACAACAACAATGGGTGTGGAAAGGCAACAAATATAGGATAAAATCTTTTTTTTAGGGGAGATAGGTTAAAGCTTTGAATGCTATAGTTAAATATATATATATATATATTTAAGCTTTAATGAATTCATTCCCATCAGTTGATCATATTATGAAAATAAGTGCATATCTTAAATATTTTTAATGATGTAGTGTTTTATATAACCTGTTATAGTAAGTGAAGCTAACCAGCTATAGTAAGTGAAGCAACCTACAACCTTAAACATAATTAAAAATAGTCTTTTTTTTCTGCTAAACTTTCTAATAATTAAAAATTTATTTGCTATTTTGTGATTTACATTTTTTCTTTGAAAAAGGCCGATCGCATTAGTTCTCTTTATAATTTGTTTTTTTTTCCTACCGTTTACTTCCTTTTTTTCATTCACTTGGAACTTACATGAGTATATATGTGTAACACCCAAAAATTAATTAAGTGTGATTAGTATGTATATTGGTGGATTAGTGTGCCTAATTACAACTTGAAATTTATCTAATCATTTTTGTGTTATTTTTCTAATCAATTTTTATTTTAACTATTCTGTTAGTTGTCTCAAATTCCAAAGTTTATTAAAATCACCCTGAGTAGATTTTAGCATTTTGTTAACCTTTTTGAACAAATTTTTATGAATTCTATATAATTTATATTGTTTCATTTTCTACCTTGAAACCGTAGTCCCCCCTCTATTTATTTCCCTCACTCTTTCTTTCCCTCTCATTCTCTGATTTCCTCTCTCTGTCTTGCTCTTTCTTCCCCTCTCTCTTTCCACGTCATTCTCCCCGTCCTTCTTTGAGATTTTCGCTGATTTGGGGCAAGGAATCGAAGCTCAAGCCTTCAAGAATCCTTGCAAAACGTTCATTGAGGTTAGCTTAATGTCCCTTTCTAAAATTTCAAAGTTTAGTTTCAAAATTTTCAATCTTTTTTGAGTAATGTAATCCAGGCTCCCTTTAGCTTAGATGATGCTTAATCTAAGGTTGTAGAACATCACGAAATTAAACTTAAAGTTTGAACAAAAATTGGAAGATTTTATATTTTCTTTGAATTTCAAATAAACTATGAAAATTTTGTTTAAATTTAGGGATTTTGTTCCAAATAGGTTTAGGATTGTTTTCTTATGTTTTTTGCATGATTTTTGGGTTGAAATTGGCTAAGAACAGGTTGAATCGAGCTTGGAAAGCTCGGGGAAGCTGAGACTTGAAATATGAAAATTTCCAAATTTTGATAAATTGGTAGGCCGAACTTTAGTTCGGCAGGCTGGATTCAAGAGTTCGACAAGCCAGACTAGAGAAAACGGCAGGCCGACCGGGCCATGTGAAAATGGTTACTTTCCACTGGTTTTCACCGTTAATGGCATAGGAAGAGATTTTGACCTTATGGCATGAATGATAGGACTTTAAAGGCACACTAAGACACCATAAGATAACATAGTATTATAGAATATTTTAAGTTAGATGTTGAGGCATTTAATTCACATCTAAGGTTGTTCAGGGTTTTGAAGAGCTGACATGCAGAGGACCGAGACTACCGTGTTTGTGTTATCATGCTAAAAATAAGGTAGGACTCTAAAGCCCTTTCTTCTTGGTTGCCATGTTTTAAAAGAGTATTGGCCAAGACATATTTTATGAGAAATGTTTTCCAAGTATGAATATGATACATTTATTCAATTATTTTCTATAATTGTGGAATGATGAAATGATTATAATAAACAATGAACGGAATAATGAATGTAAATGAGGAAGTTGATAATATGAGTCACGACACTTGAATAATGATGTATTACCGAACGAGTGAGAAACACCGTTCGGAATGATATACTAGGGTATGATACCATGATTCAGAGATCGGGTCATGTAGAGTGCGACCTTGAGGACAGGTCTCGAAACCCAGCTGGGCCACTTTGGTAGATTGGCATTGGCTTTGCCTAGTGACTAATGATTAATATGATGACAAATGATTGTTAGACCAAAACGGTAATTGGAATGGTAAGTATATGAATAATTGGCATTATTTTTGTTCTTGTGTAATATACTTTGAATTAATTGCTATTTTGTTTAATTAAATTAAAGTTTCCATAGACTGAGTCTTACTAAGCCTTTTGCTCATGATTTTATTATTTTGTAATTCCCCCTCCCAAGTGTTTCGCAATACACCACCAATTAGGATGCGGCTGATTGTAAGAGTGGACCATAAGAGCTTAATTTAGCTATTTGTTCACTCGATTAAGACATGTGGTATGTAAACATTATTTATTTTTGATTGGACTATGGTTGTATTGTATTTTATGTCGATATTATATATGTACACAATGTGGGTCTGGTATGGCCCAGCTCGATCTCACTGTTCTTAGATTTTAATCTAGTTTGATATCGTGGGGATGCATGGCACTTTATCTAATAGTTTCTAAAAACTTACCACTTTTATTAAACAACTCAAATAATCAATAAGCGAGTTTAGTTAATATTAATTAATTAATTAATTTTAATTATATCATCATGTCACCGTCCGGGTTTGAGAAAGTAACAATATGATGAGGAATAAGTAATAGACTTGATACATCCCCAAAAATAAAAAAATAAAAAAAAGACTTGCTAGCACACACGCACTATCTTTTATCATAACAGATTGGTTCTTAAAAAATAATAAGATAAAATAGAACTTGAGAAGGGGGCACTACAACAAAAATTGGAGTATGAGATGGTTAAAAGGGGACTATTTTTACAAAAATCGTCTGCTATACGGAGAAGGAGAGAAGCATGCCCAAGTTGCATGATTATAGATGACGGGTTTTACTAAAACCATCTGATGATGTATTTTTATTGTTAGGTTATATCTGCAACTATAAATTGATTTTTTGCTATCATTGTAATTTCCCTACAAAATTACTTTTGTAATTTTACTGATTGTGGCTGGATTATATAATGCCTACTTGTATAATGCGTTCTATTTAAGCTATAAATATATATATATATATATATATATATATATATGCATGTATGTACAAATGTATGTTGTTTTAAAGGTTTTTGTCTCCCAAATTACACTTTTTTGTCTCTTAAATTAAATTTACTCTAATACTACGAAACCATTTTAGCAGATTTTGGAGCCGGAAAAAGCAACAAGGTTAAAAAAAAAAAAAAATAATAATAATAATAAAAGGGTGGATGGTTGCGAATATTTTATTTATTTCATTGCGTCATGAGAAAATTAAATGAATATTATTAAGATAAGAATTTGGAGAAATGATAATTAAAAGAATCAAAGAACTAAAGGTCAATTTGTTATATTGCTAGGTTATTTGTAATTGATTGCGTATTAATTCAGCAAAGAAAGACGAAAGTCAGAAAGACGAAGTCAGACAAATAGCCAATTTGACATGGAGTTTGCTTCGCTAGCTAGTTTTATAAGGTCTATTGACCCATAATTCGTGCCCAAAAAAATTCCTTTGTTTCAGAAAAACAAAAAAAAAAGGACTGTTGAATGTTGATCAAGTGTATTGCATTGTCGTATGAATTATTGTATAGTACAACAATAATCCGCAGAATAATAGATGCATTCTTTTGTTATCTCTAACCCAATACTTTATTTTAGAGTAGTTGCTTTATTTTCAAAATAGAATAATTTTACATCTCTTAGAAAATTCATTTCCAACGCATTTACTCCAAATTTTACTCTTAATAAATATTCTATTTATATTAGTTTTTATTCTTTTTTATAATCCCAATAAGTAATCTATTTCATGCACACATATATTACTAACATATTAATGTAATAAAATATTAATTAATTTACTAATTCGTAAATAATAATAAATCAATATTATTAACTAAACATGAATTTAATCAACTAAACAAGAATTTACATTAATCAAAAAAATTTGACAACCAAACATACATTTAGCATATAAAATCATAAAAATTAAAAATACAAGTTCAGGATACAACTTGTCCAAATTAAAAATTTAAGAGGCAAATTACAAATATGCGATGATCTAAGAGACAACAATACAAAAAAAAAAAACAATTTTGAAAAACTTTTTAGCAGCCTATTTGGCATCTCAATTAGAACAAACAATATAAAACTCTAAAGAACTATAATAAAGTGCAAAAAATTACTATAATATAAAACTTTTATATATTATAATTTTAAAATTATTTTTTGTTCTCCAAACATCATTTAAGATATCAAACTATGTACGGAGAAGAATTTTCTCATTTTCCTGAATCTTTTCTAATACCATGCACATCTCTTAATTTTTTGAAAAGCCGAACTTACCCCTAGATATTTGGAGATTTTTTTGGCAAAGATTCATGCAGGTTATGCATGCTAGTGAATGATTGATATGGTTAAAATCAAACAAAAATTATCAAAAGCAATATAAAAAGGACCTACAAAACCTAGAGAAAGAAGTGAAAACAAAAGCAAATTAAACAATAATCAATCTAATAGAGAAAACCTTGATAAATTCAGCATGTGAGAATTGAAATTGAAAGTACTATGATATATAAAAGTTTTATATTATAGTATATTTTCGCTTTATAGTACGTAAGAACTTTATAATAATGAAGATATTGATTAAATAATATTAAATAATTTATATTTTGTAAATATTAAGAATTTAGATTTTCTTTAATTTTTTGTTATCTAGTTAGTTTCCTATTATTTAGTCGGTTCTTTTCAATATATAAATTGTAAACATACTTAGTTTAGGATTACTTTTGTAAACTTTATGAATATCAGCTTATTCAATAGAATAGGTATGTCATAATTTTTTCTTTATTATTCTCTATATTGTATCCGTGGGTGTAGGCATACTGCCAAGCCACATTAAATCTTCTTCTTCTCTTCTTCTATATTTTATTTTCTTATTTAATTTTTATATGGTATAAGAACAATGTCCTCCTAGAACTATTTCTCTCCCGCCGCAGTTGCCATCGCTGCACAACAGGTGTCGCCGCTGCCCCAATTGCCTAACAGCTGCCACCACCTCCAGGTTCGCCACCACGCCTCGCCGTCACCGAACACCTAAAAAATAATTTATTGATGGGTCTCATCCTCCTCCTCTTACCACCATCCTAGCTTCGATCACTCTCGTTCTTATTCTTCTCATCACTTAATCTACCACTAAAAACAAGATTAGGCTCTTTTCACGGAAGTTCATCTTGTGGGGGCATAATGAAGATATTGATAAAATAATATTAAATAATTTAAATTTTGTAAATACCAGGAATTTAGATTCTCTTCCTTTTTAGTTATCTAGTTAGTTTCCTATTATCTAGTTTTCTCTTTTCAATATTTGAATTGTAGACTATTCAGTTTAGGATTACTCTTGTAAACTCTATAAATATTCAGTTTATTTAATTGAAAGGTTATGTCATATTTTCTTCTATATTATTCTTTATATGGTATTCATGAATGTACGTATATTATCAAACCACGTTAATTTTCTTATTTAATTTTCTATATATACTGTTTAAATTGAAATTGAGTTTACCAAACACTCTATTAGTATTTTTCTATCAAATAATATACCTAAAAATCACAACACAAAAAAGTATGTTGATAAAAAAAATATGACAAACAACAATTATATATTAAAAATCGTAAAATTAGGTTGGTCCTATTTTGTGAGTGAGTCGTGTATCACGTCCCTATATACTTAACCAAGCTCTAAAATATTTAAAATGCCTACCATAGTTGACTGTTGGCCCCAAAATTACAATAAATAGGTGTGGCTCATCTTGGTTCATGAAAAGACATGGAATGAAACCAAGTACAACTTGCAATATTTCTGAGCATTATTTGGGAAGATGAGTCGTTGATAGAACTCATAATTTTGTAGCTTAGTTACTGAATGACACTGGACCACAAAATGAAGGTCCATGCACTCACAAAATCTACTATTTTATCCTTGTGACCACTAACCAATTCTTCTGTGTCATAAATTATAACTCATATATACACACACACTTCAGAATGCAGAAAGGCAAAAACTCCAATGTGTATACGTGTATATATGCAATGCACATGGATAATATAAAAAAAAAAAAAGGCTTTCTAGTCAATTGAATGTTCTTGCAAAATATACGATTGACTTTATAAACTGTGAAAACCACGTGGTTACTGTACCATATATTGATATTTTGGTTAAAAAAATATGGAACAAAAACCTTTGAAAACGTTCACGAGTTCATGAAGTCGACGCGATGAGCGCAAGCAACAAATTTAACAAACTTCTAGAAGAAAGTGAAATGAATGATCTTTAAACCAATCGACGATCATTTGCCTAAATATAACCCCCTTGCTTTTTTCTTTAATTTATCCCTCTGTTTTAAAAACTATTAATGTATTCTTTAAATTTAAGAATTTTAATTTAATTTCATCTTTTGCTCATTTTGTTGACAAAAGATGGGGCAAAATAATTTTTTTGAAAAATGTTTTAAACATTTAAAAAAAATTGAAACATTCTAAATAAAACATAAAATTTCAAATAAAAAATAAAATCTCATGTTTGAAATTTGTGAGTTATTTTAAAATATTTTTCAAAAAATTTCTTTTAAAATAAAATAATTTCATATGTAAAAAAAAAAAAGCCTAACTAAAGGAATTTTTGTCTTTTCTATTTTCTTTATTCTTTTTTTCACAAAATCATGGGAGGAAAATCTAAGTAATACGTTTATAGTTTCTAAAAACAAGGATAAATTACAAAAAAATTAAAACAAAAATGTATGATATATATATATATATATGTATATATAAAAGTGATAACGATAGTGCTATCCTTATATTTTGCCTAAATTACAAATACACCTCATTAACTGATACAACTTGAATCATCACTCTTAATTATAATTCTTATACTTTTTTACATATAATGACAAAAATACCTTTGTAAATCTTAAGCGTTAATTTATTCTTGCTTAATCGTAATTGTTGACCTACAATTCCATAAATGATATTATAAATTTATCCTCTCTTAATTGTAACTATTGATCTATAATTTCACTAATGACATTATTGAAACCCTAATCTTAGCAGTTGAAACACAAAGTCCCTTTCCTATAACATTATCTCTATTCAACGCTAATGCACACCCTACAACGGCCACATTGTATGTGAGCCAACAACTACCACCTTCCTACCCCTGTGATCCTATGCAGCCCCATCCTGCATGAGCCTAGGTGCCCAATCTTGCTGCGAGCCTACGAAACCCTCCCTCTATAGCCAGTAGCACTAGGCGACCCATTTTGCTCCCACTGTGACCCGAGGTAGCACCCTTTATATACAAGCTTCCTATCCATTCAACATCCATCTTTTTGCTACGAATGATCACCCTATGCACAGGATTATACTGGAATGCCAAAAAGTCGGCGTTGGGGCATGGTGTGGCAGAGAGCCTATGCTAGGGCACCATTTAAGGGTGTGGGTGCGAGAACAGTAAGCAAAAAATTGGAAGAGAAGTGAATTCGCACACGACAAGGCTAGCTAAAGGGCGTGGCCACGCAATGCTGTGGTTGGATGTGAGAAGATCCTTTTTTTGATTTTTTGTTTTCTCTTTTTTGCAAATCTACAAATAAAATATTGTAGGGTTTATTTATGTAACTCAGAAAATTGAGAGAGGCTTGAGAAAAACTTAGAGAGAATGTGTGTGTAATTTTCTCTTGTAAGCTTCTTCATTGTTATGGTGAATTTCTATAGGAGTTAAAAATGAACATAATTCTCACGTTGAGGATGAATCACTATAGTTTTATGTGTGCTCTTGTTTTTTTTTTTTTGTTTCGTATATTTTTCTCTTAATAGAATTAGAGAGTCTAATTCGTAAGACCACCTCTCCTACATCGAAGCCCAGTTAACCCCTATTCTATGTTTTTAAGTAAGCATATAATTTCCTTTTTTTTAATCTAGATGCTTTTATGATAAAATAGTTGAATTAATAAATTAAATTTGTTAAAAATTTGTAGTTAATAAAATTGTTAAAATTGTTTGCAGATGGTTACAAGCATACAATGAGCATTTGAAATTAGCGTAACCATTCATAGCCAAACATGTCGATTGAAAATCGGCATTCGGCACAAACTTGGACTTTTGCACAGCTTCTTATTATTATTTTTTTTTTGGTGGCTACGACTTTTGGACAGTTGAGTATGGAACCCACAATTTATTTCGCAGCGGCCGGTTTGGTAAATTGCTTGATAAAAAAGATTTATTCTGTATTAATATTAGACTTTTTTTTAAAGGAAATAGTGACATTAGACTTAATATTATTCTTGTTCTCCATTCCAAAATAATATATATGTCAATATTGCGCGGTTTCAAATACCAAAGGGTTTTTTGCCGACCTGAAATATCAAATTTAGATGCTTTCAAAAATATGTATTCTAGTATTGAAGTTGCATACAGATTAAATCAAAAACTAATAGTGTGTTTTGTAATTTTAGTTTTAAATAAAACTTTTGATTGGTATAATATAAAACTCTTATATGTTACAATATCAAAAAAAAAAATGTTACAATGTAAAGCTCTCACATGCTATAATATTTTTAATCAAAATTGGTTCAAACTATATCTTACAAATACCCTTTAAATACAATAAAAAAAATTAGAGACTTTAATGTTCACATGCATGACCTATCGGTATATATACGTCACATTCTACCAAAAAGTAAAGGGTGGGAACCCCCCAAATTCAAACAAAGAAAAAATGAAGACTTCTAAAATAAGGTGAAAAAGAAACACATTGGCAAGAAACAACTTCAAATAACGACGGAACTGCAGTATGTATTTTTTTTAAGGAGGTGCAAATCAAATAAAAATTAAAAATCAAAATAATAGTGAAACTATTATTTTTAACGATTCGTATGCTTTTTTTTAATCCAAATAAACAAAGCTTGAAATTGAGTTCAATTACTTTTTGAAGTCTACAATCCCAATAAATTGGAGCTTAGACAATAATGTCATTGATTAATTATTCAGAATATAATCCACTTATCATATATACTCAACTAGATAATCATATCTCAAAATGACACCTATTATTAGACACAGTTTGTAATAAAATATCAATAAATTCTGCTAGTTTAAATATTTAATTAAGTTTTATTTATATGATTGAAAGAAATTCTGCATTATATATTACAACTCTGTAACGTAAATTTTACATATTAAATTATTACAAAGTTAATTTAACAGTCAAAATAGTAAATTGATTTAGGGTAAAAATTTCCTCCCGTGGTGAAAACTTCCCTACAAGTAATAGTAATAATATGTCTTTTATCGTACATTTTTTTTTTAAAGGGAGAGAGAGAAAGAAAACTTCCCCTTTTTACAACTTTTTAACTAAGTGGAGGGAAATATTATATAAAAGATTTATATTATAGTTACTTTATTTTACTGTAGTATATAAAAATTTTATATTATTTATAATTAAAATAATGGTTTAAATTGTTTTTTTTTGTCCAGGCTGAAAGAATTTTCATGTCACTTATCTTTTTCTAATTTCAGAGTCACAGCCATTAAAGCACGTGGACTTGAATTTCCATAATTACCCCTGAGAGCATCCACGGAAGACAGGGCTTTTCTTAAGTGGAGGGAAATATGACTTTCTCCCTTTGAAAAGTAATCCCACTCCTTCACAGCCCCCTGTTCCCGGCAAAAGCAACCGACAAAGCCATCACAAACATAACGAAAAGAACGAAGCCTTAGTCAAATGTCCTTTATACCCTTTCCAACCCAAATCTCATAATTACACGACACATTTGATCCAAAACGGGCGTAATAGGAATTTCATCGTGTTAGACAACTGTTTATCAATTCGAAGTTGAAACGCACACGGGAATTTAATTGCCAAATTACTCTTCCATCTCAAGTTCCCAACATAACGTGAGGGTATTAAAGTAATTCAATCGTATGTCTTTATGTGCCAAGCGTGACGGGGGTAGAACTAGTCCTTAAAAGCTCAAAAAAAAAAAAGTAAAAAAAAAAAAAAAAAAAAAAGAGGAAAAAGAAGTTTCGGCGATGAAGCTCTTCCTTCCAAGCTGCAATATACAAAACCTCATAAACCCCTTATTCTTCTTCATATACTTTGTTTAGTGGAAAATAGGGACCGAGTTGATAGAAATGGCGACTCAGTTCCCGGACGATTTCAAGTGCCCGATTTCGCTAGAGATAATGTCCGACCCCGTCATACTCTCATCCGGCCACACATTTGATCGTGCCTCAATCCAACGGTGGCTAGACGCCGGACACCGCACGTGTCCAATTACCAATCTGCCCCTCCCTGACCAGCCTTCCTTAATCCCCAACCACGCCCTCCGGAGCTTGATTTCCAACTATGCCTTCGGCTCCCCTCCGAAATTACAACACCACCACCACCACCGCCGCCGGGAGGAAGAATCGCAGCCCCAAGCCCTGATCTCCGCTCTCACTTCTCCCTCATCCACGAACGGGTCCAAGCTCGACTCGCTCGACCGGCTCACACGGCTCTCCAAGCGCGACTCGGCTCTCCGCTCTAAGCTGACCGAGTCCGGCTTGGCCGCCGCCGTGCTCAAGTGCGTCGGCTCCGACGATCCGAGCGTTCAGGAGAAGGCGCTCTTTTTGCTTCTCAACCTCAGCCTCGATGACGACAACAAGGTCGGCCTGGTCGCCGAGGGCGCGATTGGGAGAATCATCGGCGCGCTGCTCGGCGGCTCGCCCAACTGCCGAGCTGTGGCGGCGACGGTGCTCACGAGCTTGGCGGTCGTGGAGGTCAACAAGGCCACGATTGGGGCTTATCCTTATGCGATTGGGGCTCTGGTCTCGCTTCTCAGGGACGGCAAAGGCCGGGAGAGGAAAGAGGCCGCCACGGCGCTCTACGCCATCTGTTCCTTCCCCGACAATCGGAGGCGAGCCGTGCAGTCCGGCGCGGTGCCGATTCTGATGAATATCTCCGATTCGGGGCTCGAGAGGGCCGTGGAGGTTCTCGGTCTGTTGGCCAAGTGCAAGGAAGGGAGAGAAGAGATGGAAAGGTTCAATGGCTGCGTGAGGATTTTGGTCAGAGTCTTGAAGAACGGAAGCTGCAGAGGCATTCAGTATTCGCTTCTGACTTTGAACTCACTTTGTTGTTTCAGCGATGAGATATGCCACGAAGCCAGGAAAGAAGGGGTTTTGGAGATTTGTTTGGGATTGCTGGATAATGACAATGAGAAGATTAGGAGAAATGCTTCTAATTTGATTCAGGTTCTTGGTGGGAACCACTAAACTATGTGAAAAAACACAATTCTGATAATGGCTGCGGGAGATTGGAAACCGGATTCGAGTCGATTTTGCGGGTTATAAATGTTTGCCACGGTGGAGGTTAGTTGGGTTTTTTTTGGTTTATTGGTTGATTCTACCTTTGTTGGAGATGATAGTTCTTTGTACAAAGAAAGAAAAAGAGATTAGATTTTGATTGGATAGGTTCTTTGTATCTTGTACATTCTAAATAAAGCACAAATGGGCTAGCTTTCTGTCGGTAGTTGTTTCATTGTGAAATTTTCAAGGCTGCTTATATTACAATTTCTCTCAGTTTATTGGTGCTTGTCTTACCATCATGCCTCCTCATTTTTCATATTAATACTAACGGTAATTTACCTTTTGAGGAGTGAACACCCTTTTGGAAATTTTTTTCAAGTTTGTTTAGACATCAAGATCATTACAATTAGAAGCTTAAACACATCGAGATATAAACATTGTTTGATTGGTGGTTCGATGATTGTTGTTGGCCAGTGGCAGCTATTTGATTTAAAAAATCCATACTTTGTGTACTAACCAATCCAAGATTTTTTTTCTTTTGGAAAAAAAAAGGACTTGTTACTATACCTGTGAATTATACATGACTTGGGCATATATTGGTTCTATGTAAGAAACCGGGAGGTTTAACCCGTGTCCATAAATTTGCTGATTTAGTCTCAAGGGAAAGCGGGGGGAATTGGGAAGTGTAGATAAGTTAGAGCCCTTCATGCGGGTGTGGGGTGATTTCAGCTGTACTTTAATGTTGTGAACTGAAACCTGTTAGTCTGATAACGATTAAAAAGAGATTCCTCATTCTCATCTGGAGGATTAGTTTTACGAGAGTGTTTTGTTTTTCATGTAAAGCATATCTTGATTTACTTGCGTGCAATGGACTGTTTCCAAATTCGTTGCAGTTCTTGGCCAGTAAATGTCTTTCTCAGTTTGGCGATCGGACATTTGATAGTCCAAGCTTTGCTGGCTTACAACCTGCGTGAGGAAATTAAAGTGGAGAGGGATGATCTTCTTTGTATAGTTTTTGGTATTGATTCTCTCTCCGTTCATATTGGGAGAGATTAAAATTGGGCTTTTTTCTTTTTTTGAAGAATTCGAAACCCACAACCAATTCATTACTTCTTTCATCTCCTACCCAATAATCATTGATTGTTAAAAATCTTCCACTAATTCCCTCACCCTTCTCCCACTTAACTTTCTCTCCTACCAAACAAGCTCTAAACTGACATACTACTGGATGCTTGAATTCTGCTTGCATATTATGAAAGCTGTGATTCTCTTTGCATCAAAGAATGGACATTCCATTTGTGGTGGTTCTTGGCAACTTTCCAGATACACTTTGTGCCCGTGTACAACGTATGAATCAGTAGAACCTTGTTATATTCTTATTTGGATATTCCTAATCCGGAGCCTAGCTAGCTCAATTATTTGAGTTTGTGGGGTTGCTTAAGAGAATGGGATGTAGTGTTTGTTTGATGGGTGTTTTTTGGGTCAGATCATTGCATGATTGCTACCTGCCCTTGCTAGGTGGTTGGAGGTATGATCCTTCTACTAAAGAGAGGCATTCAAGGCTTTCAAATAATTTTCTTAAGGACAAGGAGGCCTCCGTTGGCCAAAATTGACTTGGCCTTGTCTCTTTTAAAGTTTGAAGGACCCACAGTACCACTTATATTTCTGAGACTGATGGCGCTAATCCTAGGTTGGCTTGTCTTTGCCGACCTATTTTTATTTATTATGGTTTAATTATTTTAGCTGGAAGTTATTTAGTTGGTATTAGTGTCAGAATACTACCATTAAAAAAGAAAAGCAATTTTTACAGTAGAAAAGATAGTTTTACTTCACTGGTGGAATATGGTTGTTTTAGCCGTTCGATTAAAAGATTAACTTTTTAACATGTTGGATTTGCAACAAGAAGCAATTCTATATCGTACGTTGTAAATTTTAAACATGGATAGTTGTATATCAAATCATTAGAATCTTAATCTGATGGCTAAGACAACTATGCTCTATCAATGGAGAAAAATTACCTTCTTCACTTAAGAATTTTTAAAAAGAAAAAGAAAGGGAAAAAGCGCAAAACAAAACCAAATTGAACATTATAATGCGATCTGTGTTTTGTATGTTGGCTTTAGATTTTATTTCACAACTGTGTATTGAAAGATCACAGAATCTCACCAACAGACTTGAGAATCAGGGATTTGCCCTTTTGTTTCGATTCCTTCTCTTTGTTGGGGGATCATTTTCTAGTACTATTGAGTTCCCAATTGGTCACTTGGTCTGTGTCTTAGCAGTCAGCAGAGAAATATACCAAGTATGAACTAATTGATGGAAAACTAGACTTTGGTGAAAAGTTCCAAGGAGCTCCAATAGGATGGAAGATTCACTTGGTCATTGTCTCCCCCAATGGTGGCGTTGTTTGGTGGGTTTTTCTTGCATCGGCTGCGTAAACATATTGAATAATCATGGTCGGTTAGGTGAATTATCAGCATCTTTAAAATAAAAAAAAAAAAAAAAACATTGGTGGCATTCTCTTTTCCATTCTCTAGTTTTTAAGAAGTCTTGGGTCTATCAAGGAAACGGAAAATGACTTAACCCAAATATATACAAAAGATGGGTTCAATTTTTATTCCTACCATAAGTCACTATCGCGCATCTTATTAGTTAGGCACCACCGTTGATTAAGGTTTATAGATTATCGGTGGTAGACACATCTGAGAGGAGAAGAATAAAATAGGTCTTTACCACCACACTACCCCATTGGTGGCCTTTGAAAGTGAATTTTAACAATGGGCTCGACACCTATTGTTTTCAAATTTTGGATATGTTGCTGAATTTCAACCCCTTTGGAATAGGATCATTTGACAGGCTTACAAACCTGTAACATGCTCGGAAATTTTTCCAAGGCGGTCAAACACGCGACACATGTCTCCTTAGATGCTAGGAATATTTGACTATTTAGATTAGACCTCAAAATAAGATGAGGACCTACACGATCAAGTTAATGGTTCAAAATTTGAAGTCTTTATTGTTCTTACTATTTGTCTGACTTG
Organism: Artocarpus heterophyllus; assembly: GCA_025403435.1. Lineage (NCBI taxonomy): Eukaryota > Viridiplantae > Streptophyta > Magnoliopsida > Rosales > Moraceae > Artocarpus > Artocarpus heterophyllus. The sequence goes on from CM046349.1 coordinate 9,181,760, forward strand.
AGTGTCGGAGTATCTTTTGTAGGAACGTCTCCGACACCTACCAAAATAGAGAGCAACAAAAATTGTCTCTTGAGTGTTGGAGTATCTACTGTAGAAACGTTTCAGACACTCATCAAAATAGAGAGCAATAAAAAACGACATAGACGACGAAGAAACTTTGATGTTATGATTTTCACTCCAAATAGTATACGTGTTTGCGGATTGTGGCTCAAAGGCAAACCAAAAAAACATTCAGATTGGGATTCCCCTACCCTGAACCAAATTAAAAGTCCCCCAACACAAGTACAAGTATTGGTTTTGCAAATTGATTTTTGCAGTTTCTATGGTTTGCGCCTGAGGTTTGGCCAATAAATTTATTCATAAATTTAGAAATTACAAATTAAGTTAAACATATCATTAAATGGTTTTGAAAAAAGAATGTACATATATATAACTTTATACTAATAGTCATGTATAATTTTCTAGGAAACGAAGATAGTTTGGCTTTGTACAGGTTCTGTGGTTTGAGATGTAAACTTACCCAAAGCATTAGAATTGAGATTTTCTTAATCCGTACCAAATTGAAAGTTCTCTCAACCGGATTTGGTATGGGTTGATGGGTCTTGCTGGTTTAATGAACACCCTTCCCAAACAATTTGTCATATCTATCTAACTTATAAAAGGAGCCATGCCGAGGCCATTCTTGTGAACTAGTGTGGAACCCTTGCTGTACACGCTCGTTCATCCTACCGAACCCACCAAGACAAACTGAGGAGCCCAAGGTGCTCTAGTCCATTTTGAATGGAGACTTTAGGCCCATTTAAGCCCACATTCCAAGAGAAGAAAGAACTTTTGAGCAGAAAGTGATTGGTCCTGTTGACCAGACCAAAGAAAGCAACTTTTGGTCCAAGGGGGTGAACCAATAGCCTCTTCCTCTTATGATGTGGTCTCCGAAAGTCCAACCACCACCAGAAATATCCATGATTGTGAATTAGAAGGTTCAGGTAGATACTACTACTGCTACTACTACCTCCTCTCTCTACCAAGCAAGCAATCATCTTTTGGATATGATGACGTGGCCCATGCATTCGTGTTGCTAAAGTTATTTCTTCAAATTCTCTTCATCTGCTAAATTCTTCTTAACAAAATAGCCAAAATAAATAAATAATAAAAAAGGAAGGTTATTTCTGATTGCTCATTTATGTGGACCCATCTGAAGGGAAAGTGCCACGGCCACCACCTGAGCGTGGTTCATCTCTATATGTGGGCAGAGCACAAAATCAGAGCACGCGCCTCAAAGTTGGTCAAAAATTACAACAACTAAAAGTGGTGACAGCCTCTCAAACTCAAACTAAACAGGAATATATGAATATTAGGAATGATCTTCAGTCCCGCAGCTCTACCGGTCTAGCAATTATAAAAGTTCTAATTTAAAATTGAAACATGTTTGTGTATTTATGTAACACTTTATTTGTTTTGGTGTAATGTAACACTAAATAAATGTAATCTATTGTCACGTTATATTGAACTTGCTTTAATATTCTAAGATCGCACAAAAAAGAAGAAAAAAAAAAAAGACATGCCAGACAGTATGAAGCAAAACCCGTCCTTTGATAGGAAGTATGAAACTGGCATAGCAAAAAAGATGATGAGACGATGATTATAATTGTTTGCGAGCAAGGCAAGCAATCGTGTTGAGTTATATTATAGCTGCTTAAATGGGATGAAAATATAAATAGGAATATGGATTGCTCATATTAGGAAAGAGAAACACGTTTGAAGATTCCACATTTTAAGGGCAAAATCCACTTTATCTAATCTTAATTCATATCACATTTTCTTGCCACTCATTTAAAAGAGTTGGCAAATTTTGTCCCCCTCTTTGGACTCACAATTTTAAAATTTTTATCCGTTAAGAATCTTGCGGCAATTAGTACGGAATAGGACCTTTTAGACTCATGCCAAAAAAAGAAAAATGCAAATAATATTAACTCCGTCATAAATGGTTTTCCAACCCAAAAAAAAAAACTATCATAAATGAATGGCTGGGCCCGCACCCCCATTAAACAACTTTGTAACGTTTTCAATCGTTGTACAACTAGAAAACAAGTCATGAAAAATATTTCTCCCGGGAAAAATAAAGAAGTCATGATTAGTTTTTCAAACCAATTATTAAAAGAAGAATCCAAAAGATTCCAAACATGCTCTTGGTCTGACCATTTCTCACTTTTCGTACAATTTTTTTATACTGAAAATAAAAAATAAAAAATAAAAGGGCAAAATTAATAAAAACAAAGATAAGGAGAAGACGAAGTTGAATCTCTGAATCTGTAATTAATTATTTCAGCGTGTTTGTTGTGTATTTAGGGCCTATTTGGTTCGAATATTTAAATAAAATATTTAAATTTTTATAAAAAAAAATTATAATAAAATAATTTAAACTATGATTTAAGTATCGAAATAAACGGGCTTTTAGTTTAACGAGCCCTAAGTGTTTGAACTATTTGAACTAGCTACCACGAATTATTCTATTTCGTATTACATATAGCAGCCTTTGATTGTGGCATTATCGAAGAAGTCAATGATTATACTTATGAGGTGCATCAACCCCATAATTGCGTCTACATGCGCTGGAGAATTCTTACTATAATAATAAAATTCGTCTTCTTTAAGATAATGCTACAACTTTGGCATGACATTATTTTTTTTTAGGTATAATGACGTTGAAAGGATGCATTTTTTATTATTATTATTCTTAAATTGTGTTTAGCATATTAGTTCAATCAATTGTTTTGAATCAAAAATAGTGTAAAATTCTCACATATTATAATATAAAATAAAAAACAATGACAAGATAAACCTCTTATATGTTACATCTTTAAACCAAAAGTTTGTTTTGTTTTGTTTTTTTTTTTGAAGAAATTGAACCAATATTAATATTATCGTTACAGGAATAAATACCATGTTATACATCTTACCATATATAATGTGTAGAATCGGTCAAATATTTTTTAAAATCCTCCACCTAGGGGCTAGGATATGCTTATAATGCTTATGTTTGTGGCCCATGGAAATATTGAAGGAGTCCGTTTGGAATGAACATTGTCGAGGAAAAAACACAATACCTGAACATCTCTTGAAAAATCACTCTGCAGCACGTCTTCTCTAAAATCAAATTATGGATACTTGATAAATATGTATATATATATATATATGTATGTGTGTGTGTGTATATATATATGTACGTTTTTCTTTTTCATTTTTAAATGGTTGAAGATATGATCCGGATTTCCAAAAGCGTTTTGGCAAGCTAAAATAAGTTAAAGCTTTAACCTTTTGGTTTGAAAATAAGTTAAAGCTTTAACCTTTTGGTTTGAAAGTGACATAGCATTTCATTACTAAGTAAACGATACTGAATTGAGGGTGCTATTGGGAGGCAAAAGAAAAACAAAATGCAAAGTGATTCAACTCAATTAGCGAAGCTAGAAACTGATTGGTTTCGAAATGATATAAGCATGACGTCAGGAAAAGCAAATATACGTGTCAAGAAGATAAAACCCCACTAATTATGTAAACAACCCATTAATAAAAGACTAGCCTGTTTGGCACTATTACAACTCTAAACGTTTATAGTAAAAAGCTCTATGCAGCTACAGTATAAAATAAAAAATAACTATAATGTAAAGCTTTCAGTAGTTATAATGTCTTAAACTAAACGTGGGTGCAAAACAAAAGCTAAATCAAATGCACCCGAATTTTTTTAATAAAAAAATTCTATTTTAAAGTAAAGCACAATTATTTGATTATTTTATGGAAAGGGAATCTAACCCACAATCTCTTTCAAAGTCACCACATCCAAACCCCCAATGTCATTAGATTAAATAAATATAAAAATTTAAACCATCAATTTCCATAATTTTTTTTTTATAATTTTGCATACAATTTTGCTCTATAATTCTATTAAAATTGTTATATATTTTTAGCATTGGTCTTCAGTCTGACACCTTGACCAGTTTGGCACTCATAACTTTTTTCATTTGCCATGTAACTTTATTTATGTATTTGTTTCACACTCAATTTGTTTATATATAATACTTAATAAATGTAGTTCAACACATGTAATATTGAGTATTATATTTGAATTTATTGATTGTTACATCAACGCAAGGACAAGTTACATTCGCAAACGAAGAAAGTTACAACTGTTGGGCTGGTTAAGGTGATGGATGTAATAACCGAGAAAAAAAATCATTACTTTAAATCAAGGATTCAGTTAAGATTTAAACAATGAATTTTGGTTGCAAATTTCATATTTTGTAATTATAAAATTATGTGATGAAAATATAATGAAATTTAAGTGCATTTTTGTGTTCAATTCTTGATGAATTAAGGTGAATTTTAACATGAACAAATTTTGTGAGTTAGAATACTCCAAAAAATTTTAAGTGCCTTAAGAGGCAAATTTAGTATCAATTACCTTATGATAAAATCCAGTTATGCGACAAAAAAAGTCCTAAACTCAATTAAGGGCAAAAATATAAAGATTTTCACAATTTAGGTTGAAACCGTAAAGATAAGAAAATTGTTTTTCTCACTGTGTAGGCAGATTTACTACACAATTTTGTGCAGCAAGCATCCACAAATTTTTTCCAAAATGTTTGATGATTTTTGAAAAACTCGTTGAGGGCAAAAACACTATTTTTACAAAAAGGTCGAAACTGGACTCAGGCTTACCGATTAAGCTCAAAATTTTAGAACAAAATGTGATTCTCGATATACAAATTTCAAAGCCGTTAAATGGGACATTAGCTAGCTTTAAATTACCTAAGTTAAACGGTGTAGTATTACATCATCAGCATAGACACAAACTAAAAGTCGGTTGTTTCAATGGCAGGACATAAAGCCGACTGATTAAAGAAAAAGGAATTAAGAGGAGCGTAAATGTGAGGTTCAAGTAAGTATCAAACCTCAACTACAGCATAAAGAAATTGATTTTTTTATGCCTTATTAATGTTTGTTCTATAATTGCAAATGTTATGTATATGTTTTTTAATACCAAGTCATTATATTAAGCATGTTCATTAAGATTACAAAGTTAGTAATCTTAACCCTAGAATTAAGCAAATAAGATAAGATAATAAAGTGATTACCTCCACTCAAGCGAGGTATATAAGTCTCCCGACCTAGAGGGAGCATTAAGATACTATCTTGTTGTTTGACAACCACGCATCTTTGGTATGATCTCTTAGGCCCAAAAATAAAAGACAAGTTATAAAGATAAGCGAGCATAATTGAAATCAAGCATTGCATTACTGTTTTAATCTTTCAAAAATGTTTTGTAAGAAATGCTTGGACTTGTTGAGCAAAAGCTCATCTAGATCCTTCATGCTGTAGGAAATCCTACTAAGAGGGCGGCATGAAAAAGTGATGAGCTAGGCACAGTGGTATGACAAATGCAATGAGCAAGCTATGGAAACCACTGCAAGTTTTAATTCTACTTTTTGACAAACTGTCTATTTTATAGTCAGTTATGGTCTAGCAAATAAGCTAATACCTCTTTTGTATAAATATTTGAGTAAATGTTTGTAACTGTAAGTATAAATGTTTTATAAAATAGTAAAGAGAGGATAAGTAATATAATTAAGTATTTTAGTTATGTTATATATATATAATTTTTTTGTATTTTTACAAGCAAAAATTAAGGTTAAATTTAAAAATAGAGTGTTAAGTAACGGATCAGAAAGCCGGGTCGTTACAATAGATTTAAGCCAAGACTCTTTTTTGTTATCATGATTTTTAATATCATTTTAATGGTTGTTGCAATTGTTTATTTTTTTCGAAATCAAGCCCTCCATCTGATTTTGGTGTATTTAACTACTCGTATTATGACATGTCATTTAAAAAAATTAAAAAAAAATTGATTGATTTTTAATGCTTTTTATTAAATACTAGGGCCAGAAAAAGAGCAGAACCTTAGTTAGAAGAGGTGCTTAACAAATATATCCTAACTACTAGATCACATCCTTATCCTTATGAGATAATTAGTTAGATATTGTTTGAAAAATTAAAAGGAGGATTTGAATCTAATTCTTTTATTGTGTAAAATTCTCCGATTTTTATTTCTTTTTTCTCCTTTAAATAGAGGTCCCCTCCCTGGTGCTTCCCTGTCAACGTTCCATTCACTCGCACCAGCACCACAACAACAAGTATTTTGCTCCTCCAAAGCGCACGCAGAGACTCACAACTCCTCCATCAATGGCCACTAAAGTCTACATTGTGTGAGTCTCTCTTTCTCTCTCTTTCTTCCTCTGTGTTTCATTTTTGTTTCTGCTTTCATTGTCGTTCCTTTTTTTATTTATTTTAATTGCCTTTTCAAATTTTTCCAAGAATTAAGATTACCCCATTTGTTGTTTCCGGTTGCTCTCAATACATGATTTCTGGGTCTTTCATTTTCTTTTTTTTTTTTTTTTTTCTTTCTTTTGATTAAATAAAGTGGAATCGTTTTCTGGGTTCGTTTAGATGAGCCCGCAAACAAAGAAATTACCGAATTGGAAAGTCTGACGCTAAGTTGAATTCGCATTGGGAAATTCAAGCGAAAAGTTATCCAATCTTGTTGTTTTGAGGACTTTTTCGTGACGGACCAATTTGTAGATAAAATATTCCGGCCAAAGTCGGAATTTTTTTTTTTTCCATTTTTGTTGGCATTCTTGCGCGGCGGTTCTTGAATTTATTTATTTATATATTGATTGTGGTTGAAAGAAACAAGTCAAAAACGCTTTTCATTACATCGAAAGGCAGAGATTCATTTGCCGATTTCTCTCCAATGCTCAAGTTTGAATACAAAATAAATATTGTTTCTGTAATTTTAGCTCCTCACTTTGAGAGAAATTGATGAAAACATAGAAAAATCTACACCATAGAAGGCCTAGATCAAGTCTAAAAATTGAAAAAAATTTGATCTGCTTGTGTTGAAAAAGCAAGGTCATAAATATGTCTTGAAGAGTTTCCGGCTTTTGGGGGGCTAAGGTCTCTGTAGTTAAGGCATGGCGTGATAATTGCCATCTGTTAAAGAGTCATATCCTGCTGTTTTGATTCCTGCAATTACCTAAAGTTAGAACATTAACCTTAAATATAATTAGAAAAGGAGGATTTGATAATTGTAGGAAATATATAAAGCTTGTTGGGATGACGTCATAAATGTGAAAGTGAAAACCAAACTAACCCCCAGAATCATGATTGTTAGAGAAAACTTTGGAGCGTGTGCTTTCAGAAATCATCATTATTGAGGTGTGTTATGGTACACTTTCTTGTGCGTAACTATTAGCATGGACTTTTTCAAAGATTTCTCTTTCTGCGTTTTTCCTGTTCCACCTTTTCCTTGAAAATAAAAGGGGTTAAAAACGATGAAAATTATTGGGGGCATTGCTACATAATGTAACTATTTGTTTCACCCAACAAATTAAATAGAATTTGTCGGGTATGTAAAGAACCCTGTTGATAGAACACAATTTTTAACCCTTAGCTCTTCATCAAATTTGGGTAAAGTTATCATACTTTATTTATAAGATGTTTTGAAAATATGGTTAGAATTAAAACTTTTAAACTGAAAATTGTAGCATGTAAGAGCTTTATACTTTAGCACACTTTTACATGTGAAAGCTTTATACTATAGCAACTAAAAGTTTTGGTTATAACTAATTTGATGCTACGATTTTGATTTGATCTTATGGTAAAAATTTATGTCATACCAGAAGGGTATTTTATCATACCTTATAAGAGAATTCTCCCATTTATAGTCTTTGAACTCAGTGCCACCAAGTGGCGAGACAGTGATTGATGCATTTGGTGGTATGGCTAATAATTTGTATTGTCATCGAAGTCAAACTTTGTAGCAAACTTCTCTTGTAAGATTTCTATCATTAGTTGTGGCCATTTTACTGTTACCATACAAAACAATATTTTAACATTTACGCATGCTTACCTTTCAGTGTCTTGTGTATTTGTCAAATATTTTGGTCCCCGGACTGACTAAACTTGGCTGTCTAAGAGGGTTATAATTGGGAAATATGGTGTCTAAGAGGATCATAATTGGGAAATATGGTCGGTATCTTGTCCTTAAAAACTTAATACAACTGAATCTTAAGTTTTCTAGACTGTCATGAAGCTTGCTAACTGAATAAAATTTTGAAACTCTCAAACGCTGGATCAGTTACTATTCTATGTATGGACACGTTGCAAAGCTCGCAGAAGAGATACAGAAAGGCGCTGCATCAGTAGAGGGGGTAGAAGCAAAGCTATGGCAGGTGCAAAAATGTTATTCAATTCTTCATTTCGATAAAAGAACCACAAACTATATTCACCAATAACGCAAAATATTTATTTATTTGTTCTATTTTTTCCTACTGACTTTACCTAATGATGATCAAGAGGAATTAAACTCTCAACAGAGGCAGAAGTGAGACATGATTAAAAAGTCGTTATATTTTAAAATCACCGTTAAATTCATTGTTTTTTTGTGGAAAATTCTAAGCAGGTTGTCCCCTCCAAATTAAGGTCTAATCTGATTCCTTTATGTTTAACAGCTATGTTATGTCATCTTGTAGCCTTCTTTAAAATCTGTCTTAATTTTAGCTTCTTCAGGATACATGTATAGATAATATTTACCGAACAATGCATAGTAGGAAGAACTGTTTTCTTCAATTTCATTTTTCCCACTAACAGTTACCGTGTGAGATTTCACAAAAAAGTCCTTAGTTAATCATATGGTTCAACAAGATTTGGTTTTATTTATTTTTTAATTACAAATCTGATTTATCTTCTTTGTAAAATTATAGTGTGCTAACTCTTGTTAATTTAATTTGGCTCCTCAACAGGTACCCGAGACGCTGCCAGATGAGGTTCTCGGGAAAATGGGAGCTCCACCAAAGAGTGATGTACCTATCATTACGCCTAATGATCTTGCCGAGGCTGATGGGTTGCTTCTTGGTTTCCCAACCAGATTTGGAATGATGGCTGCACAATTTAAAGCATTTTTTGATGCTACTGGGGGTTTGTGGAGAACACAACAACTAGCAGGAAAACCTGCAGGAATTTTCTACAGCACTGGATCTCAAGGAGGTGGACAAGAAACTACTCCGTGAGTTTTCATTTCTTTCACAACTTTTTGTCTCATTTTAAGTTTAAAATCATATATATATAGATTGTTCTCTGACTCTGTCCCTGGTTTGATTTTTGTATTTTAAAAACTCTGTAGCTTGACTGCCATTACTCAGCTTGTTCACCATGGATTGATCTTTGTGCCTATTGGATACACATTTGGAGCTGGCATGTTTGAAATGGAGAATGTTAAGGGGGGCAGTCCTTATGGTGCTGGAACTTACGCTGGGGACGGCACAAGACAACCGTCAGAGCTAGAGCTACAGCAAGCTTTCCACCAGGGGAAGTACTTTGCCAGCATTGCTAAGAAGCTCAAGGGAACTGCTTGATTTCGTTCATTATACTTGCCTATTCAGCATTCTGTTCTTGCACAAAATGCTTTCCTATCCTATAATATTATTTTCCAACTTCGTGTTCTCGTAAAGAATAATATGGTGCTTTGTTCGGTATTTGTGTTGTTATCCACTGTTTGGTGATAAAATGATATCATTGCTTAGGCCTTATATATTTTAATACTTGATTCTGCCTAAATTTCTTGTCCAAGTGAGAGGCAAAACCAATTACTTACTTCTACATAAATTTCTTTCCCTTGATAATCTGACACATCAAAAATTTCTATACAATACCATGCTAGTTTTTGAGCACACATGCATATGCTAAAAGACCTCCTTTCAAATCCTTATTGTATCTGAAGTCATCAACACAGTCAAACTTCTTTTGCCACATATCAACAGGGAAAAAGAAATGTTTTCTTTTTTTTATTTTTCAATTGGAAAACATCTTCATGAATTGTACTTGTATAAAGAAAAAACCATGAATATCATCTAGTATATTACAAGCTTATCAGCTGTGTGTAAGCTCTTGGAACATGCCAGTAGCTTCCAGCGCTAGGCCTTTATTATATGCTCTTAAAGGAATCTGCACAAAAAATAGTAGTGTCTATACTAAAGTAAGAAAGTTGATTGGGGCTGGATTTACATGAGAAAGTCCAATTCAAAAGAAGGTTTTTCCCATCATCAAAGGAAAAGTGAGCCTGACTCTTTTTGCCACAATAAGCCAGGAGCCCAAACAAAGAGCAGGCACATGCAGGTTCCCATTTAAGCTTTTGGCAGGCTGCTAAATCTTTTGAGGAGTAATCCATATGAATTAGGTCCTTTCACAAAATGGTATACCAATCACAGCCATTGCATCACATTCAGCTGAAAGCATTTCTCCGGGATTCACAGGACCATTTATTTTCCATGATACTTGGTTGCTTAGTTTTTGATTCTGTTACTCTTTCTTATTTTTTTGTTAGTCATGTAATCCTGTTTCAATGAAGCGTTTGGGAACGCAGTTGCAATTACAAAATGTCATTTCAACAAACTTTTGCAACAATATTTTGTTATACAATTTGAATAAAAAGTTGGTGTCATTTCAACAAACTTTTGCAACAATATTTTGTTATACAATTTGAATAAAAAGTTGGTTGGAACTGTATTTTATAGGAACAACTATGCTCTCAAATGCCCTATACAAGTAACTAATCAGACACCTAATATAGAGGTCACCACTACAACATTTATAACATATAGAAAGTTTGATTACAAATTTTCTTGTGGCACATGTTATGTTACCAAAAAAGAAACAAAAAAAAAAAAAAGAAAGTGCCTTTGATGGAATTGTATAGATGTAACTGTGCAATAGTGCATATCACAAGATACAGACTGTATATATGATCGTAAAATCAATTCAAATTGTATAACATATGTATTATGTGAACTGCCAAATTTCCTATATTGTGTCCCTTCTTTTTCCTTTTAAATATGTTGAACATGTTCCGTGTGGCACAACTATCCGTGCCTTGATATATAAAGCATAGATAACAAATATGCAGAGTGTTATTCCTTGAAGCATTAGCCTCGTCCTCAAAAATGCAGTGAAAGAAAAAATCAAGTTAATTAGCTGACCCTTACTTTTGTGTTTTAATATCTTTGTCTCAAATTTCAAACCGAATATCATGAGGATCAAAGCCTATACAATGATGATGTTACCTCCATGCTTGATGAATGTTAAAGGAAAAGTAAATCTTCTTGTGTCTTTTGTCCATCATGCCTTGGAAGCTTTTATTTCCTTTAGCCCTCAAATTTCCATTTGCTTTTAAACCTAAGGAGACTTTAACCTCTCCTCACTTGAAATCATCAACTTTTTTTTTTTTTTAATATTTTCCTTTTAAAGTGAATATCATGTAACTCCTTTAAAATGGGGAAAACAATGCCACTAGATTCAAAGGGGTAATAGAAAAATTTTGTGATATCAACAAAGCAAGCTGTACATATTAGAATCCAAAGGGCACCACTCATTTTCCCTTTTTCTTGGAGAAAAAGATATTGAAATTGTAAATGCCAAACTTTAATAGTTGTAAGGCTGATAATGTCATTTTTGGGTGCACGAAATGCCTATGTGTGTAAGCAAAATCAGATTCAAAGTTGAAAGGAAAAAGAGGCAAAGCTTTTTAAGCATGTACTCAAAAGAACTTGTAGCTGAAGACAGACATAGTTTGCCATTGATTAGCCAAAACAAGAAAAAGAAGTACTATGCCAGTACAGTAAAAATTGGAATTGTTGAGTGTGTCATACATATACAGACACACAAAGCACATATTATTTTACTAACATCACAATGATGCCAATATGCTTTTCCTTTCCAGTATTCCTTTTATGTTTCTTCTTTTTACTAATTAGTTATAACCACATCTTAGGAGAAATATAATATATATATATATATACACATATATTTATATATGTGAGAATTGAATTCTATTAAGAGAGAGAGAGAGAGAACAGTACTGATACTGATGCTTGGAGGTATATGGTATAATACCAATTGGGCAATCAATTCAAGGGAAAGTCACCAAAAGATGAAAAAAGCAGGTGCCAAGAGATACCAACCAGCAAGACTTAACAATTATTGTTCTTTTTTTCATTTTTTTTTTATTTTTCTTCTCATGATTAGTCATTTTTCAAGGGGATTCTTCGATGTTAAGTTTCCATATTTGAAATTCGCATATTAATTGATTAGGCTTTGTCAAAATAATTTGTTCCTCTGGCAGAATTTCTTTACACAACCGTGTAATTGACATATCATACCAATCAAGCCCCCGCATAAACTTGATTTCAATTTGATTTTCTTGTTTATTGTCTATATTTTTTAGGATATTCTACCAATTAATTTAAACAAAGAATGACAATTGGAGCTTCTTTTTATGTCGGAAGTTCACATGATGACCAGGATGCTTAGAAGATCAGGCGAAGGGATGCAATCTATTATTTGTTATTAGATTTCACAAACTTAAAACTTTAATTAGACGCTATATAACATAAACTAGTAGCTAGAATAAATATTAATCATGAAGTACCAATTATAATTTTTTTGGTTTTGAGGTAAAATAAAAAAAATCCTTTAGAAAATGGGTCTCCTGAAAAAATGTAAAATATTTCATCAAAAAAATAAAATGAATAGAAAACCATGATTCTGAAAATGACTACATGGTCGTAATATTTGGGCTCCAATCAGGTATATATATAGTTGTACTTTTCAATTTTTATGCTGATGTGTAGTAGACAAAGTTATTCTTCCTTTAATTTTTACAAACTAGAATTTTCCACGCTCTTACTAAAGAAAATTATGCGCCTCTTTAGAACGTCTCCAATGCATACATGGCTAAATTTTAACATTTGAGTTTAAAAAATCCTCTCTAGTTTAATGTCATTTTTTGGCGCAAATTCATCATATCCTAAACCAAACTTCAAATTTAGTATCATATATAGGATATGATAAGTTTGACATTTGATTGTTATTAATTGAGACATTAACTTTTTTTTTAATCATTACATCTTTGTAATTTTTAAATTATTTAAACATTGTAATATTTTAATTTTACAAATTTTAGAACTTAATAACTATAACAAACAATATAGATATGTTTGAAATAACCTTATGTATTAGAACAAAAAAATATAATAGCACATTAAATATATTATTTTCATATTTTTAATGATAAATATAATTAAAAAAATTTTATTTTAGTACACTATGTTATATTGAAATATGCATTTGGTACTCTCTATTTTGAAAAATTTCATTCAGATATCTCGATTTTTTAGAAAAATTTTTAGTACCTCAAAACTTTTTTAGGACATGAAAAGATAAAATTATCCTTTTAATAGTTGGCGAAAATTTTGAGTAAAAAACTCTAACACTAAAAAAAAGTGATCTAAAAAAACCCAATTCTCTCCTTCATCTTCTTCAATCCTCTTCTTAATCTTCTTCAAAAGAAAAGAAAAAAACTAGCAAAAAAAGATATAAAAACCCAAAACCTTGCAACTCTCTCTCCCCGTCGCCCATTATTGCCCACCGCCCACCTCCCGTGCTCGCAACCCTACCTCCGCACCCAACCAACCTAACCCCAGTTGGCGACCCCAACCCTACACCCCATCACCACTCCCGAAGCCCCCTAACCTCGTCGGCCCCTCTCCCTTTGCCCCCATCTAGCCCAGCCTATCGTCGTTGACGAGGAGAAGGAAGAGGGATTTCATCACAGTGTTGCTTTCTCAATCAATCTTGATCTATCTCTAATTCCATTAGCCTTTCCCATTTTAAGATTCTCCCTTTTCATTAGAGAATTTCGGTGGGCTTTTTCGTTTAGAGACTGCTATAGCAGGTACGGTCAATTCTGTGTGCTCTAGGTCTTTTTAGAATTCTAGTGAATGCAATCAAGTTGACGAGGACGAGAATTCTCAAAAATTCGAATTGTGTTCTCTGATATATGGTTGATATAGATTAGGGCTTTGTATGTATATAATCTATCTCTAATTTGTGCTTGGGAAGAGCCGAGAAGACGGAGGAGAAGTATTTGGGGTGGTTCTGCAACCTTCAATAAGAGATTGGAAGAGAGAAGAAGATTAAGAAGAGGATTGGGAGGGTTTCTTTAGATCAATTTTTTTCAGTGTTTGGGTTGTTTTACTCTAAGTTTCAATCAATTATAAAAAAAAGGTAATTTTGCCTTTTTTGTATCCTAAAAAAGGGCTCCAAAGTATTAAAAAAAGATTTTCTAAAAGGTCGAGATATCGGCATAAAATTTTCTAAAAAATAGAGACTACTAAACTCATATTTTGATATAACATAGGCAGTAAGATGAAATTTTTTCCAATATAATATTATTAGCAGGTCTTACTTTCTCATCAATACTTTCGTTAATTTGAAGGTAGGGGGTCACTAACTAGAGGACCGGCTTAAAAGGAACTTGTCAATTGTTAAGTAAAGTTGAAAGCACTTTTGCAAACTAACAAGTCTAATATTCTCTTTAAAATAAAATAATAACTTTTTGCAGTACTAATTTCTCTCCATGCACGCATGATACCATTCTCTTCTAAAGTTTTACTGTTTTCAATCCTCTCTCTCTCTCTCTCTCTCTATCTTTGTTTCGTTCAAACTTCAAATTAAGGATGCCACAAAATATAAAGAGTACTGAAGTCTGATACCAAACTCTCAACTAATAAGGCAAGCTATAGTCTTCCTTGTTTGAAATTACAGTTGGTCGCTAAAAGACCTGTTTGTTGTAATGACCCAAATTAGACTGTAATAAATCAGATACTTGTCATAATTATGGATATCTTGAAAACAAAGGTGTGTGTGTTTGCCATGTTCATGCCGGGAAAAGTGGTGAAAATGTTTACCAAGTTTAACAAAAGTTCCGGAATGAATAAGCTGATCTAGAAAACACGCAATGATTGGACATAGATTATTACCCATAATTAATCATCTCGTTTTAGCTGTTTTTAAGGATGTTATAACTTTACAGAAGAGCTAATCATAGAAATTTCTGTGCGATCCATAACAATAAGTAAAGCCAAGTGAAGAATACTTTTTTATTCTTTTAATGAAAATGATGAGTATTTGCGTTAGGGAAAGAAAATAGTAAACATATATATAAATACACACACACGTACGTATATACTCAACTTCCTCTTTTTTTTTTTTGACGAATCAACTTCCTTGTTTTAGGGCTCGTTTGGTTCGAGTATTTGAATAGAGTATTTGAATGAAGGTTTAAATTTTTGTGAGAGAAAATACTGTAGCAGAATGATTCGAACCATGATTCGAGTATCGAAACAAACGAGCCCTTAATATCTTCAGGCCAGGTATTTCCATCATAATGTTGCCGTGCGTGGTGTACTCTGATTATGATTCGTGTCAAAGAAAAATTGTTATAAATATTTCTGATCGGGGGGAAATTTAGGTTTACCGAGAATATGGTTCGAACTTGATCTAAATCCATGACACGGTTGACAAAAAATTGACTCGATTTATTAAATTTAGTATTAAAAAACTACAGACAAAGATAGACAAATAATTTTTAAAAGAATAAATTTACCAAATGTACTTATGATAAAATAAAATATAATATTTATGTCCTAACAATTCAGAAATTGAAGAATAGATAAGTGGATCAATTAAAGTAACACTCATATTACGTATATTATATCTAGTTGTGATCTAGTTGTGACATTTGAGTTGACTTGAATCCGATATGAAAATTTAAGTTAACACAAACATGATCCAAATTACTATCCCTAATTTGTGGGCTCGTGTACCAATAATTATGGATCATTTACTATTAAGAAAAGTGATATAAGCATAATTTTCATTAGCCTTACCTTATTGAAAAAAGAAATGTTGGGTATCTTAATAATTAATGGATGGAAATGCTAATTTCATATTTATAGTTAATATCAAATAATTAATGGATGCAAATGCTTATTTGATTCCAGAAAACCTATATTCTCATCAAGTGGCTTAGATTTGTCCAGATCACGTATTTGTTTACATGGGTGCACTACAATATGGCCATTCCGCATGAAGCACAACGGTCTCTATGTATATAATATATATACACGCACTATGATGTAGT
This sequence comes from Artocarpus heterophyllus, assembly GCA_025403435.1. Taxonomy (NCBI): domain Eukaryota; kingdom Viridiplantae; phylum Streptophyta; class Magnoliopsida; order Rosales; family Moraceae; genus Artocarpus; species Artocarpus heterophyllus. Next base: position 9,197,847 of record CM046349.1, read on the forward strand.
TTAAATATATGTGTGATACGTATTTAATGGTTCACACGCGCGAAGATGCACTCGCGCTTGCGAACTAAATTTCCCTTTCTATTTCTTCCCTATAAATATATGAACCAGAAAACCCTAAGCCTCTGTTTGGTAGGAAGGAAAGAAAATGAGAGGGAAAGGAAAATTATAAAGGATAGAAAACTAAAAGGAAAGAAATGATTTTAGTTTTCTCTTTAGTTGTTTGGTATGATAGAGAGAAAAGAAAATAAATTTACCTCTATATGTTTGGTATTGAAAGTAAAACCTAAAAGATAGAAAAATTGTAATCAATATAATTACTTTTTTACCCAACAGAACCAATACAATTCTTCACTTGTAAAATAGGCAGAATGTCAAATAACACCTAACAGATTAACACACAACTTACCACAGTGCATTTTACAAATAGAGTCAAGAATTCCACGCAAATAAGAGTGCATTTTACGATTGATTTCCTTTTTTTTTCTTTTCACAATATCGTAAAAGCATGCGAGAGTCATTTGGGCTGCTAAGTTCAACCACCACAGATGCAAAGGACCTAGCTTTTGTAAATTTAACTCAACTATTTTCATAATTTTTTCATTTTAATCAATGGCTCATTCACAAAAAACGCGCAAGAGATGGAGCCAGAAGAAGGATAAACATAGAAAAAGGCATTCCTCATTTTTAATTTCCTTCCATAAAGATAACAAGTCATTCGTTGTTCCCTACAAACTTCCAAATTTCCGATCAAAGTAACACTAGATGGGACTAAAAGAAAACAAAAAAATTGTTACATTTCGCATGAAAGCTCCCAGGAAATTTGTGAATTTGCAATTAATCGACATAAAAAAAAAAAAAATCCTAGAAGCTAAACTAGTAAAACTGGTAACTTCAGAACAAAACAGCCATGGCAAAAAAAAAACAAAACAAAACAAAAAAAATTGTAAAGTGTAAACAATAAGCTTTTTTGCAAAAAAGATGAGAAATTTATGATGAAGATGTGAGGTATAGTGATTGGTGAAGGTTTACAAGAGAGAGAATCAGTCAAAAAGCAAAACGTAAAATGGGCTGAAGATTCGTGAAGTATGGGAAAGAAAGTTAGTTTTCAGATTTTTTAAGTATAATTTTTATGGATAATTTTGTCTCATTTATATAACTAACAATCTTTTTTATCTGATAATCCATTCAATTTTGAGAGGAAAAAAATATCATAGAACCCACTAAGTAGTTTTTTCATCTCATTTTTCTTTTCATCCAAATTTTTCTCCTACCAAACACCTTTATCTATCAATTTTCATCCCAACATCTCTCCATTATTTTTTTTTCATCTAATTTTCTTTGGTACCAAACAAAGCGTAAAACAGCAACTGTGGGCCTCTCTCTGTGACTTCCACTGTCACATGCCCAACACATAAACAAGTGCGAAAAAGTTGGGATTTAGGACCCCCAATCAAACGCCCTCCACGCACTCGCACAATTCCATTCATAAGTGAGGAAAAGAAAGGGAAAGAAAAATTTGTATTTAATTTTTTATCTCCATTTTTTTTCTTTTTGTTCATTAAATATTTCTCACTCTTAATAAATAACAAAAGGTGGTGTGGACCTGTATTACATATACATCAACAGGAACATAAGGTACATTATCCCCCATCTGCTAAATTCAGCTATTTGTCAAAAAAAAGAAGAAGAAAAACCCAACATCAACAACAACATAACATGAACATAAACAAATGACAACTATGATCCGCAAACTAATGTCGACTTCCGCTAAATTTAGCACCTGTTCCTGCTCCTAATCCCACCTGATCTCTTTATATTTTAATAATAATACTTAACTTAACTATCATTATTAGTACTTAATTATAAATTACTTTAATTCATACCCATAACATTCCCTCTTCTACCCTACATACATATATCATTGATCCGCTCGCAGTGGCCCAGCACTAGTCCGTCCCTCCCTTCAAGAAAATATCATTGTCTTTTCTTTAATTTCTCTCTCTTTCTTTCTTTTTTCTTTTTTTATATCGATATTCTTTCTTTACCCTTTCTTTGGCTTCTACCCCTTTTCCACACAAAACCATTTGTTGTCGACGCCTCTATTAGTGTTGAAAGTACTTGTAATTAGTAGAAACCTTAATTTTTTGTCGTTGGCGATCTTCTGATCACCTGAAAGTCCCTCCAAACGTTGGTGTCCAAAAATCAGCAGTCGTCTCATTTGCAACTGGGAACGTGCTTGAAATGGGAACCAAACAGAGCCCTCGGCTTTTCAGATCTTGTTTTGGGCTTATTTCTTGGTCCTTCGGTTTAGTCGAACCCTGTAGTAAATTGCATGTATGGGTCAAATTTTGATACAGCTAAAAATAATTACATTGGATAATATTGTTTAAGGTTGACATGTACCTGTTTTTGTACTTGAATAGAAGCACCTTTCTTCATGTATGGAGTACTCAAAACCTGTAAAAAATCACATAAAGAAAATCAGAACTAAGACCCTTTTTCTTCTTTCCCTTTTTTCCACAATAAATGAACAAGAAAATTGTTCAAAAATTTTAAAGTACTTGTTTAAATAACTAACCCCACTTAAGTATGATGAAAATTTACAATATATGACTAATGAAAGTTTTAGCATAATACTAATAAGAAAAGGAAGACATGTACAATATACACTTAGGAAACGTACACCGACTTGATCATGTAGGAATTTGATGTACTCGATGGCTTCATGGAGAACGGAAGCTGTATCGGTCTGCAACCAAAAAAATAAAAAATAAAAATTCAAACGGGTAAGCTTTCACAATTGGATTTTTCTTCCCTTTTATCTCACTGTACTATTTCTCCCAAAAAGAAGAAGAAAAATCCAAAATTTTACCTTTCCGAAAGGCGAAACCAGTTGCTGTAGAGCAGTGATTCGGTCCCCCAGCTTCTCTTTTCGCACCTTTAGAAAAAAAAAGAAAAATATTTAAACTCTTATCCTTCTCTTTTTCATACTTAATATTCAAAATAAATACATATATAGTTGTAAATTAGTAATGAAAATTAAAAAGCTTGAATATAGAGTTGAATAATTTGTGGTACACCTTAAAAGTGGGTAATGGCGAAGGCGTTTCGATTCGAGCTCTTTTGAGCACAGGCTGTTGTTGATGATGTTGATGTTTGCTACTAGCACTTTTCTTCCCAACAGATCCGGAGTCTTCAACGTCTTCATTAGTCTGCAATTTTTTTTAACACCCCAAATGATTAATTTTCTTGCATATAAGCCCTCAAACCCTAACCAGGAGTTCATAACACTAATCTTATAATTATCTTTACCTTTTGGGTAAAGTTGTTACACTTGGGTTTCTCTCCAAACGTTGGTGTCGTGTACTGTAGTTGCTGCGGCAACGACGAAGTAAAAACGCCGGCTCGGATGATATTGTTGTCGTTTCGACCAGACTGATCTGAGGTGTTCCAAAAAGGTGTATTATTGGAGAAGTGCAAACCTCCTCCAGGCTGTTGCTGTAACTGCTTTGTTGGGCCTGAGAATCTAGGCCAAGAAGATGACACCATGTTACTAGTATTGCTGTTACCTAAATTATTTGACCCATAATTGACACGCGTTGACGGCGAATTGTAGTTCATAGATCGGTTGTTGGGAAAGGATTGTTGTCGGTGTGGTACTTGATGATCATGATGAGCTTCGCCGGCGTCGAACAAGCTTTGCAACAACGTCGCCGAGGTTGAGCCGTACCCATAATTTGAAGCTGGTGATGAGCTCACTGGAAAGGCCGCCGATAAGGCTGGGCTTGTCGTCGTCGTCGTCGTCGTCACCATACCGCAATCGCCAGAGAAAATATCGGCCTTTTGGATTTCATGATGAGACGGAGAATCTAACAAGCCGATTTCTTGTGATTGGTAATTCAACTTCGTACCCATGTCTTCTTGAAGCATGGAATAAATATTGTCACTCTCTGCTCTTCCGCTACTATATCGTGGCAAATTCAATATTAGAGAGATTGAACTAATTAATTTTAACACAATATGAAATGAATCGAGCACTAATATTAATTTGTGTGTGTGTATATATATACTTACTTGACAAAAGTATTGTTGGATTGGTTCAAATCTGAGGATGGTGAGGTAGAAAGGCCAAAACCCATCATTTGCAAGGTGGAGTCAATCAAAACGCTACCGCTACCACTGGCGGAATTAGTATTAATATCATGATGACTTCTAATTTGGTGGTGAGGCTTTTGAACTTCTTGAAAGCCACAAGTATTAACAATATTATTGCTTGAAGTGCGATCACGAATTGAGTTAGTGTCTAATCCTGAGGAAGACCTTGCCAACTTGACGTCAACCATGTCATGGCTTGGCCAACCAAACCCCGCCACGTCGTGATTTAGCCCCACCGAGCACGGCGACGCCGCCACGAACACGCTTCTCGATGAGCTCCACCAGTTCCCGCCGCAAATCCCGGCCTGAAACTCCTCCGCCATAGCTTATAAGCTAGCTAGCTCTTTAATAACTATATGTATTTTTTCCAACTCTTTGGGTGAACGTATTATATATATGTGAAGGCCGGGTCTGTTTATATATAGAGAGTCATATAGGCAATATATATGTGGTTTGAGGGTTTGGGATTGGTATTGGGATTTATATATATATATATATATATATAAGGGGAGTGGTACGGATATATAAAGTGCAAACTAATTTTACAGGTATCCGGTTGTCATTTCTAGGGAGATGATAATTGGACAAATGAGAAGAAGAGAGAGAAAGCATTCGGAATCGAATTTTCTTTAGTTTTGCCTTTTTCTTTTTTAATTTACCTTAGATTATTCATTATTTTATCATATTCCATTTGAGATTAGTTTTTATTTTTTTTATTTTTATCTCTCTCTTATGTAACATAGTTATGGAGAATTCTTGTTCCTTATGAATAAAGGGATGTGGTGGTATGATGGTGATAATGATGATAATTATGTGCATATATATATATATGTGTGTGTGTCTGTGTGTATGCATGTATATCATCTGAATGGCACGTCATAGTTTTGGACGAGAATGATAAACTTCTTTATTTTTTTTTCTTTTTTATTTTAGTTTATGGTTGAAATCAGACGGTTGAAATTGTAAAAGAATAGAGATGAAGCTTTTAATCAGGACCAGTTGAGGAGTTGATGGTCCAGGTTTATGGATTGTCGGTTACGTTTCCTAATTCCCTGGGAGCCATAGTAGCGCGTGTAGGTCACTCTTCGTAGCTTCAAGAATAGAAAAGAAGAAGAAATATCATTGTAAGCAAAAGCTCTTTATGAATGTACACTTTGTTTGGAAAATAAATTAAAAATTAAGGTTAGAACTTAAATAATGTAAGCATGTGAGAGTTTTATATTATAACAAATTATTGTAGCATATAAGAGTTTTACATTGCAACAAATTAGAACTTAAAGTTTCAACTTAATTCTCAAACAAAGTCGTAATTCCAAGCACTAAAAAAAGTTATTTTTATATATAGAAAGCACAAAAGATGAGCTCTTTAATTTTTGTGAAAACATATAAAATACAGTTATTCGCTTTTTTAAATAATCAATGGTTTTGATCGTTTAATTTTCTGTAAAAAGAGAAAAGAAAAATTAAGGTTTTTTTTTTTACATTTAAAAAGAGATTGGAATTCCCAACCCAACCCCACAAATGACATGTCGTGTCAATACACTGAAGGGAAATAATATTCACACCCCAGAAAATTATAAATACACCCTTCAATTAGTAAAATGACTAAAAAGGGACAAAAGATTAATCAAGCAATATAAATACCCCTTTAAAAAAAGAAAAAAAAAAGAAAAAAAGAAAAAAAAATGAATTAGCCCATCATTAATTGAGAATAAAAATAAAAAGATCAAAATGTAATAGTGTTTGGTAGATAGATTAAAACAAAATTTATTTTTGTATAAAATGACGTAGAGAGAAATAGGAAACAACAGCGAGATAACAAAAAAAAAGAAAGAGAAGAAGAAAAAGAAAAAAAAGACGAAGTAAAATTAAAAATTCAAGTGCTCATAAAGAGTATTAGATTCTAAAAATGCTGTTTAATTCAATATTTTTAAAAGTGTGCTATTTGGTACAATTTCCTTAAAAAATTGCTCTCATATGAAAAAGAATAAAATAGAACTACCTTTGTTCACATTAACCTTGGGGTAGGTATATACAACTTCACAATTTGAAAAAAGGATTTTTTTTTTTGTTTGCTGGGCTTGAATTAAATCTGCATTGTTAAAAAAAATCCCCTAAAAAAACTATTGTTCAACAACTAATGACAATAGTTTTTTTTATTATTTTATATTCATTTTGACACGACGTACTATGTAATAATTTCGAATACCAGTTTTTATGAAATTTTAAATATTAATGTTGGTACATATACCCCATGTTAGTATATTCGATCAGAAATTAGAAGATTTTCCCCTATCTACTTAATATCATTTTCCTTCCAGAAGGATCTCAATATCTGATTTTCAAAACCTCGGACTTTTAAAAATAAAACAACTAATAAGGTGATTAGAAGAAGTATTTTAATTTTAGAGCTTGAATCTTACATTGTAACATGTTTATACTTTATACCGTATTACATAAGAGCTATATATTATTTATGGTTTAAACTTGAGTTCAAATTACTTTCTCAAACATACTAAAATAAAAATTTATATTTAGCTTCCGTTTGTAGTTGGTTTCAACTATAGTGTAATGCTTTTACACGTTATAAAAAAAATAAAAACAAAAAATTTAGTATAATATAAAGCTCCTACATATTACAGTTTAAACTTGAGACTTTAGTTAAAATTAAAGTGTCAGATAGCCTATTAGACGGAGAATTGACTAGCTCATCAAGCCATGTTTATACCGAATAGCTTTTTTTCTGGATTACTTTACCGACTGTTTCTGTTATGCTTGCCTTCTGCACTAGGATTAGAGCAGAATAATTATTGTATGGATATACTCTAAAAGAAATTCAGTAGATACATATATTATGTCAAACAGGTAGTGGTTTTTCCTTCGAGAAGAACAATTTAAATCGTAATTTGGTCTCTCCATTATTAATGTACATCCAACTCAAAAGTACTAGAGCCAGACACATGGCGTATGTTATTGCCCACGTCATTTTCCACACAAAAAGAACACTTGAGTGAGCACAATATTATTGACCTTGTATTAAGAGTAATCATAAATGTCAATTCAATATTAGAATTTATTACATGTCTATTTTTTCAGCCAAACAAAAACTTATAGACAACACGGCAAAAAATATACATATATATATTTATAAAAATCAATAATATATAATATTTCAGGTCATAGAAAATTTTGACTGCGGATTTGGAAAGAAAGAAATTAAGAAGATGTATACACATTCTTCTTGTACAAAAAATACTTATAATTTTGAAGTCAGCGGACGATGGCTATTAGGATCAGTAAGACAGTTGACTTTAAAATCCTTTTTTACTCTATTTTCTTTTCCAAGAGTTGTACATTCTATGCAATTTCCAAATTCCGTCTAAGGAATGCGTTACAGAGTCAACCTAAAATATTTGTCTTCGATCTAGTAGAGGGAATTGATACTTAAAAGAGTGTGTTCGGCAATAGAGAGAGAGGGGTGGATACTGAGGAGAGTCTCAATCTATTTGTTTGGTTGAACGGAAAGAAGAGGGAGAGAGGAGAGAAAGAGGGAGATTCTCTCATTCTACGCTCACCGTATTGCACCCTTCTACTTATGGAAGCTGGATTCATGCAACCCACTAATTCAAGTTTGGAAAAGATAATTTTATTTTTCAAAAAATTTGTATAAAATAATATAGGACTATATAATAATTAGACAAATTTATCTGTCCTTTCAACTCTTTTCTTTTCGTCAAACAACATAAAGTATTAATACGATCCTCTTCATCTTTAATTCTTCCATCCCTCCTAACTCTTTTGTCACTTTTCTCATTCTATATCGATCCCCCCTCACAACCGGAGCCTAAGACTAGAGGAAGACCACAAATAATCCTTGAGATGCCCGTCCATCAATGCAACTGTTGACGTACCAAAAAGAAGGAAACAAAAAAGGACGACACACTCAAACACACACTCGCGCGCGCGTGTGGTAACTTCATGTTGAAAATAAAAGCAAATTTCTCCTTACTCCAATAGCCACAAAGCCTTGACCGGCTTGTGGGATCGGTAGTATGACCAGAAATTAGAGCGTGTATATTAGGTTGAATTCATGAGTTTTTTGGTTTACTTGAAAATCCAAAAAATAAAAAGGACTCTTCCATCAAAATTAGAAATTGCATGTGAACATAGATATAGTTGTTAGGTCATTCTTGGAATTTGGATATTCAAGTTCAACCTATGAATTTTATCCGGAATGCTCTTAGACCACCACCTTGCACCTAATTAATCTAGACTATATATACACATATTTTTGGAATAATAATTTATATGACACGCGCATATCAACACAAAAACGGTTGAAAATTGTCATTCTGTATATTTAACAAAAGGCTATGAAGAGCAAGAATCTAGATCACTACTAAAGCATAAGTCAATGATTACTAAGAATATATGTGTAGCATATAGGCAATTTTATTAACTTTCTTTCATATGATGCTTTATCATAAAATAGATTTCTACCTCTTTTAGACTTTATGTCTTTATTTGGTATTGAAACTTAAAGACCTCTTTAGTTTTTCCAGATTAATCTATTGTTAGTAGTTACGGAGGTCTCAAAGTGGAAACTAATCCGAATCATAAAACGTACTAATTTCTTAATTAATGAGATTGACATCGTAGTTTTTTCATGTTTTTTGTTGCAAAAGTACAATTCTACAATATATGTATAGTTCGAGTATTCTTAGTGTTTTCAATTTGAGAGATTAAATTGAGATAATTAGTATTCTTTGAGACCAAAAATAAAATTAACCTTTAAAAACGCGTGAAGCTTCTAATGCGCCTTTAGTGCTTCTCTTTTACTATTTATTTGGTCCTAATACTTTTGATATTTTCTTAATTTATTAATATTCCTCATTCCCTATCTTTGCCACATCTTTTAATTTTTAAAAGCTTTGATCTACTTTGATATTTTCTTAATTTACTAATATTCCCCATTCCCTATCTTTGCCACATTTCTTTAATTTTTAAAAGTTTTGATGTACAAGGTTAGAATACTGACTTTTTTTCCTTAAAAAACTAAAAAAAAACCCACACAAAAAAAAAAAAAGTTGAGAGGGTTTAATGACGTCATGCTTATGAAAGGATTGAGGGCCAACTATGAGTCAACGTGGGACGCAAGATGTACGCTAAGTCTCAAACAGAGAAGTCAAAGGAGGAGAGAGGAGAGTGTTCAAATTATCGAGCGTGGCGTACACGTAGGCTTCTCCTTGACCTCTCTCTCTCCCCTCATCTCGGCCGTCAATCCGTTGACCATCTGTTTCTCTGGGATTTTATTCGCCCATTTGGGACCCACTCTTGCAGGTCTTGTTTTTGTTAAGTCGTGGGCGGTTAGTGTTAGAACCGCACTATCCTTATCCCGTTCTTTGTCTTCTTCAGCTTTTTTCTAAGGATTGTTTGAAGAGGTTCAAAATTCGGGTTTTTTTTTTTTTTTTTTCTTTCATTGTAGATTGAGTTTCATTTTTTTTTCCTATGACATTTAAATCTCTACCTTCTTTTTATGTTACCATCATCAGTTCCCATCAGACTATGGATGCAATTAAATTCTTGTAAGGTTTGTATATAAACACTTGTAACGCATTATATTTATATGTTTACCTTTATTATTTTTTTAAGGTAATATAGAATGAGTATGTTATTAGATACCAATCTAGTTGGCATGTTCCAGTTTTCCCGAATCTCAATCGTCTCTATTCGCTTCATGTAGAAAAAACTATGATTTCTAATTGTTGGAGGGGTTTAGCATATGGGGGACTATGCACAAGATTTAGGGAATTGAACGGTAATATATATATATATATATATATATATATATATATTGTTAATTTTAAAAATAATCGTTGAATTTTGTTGTCAATCTCACTTTAGTCCTTAAATTTTAAAACATCCCAAACTCAACCCTAAATCTATCAACTAGTTTTAGTTGGATCATAAATATAAAAAAAAGTATGGATAATATTTAGTTAGCAATGTTACTTTACTTTTTCATTAAAATAATGTGCTTTCGTGTTCCGCTAATAAAGTATTATTTTTTTGCAGAATCACATGCATATTATTCAATCTTATTTTTAACACTCAAATGAAGAAAGGAGTTAAAACTGAATCAATCTGATAGATCCAAGATGATTTGGGATGTTTCTTAAAGTTAAAGATCAATGTGAGATTAGAGATTAAGTTCAGATACTATTTGTGAGATTAACCATAATTTTTCATTAATGAGAATGTAACATAGACTCTTACATAAAGTTTAAATTTAAATACAATTCTAAATTAGTAACTGAGAATGTAATATATATATATATATAGATATATATATATTACTCTTTTTAAAGTTTAAATTTAAATACTATACTAATCTAATCTCTAAATGTTAAGAACAGGTAAAATTGAATAATTGTAAGAAATAAATACAAACTTTTTGAATTAAATAATCCATTCATCTTATCATGCTCCTGCAAAGGTAAAGTTTTAATTCTTTTTTTTTTTTTTTTTTACTGTGACGAAACGAAACAATAGAAGTCATGGAGTGTAGAGTGTAATGTAGTGTAGAGACCATGATACTTTAATACTGTTAAAACAATATCTGTGAGATAATAGTAACAACAACAACGATAATAATAATACCTAAAAAATAATAATAACACTCCTTTTCACAAAAAAAAAAAAAAAAACAATAATAATATATAAAGTTTTATGAGAACCGAGGCGCGTGAATGAAAAGATTGCGAAGAAGAATGTGAAGTGTATCGAGTACTACAACGACAGATAGACTTGTAATTAGGGACAACAAAAGAGTCGCTTTCTCTTTAGTTTTGATGAAAAAGGGTAATTAGGTCACCCCCATCGAACCCTTTGGATTTTCTGCTTGTCTTCTTTTGGTTTTAGAATGTTCCTTCCTCCCAAATTTTGACTATTTTGGGCCTCAATGCCCATGTCATAATCTCTGACTCTCCACCAATACCATACTCCCCTCGGTGGTTAAACTTAAACCTTCTTCATATAATACATAACAAGATTGGATTAGTATAACTTGACTAATTTAATTAAGTCCCTTTTCTATATTTTTCACAACGTTGACTTCCTCTCTATTATATTTTATTTTGTACTACTTTTTCTTTGGTATTTAGACTATATATTACTAATATATATACCTTAACAAAGTAAAAAAGAAACAAGTAATGATACGAACTTAGTTGAAACATAAGTGAAGATATTATTTCTAATTAAGTGGACGAATAATCATGATAATTAAAGTTTGTTGTGACACATACTGCGATGTATTTATAACCAAAAGTACATGCATGCTATATATATATTTTTTTCTAAGTGCATTTTGTCTCCCTTCGTGGAGAGACCTAATTAATATGCAAAACGAGGTTTTTGATTGTTGATCATTTGGTAATCAAATTTAACGTGCTCGGATAACAATTTACAAACAAGCATGGCATATATTTTATACATATATATATATATATATAGATACACACACGTACGAGTGATGTCACACTGAGGTAATAAATCTTTGGTGTGTATATGACGGAAAGTCAACACGTGTTCATGTCTGACTGGACCCCCACAGAAATGGAGAGTCACCTGGCGGTGAACGAAGAAAAAATTTGAGACACACAAATGTCTTTTGGACCCATATTGAAAATTAAAGGATGAACAAGAAAATACAAAAGTCCATATCATATGTGTGTGTGAGCACGGGTTGACCAAATTATGGATTTGATTCTGATTCTAACTTGTAATGGAATGGTTCATATGGTTTGTGAATCTAAACGTGTGTTGTCTGCAATATATATGATCTTAGTCAACCCCCAGAAAGAGTAAACAAAAAAATGAACACCACACCATGAGCTAGCCGCCCATTATCTCTATAAGTTTTGCCTATTTTGCTTTATATTTGTTTACACCAATAATCAAAGCAAATTTACGCATTTGGGTTTGATCTAAATGGAAGAATATTATTAAAAAATTGTTTGTGTTGATTGGTGACATTTCACCAAAAAAAAAAAAATGTGTCCTTTATGAAAAAACATGGTTCTTTAACAATGTACTAATAATGTAGTGGGGAACGATTTCATATAGACATGTTTTTACAGTTTTTGAATTTTTTTATCCGTTCAAAGTAAAGAGCGCACCAGGATTATTTTAATGCCTTTTATATTATTTTTGTTGCTCCACTCCCAGTACTCCTAATCCTATATGAACTTCAAAGCCACCAATTACTAATTTCTCTTCTCATCTCAAATGCCAAGAATTCTTTGGCAAGGTTAAAAAAACAACAACTTGGCAACAAATACAAATGCAAATTATCCGGTTTCATCAAGCTCTAAACTAACCGACGGTTTAAAATTATGTCTCACCAATAAAGAAGTTCTCTCGATCCATAGATAACTGATAAATTATACTTTTACCCTCAATAGTTGCATATATTTTTATATTTTTATCACTTTAACTTGCATAGCAATTTCGTTTCCTAAATATATATACTAGGAATCCTCAATTAATCCATATATTTTCGTTAAAAAAATAAAAAAATAATTAAGAAAATTAGTTTAGAAAAACGCATAATGATGTACCTAACATATATATTATGCAAATACATTGTCAAGATATAATATACAAGACACATCTTCATTATGGTGACTACTTTCGGAAGGAGATAGCATAATATATATTTTATATCTTTTAGTTTTTCTGATAAAGTATGTTAATTTAATGTTTGGATATAGCACGCTCTCCACGGGTAGAATAGTTACAGGGAGAATTAAAGCTCTAATCCTTTGCTTTTTGCTGCCGTCCTACCTCTTGACAGCATCATCTTGGTAACTTTTATTTAAAACATGGGTTGCTGTAGGTTCTTATTCCTTCAATCTTCACTTGATTTTCTCTCTCTCAATCTTAAAAAGTTTGTATATAGTTAATATTGATTAAAAAAATTCATATTTTTTTATCTCTCTACTAAACTTTTTGACTTAAAACGAGTTCAAATTTCCAACTGCGTTTTTCACCAAAGAGGCTTCTCTAATGCGTTTCCACCAAAGAGGAGGCTCTAAATTCTAATGAACGACAAGTCAACAATCATTTGCTTTTGACTTTATGAAATATGATATATAACGTTGGTCTTCTCCTCAGTGGGGTTGACATATTGGACAAAATTGACCCATGTCTACAAAAACATTCTTAGTCACATTAGGCCCTACAAATGTTCATATATATAAACCCAATTTAAAAACTCTTCCGAAGATTGATTTAATTTAAACATTGATTGAAATATGGGTCAATCGCTGCCCTATAATCTTTCTTCTGGGTCCGTGAATATTTTAGAACGTTTAGTTTTACACGTAAATATATGTTTACTTTTGTTTTGATTAAGTTGATGGACTTCTAATATATATTGGTTGCCCTTATACTTTGTAGTAACCCCCACTCAAGCTAATTCCATTCATGAGTCTAACAACTTGTAACGTTCTTAAATATGCCATTCATGCAAAATTCTGTATTCCCTGGGCTTTTCAAAATGCAGGTCCTCCTTACTAACGAATGATCTAATGTTCTGATGTATGAAATGATGAGTCCATTTAGAAACTTTGGTTCGAATCAAAAAATTCTAGTTGAAACCAATTTTAATGTATTGTTTTCTTTCCTAAAATTTAAATTAGTATAATATTTTATGTTTGAACTAATTCGAACTGCCTTCACAAACGCCCCTGTATATATGCATGCATAATACAAAATAGTGGGCCGTAAATGTATTTGTAATTGATTAACAGCATTGGGATAATATTCCGTCGGCTGTAACAGTAACACAAGTAAGTATATACATGAATATACATACGCATTATAGCTTTTTAATTGGTTTTCATGATGAGAAAATGGATTTGAGAGAGAGCAAGTTGGACCTACTCTCATTCCTTTCTTTAATGCCATAATTGCTAAAGAAGAGAAAATTTTTCGTTTCCCACTTATAACACGTTTCTATGCCCTCTCTTTTCTTGTCGCTTATCCAAGTTGGTCACTTGGTCCTCAAGATAACTTTTTTTATAGCACAAAACCTTTAACCACAGACCATGTGAGAGAAAGGGATGAAAGTGAAATCTCCTACAAGATTAGGTTGCCCTTTAATCGCTAGGCATGAAAAGAGGTTTTGCCTATTTTATGCCTCATAACTCCCACATCTCGCTTTTTGCGGGTCTGTAATCTGCCCAACCACGCAGGGATCATAAAGATTGCACAGGCAGTAGCCGGTGAGAAAGTTGGTTGGTTAAGTCACTTGCCCTATTTGATAATATCCCGACCCAAACTTACATATAAATAAATATCAAAGTGATGAATCATATTGTTCGGCAGATTTTTGAACTATATATAAGCTATGTATATGTGGGGTGGTCAAATATTAAACACTGTTACGCATTGGACACACGATTAGATAACCTTGTCGTGTTTGTATACTAGATTAAGTCAAACCATTTTTCTTATACATGGCAGGATCAAAGCCACAACCTCTCCCTAGAAGCTATACTTTACTCAAATTATGATGTCGCTGGAGGTATTAGACAAGTCAAATTAGGGACAGGGTAAGGAAAAATTAGTCAAAATAGACGGGAGTTGCTGCATTTTTTTCTAGTAGTAAATTACAAAATCTTATGCTATTATAAGGTAGGACAAACGCAGAATTTTAAGATTTTGATGAGGACAAACTATAAACTTCATTAAATTTTATATTAACAAAATTCAGGTGGGACAACCGCTTATACTCTTAATTCTGCTCTACCTTAAGTTAAACCAAATTTTGGGAGATATAACTTTTAACTTTTTATTTATATAATTAGGGTGGCATGGTATTGATTCCGTCCAAGACTTGAATTCTTAAATGCCCCGGAAAGATAACTGCTCTTGTATATAATTTAGTGGAAAATGATCTTAAAAATGTTCAAACTACGTTAGAGGAGGACAAATAATTTCGTGAAAACTTCAGCCAGGAAATTTCATAATACAATACAATATAGAGATGGACTGTATAATAATGTATTTCTAGGGTGCAGACAAGTATATTAAGTACTAGAAAAGACACGGCGGATATATACAATTTTTATTTGTTGTTTTCTTCCTGTTTCCTAGCGGTTTTTCAATTTTCATTTCATCTGATATAAACAAGTTTTGTTGAACTGCTAATATAATACGAGATCCGGTCAATCAGTTTGTGTTAACGTTTACAATAGAATAAGGTACTTCCTCTCTTTCTGTTTTTTTTAATATACTTTAATTAAATGGTGTGCATGCTTTTGGAAATATCAAAATTTTTACGTTAATCTTTAAGAGACTAATAGCCCATTTAAAAACTCAGTTGGAATTATATTTTGTAGTTTTAACTAAAATTGTTATAATATTTTCTTAAAAAATTTGAGCCAAAAGTTAGTTAATAAACCACTAAGGGCCTGTTTGAAAGGGCTTCCTAAAAGCTGCTTATGGAAGTGTTTGGATGATCTATCAAAAGTACTTTTGCTCTCTAAAAGTGCTTCTTGTCAAAGCCATAAAAAACGACTTCTCAAAAAAAAGCATATTTGAAAAAGACTTTGAAACTTGTAACAGAATATTAATAATACATTATAAGCTTAAATATAATATTTTTGTAACTTAAAAAAATAAAACCATTTTGACCTCTCTTTTTTTAATGTAGTGCCAAACACCCGTTTTGTATTGTTTTTGGAGTTTTTAGAAATGTTTTTGCATGTTTTTTAAAACAAAAATTTTAAAATGTTCTCAACACAATTCCCTCAAAATTTTAATTTTTAAAAATAAAACCATTTTTACCTATATTAAAAACACTATCAAATGATAGGTAGGTTTTGCTTTTCTTTTCTTACTAACTAATAGTACAATCAGAAATTATGTCAAACGGGCTAAAAAAATAACTCCAATTGTATTCTTAAATGCCAATTGCGCTCCCGAATAGACTATAAATACATACTAATATATATATGTATATTTTATTATTGACATATATATATATATATATATATATATATATATATATATAGTTAGGCTCTTTCCTGATCTTATTGAAGTGTGTTTGATTGTCTAATTTTGTGATGTAATATGCACCTAATCTTGTAAGTACTCGACTGGAGAATTAGTAGCGAATTGTCAACGCGTAGAAGCTGCATTACAAATTCTTAGGCATGTTCGGGAGGGCTTCCAAAAAGTTATTTAGAGCTTCTTAAGTCTAAAAGCTGCTTCTGAAAGTGTTTGGATGAACTGTCAAAAGAGTTTTTTCTCTCCAAAAGTACTTCTTGTCAAAGCCACAAAATGTAACTTCTCAAAAAAGTACTTATAAAATAGACTTAAAACTTGTACCAATGTATTAATAATATATGATAAGCTTAAATATAATATTTTTGTAACTTTTAAAAATAATTGAAATTATTTTGACTCATTAAAACTTTTTTAAAAATATGTTCTAAACACTTACTGAAAAACTATAACTTTTGTTTCTCTTTTTCTATTGATTAAAAACATAAGTAAAAGCTATGATAGGCCCTTGGTAGGATAGAATTTTCATTTATTCAGCCAAAGATCTTGTCGAGTTGGGAATGCATTGTAACCAATGGCAAACAGAAAACAATATTTATTCGGCATGACTTCTTACAATATTGGACTTGAAACAATTGTCCGAAACTATATAGGATTTCCACAATTGAAGGGGAGAAAAAAAAGAGTAAACGCAATCGAAGAACTGATTGCCACAGAAGAACATAAGTAAAACGCCTGCCCATAAAGTTAGAATTATGGATTCATTATTTGACCTCTTATTGTGGTTGTTCCTGTGAAATATACTTTTTTTAAGATATTATTTATGTCAAAATTTAAATTTTATAATAATAATTTAGTAAAAATATTTACCAAATACAGCCTATTTCAATTCGGAGCACGCCTAGTCCGACCAACTCCAATGATCAAGACCAACCCAACTAGAGCCCAAAAAGTGCAGGTTAACTAGGCCCAACCCATATCTTAATCTGTTGTACTAGTTAGTTGAATTACAGAAACACCACCATGAGTGAGTTGTGAGGCATTCAATAGTTAATATTTGAATATCCCAATTTTTTTTAAAAAAAATTAAATCTAATTTAGGAATAAAAATAAAAAAAAAATTAAGTGGCATTTACAATTTTTTATTTGTTTTCAGATTGCGCTATCACTATTTTGTAGTTAGGTCTTACATATGTCACATTTTATTAACTTTTAACTAGTCTGTTTGTGTTGCATAAGTTTGCAACTCCAGCATCAATTTAAAGAATTGTTGTCTTTACATGAAATGGAAAGACATGTCGTTTGTTAAATACCATTTATGACTGAAAATATCAAACCTTATCTTCTAGTATTTATGATTTATGAGTTAAATGACACGTGCTAAACTACATGTCGTTGTATACGAACATTGACGAGGCTCTGTTTTCCATCATCTCATACATGTAAGAGGAAAACATGTTGTTTAACATTAAATTTTGGGTTTTGGACTAAAAAAGTAAAAAACACTAAAAAGACAGGTTTGGGTCATGTATTTAGCTTTAACAAAACATATTTAAAACCAAATTGAAGTGTTTTAAAATTTTCCAAAAGGTTTAAGATATAAAAAACTAAAGATTTGTCAAATCAGGTTAAAAATTATATAAAGTATTAGAAAGTAAGGGTGAATCTGTAAACTTCATGTTAGGACCTTTAAAAAATGCCTTGTAATCTGCCAATACAATGAAAAGATGGATTTTTAGTTAAGGATGAGATTTAGAAGGATAAATTTATGTGTACGGGTAATATATATATATATATATATATATATTGTCAATATTTAGGACATTTACAAAAGTTGGAAACCAAATCGAAGGGTAAGAAAGTCTAGAGTTATAATTAGGGTCAAAAAAGCCATTTTCTCACACTTAGGATGAAATAATAATTTGGATCCCCGGATTAACTTATCCAAGTAAAAAGGTAGTAAAGAATCATTTATAATCATAGCCTAAGTTATGATTCAAGCAAAACCGAATAGAGGCTAGGTGATTTATAAAGAATAAAAATGTTGAAATGATCAAAGTAAGAGCAAAATAGTAATTTAAATTTCAAAATGGGTTCTAATTATCCTTAAAACGCTTATGGACAGAATGGAAAACCTAAGACGGTGGGGTCAATTTGAGAAATACTACTTCTATGGCATTGTTTTTGAATCTTACTACTTTTCTGAGAAAGTTTAAAACATACCACTCTCAACAAGTATAAAAACACAATTAATTACAAGTATTTTGAATTAGGATTAGGCAAATAAGTATTATCTAAGAGTATTTTAGTTTTTTTGGCTTAGAATATGAATCAAAAGATGAAAAAAATAGTAAAGCATAATAGTGATTGTAAAGAAGTTGTATCAAGATGGTATTGCAAAAACAATATGTAGCGAAATTTTAAATCAAAGTCTTTTTCAAATAACAAGTTTAACATGCTAAGTACATAAATTAATAATAGATCTTACATACCTTTTTTGTATACCAAAGACAACAGAAAAACTGAGTAGAAAAAAACATTCTGGAAATGCCTCAACCAACTAATCTTTCTTTCTATTCTCTTTCGACGATCAGAGTGTTGGTGGTTGCACATCGTATAGCTTTCCTTTGGTGACTCTCCTTCCAACCACTTGAGCAAACCTAGAGCTAAGGTTCGAGATGTTGAACAATAACTTTCGTTTGAGATGTTGAACAATAGTTTTCTAGAAGTTTTAGAGTTTCTTTCACTAGAGTACTCACTCTTTACTTTCCAAATAATCTAAAGAACAATGAAAAATAGTTCCCTTTGTATAGTAGTTGAATCTGAGGTTAGTCCTTATTATATTAGACTTTAAAATTTGAATCTAGATCAACTTTTGATAAAAACACGTCAAAAACATGTAATTGGATTTTCGCATGATAACTGGAACTCTTTGATAAGGTCAATGTGAAGGTAAGTGGCAAATTTTGGTTAATATTTGAATCTGCAATGAGTTTTTGAAATTTGATAAATATTTCAGTCTGAAATGAGTTTCTCAAACGTTCCTTAGTTCTTTTCCTATGTTCATAATTCAACTAGTAGGTCTATTATGTATATTTAGATATGCTTGAAGTAAAAAACCAAACACAAATCTGTATAAAATTATTGGATTAAAGAGTTCCAACTTCAGTTCATATAGGTTGTTTCTTCTGGATTTGCTTCAATCTAATGGTTAGGTCTTGCTCATATTTGTTAGGTTTGTTAGTCTGGTCACGTGTTTTCTTTTTGAGTTTGGTTACATGTTCTATTTGTTTCAAGTATTATTTGAATTCAATGGATTCAAATTTGGATTCAAGTATCAAGAATTTTTTGAATACGTGTTTGTTTCCTTCAAAATCTGAATCCTTTGAGTGTTAAGAATTCAAGTTTTTAGAGTTCTTATCCCCACTAAACTTTGGATACTTAAATATCTCTACTACAGTAAAAACTAAAAATTTTCTCTCCTATACTTGAAGAAAAAAAATCATAACTTCTTCATTTGATATCTAATTAAGGTGATTCTTTTTTTATTGTGTTCTAGTGAAGAGAGAAATAAATTAAGATCTATATTTCATATTTTTTAGGATCATTAACATTAAAATTTTATTAGATTTGTTAATAAATCAAAAACTATTTTCACTATCTCTTGAAACAAAAATTCAATTCAAATCCTAATTCAAATCACACTAACTCAAATCAAATCACTAATTCGAATCCATTTACTAAACGGACCCTTTATTATTGTATTGGTATGGATGCATCTTATTTTTTTTTATCAAACAGTAAAGTTTCTTTTTAATGTTTCAACCATATTATGACATTATATTGTGTTTGATTCTTCAATGAGATAATCAATATTTAATTTTAATTAAGATTTATCTTCTATTAGTTGTGACATCGTTTGATGTTTTCAGTATATTTTAACATCAATAGTTAATTGGTAATTACGTATAACATGTAAATTCTGAATTTACAAATTGCATGTAATAAATCTGCCTTGGTTAATATAACCGTCTTGGTTGAGTCCTAAAGGTCGATTGTTTTCTGGGTTTTATATTTCTCTAATCCTCTTCTTTCTCAGTCCAGAAAATTGTATGCAACTTCATACACAAGAAGAGCAAAGGAGATGAAAACGGAAATGCCATCAATTACACTTGGAAAAAAGAGTGCCAATACAAGGAAGGCTATTGCAGAGCCCATACACAGAAAAATTCAGCTCCGCAGTAGAGAGCAAGGAGAAGATCCCGAAACAAACGAAGAAAAAAGCAAAGAGAAATCCATTAGATCCAACAGTACCCTCGTTTGTCTTTTCAGCGTCATTCCTGACACCAGACTCAGAAGAGCAACAAGAGGAAGCCCTCAATCCAAAGGATTGTCAATAGGCAGATAATTTTGTAACTGTTACAAATCTTTTGATTCAGATATGATGTTATTAAAGTGTAGGCCAGTTTGGTTACATGACAGACATAAAATTCGGTTTGAAGCAGTCTGTAAATTTGGTCTTTACAAAGTTGTAGATGTATTGAAGTATTTGTCATTTTCCAGGTTTAGTCCCTATAGCTTTTTGAGTACTAGTATTCTTTTTTCTTCATTAAGCTATAGTCGTCAAAACTATGATATTACCAAGTGAGATCAATAGTTATTAACTAGGATTAATAGTTAGCTAGTAAATTAGAAATTTATCAAGTAAATTACGAATTTATCAGTTGCACATAATCTTAATTTTGAATTTACCATGTAAGTTGTTTAATTATAAAGTTACTAACTAGAAAATTTTGATTTCTTTTAAAAAAATAACACTTAACTGATAAATTTTGAATATACTATATAAATTACAAGTTTACAAGTGGTACATAATAGACGTGTATTGCTTAAGATAAGTGTGTCTTGTTTGCTTGACTATGTAAATTACTAATTACCAGTTGCATATAATATTATTTTGAATTAACCATATCAATTATTACTTACAAAGTCGATCTTTAAATTCGTAATTTACCATATAAATTACAACTTAAATAGTAAATCATAAATTTACCATGTAAATTACGAATTTACCAATTACACATAGACCTGTCTTAGCTAAATACCGTGTTTACTTAGCTAGTAATTTCGTAATTTACTATATAAATTACGAATTTATTAGTTGCACATAGACATGTCTTAGTTAAGTCTCTTGTTTACTTAACAAGTAAATTCGTAGTCTTCTATTTTTTACAGGTTCTTCATAATAGAACCATCTTATTTAAAATAAGTGTACCTTGTTTAACTTCAAATTTACCATGTAAAATCAATAGTTAGCGGTAAATTACAAATTTACAAGTTGTACGTAGTATATCATGTAAATCATGATTAAAATTCTAATATATTTCCAAGGCTGCAAACTTAGCCAGCCAAATAGCCACCGTATCTGTTTCAAGAAAGGACTTGATGCCTAAATAATTAGTTTATTGCCTCAACAGATTTTGGATATATAATCCTTTAGGTTGTTTGTAATACTTAAAACAACAGTAATCAGAAATTCAGAATACCCCCTTTCTCTTAACCAGAAAACTTTATTATCGATTGCAAAGATTAATGAATAATTATCGATCAAATACGAAAAATGGGAGGAAGCATCATCTGAAGTTATCATAAAAATCATTGTTTACATAAAGCCTTCCACCCACAAAGAATACTCCAAGGTTTTGTATGATGAGTGACCTAGTCGACGTTCTGCTTGGCAACGCTTAGGCCTCAGGAATTCCAACAAAATTAAACCGTTGTCAACCAGCATCTACATTGGTTGCAAAATTTACCAAATGTACTGCTGCAAAAGATGTCCAGACTTCTTGGCCTTGAGTAAGCTCTAGTATTTTCAATAAATTTGCTCCAAATGACCATGAAGATTACACCAACTATAACACATCCTGTAGCACATACCAACAAAAATGCAATGCAACTAACAGTGGCAAAACATCTTTTTCAATTAGTAGGTCACTATGTTCCATCAAGAACAAAAATATCAATCAAATAAGCATATTGGAGGTTGTGGAAAATGTTACCCCCTTATGATTTTTCTGTAACTGTCAAAGGCTAAAGTAACTATTATAGGATTGTAGGAAATTCTAACTTTAGAGCAGCAACAGCAACAAAAAAGAGCTTTTGTTTTTTTTTTTTTTTTTGGTGAATTCTGAATCAACCATCCAACGATGGCCCGCTTTTAGTTCCCAAGTTTAATGATGGTATGATGATGAGCCTATTATGGCCTGTAAACCGTAAAGACTACAATAGGTATAGTAATGGGCTAATTGTGTATAAGACCCAAAAAATTCTAAGGCCTACACTTCAAAGTAACACGCCACGAAACCAGAGAATCGGACAAGGTTACCTCAGGTAACTGGATGGCGCTTTGAGTATGCCATGCTCCAATTTTTTTTTTTTTTTTTTTGTGGTGGTCGGGAGGCACGAACCCTTTATATAAAGAAGAGTCTCTCAACACTGGCAGCTGCGTTCACAATAACTCAAACTCGAGTCGCTTGCTTAAATAAAACAGTCCCCTGCTAAATTCATTAGTTTTTTAAAAAAGTATAATTAAGAGAAATTACAGTGAACAATTAAGAAATGAATAATTAATTCTTAATTAATGATTTGAAATCAGTCGAGAAGTTATCCGACTAGAGTAAAAAGTTCATGTGATAATTAAAGAATTAAATATAATTTATATTAAATAAATTTTGAAACAATATATAATTAGCTGGTAATTGATTCCAATCGTTTGGAAGTCACTAAAGAAACATATTGTTCTTTTTTCAATAATTTATTATCTTTAGTGGGAACTTTCGATTTGATTTGAACTCAGATGTATCAGATTAAAAAAAGAAATGCATGGATTTACTACGATTTTCAAGAATAAGAAATTTTCTGATTTCTTCCAAGAAGCATATGAATAAGTACCTACTTTAAATAAGCATAATCTGATATTTAAATTGCAATGAATTACTTAAAACAACAAGGAGAATTCTCTGAAAAAATAAAAAATAATAATCTATTAGCAAGATACAACTTTTTTACCCGCTGAATCAAATTCAAGTACGTTTTCTAACCTCGTCGTATCAAATCAAAATCGTATGGGATTATTCAATTAAAAAAAAAAAAAAAAGGCATGAGCTTTTGAAAAGATTAAAAGTGGTCTAGTATATTTTTTATACGCAAAGAATTCCCGAGACAAAACAAAAAGACGGCGACAAAGTCTTCTGGCGGGACCATGAAGTTGACAAGCCAGCAAAAGTGTGTCACGGTCGGGTTTTGCACAGCCATTAGCCAATTAATCAACCAACTAAAAAAAAAAAAAAAAAAAAGGAAATGAAAATCATGGGAACTGGGAAGCTCAGCACTTCTCCAGATTCGTTCCTGTCATATCCAATCCCACTACAAATCACTATCTAGTGCGCTTGAAAAAGCAAGCCCCCTTCAATTATGTGGCCTTTGAATTAATACCTTGTCTTTCAAAATAAGGTTAAAAAAACAATGTATTATCTTACATTAGTTGATTTTAACTTTTAACCAATTTTTTAGTTAATAATAGTATAAAAATTTTACATGTTATAGTAAAAACAAAAAATTAATATAATATAAAGTTCTTATATACTACAATGTTATACTATTGGTTAAAATAGTGTGTAGAAGAGAAATTGCAGTAAAACACCACTATCTGCCAAGTTCCTAAATATTCGTGAGTGTACACAACCATGTGATGACAAAGTAGATAAGTTTTTGCCCATGTTTTTCTTGCTTGTACATGAATTTTTAGTTGTTAGGGAGATAAGGATTGTGTGGAAGAAAAATAAATATAATAATAAGGTAGATGGGCAAGATTGTATCACAACAAAAATTCCTCTTTAGCCAGAATGTATCAATTTACAAAACTCCAGTTTTCTTTCATTTAAAGGTCCTCTATAAAATTCAGTCACAAGCAATCTTGTGGATATTGATCATCATCAATGGCTTACTACAACTCAAGCTATTACCAGACTTATAATGATCTTGGTGAGTACCATCAAATTCAAACATCTTATGATGCTTTTTCCAATGATTCATATAACTCAGCTGCTAATTACTCTTCTTACAAAGATCCAAGCATCTATAATCTCTTTGATTATGATCCACCTCCTTATTATCATGCTTATAATTACAATCATTCCTATGATCAACACACTCCTAGCTGGTCAACCACTTGTTATTCTACATTCACCCCCACTGAATCCAAATCCATCTTGTATGAGCCTGATTCTTACCATGTGAGAAGGTATGATCAGAAGAGTTTTCAGGATCAGACCCAATTTGTGATATCTTACTCTGTCTCGGATTTCAATGTTCCTGAATTTGATGAGTATGATCCAACTCCTTACGTTGGTGGCTATGATATTGCCCAAACCTATGGTAAGCCGCTTCCGCCCTCAGATCAAATCTGCTATCCTCGTTCAACGGCGGCGGGGATAACGTACGTCCCGCCTTTTGAAGACAAGCCTAAAGAGAAAGTAGAGAAGACTCATGATCATCAACAAGAGAGTCAAGCCGAGAAGCCGGAAGAGGAAAGCAAACCGAAGGAGGCCAAGAAAGAAGAAGAGAAGAAGGAATTAGGCCATGATGAAAATGGTACTAATCATAAGCAAGAAACAGAGGAAGTTATTTTGCAAATTCCTAGTGGTGGAAATGGATATGATTATGGGAATAATCAGGTGAGCCAAATTCCAAGTGGATATGGATTGGAAGCAATGGACCTTTGTGAGAGCATATTTGGGTTCTGGCCTCGCCGGACTCGTTATTATGCAAGGAGACCAAATAATGGTAATTGTCATGAAGGAGGTTATGGTTATGGTTATAATAATTACCATTGGAATGGAGCTGCTGAATATCTTTTTGGAAATTCGGATCCATATGTGGAAAAAAGAGATGGTGGAGGGAGTTTTGGTCAGCCAATTCATTGTTACCAAAGGCGTTATCAGGAACAGCCTCTTACTAGGCAGGTTCAGTATGATGATCAGGAGCAATATTCATGGTCTCAGAATTTCAACATATTCTGAGAAATGGGATTTTCTGATAAGCATGTAAGATATAATAAAAGGGAATTAGAAAGCTGCTAATTTCCATTGCTATGTTGTTGTTAAAACTTTGATTTTGTAAGCAAACGCATATAAAGGATTTCCAATAAGTATATATGTTCATGTATGTGGAATTTGATTATTAATTAGGTCCTCCTTTGGTCGCTTGCAACATTTTAATTTTAACATTTTTTTTGGTAACAAAATTTTTTGTTTTGTATTATGGATAATGATCAGCAGACAAATTTAGGAAAAGGGTCGTTATGATTATTGATCAAATGGAAGCATCAGTCATCAAAGACAATAATGGCAGTCACCATTAAGTTAGTTCAAATGCTAATTACTTGGTTATGCTGGCTGTGTCGCATCAGCATCATATTGTTTTTTTTTTTATTTTTCCTCTGACAATGGTCTCTTCAGACTTACCACCATAAAATGATTGTTGATCTTCGTATATGAACGAATTATATATAAATTACCCAGGCCTGATAAATTAGTTTCATAATTTATGTCAAAATACAAAAGTATGCAACAATAACCTAATGATAGTATGTTTTTAAAAGTTTAATCTAATAAAAATTATGTCAAAATACAAAAGTATGCAACAGTATCAGAATAGATATTTATTTGACGTTTTAAATCAAGAGCAATTTTATCACAGAGAAGAGAAGGTAATTTTACTTTACTGGTAGAACAAGGTGTTTTAACTGTCCAATTAGGATTTCAATGGTCGATCTATGACTGTATACGTTAAAATGTGCAATGTGCAATATAGAGTTATTTTCAGTTACAGATCAGACTGTTAAAAAGTTTTTCTGACAACTATAACATTATGCTTTACTAATAAAACAAAATTGCTTTCTCAACTGTAAAAATTGCCTTAAAACAAAATCCCATCTATAAATTAAGTATTTTTTAATATCCTACTGTAATCTTAATTAAAATTGTTAAAGCATTTGACCGATTCAAACTAAAAATTTTGATTTAGAAACTATAGCATGTGAGAGCTTGACAGTCTAACAAATTTTTGTTTTTTTATTATAACTGCTGAAAACTTTACACTGTAGTTAGTTTGAATTTCGTTTGACAAACCTAATTGGAATTAATAAGTTTCGACTGCTACAGTTTAAAGCTCTCACATGTTACTATATAAAGCAAAAATTTATTATAACATAAAGTTCTTATATATTATAATATTTTAATTTTAATTTATAATTTTTGTTAATTGGTTTCAATCGACTTCCAAACGTATATAGATAAACCATATGAGGAGTAAGCTTCTATATTACTACTCGGTTTATTTATCTATTATTGATTATCATCATTGTTTTTGGTAAAATACTCTACTCAGTTCACTTGTCTATACTGCTCTGTGGAAAAGATTGAAAGGTAGGTTTCGGATTAAAGAAAAAGCGATGTTGTATAAGAATCAACATGAGCGACAACAAACTGTACAAGGGGTCAGGTCAAAGACAAGCATAGGGCATTCAAATAAATATATGTACGACGATGTCATTGTAGATCCAGAGGTGAAAAAAAAGGCGTAAAGGAAAGAAATGTGGTTCTTAATTAATTTAGTTAAGCATGGTTTCCTATGCTCATTGTACTGTTTGATTGCTTAGCAACTTAAAAATAAGTCACAAAATAAAATCTCATTTTTTACGCAATTTTTAATGAAATCAAGTCTAGTTGGTGATATTTATTGACGGATAAGAGAAAAAAATTAAAAAAAAAAACCTCTATGAATTTCCCAAAATTTATCCATCCTTGCCTTCCAAACCAATTATTCCAAAACCAAATCAGTAAACTTTTGGATTTATTATGCCAATAATTATTCTCTCTCAAGAAGCAGCTAAGCAAAGATAAGCCTCTTTCCAATAGTATAATATCTCATTCAGCAGGAAAAAAAATTAAAAGAAAATTAATATAATAAATGATTAGTAAAAAATAAAATAGATTACAAAAGAGTTGATTACCATGCTTGCTGGTACCAATATTGAGAATTTACCACCCACCTTCTTCTTCAAAAGTTAAACAAATCAAACATTATAAAAGACAATTAATTCCACCAACCAGGAAGCAATTAGCTATTTTTAGTGATTCAATTAAAATTTCGTCCATATATTTTAATCATAAAAGTAATAAAACTTGAAACATGTAAAATTCTACCCTTAATTTAATTAGAATATTCCTTTAGGAAGAACATAAACAAGGAGAGTCTCACTACCTAGTAGTTAGGATTATCATACAATAATTGCTAACTATTTCTAAACAAAAGAGAGGAGGAATTAAAATTAACCCCCAAAGAAAGGAGAGAAAAAAAAGAGTCAGAAATATAAGGATGGACACAGCTAACCATGTGGGCCCAAGATTCCATCATAACTTCCTAAAAGACAAGAACCTTAAAACCCGTTGCCTCTCGGCCACCTTCAAACAAAACAAAACAAAAAACAGGGAAGTTCCTCTTCATTCATCTCTCTCCTTCAAAACCCCCTCTTAATCTCTCCATCTTCTGATCTTGATTCAATCAAAATCAGAAAACAAAAAAAAAAAATGTCCCAAAATCCTATTTCTTTTCTCACTCTCTTTCTTCTTCTTGTTCTTCAACCTTTGTGTTCAACTTCAACTTCAACTTCAACTTCATCTCTCCACAACCTCCTCCAAAGCCAGGGCTTACCAGCGGGTCTCTTCCCCGACAACGTCAGGTCATATGATCTCGACCACCTCGGACGCCTCGAAGTGCACCTGGAATGGCCGTGCTTGTCCAAGTTCGAGACCAGAGTTTTTTATGAAAGTGTCGTCAGAGCAAATCTCACCTTTGGTGGCCTTACTGGTCTCCAAGGCATGTCTCAGGAAGAGCTCTTTCTCTGGCTCCCGGTCAAGGGCATTACAGTAAACGACCCGTCGTCTGGCCTTATTTTGTTTGATATTGGTGTTGCCCATAAACAGCTTTCCCTTTCTCTCTTTGAAGACCCTCCTGTTTGCAGGCCTCAAGGTACTAATTTATTTAATTTTGCCTTTGATTATTTTTGGGAAATTTTTGTTTGAATAGAAGCCATTTTTTTTTTTAATTTCTGTGTTATGGCATGTGAAATTAACTTAGAATGTTAAACTTGGGACGTAGGGATAATGAGGAAGATTGGGGCTTTTCAAGCTTGGAGATGAAAGTTTAAAACCTTTCAGCTAAAAGATATTGGTCTGTTCCTTTATGCCCTCCATTTTTTTCCTCTTGAAGGTTTATGTTTATGTTTTTTGGATTTGTTTTGTTTTTGTTTTTGTTTTTTTTTTTTCAATTGGATCGAGTAAATATACTATGTTGTTCTTTGAAGCTATCGAGATGGTGGAAATGTGTAAATGGGTATAAGGTTTTGGAATCGAATTTTGGAATTCTTGGGCTCTTCTTATTGCGTTTGGAACTTATCTTCGAATGCTCAACTTTTTTTTTTGGTTGGAATTGGAATGCTTTATTTAATTTCAAGGGAAGAGTCATGTTCTTTTTTATATTCCTATTTTTGATCTCAAAATTTAGATCTGTGACTATAATTAATATAAAATCTGCCTACAGAATTCAGGCAAAATCCATTTCATTGCCAAGTTGTTAACCTTGTAGCCGAGTTGCTTAATTACCCTGAAAATATACAATATTTGGTTATATGTAATTATAATTGTTTATCATTTGTTATCTCATGAAAATTTTTAACTTGACAATCTTGCACATATTCTGATAAAATCATACTCAGTCAATGCATGCGCCTTTAAATATTATATCTCTAGCAAAAAATGCTTGATCTCCTCAACTGAAAGCTTTTCACAAGAAACTACCTGAAATAACAAAATCTTAAGTCAAACTTTGAAAGAACATATTAACCAGTATACAATTAGACTGGGCAATAAAATGATTTAGAGGCAAATTTCAAATGCCTGCTCCTATTTCTTACCTCGAGACGGGATGCAACAAGCATGGCTCCATTGATGGCAGTTACGCTGGCATCAGTGAGTTCAAAGCCGAAAGCAGTTGCGGCGTCCATAAATTTAGTGAACCCACCTCTTTTCTTCCCGAATATCGCCTTTATCCAGAATTTGTTCTCGTAGATTTGTGTCACAGTAATATCTGGCTATAAACATCAATAGCAACACTACAAGTTAAACGACCGAATTGTCAAGGGACAATATATTCATGGTGACCTTGTCAAACTAGTTAGAACCTGAATCCCAAGTGAGTTCATATCTTCTGCAGCATGACATTCTTCTTTCCTTGGCTCATTGCCTTCCACTGTTGAGGCGTCCACATCCCAAAGCTGGTCCTTAAGATGGTCCACAGTCTGCTGAAGCGTTTTAATGTGAGCGATTGCGTCTTCAACAATGGTTGATTTCTTCATCTAAAACAAGCTCCAACAGCAGAAAAAATCATAAAGATTTTATAAGGAAAAAATGAGCACCAAAATTGGAAATGCAGAGGGGAAAAAAGTTTGGTGTAGTTACATTTGTAATTTGAGGGACGACTCCGTGCCAGTTCCATCATCCTGTCATGAAGCCTCTGCCTCCTCCTGCGCTCAGCCTAAAGGTTCTTGGACGTACAAGGTTCATTCTTGTTGTTCCGTCTCTTACGACCGATCCTTCCCTGCTCGCCAATGCACAATTCGTCCATAGCAGAGCCTACGAATTGATCCATACTGCAGACATTGTAGTTAATTTGTGTCAAGGGGGGATAGAACAAGAGAAGAGAGCCCCTTCAGTGTTTTGTTAGTGTCTCGGGGGTTTGATATACTTCTATATATAGCCAGTGGTCACAAGGGTAACATGTCCTTTTGTGTGTGCCTCTGAGAGAAAGAGGCTGTTGAGATGCTATCGTTATGATTTTTGATGCTTGGCACGCTTTAAAGCCCAACTAACTTTGGCAAGAGAGAGATAGATGGGAGGGGAAGTGCTATGCCATTCGGTCTAAGTTATATACAATATACATACATACATACATATACATATTTAAAGTCGCACTTCCATCCATTCCTATGAAAGTTTCGTCCAAATAATGTCAGCCATTTAGATTGAAGTCAAGGGTGAGGATCGTCCCAATGGTCAAGGGCGTTGCATTTTACCTGGAAGTGGGCAAAACAGGTTAAATCATTTGTTTAAGTGATAAAAAAAAAAGGCCCAGAGTTTTATGTAATCAGGCTGAGGCTCATATATTGGGTTTGTTGTTTTGTTTTTGTTTTTGTTTTTTTTTCATTTTCAAAATTTTACTTCTATTGCGTTTCACCCCATCCTCCTCTCGTTCTTCGACGACACCAGATCGCCCACAGACTGAGGCTCAGTCTTTTTTTTTTTTCTTCTTTCCAAATGCGGATTAAATCTCATTTTTATTTTTATTTTGGTACTTCCTTTTTTCTCCCTTCTCCTTTTCACTTTTCCTGCCCACGACCCAAAACCAGTTTTAGAATATGCAAAAATCCGGTGACGGTAACCCTCCGGCGAACGACACCTGCACCATCATCATTAGAACCTACACTATTAAAGATTTTTTGAGTCGAATGGACGAGCCCAGAAATAATGCAAGTAAATAACATGTCTACCATGTGGAAGGTAGTGGAAGCTATGTTCAGATCTAGATCAAATAGTTCATCACTTGTTTTTTTTTTTTTTTTTTTAGAAATTTAAGTTTGTGATTTGGGTATGCCTTTTTTAGAATCTTGGGAAATTTTTTGTTTTCATATATAATTGGATGAAGATATGAAAGAGGAGAAAATTTTTCCCAAAGTTTTCAAACAGCAAAATGTTCTAATTTGTTTTGTTTTAAACATTTTTCCCGTTCTAAGCCCAGAGTTGGGATGGCATAAGGAACATATGGGAAGTTATGGGTTTTTTTTTGCTTGTCCTCGTTGTTTTGCACAGTTATGAATAAGGTTTTTCAAAGAAGAAAATTCCCATATAAACTCTTTGAGGAAAACAGAAAAAGATTAAAAAAAAAGCGTTTAAACTCTTTAAGAAAACAAAAAATGGAATAATCTCCACACAAAAAAAGGACGATAATGGTTGTAGGAGAAAAAAGAAAACATAGAAAGATGAGCTCGGATGGTAGTATTTTTAAAATAGGTGAAAATAATTTAGTTTTTAAAAATATGAATTTTTAAAAAATTTTGTTGAAAGTGTTTTAAAATTTGTCTAAAAAAAAGTGTAAAAATATTTCTAAAAATTTTTAAAACAATAACAAATAGGGCCATGCTATCGAAAATTTAAATTGTATCTGAAAAAAAAAAAGTTGTCTTTAGAGTCGCTTTGCTCGCAAACGAAACAATAGACTTTTTTGTATGGGCACTTGAAAAGTTCGTAGAAGCAATGGACAACAAAAAAACGTCGTCATCACTAACGAAGACCCCGCAACGCGTGCATCTATTGCATAAGGCAGTCCACATATTGTGTGGGTGGCATATCATGGAGAATGTGGGCAAACATGTCGAGGATATCACGTTTAAGCCTGAGTTCTAGACGCTCATTTACGATTACTACTAAAGAAGAGTTCATCCGCAAGTGGAATGCCTTGATCTCAACTCAACTACAAACAACGAGTGGATCAAAATGATGTCAATGCAAATGACACTATATACCATTGTTATCATTACTAATCCTTAATATTATTAAAAAAAATTCATTCTCCATACAAAAGACACCAAAAAATATTTGATTTTTTAACCACGGATATACGAGGGAAACAAAATTATACATGATGTCAGTACAAATTACATGTTAATATCGTTTAGTTACATCTTTATCATGACTCATTTAACCCAAAATGTTGATTTATGGGAATACCAAGACATAGTCCCAATAAAAATTTGATATTTCAATCTTTTTATACAATAAGTTACATATCATGTCAATGAAAGTTACGTTTTCTTATTCTCAAATTACGTGGTTGTTTCGTCTAGGCCATCCATATATTTTTTTGACATTAATGCCCACAAAATGCATAACAAATTGCAACTTCCCCATGTCATATTTTATAGAAACCGGTTGTAGCAGGTTGTAAGTAGATTATTTTTCTTAACCTACAACCCTAATAACGCTGCCAAGACTAATTAACTATAATAAAACCACATTAATCTACCTAAACCTATGATTAACTTTGGGTCCATCCGGAGCCCTACATACTTATAGTTTAATATATATTTTGAGCCATCAAATTATCCCTTTTTGGTGTGGAATTAAGTGAGACAAGGAAAGGTATATCTTATAGGCGCTTTAGAATACAAAATAAATGGATATTTAAGACACTCTAATTCCAAATTCTCTAAGCAAATTCTACGGGGCTAGTGATTTGTGCTATTGACTATTATTATTATTATTATTATCAACTTTCATGGTGGTTGTACAAATGAGTGAGGTTTGCTGGGGCGGACATAATCCTGCAAAGTACAATTAAATTGTTAGTAAATGCCAAAGATGTGGTATGTTATCCGTAAGAACTAAGAAGCTTGAACGTTAAGGAGATTAGTTGTTCCTTCATTTTTTTGGACCACAAGCAGCTAGTCTCTAGTGATGTTCTAAACAATCATCAATAGGTCGTTGTACATCACTCAGCTTGGGCGATGTACATTAGGGAGTCCTAGTGATGCACATTCTATTTTCTTATTTTTTATTTTTTTATCGATATGTTAGTTTTAATCTTTCGGAGCTAGAAAATTTTCAAAGGAATGGGTTATATTTATTCTTTAAGAGGCAGGGTTAAATTAATATTAAACTAATTAATTGTATAATGAGCTCTAAAATCTACAAATAAGCTTTTTCAGGAAACTAAAAATCTTTTTTTTTTTGGAAAATAACTAAAAATCTCATAAATATTTTTTCCTTACTGCTTGTATATACGTTTTGTTTTTTTTAGTCAACGTATATCTTTTATTTATTTATTTCTCTAGCCAAATAAATAAACATAAATGGATTTGTGTCCTAACTTTGCTTTATTTGATTGTGTATATAGTTAAGAATGTGAAATATATGCTCTTAACAATTTGAACGGGCGCACGTTAAAATAGGGTATATTGTCGGCCAGGCACATTTATGAATGGTCAAGTGAATGAGCATTTGATCTCTGATTTAATTCTACGAGCCAAAAGTTTCTTGAATTTATTTTTGAGGACAATGATGGTTCAAAATGTCTAAGTTCATATGATGTTCCAAAAAAATGTTTAAGTTTGTTAAATTCATATGGAATATATATACACACACACAAAGTAACAAAGCCAGAAAAATTAGTCAGGAATGACGAAATGCATAGTAACATAGTCAAAAAAATTTTAATGAAGAATATATAGAACTTTGGGGAGCGAAACATAATTTCATGGGCGGCGGTATATAATCTTAAGGGGTGGGATATAATTGTTATAAAATTTTATATACAATATCGAAAGAAAAAAGTTTAAGAGTAGCCGTCCACCCTAATCAGTATGTAGCTATGCTCTTGCACACATACACACACACATATATATATATATATGGTTGTGTTTGGTAAGAGGAAAATAAAAAAGATAGGTACGTGAGGAAAATACAGAACAAGGAGAACATGATTCCTTTATTGTATTTTATATGAAGTACCTATTTTAGAGGGGTTAGGATTGGAGTATTTTGAAGTACTTGAAATATCTCACACAATTTATTCTTTCTTACTTTTTT
Source organism: Artocarpus heterophyllus (assembly GCA_025403435.1). Lineage (NCBI taxonomy): Eukaryota > Viridiplantae > Streptophyta > Magnoliopsida > Rosales > Moraceae > Artocarpus > Artocarpus heterophyllus. The sequence continues at coordinate 9,231,839 of CM046349.1, forward strand.
TTCTCCTACCAAACAATCATGGGCTGGTACCAAAAGTTATCACTCATCCCCTCAAGCCTTTCACCAATTTTACTTTTCTCTCTTATCAAACAAGCTCTAAAAGTGGAAAATCAACTTTGAAAAAAAAAAAAAGACATGGAAAAAAGAAGAAGGAGAAATTGGCTGCAAACACGGTGGGGTTGGAGCTATATAAAATGCGGCACCCATGAGGCCGTAAAAGAATAATAAGCCGAGTCGGGCTGCTTGAGGGTTAAAAAAAAAATAGGATTCCACCTGACCCCTGTACGAATTGGCTGACCTGAATATTGAACATTGAAATATGTTGAGCAAATTTTAAAGACAACGAACTATATGCTCAAAAGGGCTTTAAAAAAGTTACTTTTAACTTAAATATTTAAAAGTTTTTTTTTTTTGACATGTTTGGATAAACTTATAAAAAGTATTTTTCGCTTTTATAAATATTTTTAAGAAAAACCAGTCATTTGATGCTTATTAATAAAAGTGCTTATGAAAAAATATTTTTATTTACGTTTTTGACCTTTTATTTAAGAATAACAAATTAAAAAATCCATCTATATCCTTAAACTATACTACTTTTTATACTAATACAAGCTTTTAATTTATTTAACCTCACAGGTTCAAAAGTAATTTTGAGAAAAAAAACATTTTTCTATACACTATTTAAACATTAATTAAAAATTCTAAGCTTATACTTCTTTTCTTCTACTGCTTAAAAAAAAAGAAAAAATTACATGTTATATCACATTTTTAAAAGTTGTGTTTATTTATATCATACTATTATTTATAATACATGCTAAGCTATGTCACAAATAAATATGTGTGGCATTTATAAAAAATAAATCTTAAAAAATAGTGTTTATGAAAATTCTTTTAAAAACAAAAGCACAAACTATCGCAACCAGGCCCTTAGTCCTGGTTGGTGGTACCAACTCTCACCTAGGGCCCGTTTAACATTTGCTTTTAGATGTTGTTTTTAGTTTTTGTAACCGCCTGTAGCAATTTTGGGTGTTTGGTAAAACTTGTTTTTATAAAGTTGCTTTTAAAAAGTACCATCAAATAGGAAAAGTTGAGAAGCAGGTCAAACATTGCTTTTTTACAACAGCTTCTGCTATCATAATTTGAAATTACTAAACTAAACTTAATAATAATACATAATTCACAATATTAATCCATTTTTCATAATAAATTAAAATAATATTAATACCAAAAGTTTACAATTAAATTACAGGGTAACAATTTTAATGCCGTTGTGCTTTTTTTAGAGTGATTTTTTTATGTGGACATATAATTTATCTCGTTTAATAAAGGTAATTTATTTTTCTCATAATATCTTAAATAAATATAAAATTATATTTTTTAGCATTTTAATATATGAATATTACGTATGTAAAATAAAATTAAAAACTAAAACTATAAACATGTTTAGTAAGTTATGTCTATTTTTCACAGTAATTTTATATATAGTTTATCAAATACCTACAATTCTACTTTAGGTGTTTATAACAACTTTAAAAATAATTTACTAAACGTCTACTTGCTTTTGATTAAAAGCACATCACAATAAAAACATCTCAAAAAAAAACAATAGCACAACATAATAATACCAAACTGTTCATTGCCATCAAAATGTAAATTTAAAAAGATTCTTATAAAGTTTACGTAGAAGACAACAATCACTACCCTTTTTCCCTTAAAAAACAAGACTTTAAGACTTTATTTATTTATTTTTTAAATACGAATTACAACAGTGTTTACAAAAATATTCATTTCGACAAGCTAACGGCAAAGATTTATGCCTTTTTTTTGGCTTGAAATGCAAGGATTTATGTAATTAATTATTGCACCCGCCCTATTACCTCAAAGTTGTGTTTAACTCATTTCTCCTCCAGCCCCAAAACGGCGAAACCTCCCGAAAAGGCACAAACAATGTCGTTCTCTCAGTTCCTTCAACGCGCCTTCTCAACCTTCGCCCAGACAAACGGCGGCACCGTCATCAAGTCGGCCGCCACCCATCTCTACAAGGAACGCAACCTTAAACGCCTCGTTCAGAAGTTCAAGAAGTCCTCTGAGGTCGACCGTTTCCGAACCAAAACCGGCATTTACGAAGACAACGTTCGCCGCCTCGCCTCCGCCAAACGCTTCAAATGGATCGAAGAGATCCTGGAGGACCAGAGGAAGTACAGCGATTACTCCAAGGAAGGCTTTGCCGTCCGGCTTATTTCTCTGTACGGCAAATGGGGTATGTTCGAGAATGCCCAGAAGATGTTCGACGAAATGCCCAGGAGGAACTGCGTCAGATAGTGCTGTCGTTTAATGCCCTTTTGGCGGCTTGCGTTAACTCGAGGAAGTTCAACTTGGTTGATGGGGTTTTCCGAGAGGTTCCGGTAAAGTTGGCCATTGAACCGGATTTGGTATCGTACAACACGGTCATCGTTTTGCCAGATGGGTTCGTTGGATTCGGCGCTTTCCGTGCTTGATGAAATGGAGACCAAGGGAATTAAGCCTGATGTGATTTCGTTCAATACGCTTTTGAGTGCATTCTACGGGAGTGATCGGTTTGCTGATGGTGATCAAATATGGGGCCTGATGGAGAAGAAGTTTGTCGTTCCGGACATTAGGAGCCACAATGCCAAGTTGCTTGGATTGGCTTTCAACGGGAAAACAAATGAAGCTGTTGATTTGATCGGCGAGATGAGGGCGAAGGGGATCGAACCTGACGTATTTAGCTTCAATTTGGTAATTTAAGGTTTTATTAAGGAGGGGAACTTGGAGGGAGCTAAGCAGTGGTACAGTGAAATGAGAAAGAGCGAGTGTTTGCCGACTAAGACGACCTTTGGGAAACTTATTCCCTTTCTTCGTTAGCAGGGGGATTTGGAGCGTGCGTTTGAGCTCGCCGAGGAAGTTTTCACAAGGCGGTTCCTTCTAGATGTGGCATTATTGCAGCGTGTAGTGGATGACCTGGTTAAGGCGTCCAAGGTTGAGGAAGCAAAGAAGCTTGTGGAGCTCGGAAAGAACAATGATTACCGTCGGTACTGCCTGAAGTTGCCTTCGGAGAACTAGTTCATGCCTTTACTGTGATTCTCTTTCGTTGTAGGTTAAGTCCTTTGTAGTTTTAGAAGAAAATTCTGAAGAAAAAAGGGTTCTTCTTTAGTTCACCCCTTGAGATGGGAGTTTGAATAATTCCCTAGTCCTTTTTTCCCCGCAAAAATGCCTCTAGACTAGTAGTGCAATGAAATTATCATTTTTTTTTCTTATCTTCTTCATATAATTTTAATAAATTTTATATATTGTCTTCTCTTGCTGGTAAGATTCATAATTTCCTCGTTATTTGTTTTTTTCTAGCACCTAACATTTTCTGAGGCAGAGTACTTGGTATGTATGATCTCTCTCCATATTTGTTGGAGGCCTATAATGACTTCTCTTTGTAATTTCTGGTTTGAGGTTTATTGCTGCTTAGAATATTGCGGAAAGGGAATTATAATTAAGGTGTTTGGAAGAGATTGTGAACAGTATAAAACTCTCATATATTACAGTGTATAGCTTTCACATATTAAAGCTCTCAAACTTATATTGATGGTTTAAACTACTTTCTCAAATTTAAACGGCTGTTTCTGAATTCTTACATGAGAAAAGCTGATGTTAAACGTAAAGAGAAGACTACCATTACGTTCTTTCTTGGGCTGTGGGAAAGTGGTGCTTATTTTGATTCTGGAGTGGGATTGCCATTGTTTTTCATAAACCACAAATTCCAAGTAGTTTCAAGCCATATATTATTCATAGCTTCTTTGTTAACTACCGGAAACTTATAACTGTAAGAAACCTTGGATAATTCATTCAAACGGGAAACGTGAAAGAATTACAATTCTCAGCGTATATGAGGAAGCAAGCAAATACTGGACTATCTCATGCTCGAGTTGCCACTGGATCAACTTTGTGGACTTTTCACTTTGTGAACACTCGGAAACAATAGAATTGGAGTGTCGTTTGTTTTCATCTTACTTTTTTCTGTAGGTTATCCTCTGTGAACGTAATTTTTGAGGAAGATGCATCAAAATGTCCTACATTCTTGCTGTGTGAGAACTTCCTTTGTGGAAGATAAAGACAGTTAATGGAATTCAGTGTATATATAGGGATTGTCCATCATTCGCCTGAAAGGGCATACGATTATGGGTTATGCAATAGAAAGTAGAAAATATATCTATGATCATGAAAAGGTGACACAAACTCCAATAATATAATGACATAACTCCGGTATGTTCGTTTACTTGTTTTTGTCAATAATATCATGTTATATCAATTAAAATATTATGCTACAACTTTTAATTAAAATATCATATTATTTAAATTATTTTAATTGATGTGTTATGATATTATTACGAGGATATAGAAAAGGACAAAAAAAAAAAAAGGATATGTGAGCTGAAATTATAATGTACATGGAAACACAAACATTTACAAACAATTTATTTCACTTGTAAACTCGAATAAAATAATCAAGAAGATAGCGTGTACTGCACTTTTTAAACAGAAACGTAAAGAGATACACCAAAGATCGAGTGCACACGTTAACTTGTAGGTAAATTCTTTACAATTGATGGATATATTTGATCAGTTGAATTTGCGAATTCATAGCAGTATGACCACACACAAAATGCCAAAAAAAAGTCTAATGGAGGAAAAAACAACCTAAAATTAAACAAATACAAAAGTATGCCGAGCTAAAAGTCATTATTATTACAATCGAAGCAAACAGAATAGAAAAATATATATAAAAAAACACCGACAATATGACAAAGCTTCTTGCTAGGAGATAACCTTTAAGTTTCGACTTTGAAACAATGAGAAAAGATCTGGCATCAAATGAGGGGAAAAGCATTGCCGACATGCCACCGAACCAACACGTTGGCACCACACCTGTGGCCCAACTTAACCGCCCAACACACACTATCTGAGATGAGACCTCAAGAGAGTAGGGATCTTGAAGAAGTAACATGCTTGGAATGCCTCCCAAAAACATCCTGCACCTCCACCCCATTCCGTCTCTGATTTAGTACCTATGTCATTAGATAACAGAACTCTTCCCCACCACCATTTGGGCCTCATCGTATGAGCTCGTGGACGAAAACAAAAGTTTGGGAGATTGGCAACATGCTCAGAGACAATGCTAGCAAGCCAGCCAAAGTACTCCTTTTCTTTTTTTTCTTTTTTTTTTTTCTCTTTTCTTTCCCCTCTCTTTTGTAGAGCCAGCTATGTTTTTTAACTTTAATATGATATTTATTCAACATAACATTAGCGTAGAAAAAGTATAAGAATAGTGTGTTAACTAAATTTCTTAGTGCTACACGTTTTCAAACTTTTTGTTTATATATGTCAGAGGGAAGTATGGTAGGATTTTAGTATAATCTAATGATCCAAAACCACGCAATGTTTATATATTCTTTTATTTTTAAAAGATTACATTTAAGACTTGTATTTGATTGTATATTAGAGGGTTGGTACCTCAATGTTGAGATAATACAAAATCAGTAGGGTACTAAAAAAAAGCCTTCACGGTTCTGACACTCCGTGCTTCTTTTTTGGAACTTAAAAAAAAAAATCGTTGATACCTTCAAATAAAAATTCCAATTTTATTCAATTCATAAAAAAATAACAAAAAATTTTAAAAAGGTATTTTATGCCTTTTAGAATGATTTTTTATTTTTATTTTTATTTTTATATGATATATTTCTTATCCCTAATCGTAATATATGTTTCAATTGAATAAATTTGTGACCTTTATTAAAAGGGAAAAACAGCCCAACATAATTTTCAATTTTTATTATATTCTGGCACGACAAATAATTGTCATAAAATTTAACTGCAGCGTCGAACACTTTGTCTAGAAGCAAACCCAAAAATGTCTGCGGTCAATCGTCGTCTTGGCATCTTCACCAGATCACTCCCTGCAACAACAAGAACCAAAAACAACGTCACTGTCAAATCATTGACCACAAAAGCCTCCTCCACTGGAGGAACCCAGCTCCAGAACCTGGTAGACAGGTTCAAAAAATCCTGCGACTCCCAACGCTTCCGACACAACCAAGGCAACTACAGCCGCAATGTCCGCCGTCTGGCCGCCGCCAAGAAGTTCTCCATGATCGAAGACATCCTAGAACACCAAAAGAAGTACGACGACATACGCCGCGAGGGCTTCGCTGTCCGCCTGATCGGCTTGTACGGCGAATCGGGCATGTTTGAGCATGCACACAAGTTGTTCGACGAATTGCCTGTGCTGAACTGCGAGCGGACTGTTAAGTCGTTCAATGCGCTCTTGAAGGCTGCGCTTGACGCAAAGAAGTTTGACAAAGTTGTTGAGGTTTTCAAGGATCTGCCTTCTAGAGTTTCTATAGAACCAGATATGATCTCGTATAATATTGTCATCCATGCATTTTGCGAGATGGGTTCTTTGGATGAAGCGCTATTGGCTTTTGGTGGATTGGAGGACAATGGGATGGAACCTGATCTTGTTACTTTTAATACGCTTCTCAATGCGCTTTATAAGAATGATCGGTTTTCAGAAGGAGAGAAGATATGGGATATGATGGAGAGCAAGAATGTTGTTCCTAATGTAAGGACTTATAATTCAAGGCTGCGAGGAATGTTCTGTAACTATAGAATATTAGAGGCAGAAAAGTTGGTTTGTGAAATGGAGAGCAAGGGAATCAAACCTGACGTGTTTAGTTACAATGCTCTAATCAAAGGATTCCGTGACAGCGGGAATTTGGATGAAGCTAAGATATGGTATGGTGAACTTGAAAAGAATAAATGCACTCCAAACATGGCGACTTACATGATCCTTATTCCGGCTCTCTGCAAGGCGGGTGATCTCGATAAGGCTTTTGAGCTTTGCTTGGATGCTAACAATCGTGGAATTTTTCTAAAAAGGACCATGTTTAAGGAGGTAGTCGAAGCACTTGTCGAGAAAGGAAAGATAGAGGAAGCATCCGAGCTTCGGAATTTGATCAGGAATGAATTATGAAATGTGATTGCCTATGGTGATATAGGGTTTTTGCGCTCTTTTGACAATAATCTCTTTTGTTGTCAGATTCTTGTTAGCTATAATGCTGACATTTATTTGAGTCCATGTATTCCGCTGCAATTAGAGATTTTTGTCTTTCTTCAAATAGTTTTGGTAATTCATATGTTGCCTTGTTTCTAATGATATCATGTCTTTCTCTTCTTAAATTCTTTTTCTGATGGGATTGTTCCCCTATGCCCTGTTCTTGAAAACTAACCATATCTGTGGAACTGAAAAAACTTGAATTGTTACTTCAATGGCATATGAGTATTGTCTGCAGGACTGTATGAGCCTGTATAATTTGTTAGTGTGGATTGTGATCGGCATCTTATGCTGTACAAAACTGCAAAAATTTTCATTCATACAGCGTATCAGAGAAATTAATAGTTGAGATCATTTATTCGTAACTTTGGACTCTAAGTGCATTAATTTTAGCTTCATGCGAATCAGGGCAGCTAACATTCATAAACCTTATTTTGTAATTCTCGACTCTTTCTCTCTGGTATTGGAATCTAGTAATTTGTTTATTTACAATACGTATACATTATGATCATTAACAACTTTATCTTCTTTAATAGAACATGGTATGTCTTATTAATTTAAATCCTCTAAGATAAGAGGTTCAACACGAGAGGGATAGTTCTTAATGAGAGATATCATCCACAGTAGATGCTTAACTTTGCCCGTTCGCTGACTTCCAAATGGTAACACTATTGGACAGCATTTTTTCAGCTCAAGTACTAAAATCGACACTGCATCGAAGATGTTCTAAATTTGCCCTCAGCTTAGGGAGGATATTTATGGATAGGAAAATTGTTATACTTGTATTTTTCGTCTTGTTATGGAGGATTTAATAATCGAATGAAAAGTTGAGGCTTTTCATATGTGTGTGTGTGTGTGTGCATGTATATATATATATATATAGACACACACACAATAGAAAAAGCAACTGAAAATTTTTCAAAATTTAATGGGATTTTGTTACATTCTAAAATTTGGGGACACACTAATTGGGTGCAAAGTTTTGGGGGTACAAGTAGTAATAGCCCTATAGATAATACGAAGGTATTTATGTATTACAATCATTGTTATTACAATCTAAGCAAGCAAAAATGGAGAATTATAAAATGATCACTAACAATAATGGCAAAGCTTCTAGTTAAGAGATTGACTTCAGCGTCCGATACAAAAAGAAAAGAACGAACATCAAATTTGGGGGAAAAGCATTGCTAACATGCCGCCGAACCATCACACCAACACCACATGTACAGCCCTACAACCTAACCGCCCAACATGCACTATCTGGGATGAGACCACAAGAGAGTAGGGATCTCGAAGAAATGACGTGCTCGGATTGCTGCCTAAGAACATCTTGCACCCCTCCCCATTCTGTCTCAGATTTGGCACTTATGCCATTAATGAAGGAAAGTCACCCCCACCACTATCTTGACCTCATCGTATGAGCTTGTGGCTGAAAACAAAACTGTAGGAGTTTGGCAACATACTTAAAGACATTGTTAGCGTTTCGCCCAAAACACTCCTTTTCTTTCTCTATCCTCCTTGGGGCCGGCTACGTTTCTTAACATTGATACGACATTTATTCAACGTAATACTAACATAGAAAAGATACGAGAATAGTATGCAATAACTAAATTTTTTGGCCCTACCTCTTTTCGACATTAGTGTAACGCCCCTATATGGGGGTTAACAGTTTTTAATGAGATAAAATAAAAATAAATAATAAAAGTAAAACCTTAAAGATTAAAATTTGCCCGGGACTTAAATGAAAACTCTCAACTCAAAAATAAAAATATAAACGACAAATAAACCACAGTTTTAATGTAGCACCTTAAATTTAATAATTTAAACTGTTGTCATCATCATTTTAACCCTCAACACATTGTAATACAGTCACAGAAAGTAACAATTGATGCTTACATTATCATGAAGAACATTCTCAACGATTGAAGCAGTCCCAATGTAATATAGTTACATCACTTCCTCAACTATATTTCTCGTAGCCACCTCACACTTAGTGAGTCCTGAAAAGATATAAACATAAGGGTATGAGCAACACTATGCTCAGTAGAGAAAGCCATTACTCACCTCTATCATTACCACATTAAAATATGCATGGTTAGTAAGTTACATCATATTCCAGATTATGAGGTTTATTATGATCACATCTTATGGATACCGTAGTTAATCGTTACCAAGTGTCATAATTACACATTTATACAAATATTATCAATCATCATTGTTCCTAGGTATCCATGTTAAATTGAGTATCACTCAACTCATCGAAACCCAAATGGGCGCACTTGATCACCCTATAAACATTCCAAGGGTGTTCCGATGAGGGGACATCAAGCCCCGAGTCCTCACCAAATCGATTCCTGTACAGTGTGTTCTGGGACTTTCAACCCAAGGAAGCGTCATCGCCTTCCCCCTATTTTACCTTTTAGGGTATTCATGCCCAAGGACGTAACCGTCGCCCTCTTCATGTCTCACAATTTCTCTATATTGAATCATTATCAATAGAGTTAGTTTTCCTAACCATGCTTCTCAATTTATAACATGTGTCAATTCATTATGTTCCTCGCCGTACAATACAAGACGAGTCCATGTCATAGTTTCATATGTGATAATCATATAATATCAGTTCAACATAGATATATATATATTGCGGCAAAACAATCAATTTTAATTCTATAAAAACCTCACAAAAGATGAGTAATAGAATCCCTACCTTTTAAGCTTATCAACAGTCTCTTAATCCTGGAATCAATTAACGTTAGCTCCATACTCCCTTGATCCTAAGGCGTGCATAAGGACAATTAAAACTAAAGCACAACATACAACTACATTCATAAAATTTATTTTAATTTAATCTTAGAATTTCAAGAAATAACCACTGCCCATAGAGGTATTATAAAGTTTAACAATATAAATTTTCTGTCTAGGGCATATACACTTAGACTTCATACATATGCTCCAAAATAGCAACAAACATATACTTAGGTTTAAGAACGCAAATTTGAATAATCCTTTAGTATAAAAGAAAATTTATAAATGAAAGACTAAATTTGTTCATAAGATTCTAACCTCGGATTATGGTTAGTTGGAAGCTTGAAATGGTTTCAAAACAGGTTCCTTTACTTCGGTATGACTGAAATTCTTGCTCAAATGGAGGTGATGGTGGCTGATTTTTATGGCTGCCTTGAAGAAGTTCTCTAAGTATTTTGCTTCAGCAAAGAAATAAGAAGAAGAGTGTGGGAACCGTGGAAGAGAAAGGAAGAAAAGATGAAGTCTTTGAAAAGAAGTGATAGAAACAATTATAGAGGAGACATGTTGAAGCATGTCACGGAGGAAATAAAGAAAATGAGGGTCAAGAGTAGTTGGAAAAGATATCCTTATGTCTCATCTAAAGACTTTAACACACATAATGCCAATATGACATTTTTGAGATTTATTAGAAGTTCTAAGGCTTTTTAGTAATCATACTAAATAAATATAGGAGAATTTTAAAAAATTTAAAAATAGATAAAAATAAATATTATAAAATAAATTTAAATGAAGCAATTTTTTTTATACATTAAAAATTAATTTAATTACCTCAATACCCGTTAGGAGAATAACGGGTGTCACAATTAGTGTTGCGTTGCTTGAATTATACTTCTTGCTTATATATGTTATGGGGAAAGTATGGTAGGCTTTTGGTGTAATCTAATGGTCCAATCTACACATATTCTTTTATATCTGAAAACACACATTTAATGTCTTGTATTTGATTGTATTAGAGGATTGGTCACCTCAATGTTGAGATAATACAAAATCAGTACTCTGCACTACTAAAAAAAAAAAAAAAACCTACAAGTGCTCTGCTCCGCTGCTCCGTGCTTCATTTTTGGTACTTAAAAAAACAGTTAATCTCCTATAATATTGTCAGCCATGCATTTTGCGAGATAGGTTCTTTGGATGAAGCGCTATCGGCGGTTGGTGGATTGGAGGACAATGGGATGGAACCTGATCTTGTTATTTTTAATACGCACTGTAACCGTTGCAACATTTTTTAACTGTTTCAATAAGGAATTGAAACCAATTTATTTTGTTGCAATTATTGGCTCATATTTATGCCCATTAACACTCTTTGGTAACTGATTTTTCTTGGGTGCTATTTATTTCCTTGATGGAAGGAAATGAGTGCTGAAGAGAGAAATCCAAAAAAAAAAAAAAAATTTCACGTACAGTTTTTGTGAAACAAAATTAGGTCCCCAAGTTCCGAAAATTCCATTAAGAATCTTACACCATCAATTGAGTTTTTGTGAGAACTTGGAAGCATCCCAAGTGCATGCAGTCACAGGACACCGTTGGACAGCAATGGCAAGAGGTAAATATGTTTTCACGCTTCCGTTTTAATTCTATATGCATAAAGCTTTAAGCATGTTAGAATCAGTTTATATTTTACACGCTCTTCAATGAGCTTTATAAGAATGATTGGTTTTCAGAAGGAAAGAAGATATGGGATATGAAGGAGAGCAAGAATGTTGTTCCTGTTGTTTTGTGACCCAAAATCTGTGGCAGTAAGGCAGCGCCGCGGCGCTTGAAAGCAGGGCCGCGGCGCTACAATCCAGCGTCGCAGCACTTGAAAGCAGCGCCGCGGCGCTCTAATCAGAAAACCAGCGCCGCGGCGCTCCAACGCCGCCAGATAGTGTATTTTACGTTTTTACGTGTTCTTGGGTTATTTTGGGTTAGGGTTTGAGTCCTCATACATATAAATACATCATATTCTCCATAGAGTGACATCAGTGAGTCACATTAGAGAGACACATTAGAGAGTCACAAATTTTCATAGAGATCATAGTGTTGAGAGTGATACAGAGAGCTCAGTCTTGTGAGTTTGTGAGTGATTGAGTGAGTGAATTTCTGTATTTGAGTGCTCTAAACACCGTTGTAATTTCCGTTTTGTGATTAGTGGATTGCTTCTCCTCTGCCCGTGGTTTTTTCACCCTTTATTAGGGTTTTTCCACGTAAATCTTGTGTGTAATTTTCTCTCTATTTCTTGTTGCTTATTGCTTTGATTTCTAACAAGTGGTATCAGAGCTTTGGCTTTGATTTGCAATGGCAACCTGAAATTCGATATTCCGCTGTTGGATCGCACAACGAGGTTTTCTCTATGGCAAGTGAAGATGCGGGCTGTTCTGGCGCAGATGGACCTTGATGATGCGCTATTGGGTTTCGATAAGATGCCCTCATCATGGTCGAAGGAGGAAAAGGAGCGTAAGGACCGAAAGGCTTTGTCCCAAATACACCTTCATCTGTCAAATCAGATTTTGCAGGATGTACTGAAGGAGAAGACTGCTGTTGCTTTGTGGCTCAAGCTGGAGCAATTATGCATGACCAAGAGTCTTACTAGCAAACTTCATTTAAAGCAGCGTCTATACTCTCACCGAATGTCTGAAGGTACGTCTCTTGAGGATCACTTAACTGTGTTTAAGGAGATTGTGTCTGATTTGGAGGCTATGGAAGTTAAGTATGATGAAGAAGACCTTGGGTTAATTTTATTATGTTCACTGCCTTCATCATATGCCACATTTAGGGATACTATCTTGTATAGTCGGGACACTCTTACCCTAGATGAGGTTTATGAGGCTTTATTTTCTAAAGAAAAGATGAAGCAGTTAGTTACTGGATCTGAAACACAAGGAGAGGGTCTAGTTGTTAGAGGTAGAACCCAAGAGAGAAGTTCTGGGACTGAGATTAGAGGTAGGTCTAAATCCAGAAATAAGGAAAAGTACTGTAACTATTGCAAGAAGAAAGGGCACATTAAAACTGAGTGTTATAAGCTGCAGAATAAAAGCAAGAGGGCTGAAAATCAGAAGGGGAAGAAACCAGATGCTGGTGAGGCTAGTGTCGTTGAAGAAGGCTCTGGTGGTGAGCTTTTGGTAATTTCTGATGGTGATTCTAAACCCTGTGAAGATTAGGTTCTTGACTCTGCATGTACATTTCATATGTGTCCCAACCGGGACTGGTTTTCAACATATGAAACGGTTCCTAAGGGCTCTGTTTTGATGGGAAACAACGCCCCATGCAAAGTTGTTGGTATTGGTACTATCAGAATCAAAATGCATGATGGCATAGTGAGGACACTAGGTAATGTGAGGCATGTCCCCGATCTTAAGAGGAATTTAATTTCCTTAGGTACTCTTGATGCTAAAGGGTACAAGTACACTGGTGAAGGTGGAGTTCTGAAAGTCAGTAAAGGCGCTCTTGTGATGATAAAAGCACAAAAGAAGACTGCTAGTTTGTATGTTCTGCAGGGTACTACAGTTGTTGGTGATGCAAAAGTTACTACTTCCACTATGTCTGATGATGATCTCACTAAGGTATGGCATATGCGACTGAGGCATATGAGTGAGCTTGGGATGGCAGAGCTGAGTAAGCGAGGGCTCCTTAATGGACAGTGCACAGGTAAGATGGAGTTCTGTGAGCACTGTGTTTTTGGAAAGCAGAAGAGAGTTCGATTTGGCAAAGGCATTCACAACACAAAAGATATTTTAGAGTATGTTCATTCTGACCTTTGGGGACCGTCTACTGTTCCTTCTTATGCTGGTGCTAATTATATGCTTACCATCATTGACGACTACTCCAGAAAATTATGGACATTCTTTTTGAAGCAGAAGAATGATGTCTTTGTTACATTCAAAGATTGGAAGACCATGATAGAAAAGCAGACCGGTAAACCAGTTAAACGTCTCCGCACTGATAATGGCTTGGAGTTTTGTTCAAATGAATTTAATACCTTCTGTAAATCAGAGGGAATTCTGAGGGACTTAACAGTCCGACGTACTCCGCAGCAAAATGGTGTGGCCGAGAGGATGAACAAGACGTTGATGGAGAAAGTACGCTGCATACTTTCTAATGCTGGGCTACCTAAGTCATTTTGGGCTGAAGCCGCTTCTACAGCTTGCTATTTGGTCAATCGCTCTCCTTCCATCGCTATTAACAAGAAGACTCCACAAGATATGTGGTCAAGAGAACCTGCAGATTACTCAAATTTAAGAATTTTTGGCTGTCCTGCTTATGCTCATGTTGACAATGGAAAATTGGAGCCTAGATCCATGAAGTGTATATTTCTTGATTACAAGCCTGGTGTTAAAGGCTATAAGTTATGGTGCCCGGAAACCAAGAAAGTTATTATTAGTAAAGATGTTGTGTTTGATGAGACTTTCATGTTACGTGGGACATCTACTACAGGGTCTAGTGATATTGATCGGGATAGATCTAGCAAACAGGTGGAGTTTCAAATAGAGACAAGTACCTCATCCGATTCTACTTCCCAGTCAAGTTCAGAAAGTCAAGGCGATAGTGCTTTCCAATCGCCATCACCGTCGCCACCACAGTACTCTATTGCTAAGGATAGGCCGAGGAGAGATGTTAGGCCTCCACAGAGATATGTTAAGGTCGACTTAGTGGCTTATGCTTTATCAGTGGCAGAAGGTATTGAGTCTGGTGAAGAACCTTCTACTTATTCAGAGGCGGTTGATTCAGTTGACTCTGGCAAGTGGATGATTGCTATGCAGGAGGAGATGGAATCCCTACATAGGAATGGCACATGGGATTTGGTGAAGTTACCCAAAGGGAAGAAAGCTGTTCACTGCAAATGGGTATTTAAAAGAAAAGAAGGCACACCGGGAGTAGAAGATGCTAGGTACAAGGCTAGACTGGTTGCAAAAGGATACAGTCAGGTTCCAGGTGTTGACTTTATAGATGTATTTTCTCCTGTGGTTAAGCATAGCTCAATTTGAGCTTTGCTTGGTATTGTGGCTACTTATGATCTTGAGCTTGAGCAGTTAGATGTGAAGACTGCATTTTTGCATGGAGAGCTCGAGGAAGATATTCACATGCAGCAACCTGAGGGTTTCATTGTTACAGGTAAAGAAGACTATGTTTGTTCGTTGAAAAAGTCTCTTTACGGTTTGAAACAGTCTCCTAGGCAGTGGTATAAGAGATTTGACTCATTTATGATCGCTCATGAGTTTAAGAGGAGTAGCTATGACAGTTGTGTCTACTTCAAGAAGGGTGATGATGGGTCCTTTGTTTATTTGCTCTTATATGTTGATGATATGTTGATTGCTGCTAAGGATAAAGGAGAGATTAAGAAGTTAAAGGCTCAACTCAGTAGAGAGTTTGAGATGAAGGACTTGGGAGCTGCCAAGAAGATTCTCGGCATGGAGATTTTGAGAAATAGAAAGGCAGGTAAGCTTTATCTGTGTCAGAAAGGCTATATTGACAAAGTTTTGCACAGGTTCAACGTGCAGAAAGCAAAACCAGTGAGCACTCCGTTAGCAGCACATTTCAGACTTTCAGCTGCATTAGCTCCACAGTCAGATGATGAGGTTGAGTATATGTCACGTGTTCCATACTCTAGTGCAGTAGGTTCTCTCATGTATGCTATGGTATGTTCTCGCCCAGATTTATCATATGCAGTCAGTGCAGTTAGTAGATACATGGCAAATCCAGGTAAAGAGCACTGGAAAGCAGTGCAATGGATTCTTAGATACTTGCGTGGTACTACTGACGTTTGTTTGCACTTTGGGAGGACTAGGGATGGTGTTGTGGGATATGTTGATTCTGATTATGCTGGAGAGTTGGATAAGAGGAGGTCACTTACTGGGTATGTGTTTACAATTGGTGGTTGAGCTATCAGTTGGAAGGCTACCTTGCAGGCTACTGTTGCTTTGTCTACTACTGAGGCAGAATATATGGCTATTACAGAGGCTTTCAAAGAAGCTATTTGGTTGAAGGGCCTATTTGGAGAACTCAGTGAAGATTTGAAGACTTCTGTGGTGATGTGTGACAGTCAGAGTGCTATTTTTCTCACTAAAGATCAAATGTTTCATGAGAGGACGAAGCACATTGACGTTCGTTATCACTTTGTTTGTGATATTGTTGCTCGTGGTGATATTGTTTTGAGCAAAATTAGTACACATGATAATCCTGCCGATGTGATGACTAAGTCGTTACCTACAGCTAAGTTTGAGCATTGCTTGAACTTGGTTAGAGTTCATGCTCGTGCCGGTTAGTTGCCCATTGGGGCTTTATGGAAGAGGTGGAGAATTCGGTTAATCACATGTTGGAGTTCTTTATGGTGGATTTTGTGTCAAGGTGGAGATTGTTGTTTTGTGACCCAAAATCTGTGGCAGTAAGGCAGCGCCGCGGCGCTTGAAAGCAGGGCCGCGGCGCTACAATCCAGCGCCGTGGCGCTTGAAAGCAGCGCCGCAGCGCTATAATCAGAAAACCAGCGCCACGGCGCTCCAACGCGGCCAGATAGTGTATTTTACGTTTTTACGCGTTCTTGGGTTATTTTGGGTTTGGGTTTGAGTCCACATACATATAAATACATCATATTCTCCATAGAGTGACATTAGAGAGACACATTAGAGAGTCACAAATTTTCATAGAGATCATAGTGTTGAGAGTGATACAGAGAGCTCAGTCTTGTGAGTTTGTGAGTGATTGAGTGAGTGAATTTTTGTATTTGAGTGCTCTAAACACCGTTGTAATTTCCGTTTTGTGATTAGTGGATTGCTTCTCCTCTGCCCGTGATTTTTTCACCCTTTATTAGGGTTTTTCTACGTAAATCTTGTGTGTAATTTTCTCTCTATTTCTTGTTGCTTATTGCTTTGATTTCTAACAGTTCCTAATGTAAGGACTTATAATTCGCGGCTGCAAGGAATGTTCTGTAACTATAGAATATTAGAGGCAGAAAAGTTGGTTTGTGAAATGGAGAGCAAGGGAATCAAACCTGATGTGTTTAGTTACAATGCTCTAATCAAAGGATTCCGCGACAGCGGGAATTTGGAGGAAGCTAAGATATGGTATGGTGAACTTGAAAAGAATGCAGCTTGTGTGATCCTCATTCCGGCTCTCTGCAAGGCGGGTGAACTCGATTAGGCTTTTGAGCTTTGCTTGGACGCTAACAATCGTGGAATTTTTCTAAAAAGGACCGTGTGTAAGCAAGTAGTCGAAGCACTAGTCGAGAAAGGAAAGATGAAGCATCCGAGCTTCAGAATTTGATCAGGGCATGAATTATGCAGTGTGATTGCCTGTGGTGAGATAGGATTTTTGAGCTCTCATAACGATAATCTTTTTTGTTGTCGAAGTCTTGTTTAACTATAATGCAGACATTTATTTAAGTCCATATATTCTGCTGCAATTAGCAATTAGCAATTTTTGTCTTTCTTCCATACACCAAGCACTACACTTAGATTTATTAGGTTTGTTACTAAAATATCGGTATTAAACCCGAAACTTCCGGCGGATGGCCAATAACTCAAGGAAGGGAAAGGATCGGTTACATTTTTCATATGATCTCCTCTTTCTTATTCTTATAGATAGACTAATTGTCTATATTTTTTTTTTTATTTATTCTAGTATTTTCCTCCTATTTTCTAAAACTACTAAATAAAGTATAATATATTATCATTTTGGATTTTTTTTTTTATATTGTAAACTTCCAACAAAATAAGAATGATACTTATTAGAACTAGGTATCGGGTTTTATGTCATGTAAGTGTTGAATTATCTCATTTGTTTCAATACTTGTTGAAATTCCAATAGATTAAGAGAGTAAAGGAAGAAAGCGAATTAGTATGCCAATTCTTTTTCCCCCCAATAAGTCCTTCGTTGTTGTCCGAACAAAAATAAATCTGAATGTAATTCAAAAAAAGCAAGAGCAGCAAATCCAAGGAAATAAATTGTTTTCTAACGATATCATGTTTTTCTCTTCATAAATTCTTTTTCCGATGGGATTGTTCCCCTATGCCCTGTTCTTGAAAACCAACCATATCCGTGGAACCGAAAAAACTTGAATTGTTACTTCAACGGCATATGAGTATTGCCTGCAGGACTGCATGAGCTTGTACAATTTGTTAGTGTGGATTTTGAACGGCATCTTATGCTGTACAAAACTGCAAAAAATTTCATTCATACAGCTTATCAGAGAACTTAATATTTGAGATCATTTATTTGTAACTTTGGACTGTCACTGCATGAATTTTAGCTTCACGCGAATCAGGGCATCTAACATTCATAAACCTTATTTTGGAATTCTCGACTCTATCTCTTTCATATTGGAATCGTGTAGTCTGTCCCTGTTGAGGGTAAGCTCGGCGCCTCCATCGAGGACCCTAACTTGGTGGTCGGCAACTCAGTTCGGCAGACATAGGCTACCGCCCGACCCGACGACTTATGCTTCTTCCCGAGGTGCCTTCCATTTATCTGAGGGCACACCCCCAAGAAGGCTGCCACCTCGGGGATGTACAGTAGCTCGGGCCGGGCCATGCTATCCATCATAATACGTCACTACTCATCCTTGTAGGCCAACACCAGGCAGACGTGCTGCCGTCCGATAGAGTCCAATCCATTGGACAATGAATGCGACACTTGTCACTTATTGCTTGATACACTTTGATGTGACACCTGGGTAATGGGTAAAACCCATCTTACACCTGATCCAGCTGGTGGCCTATAAATAGGATGCATTTATGACGTTTTAAGGGGAGATCTCTTCTCACTTAATTAGCTGCCGACCTCTGCCGAGCAATACTTGCCTTGAGCATCGGAGAGCCCTTGTCTGTGGACTAACCCCATTTCTCCGAATCATCCCTCTCGCAGGTACTCACTCCCGACCAGGGGCAAGCTTAAGAGGAGGTCAGAAGGAGTTCAGTCACACGTGGGTGTTGATCCGACGCCGGACAGCGGTAAGCATCAACATTTTGGCGCTAGAAGGAGGGCCGAACGCGCCCCAATCCAAAGTTATTATACCTCGAATTTCCGACATGACAACACGAGGTAATGTAAGAGATAGTACCGCCCGACGTCAGGAGTCGGGCGAGGCCAGGCATAAGCGACCGGCTATAGAACGGCCCAGCGATCGTCCTCGGATCGCCAGATCTCGGTCCGGAGGGCAAGGAAGCGCGGCAAGAGCCGAGTCGGTGCAGCCCCGAGCTGCACAAGATCTGATCCGGGAGCTCACAGATGCAGTTCGGATCTTAACTCAGCAGCTTGCACAGGCTCAACAGCAAGCTGCACCGGGACCGCCACCCCCTGCCCAGGTTGACCAGGCAGGGGGTCGGCATGAGCAGAGCGCCACCAACTGGGAAGATCGATCAGAGCAGTCTCTGGGATCCACCAGAGGGCCCCTGCTTAACAATAGACTGGTCCATGAACGTCAGATGGGACGTCAACCACACCATGTCCCTTCACCACAAGGTTCCAGAGCCTCGGTGTTTGATCGGCTCGGGTACCAAGGGATTAACAGAAATCGCCAAGGCGAAGCTGGAGGCCGTGCCGAGGGCGGAGTACCCTATCGGGTCGAACTGCCTGAAGACACGAATAGTCGCCAGTTTCGGGTGCTGCAACGACAGATCGATGAAATCCGCAATTGCAGGTTCGGTGTGGACGAAGTCGGGGCCCAGGATCCGCCCTTCTCGGATCACATAATGCGGGCACCCATGCCGCCGAAGTTTAAGGTCCCACAAATTAAGTCTTATGATGGGGCCACCGACGCAGATGAGCATGCCGAACTCTTTCGCGGGCACATGCTGTTGCAGAATGCCAGCGATGCTGCGATGTGCAAAGCTTTCTCGCTCACCCTTACAGGCCCTGCTCGGCAATGGTTCCGACGACTCAAACCAAGGTCGATTTCTTCTTTTGGGCATTTAACTGATGCCTTCTCCGCCGCATTCTCTACAACCAGGACGTGGAGGAAAGAAATAACTTCCTTGTACGCCGTCAAGCAGGGAGACGGGAGTGTCAAGGACTATGTCAACCGATTCACCCGGGCTGCTCACGAGGTCAAGCACGTCGAAGACGAGACCCTCAAACATATTTTTGTAGGGGGCCTCCGAGACGAGAAGCTGACCTGGTCATTGGCCTTTGAGCAGCCAAATACGTTTTCACAGATGCTCGGGTACGCCCAAAGACATGCGGACGCTGCCGAGTACATGAAGAGCCGCCGGGAGGAGGCTGGCCCGAGCGGGACAAAAAAGGAAAAGAAGCAGAAAAGAAGGCCGGAGCAGGGCAGCGCCGAGCATGCGAAGAAGCAGAAGAAAGAGAAAGCTGAGAAGCCAAAGGGGCCGACCGGCAAGTTTCAAAACTACATGCCCCTGGTGGCAACCATTGATGAGGTGCTCGCCCAGGTTGGCGACAAGAATCTGTTGACACCGCCGCCTAAGCTTCGAGGCTTTAGGGCGAAGCGTGACCAGTCAAAATTTTGTAAATTCCATCAAGACGTGGGTCATACTACCCGAGACTGCATCCAGCTCAAGGACCAAATCGAAAGGTTGGTCCGAGAAGGTCTATTGCAGGAGTTTGTGGAGAAGGCCATAAACCTGAGGGCGACCTCTATAAGGAATGACTCGTCAGGCCGAGACACGCAGAGCCGACCTAGGACCGATAGTGGGAACGCCCCGGAACCCCTAAATATCGTACATATGATACTTGGCGGGCCTGTTGCCGGGGACACATCGAGTGGGCGGCGATCCTACGTCAGAGAAGCTCGGCGAGTCGAACGGAGTGACTTCATGAACGTGTCCGAACACATCAATAAAATATGCCGCCAGGAGGACACCCTGATCACTTTCACCGAGGAGGAAGCAGACCGACTAATGCATCCCCACAACGATGCTTTAGTTTACGAACTACCTATCGCTAACAATGTTGTACAGCGAGTCTTAATTGATAATGGCAGTTCGGCGGACATCCTTTTTAAGCAGGCATTTGACAGGCTGAAGATCAGCAACGCGCCTTTAGCCTCGGTCCGGACCCCACTTTTCGGCTTCGCGGGTGAGTGTGTCCGAGCAATCGGGAAGGTTAGTCTCCCGATAACTTTTGGAGAGGGTGCTGCCAATGTCACTCGGGTGGTCGACTTTTTAGTCGTCGATAAACCCTCTCAGTATAACATCATCATCGGCCGGCCGACGTTAAACGGATTAAAGGCCGTGGTCTCGACATATCACCTGGCAATGAAGTTCCCGGCCGATGGTGGTGTTGGAGTAATCCGCTCGTCTCAGGCGGACTCCCGGGCTTGCTATGCAAACGCAGTCCGGGTAGCCTCAGCCCAGCAACAGGGAGTCCTGGCCGTGTATGCAGTCGACGAGACTGACCTCCCAACCGATCCAACGCCGAAGATGCTCGCCGACCTAGACCCCAGGTTTCCCGAGGAAGGGGTAAGGGGCACCCCGGTCGAAGGCCCAGTGCCGTTCTCCCTGGACCCCGAAAGGCCGGAACGCACTGTCCAACTCGGGTCACAGTTACGACCTGAGATCCGGGTCGACCTGGAATCCCTTCTTTTCGAGTACCGCGACGTCTTCGCATGGTCCCATGAGGACATGCCCGGCATAGATCCGAGCGTTATCAGCCATCGGCTTAATGTCCAACCTGGTCACAGGCCGGTGGTACAAAAACGAAGAGCCTTCAACTCGGAGAGATATGCCGCAATAAACGATGAAGTCCAGAAACTACTAAAGGCTGGGTTTATTAGAGAGGTCAAATATCCGGAGTGGTTGGCAAATGTCGTCCTCGTCAAAAAGGCGAATGGCAAGTGGTGGGTCTGCATCGACTATACCGACCTCAACAAGACCTGCCCCAAGGACTGCTTCCCACTTCCTCGGATAGACCAGCTCGTCGACGCCACAGCCGGACACGAGCTCTTGAGCTTCATGGACGCATACTCCGGGTATAATCAGATAAGAATGGCCGAAGAGGCTCAAATCAAAACCTCATTTGTTACTGACCAGGGCTTGTATTGCTACGTTGTAATGCCCTTTGGTCTCAAGAACGCCGGAGCTACCTATTAACGCCTCGTCAACAAAATGTTTGCTCGGCTGATCGGGAAAACTATGGAGGTCTATGTGGACGACATGTTAGTAAAATCTGTCCAAGCGAAGGACCACATAGCCGACCTCAGAGCTAGCTTTGACATTCTCCGGGAGTATGGGATGAAACTCAACCCGACAAAATGCGCTTTTGGCGTCGGCTCTGAAAAATTCCTCGGATTTTTAGTTAATCGACGAGGAATTGAGGTGAACCCGGCAAAGGCCCAGGCGATCATAGACATGCATTCTCCTCGGACAGTGAAAGACGTGCAAAGGCTTACTGGCATGGTGGCCGCCCTATCAAGGTTTGTCTCCCGGGCTACCGACAAGTGTCACCCTTTCTTCAAGGCATTTAAGGGGAGGTTTGAGTGGAGCAGGGAGTGTGAGGATGCTTTCCAAGGCTTAAAAGTTTACCTAGCCACACCTCCGCTCCTGTCCAAACCTTTGCCCGGTGAGATTCTAACTGCCTATTTAGCCGTCTCCGAGAAAGTTGTCAGCTCGGTGTTGATCCGAGATGAAAATGGGATTCAGAGACCCGTCTACTATACCAGCCACGCGTTCCAAGGTGCCGAGGAGCGCTATTCATCATTGGAGAAGCTGGCCTTCGCCCTAATAACATCGGTCCAGAAGCTGCGGCCGTATTATCAAGACCATACTGTCAAGATCCCGACCAAGTTTTCTCTCCGGCAAGTTTTACAGAGCCCGAAAATATCAGGTCGGATGGCCAAGTGGTCGGTCGAATTGGGCCAGTATGACATACATTTTGTGCCAAGAACAGCGATAAAAGCTCAAGTCTTAGCGGATTTCCTTGCCGAGTTTACAGAGGCCGGAAAAGTGGCTCCCTTAGTGGAGAAATTACCCGTTGAGGGGCCTGATACAGCTGGCTGCAGTGAGCGAGGCCTTTCCCCAGAGCTAAACTGGAAACTACACGTCGATGGCTCAACCTGCGTCGACGGGTCAGGGGCAGGCTTGATCTTAACTAGCCCCGACGGATATAAGGTCATTTATGCCCTCTGTTTCGACTTCAAAACCTCTAATAACGAAGCAGAGTATGAAGCTTTGCTCGCCGAATTACGAATTGCCCGGGACCTCAGAGTTGATAGGCTGACCGTCTATAGTGACTCAATGCTAGTGGTGCAGCAAGTCACAGGAGGATTCCAGGCCCGAGCAGAATCAATGACGGCATATTTAAAAGAAGCGAAACGGTTGCTTGGACAATTCAAGTCCTATACTTTTAAGCAAATCCCCCGGTCCGAGAACGTGGAAGCCGATGTCCTTGCCCGACTAGCCTCCGGGATAGGCGGAGTAGACCCGATGTCCGTTCCTATTGAAAGACTCTCTGGACCGAGTATCAGTAAAGAGATCATGAGTCTGGTGGCCGAACCAAAGTGCACGTGGATGGACCCGATCATCCGGTACCTGACCCTAGCCGAATTACCTGACGACCAGGAAGAGGCACGTCGGATACGTAACAGCTCGGCCCGGTATTCGATAATCGGGGAAAAGCTGTACCGACGCGGCTACACGACACCATGCCTAAGATGTTTGGATTCCCAGGAGGCCGAGTACTTAATGAAAGAGATTCATGAAGGCCTTTGTGGCAATCACTCCGGTGGACGCTCCTTAGCCCAGAAATGCCTGCGGCAGGGTTATTACTGGCATACTATGCAGCAAGACTGCGGGAGCTTTGCACGAAAATGCTTCAAATGCCAGCAATTTGCTCGGATGCTAGGTTCACACGCCGAGCCTCTAAATCCGGTGACTTCGGCGTGGCCATTTGCAAAATGGGCCATTGACTTGATTGGACCACTCCCTCCGGCTCGTTCGCAATTCAGATATTGCATCGTCGCCATAGACTATCTGACGAAATGGATCAAAGTCGAGCCTTGTACCAACATGACCGAAGCTAAGTGCACCAACTTCGTATGGAAAAACATCGTCTGTCGGTTCGGAATCCTGCACACTATCGTGACCGATAACGCTAAGCAGTTTGACTTCTCAGGTCTACGCCATCTGTGCGAGAAGCTCGGCATTAAGAAAGTTTACTCTTCCCCGAGCTATCCGCAGAGTAACGGCCAGGTGGAGGCCGTGAACAAGACAATTAAAGACAACCTCAAGAAGAAACTCGAGGGGCTTAAGGGCGCATGGATTGACGAACTACCCCAAGTGCTCTGGGCATACCGAACAACTGCGCGAGCTGCAACCGGCGAGACATTGTTCTCCCTGGTCTATGGGGCGGAGGCTGTCATCCCGGCCGAGGTTGGATTGCCAACCTTGAGGGTTGGGCAATACGAAGAGAAACTGAATGAACAGCTCTTGATGACCGAGCTTAACCTACTTGAAGAAAAAAGGAACCGAGCATCCATCCATAATGTAGCCCGGAATCAGGTTGTAGCTCAGTATTACAACAAACGGGTTCAGCCGAGAAGCTTTAAGGTTGGTGACTTAGTAATGAAGAAGGTCACGGTTCAACAACCCGGTCTTGGGTCCTTTGGTCCGAAGTGGGAAGGACCTTTTAAAGTCGAAGGTGTCGTGCGATCAGGCATTTACAGGCTGATCGATTTGGAGGGGAACCAGCTCGGGCATCCATGGAATGCCGAGCTGTTAAAAAGATTCTATTCCTGAAAAAGAAGAGGAAATCAGAGCCAAATTCCTTTTTTGATCTCTGGCCACAATTCTTTTGTAACTAGACCTGCTGAGCAGGGCTGGAAAAATCAATGTAAATATTACATTAATGAAGCACAACTTCCCTGAACTCATTCCACCAGAGCAATGTTTTTGGGGGAGGATTATGCCTAAGACGCCGGAACCCCAACTCGGAAGACAGGATGTTGACTCCCCACCAAGGGAGTCATCCTCGTCAAACTGGACAGGGGGGCTAGTCGGTATATATCTCATGTCTGTCATGCAGACGCCTTTAAGTTGCTCGGCACATCTATGTGCCCGATTAGTCCTATACTTAGTAAAGTTTCTTTAAAACTTCAACAAGTCCATGGGGGGCAACAGGGTAAGGGTGGGTATGCGTCGTTTATATTCTGCCCGACCGAGATCAGAAACCTAAACTTGCTTGGATAACCAAGCAGAAATGGATAACTACTCGAAAACTGAACAAAAGTCCTCGGATTAACTGAGGACAGAGGTACTCGACTTACCTCTGCTCGGTAAATTGTCTCCAGCCTGGGAACTCCCCCGAGAAGTATCTAACTTTAACATTACGTGGGATGTAAAATAAAACTACACGTAAGAAAAAGTGGATGCAAAACGGAAAAATGTAAAATGTCAAATTTATTTCCTAGGGAGGTACAAGAAAGTCGGGCACCTCCCAAGCCCGATTACAAAAAAGCGGAGGATCAATCGGCCCGAGTCTCATCACCAGCTTGAGTCTCGTCCCCGGCCGCGTTGTCGTCTTGGCCTCCCTCGGCAGCCGGCACATCCCCGTCATCATCACCGTCCACAACGACGATCTCTTCTTCAACTTCTCGCGGTTGCTCCGCATCGCCCTGGTCCGGCTCGGCGATGACCGACCAGTTGAATGCAGCCGCCTCGGGATGCTTTTCGATTACATGGTCACGGAGATCGGCCATCCCATCGAAGTAGAGGTCTGTATATTCAGGGGATGTCTTAAACTCCTCGACCGCAGCGGCCAGCCGATCGGGGAGCCCGGCTACGAATCGGTGGTGCTCGGCTTGTAGAGTTGCTAGACGCCCCTCTAGCCGAGCGGCTTTCTCTTCCTGCCGAGCAGCCTTATCCTCTGCCTCCTTGAGCCGCCTCAACATGTCCTCGGCCTCAGACTTCGCTTTCTGGGCCTCCTCCTTAGCATGATCTAGCTCAACCTTCGTGTCTTTGAGCTCTTTGTCGAAGTCCAACTTCAGCAGGAGGGTCTTCTTGTGCCTTTCTTGCTCCTTGTGGATCTCCCTCACCCCGATGGAGTGCGCCATGTGCACAACAGCGCTCAGCTGTGAAAAGTACAAGGGGTAAGTTCTCGACAATACTATAGGAAGTCCCTGCAACCATTGGCCGGCTTGGATACTTACTGAGGTTGCCGTTCGGAGCGCCAGGTTGCACAAATCTGGGAAGTCCTCACCCTGAATCTCCATGAAGAAGTCATTTGGGGGAGCCACGTCCTCGATGCGTTCAAGGAGCATGCCGCGGTAGTTCGGGCGCCTTCTTTGTTGGTCATCGGAAGAACCTCTAGATGCCTCGTCTACTCGGCCGACCTCAGAAGAGGCCCTTACTGGCGGTGGCGGTGGAGCTTGGACTGATGTGGAGGTCTGCCCGACGCGTGTCGGGGGCTCGGGCGCTGGCGTCCGCTTACGCTTTTTGCTGGCCTCAACGGCCTTGCCCTTGCCCTTCCTCTGTGTTGACATCTAGGCAAGCCTGCCAGCGCGGGAGCTCGGTGCGGTCATTTCTGCACAAAGAAAATCCCAGTTAAACGAAGGACGAAATAAAAGAGGAAAGGGAGACTATAAATAAAATTCCAGGCTGACCTCCGATCCGGAGTTGGCCCGATGGGTACAGGAGCCTAATCACGCCCTCGAGGTTCTCGTCGGCTATAGGTGGCCCCGCATCGAGGGAGCCACTGGATGAGTCCTCGGTACTGGACGATGAAGGCTCCCTCGTCGGCCACCCGGACCGGGAAGTGCTTGGCCCTTGAAGATCCGCGTCACCCGGACGGACAATAGTAACCTGCTCGGTTTCCCGGGCAGGACGCCTAGCTCGGGGAAAACTGCTGGATTCCCCGAACCAACCGTATCTGGACAAAGTGTCCTTTCTTAGAAGAAAGGACTGTTGTCTGGACGACTAGGGCTTCTCGAACAGTTCGTCCACAACCTCTATCACGTGGCTCGGTGCCCAAGGGCGCTTGGTCTAGACGTGCCCCAGCTCAAATGACCCCGGCACTTGTTCATCCTCGGGGATAGCTTCACCGGCTCGGGTTAAAAAGTTTCCCCTGACGTAAAACCATTCGAACTTCCACAGCTTGTCCGAGTCGGGGTTGCCCAGAATAAAGTCCTTTCTGAAGCCGGTGAAGTAGTACCAGCCGGACTACCGAGGAAGTTTCTTCATCTTAAATACTTGCTTGAAGGCCTCCAACGGCATCTCAGTACTCCGGTGGTACTTCCACAAAATATACATCCCGATCAGCGACCTATAGCTGTTCGGGTTCAATTGTGCCGGGCACACATTAAAGTCATTAAGCGCCCGACGAAGGAAACAGTGCAGTGGTAGACGCAGCCCGGCCTTGAAGAACTCGGCGTAAAGTGTGATAAATCCCTCTGGCGCCTCTAAAGGTGAATCTCCCTCTCCGGGGACGACAAGATTCACATTGACCGGGATGCCATACTCGTCGCGTAGGGCCTCTAACCGCGACTCCATGATCGCGCTTGTATAACCCGCCGTCGAGGTTTGCCTAGGGCGGCTGACCCGATATGCTGTAACGCCTCGCACGCGGGTGGCCCGGACCTCTTGTTCCATTTCTGACTGCTCTGCTCCCGAATCCTCGGCTGCATGCTCCTCATCGGAGGCATCAACTGTAATCACACCTGCAACTTGGACGGGGGCCTCAGCATTCCGACCAGAGGCGCTCGGAGCATCCTCACGGGTTTGAAACTCGGCCCTCTCCCTTGGAAAAACTTGGGAATGGCCCGCTGTTGCCACCCCGGTATAAGGGTCTTGTTCCCTTGACGGCCTGATAAGCTTGTGCCCGCCCAGCAAATTCAAAAATTCTTGCTCGGGCACGGTCTGGGAATCGACCCTTAGGATCTGCTTCAGCCGCCTGGCCCCTTCCCGTCTTTGGGACGCCACCTCGGCATCAGATTGAGTCGAAGAAGAGCTACTGCTCTCCCCGCTACTTTCCGACCATGAAACCTCCACATTTTGTGAGTCGGACAAATCACTCATTTTCACTCAGAAAGTTACCTGCTCAGGTTCTTGGTAGCTCGGTTGATATAATCCTCGGCTATTACTTGAGCTCGGCAGCTAAAACTTCTCGTTCGTAAAATTTCTGAAAATGAAGTGCAAATTACGGAGGGGAAGGACCCTATTTATAGCCATTTTAAGCGGGAAATTCAAGCGCGAAAACCCAAAAGGCGCAATTAATACGCCTGACAGCCGCACAGACGGCTGCGACGCGACACGCGTCCCCCGTCTGATCCGCGCATCTTTTCACCGCACCCCGCTCCCAAGTGTCGCTTGGCCTTCTTCCTTTGAGCCGACCTCACCCACTCGGCATAGTCCACCCGGCCGAACACCGACCAAGTGAACTGGGGGGGCTAATGTTGAGGGTAAGCTCGGCGCCTCCACCGAGGACCCTAACTTGGTGGTCGGCAACTCAGTTCGGCGGACATAGGCTACCGCCCAACCCGACGACTTATGCTTCTTCCCGAGGTGCCTTCCATTTATCTGAGGACACACCCCCAAGAAGGCTGCCACCTCGGGGATGTACAGTAGCTCGGGCCGGGCCATGCTATCCATCATAATACGTCACTACTCATCTTTGTAGGCCAACACCAGGCAGACGTGCTGCCATCCGATAGAGTCCAATCCATTGGACAATGGACGCGGCACTTGTCACTTATTGCTTGATACACTTTGATGTGACATCTGGGTAATGGGTAAAACCCATCTTACACCCGATCCAGCTGGTGGCCTATAAATAGGATGCATTTATGACGTTTTAAGGGGAGACCTCTTCTCACTTAATTAGCTGTCGACCTCTGCCGAGCAATACTTGCCTTGAGCATCGGAGAGCCCTTGTCTGTGGACTAACCCCATTTCTCCGAATCATCCCTCTCGCAGGTACTCACTCCCGACCAGGGGCAAGCTTAAGAGGAGGTCAGAAGGAGTTCAGTCACACGTGGGTGTTGATCCGACACCGGACAGTGGTAAGCATCAACAATCCCCTTGCAATATCTATAGATATTATCATAAATAACTTTATATTTTTGAAGGGAAAATCGTCTCTCTTATTAATCCAACTCCTCTAAGATTAGAGGTTTAATACAATAGGGATAGTTCTCAAAGAGATGCATATCATCCAAAGTAGAAAGCTTAACTTTGCCGGTTCACGGAATTCTAGATAGTATTTTTTAGGCACTTAAAATTTGACATTTGCTATACTCGGTGTGTAATTTGACACCAAATATAACATATATAAAAATAACATTACATCATAGAGCATTTTTCCTTAAAAAAACTAAAATTTGAACTGTATCGAAGATGTTCTAAATTTGCTCTATGTTTTACGGAGTCAATTTATTATGTAATAGAAGATTGTTCTAACTTGTATTGTTGCTGTTGCCATGGAGAGTTCAGTGATCGAAGGCTTTCCATGGTAAACAAAAACGAAAACTGAGCAAACAATAGAAGAAGCAACTCAAAAAATTTCAAAATTTAACGGTATATAATTACCTTTTAAAATTTGAGGACACGTTGAAATTAGGTGCACGGTTTCGGGGTGCAAATAACAAGATTATCTTTAATATAAATGTCAATATTAATATCATATTTACTACTAAAAAATATAAACATAATATATTTAATATGTTATTTTATTCTATACTTTAATAAATAATATTATTTAAAATATTATATTTATTTTTTGTCATAATTATTAAATTTTAAAATTTACAAAAGTAAAAATAACCTGATAGAGAACAAGGAGGCACTTATATTACCAAACATTGAAGCCCACTTCGGACTTTGGCCGCAAGAAAAGAAGCAAAAGAGGAGAAAAAAATGTCTTCCGTCGCTCGTCGTCTTCGCGATATCTTCACCACCAAATCATTACCTGCAGCAAAAACAAAAGTCATATCCAAAACCCACGTCGTAATCAATTCCTTGGCCAGAAGCGCTTCCACCGACGATACCCAGCTCCAGAAACTCGTACTCAAGTTCAAGAAATCCAGCGAAATCCGAAGCTTCCGAAGGAACCAAGGCCTCTACCGTCAAACAGTCCGCCGTCTCGCCGCCGCCAAGAAGTTCTCCATGATCGAAGACGTCCTCGAATCCCAAAAGAAGTACGACAACATTCGCTCCGAAGGCTTCACGGTACGCCTCATTTCCTTGTACGGCGAATCGGGCATGTTCGAACACGCTCTCAAGATGTTCGACGAAATGCCTGAGCTGAACTGCGAGCGCACCGTCTGGTCGTTCAATGCGCTCTTGCAGGCTGCCCTTGACGCGGAGAAGCTCGATGATGTTTTCAAGATTTTTAAGGAGTTTCCTCGGAGAGTTTCTATCGAGCCGGACTTGTTCTCGTATAACATTGTCATTCACGCGCTTTGCGAGAAAGGATCTTTTGACGACGCGCTTTCGGTGTTTCATGAGTTGGAGAACAATGGGAAGGAACCTGATTTGGTTACTTTTAATACGCTTCTCCATGCGCTTTATAGGAATGGCCGGTTTCTCGAAGGAGAGAGGTTGTGGGCTATGATGCAGAGAAAGAACATTGTACCCGACGTTAAGAGTTACAATGCGAAGTTACGAGGAATTTTTGCCAGCGATGCTGAAGGATTAGAGGCTGATGAAGTAATTAGCGAGATGGATAGAAAGGGAATCAAACCTGATGTGTTTAGTTACAATGCATTGATTAGAGGATTCTGTGATGGTGGGAATTTGAAGGAAGCTAAGAAGTGGTTCAGCGAGCTTCAAAAGAATGAATGTAGTCCTGACATGGTGACTTTTGCAACGCTTATTCCAGCTTGTTGCATCGCGGGCGATCCCACTATGGCTTATGAGCTTTGCTTGGAGGCTATCAAATGTCGGCTGCTCCTGAAAGCGGCAGTGTTTAAGCATGTTGTTGATGGATTGGTCGAGGAGGAAAAGCTTGAAGAAGCGTCTAAGCTTGTGAAATTGGTAAATTCAACCAAGTACTTAAATTATAAACTACAGTCAGTAAAGGTCATGTAGAACCCGGTTTCGTGTGGAATTTTTGGCGTCTCTTTCCCATTGCCTTTTCTGTTTTCATCGAATTGTTGTTAGCTGATGTTGAAATTTAAAGACTTATAACCATTGAATAAACAGACGATCACTGGAGTCCCCCCCATTGACCACAACAACTCGTACACATCTTATATTGACACCTTAATTTAAGCGTCAAAAAAATTTCCAACACTAATATAAATAGTACAATTCAAAATTTAATCTCTTGTATAATCAATCTCTGCCATAATGGAACTGCAATTTTCTGCAATTTCTTATCAAGCCAAAAAAATTAAGGAAACAATGTTCGCGTCGGACATCAATCCTTACTCGCTTCTTGCTCCTTCTGCCTATGACACTGCATGGCTGGCCATGATACCAGATCATGATTCCCACAAACCTTGCAAGCCCGTGTTCAAAGATTGCGTGAAATGGGTACTTAACAACCAAAATGAACAAGGGTTTTGGGGAGAGTGTGATGGCCATGGCAACCCCACCATTGAGTGCCTTATTGCCACTCCTGCCTGCATTATTGCACTCATAAAGTGGAACGTTGGAGCTAGGTTCGTAACCCAAGGTACGTGATTTTCAGTTTATGATTTTCACAGACTCCATACTAGAAAATACCTTTTTGAAAAAAATAAAAAACATGAAGAGAGAGCGGCTGATGTTAGACTAAATGTCCTAAGAATTAAATGATGTAATAATTTTTTTGAAACATTTAATCAATAAAGAGTTTATTTATTATTCATATACCAAATGTTGTCCTCTTTATGTTTATTAATTTGAATATATGATAAGCAAACAAAAGTCTGAGATTGTTAGTCTAAACCTTTAAAATCGTGCATATAATGGACAGATTATGCGAAGTATGTGAATATTAAAAGTGATAGTCTAAATAATAAGGTTGCAATCGAGGGAATAAGTTGGGCGCTTTATTTATGCTAAGATTGATGGATAGATTATGCGGAAGACATGAATCTTAAAGGTAATAGTCTAAATGATAAGGTTCACAATCGAGGGAATAAAGTTGAGCGCTTTATTCATGCTAAGATTGTTATGTTGTCTACATCCTTAGCAAGAGATGACTTGTCTTGGTCATGGGAGTGAAACTTTGAGAGTAGGCATATTGGTATATGTTCATCGGTGACAATATATTAGATTAGGACAAAAAGTTGAATTAATTTGATTAATAA
The DNA here is from genome assembly GCA_025403435.1 of Artocarpus heterophyllus. NCBI lineage: Eukaryota > Viridiplantae > Streptophyta > Magnoliopsida > Rosales > Moraceae > Artocarpus > Artocarpus heterophyllus. Next base: position 9,263,914 of record CM046349.1, read on the forward strand.
TTCAGTTTTTTTAAATCAATTCACTTTTGAAAATCATATGTGTTATATCTTAATCTTAAAATAAACAATAGGCCCATATTCTTCACTTGTGTCTTTTGATGTACCAAAGGGTCATCCTGATTTAATGATGGTAAGCATACCAGTACGTTAGAAATATGACTCTTGATTGACGTAGACCCGTTGTTTATAGATATGAAATTCATAGCTCTTTTATAAAGTTAATAATATTCTTTTATAGGCATTATCATATAATTAGAAGACAAGAGTGCTTAACTATTCGGATACATAGGTGTAACCGAATGATATATTATTTATAGATAGTAAGTATTCTAATGGTGAGGGAATGGAACATAATATAAAAATAATCGAGAAGATAAAATGAAATTTATCCTTAAGTCGATTATGAATATTCTATGGAGATGTTACACATTGTGATATGTTATGGACGATTAGCTTATTGGAATTTTGTAATTTTATATAGTTCAGGAGTGCAGCTCTAAGCTTTTAATGGAGTAGCGTTAGAGTTGATAATTATAAAATATATATATCTAGGATATATTATTTTATAATTATAGGAGCTTGATCTATATATGTCCATTAAATCCCTTTGCTAGTTCATAATAATTCCTAAAATGATACGGTGTGTTTTTTCTTCATATTAGTGACTTATGTTAATTATTAGATTGGTTAAAATTCGAGTTGATTGGATTTACTAATTCATGGTTGGTTTATTGGTTAAATTAATTTTGTGAATTAATTCAAGAAAAACATGTTGAATTATTTGAATATATTTTATTCATATGTGTTTATCTCTATATGGTTATTTTAATCATATAACTTTTCTATTGGGTTCTTTGAACTGAAATTGAGGCTCTATAGGATTTATCTAATTGATTGAGATTGGATTAATTCGATAAGCTTAAAGAGTTGGACATCGAATTTGATTCAAAGTCCACGATGCCATGATTGATCGCGCGCGATGCCACGATTGACCGCGATACAAAAAAGAAGCGGTCAATCGCTCAAGGATAAGCAGTAAAGCAGTAAACGCGTTTTTACTCTAAATATGATCCAAACTTGAATTTTGAAGTCATATCTGATAAGGACTAAACCCCATATCCAACCACTGTATAAATGGAACTATTTTTCAGTATTCCTCAAATCCTTTGAGAAGTATAGAGCGAGTTTTCTAGTAAGAAAAACTTTGAAACTCCCAAAGAGCTATTGTTCAACATTTAGAACCTTAGCTCTTGGTTTTCTCAAGTGGTTGAAAGGAGAGTCACCAAAGGAAAAACTGTATGACATGAGACTACCCGCACTTTGATCGTGGAAAGAGAATAACAAAGAAAACCAGTTGATTGAAGCTTTTTCGAAACATTCTTTTCTACTCAGTTTTTTTCACTATCTTCGGTATACGAAAGAGGTATGTAAGATGTGTTATTAATTTATACACTTAGTATATCAAACTTGTTATTTAAAAAAGATTTTTGATTTAAAATTTTTAAAATTTTGTTGTATATCGTTTTCCAACAACAAACACTTGTGGAAACTAGCACATCCTAATTAAAATGACACTTATTAAAGGTCACATCCCACACCATTCCAAATCTCCCACTCAAAATACTTGTATTATATATAAATAGATATATATTATTTTATATTTATATATAGTTTAATGTTTAATTTTATAAGAATTAAACGGATTAGTGTTGAAAAAGGGTAAAGAGTAAGTTTAAGTTAAGACGAGGGTTGTTGTAAACTGTGTAGGCGTAAAGGGCTATAACTAGCTTGACCTGTGCTTAGAGGGAAGACCAAAGCCTCTACCAAATTCAAAGGTTTCTTCCAAAGGTCACTCAGCCCATATGCATTATGCATTGATTTGAATCCCTCCAACAACAATTTCTTGCTTTATTTTCCCCTTTAATGAATCGATCAGTAACCACCACTCTTTGCTGCCTCAAGTACTTGGCAACGACTTTATCAAATGTGTTGGGCCATTCCCAAATTGACAGCAGGTTCCCTTTTTTTTTTTTTTGCTGTGTTATTTAATATGATTATGTGTTTCTTTTCAAGGGGAAATTTATTTTAGGTTTAATAAAAATCTAAACTTGACTTTTTTAGTATCTAGACTCAATAATGACATGGTTTTTAACAGTGTTATTATTAGAGTTTACGTAGCATTTTCTGTCAATACAGCTACTCGCATAGCTTTGATTTTTAATTAATTAGCAATTAAGGATTTAATTTATGTTAGAGTGTTTCTCCATATACTGCTAACTTAATACTACCCTCGAAAATTCCCATAATTAAATTCTCGAGTTATTTACGGATTAAAATTTCTTCCACCTTAGTTGCGGTAGAATTTATCATTCAATCTATTAAATTACGATAGTTAATAAATTTAACTATAGAATTTTTGGAATATTCTTATATTAATTTTGTAAATTCTTTAATCACAAAATTCATACATAATATTTTCAGGAAAATCCTTGATTAAAATTTGTGAGCTATACTATTAAATTCTAGGATTTTCTCACCCTTTACTATAATGGAGTAGGTTCTTATTGCTTGTAACATTAATTTCTCGATTTCACTAATAATAAACTCTTGAAATTAAATAAGAGCTTACTGATTTCGTTTAACTTAAATAATGTGCCTATATATACACCTTTAACACGGTACTCATACTTGAAATTTTAATTTATTTAATTTAATTTTAAGATGAAAGGTCTCCTAATTTAAATAGTTTTTCTAAAAATATCCTTGAGACGCTTGACGGTATTGAATACTACTGAATTCACTCTAATTATAAAATTGTGGAAATTTAAGTGAAATTTTCATGTTAAATGTTTGGGTTTTTTTTTTAAGAAAACCCTTGACTTAAATTCTTGGGTGCAATGTAACGTAATTAATTTAATGCTTAATGTTCGAGTTGCCCAAAATGTTTTTCTTTTTAAATGGTGGATGTTTGTAGTATAGAAAAGTTGGCGTATCTACAATGAGGTAAAAATTTATAACTCAAGATATTGACAAAAATAAACGTTCAAAAAAGCAAGCAGTTTTTCAAAACAAAGTTTAAAATGAAAGAAATGTTTTTGTGATTTTTTTGTTATTCAAAATTTAAAACATAAAATTAAAATGGTGAAGCTTTGAGAATCCCTTGTATGTTTCGCAACTGGTATGAAATTTTAGCTCTAATTAAATTATCTAAAGTATTTGATTTATTATATCATTTCTCATTAATTGCAAGCACTTTTACTATTTTTATAAGTCAATCGAAAACGACAATATAGTAAGCCATAATGCAGTAAGAGTCTTCATATAAAAGTAGCAAAATAATCATCTCTCACTAATGATTAGGTGCACTAATTATGAAAATTATAATCGTTGTCACTACAATTATAATTAACATAATTTTAAGATAAAAAAGATAATAACAAACAAAAATTAATATATTTTAATAGAATACATTATTGTGTTAATTCCGGCAGCACTTCATCTTATTAAATGGTTTAAGAATACACTATACCGTCCTTTGTCAAGAATAAATCAAGAATTGCTAAGCATTTATTATGTCAGTCTATGTCTATAATGCAGCATAAACTCAACTTAATAAATGAGCATGACTTCAGTATTGTTAATATTAATTATGCAACACAATTAAATTACATAAAAAAGTATGACTGAATTTATGCAAGAATTGAACAGCTTAACAATATTAACAATAATTATAAAAGACTTGAAAAATATAATTTATTCAACAAAAATATAAGCATGACAAAATAGATATAGAGTTAAAATTTATATTGGAGTACCATGCATATAAGATCATCTTTCTACCTCACCAAACTTTCTGTCCTACCAAACTTTTTATACTATTTTAGGTATTATTTTATTATTTTAAATGGGGTTAAGGGAGTACTTTAATAGTACCTCCTTCCTAAAATGGTACCGCTAAGCATGAGGCCCAACAAAGAAAAAGAAGGAAAGAATTGAAGAAAAGGGCCAAATGGCCTGTGAGGGGTGAAGAACCGGGGGAGAGGCCCCCATATTTATAGGCCTTGAAAGGTACTTTTTATAAAATTTTGAAATTTTTTTACTGTTCAAATTCAGAAAACACGGATCCTTTAGATCCGTTTTTCTTCGCTTTTTTCTACACAGTGGCCCTTCTTCAGATTTTCAGATTCATTAGTAATTCTCTATGACGTGGAAATTTAAAGGACAGGAATGACGCGATCATGGGTGCAGAAGATGAGATCCAACGGTACACAAATGCGAGTTGAAATGGGCCTAGTGGGGCCTTGGCCGAGGGCCGTTCGATTAGTCCAGGTATGCAAATCGGATGTTCGCAAAATGGTTGCAGTAGAGACGACCGCACGAGATTTAAATCTGTCTGACATTCCCCCTGACGCATCTGGTGGCTTGTCGGCGCGTGACTACACGCTCCAATCAGAGTGACACGTGGACTCCACAACTGACATGCGGCTGACGAAATGGTGACAGCGCGACACGCAGATGGCTTGGATCATTTTGGCAGCGCGATCGACGGTCCACAAGAAGCCACATATCCACCTGAATTCAAAATTCAAATTTTTAATTGTTTGATGATGCATTTGATGTTCGATTTTACCCGTTTTGGTGTCATTTTGCTCTTTTTTTTTTCAAATTTCAAATATAAAATAAAATAAACAAACAAAAATTAATTATTTTATAAACATAATATTTACAAAAAATATTAAAAATATTTATTTTACGTTAAAATACACAACATTAATTACAATCTTTTAAAATTTTCAATCTTTTTAGTTTGATACATACATAACTTTTAAGGCTTGGAATTATTTTTAGAAATTACTAAAAATAGAATAGAACATATATTACAAACTCAAAATACATTTACAAGCACTTTAAGACTTAAAATAAAGCATACAACATTATTTTTACAGTTTTAATTATTTACCAACTAAACACTTATAAAACATATAGAGATAATTTTAAAAATTACCAAAAATATTATTAAGCATAAAAACACACTAAAGACACATTTTTAAACATATTTAATACTAAGACACAAAAATACCTATTAACACAAAAATGCTGTTAATTAGAGAATTTAATGAGAAATAAAAAATAAATAAATGATTTTATCCTTAAAAAATATGTACTTTTATAGTCTCATAACTTAACTATCATACCCAAGACTTGCTCAGACTGTTAAAAAAATATATTGACTTCTCTAAAATAATCATTTTCTTATATTTTTGTGCTCTCTCGTAAACATTTTTTGTAATTTTTACCAAAACCTAAACTTTTAAATTCTAAGGTTATGTTTTGCTACGAACGTTGTGGCATCCTTATTTATTTTCCAGTGCGGCGCGGCAACTGATGGCACGAACACAGAGAAATCTGGCCCTTTGAAGACAAGATCCAACGGTCTAAAATTACGTGTTATAAAGGCCCAAGTGAGGAAAGGTGGGCCACGAACGCAGACCGTAGGATGGTTCTCCCTATTTAGATCGGGTGGCTAGAAAAACGGCTGCATGTGGGAGGACCACGCTGGAACGGACAAGACCTATGATCAATTGGGGCCCGCTGACACGCGTCAGCGCTGACGTGCGACTCCCAATCTAACGCGTGGACTAACATGGCCGAGACGTTTAGAGAATAGACAACCTAGATCTCTTTGACAACGTATCCGACGGCTCTGATGAAGCCACGTGTCCGTCTCTCTGAAAGTACGAATTTCAATTGTTTAATGATGCATTTGACAATTTTACCCGTTTTGATGCCATTTTGCTCTATTTTTTGCCAGATTTCAAATCTAGATAAAAAAATTTTAAAAAATAATTAATTTACAAACATAATATTTATAAAAATATTAAAAATGTTTATTTTATATTAAAATTCACAAAATTAATTATAAACTTCTAAAATTTCTATTCTCTTTTAATTTGACGTATATATAATTTTAAGACTTGAAAATATTTTTAAAAAGTGCTTAAAGCATAATAAAACATATTTACAAGCTTAAAATATACTATCAAACACATTAAAACTTAAAATAAAATAATCACTTATTATTTTTACAGTGTTTATTATATATAGTCTAAACATACGATTAAAGCATCGAAACGAATTTAAAAATTACCGAAAATATTATTAAATATAAAAACATGCTAGAAATACATTTTTAAACACATTTACATACTAAGACACAAAAATATTTATAACACACAAAAATACTATTAATTAAAAAATTAAAAAAAATAAAATATAAATAAATGATTTAAACCTTGTAAAACGTACATTTTTACGATACCGTCATAAATCGATCAGTAACCCTCACATAAATTTTTACGTGCGTGACACGTGCTCTCCAACTAGTGTTAAAAGAGAGTAGAGAGTTAGTTTAAGCTAAAAGGAGGGTTGTTGTAAGCTATATAGGCCTAACGGATGGAGCTAGCTTGACTTGCGGTTAGGGAGAAGACCAAGGCCTCTACCAAATTTAAAGGTCTCTTCCCAAAGGTCACTCAGTCCATATGTATCATGCTTTGATCTGAATGCTTCCACCAACAATTTCCTGCTATTTTCCCTTTTAATGAATCGATCGACAACCACACAAAAATTTGTACGTGCAAACACGTGCTCTCCAACTAGTGTTCAAAAAAAAGGACAAAAGAGTTAGTTAAAGTTAAGAAGGGGATGTTATAATCTATATAGGCCTAAAGGGGTCTAGCTAGCTTAACCAGTGGTCAGAGGGAAGACCAAGGCCTCTGCCAAATTCAAAGGTTTCTTCCTAAAAGTCGCTCAGTCCATATGCATTATGCATTGATTTAAATCCGTCCAACGACAATATCCTGCTTTTTTTTCGGCTTTAATGAATCGATCACTAATCATTACTCTTTGCTGCCACAAGTATTTGGCGGTGACTTTATCAAATTTGTTGGGCCATTCCTCAAATTGACAGCTAGTTTCCCTTTTTTCTGTGTTATTTAATATTATCATTTGTTTTTTTTAGTGGACATTAGTTCTTTATTCTCATCTTCCATTTTTTTATTTACACATATAGAACAATTTCAAACGACTGTATTTCACACACGCGTACACACGTATCAAATTAAAAGGTGGGGCTAACAAGCATCAACAACTATCAATATATGTGTGTGGAGGGTATTTATTTACTTTTTCGATATATAAATAATTGATACATACATGGTGATAAATTCACATATCTGCTTTCAATATTGTGGTCAAGAGCTTGAATATTCCTATCCCAACAGCCAACAACAACCATGCTCATCATTTACAAAAGAAAAAAAGAAAAAAAGAACAAAGAACATGTCGTGGTTATGGCTATAAATATCATATGACATGAATGGCACTTTTTTTTGACGTGACAAAAACTTTAGTAGATGGAACAAAAGAATGGATTACTAAAAATTGCAAGTAACCGTGAAAGCTTAAGTTAGATCTATGAACCTTTTGATTTATATAAAACGTCAGAAAAACAGTTTCAATATTTGTTGATTCATACAAAATACTTAAAATTAAAAGAGCAAAAATTGGTAGTAATAACTTAATTTTGTTTTACAATGTCTTATTTTCTTAATAAAAAGGTGTACTTATTTTTAGGACAGAACACGACTCAGAAACTAGGCCAAGACGGCCTTTACAAGATTAAAAATGACAAAGATGTAAAACGTTTTGAAAATGATAAAATTTTGAAACTAGAATGAGAAATTAAACCATTGATCGAAGGAATAAGGAAATACAAATCAAAATGTGAATTCAGAATTTTTATGTCAAGTTATTACCAAGACAGAAATTACCGAAAAAAAAAAAAAAGGAACAAGACATCTTTTCAAAGCCTAAAGGATGGAACTTAGCCGAAAAAATTCGTGTGCCGTGACAAAATGTTGAGCCTTGTCTGTCGGCCTGTTTTCACCCCCCAAAATCGTGTTTTGTCTCGTGAAATTTCGACAACATCATCCCAGGCCTTCTAAGAAGTAGAAAAACGGCCTTACGCGCAACATAACTTTTCAATTTAATAGAAAAACAAAATAATCATATAACATTTAATAGTCAAGTCCTTAGTTTTTTTTTAAAATCAATTAATATTCATTAATCAATCATGAATCAAGCATTTCTCTTATTAATCCGAATCATGCCCGTATATATATTTTCCCAAATTTAAAATAGTGCTAAGTTATGATAAATGTAAGCTTACTAGTTATAGAATTGTAAACCAATCAAGGGGTTATCATTGGAGAATTACTGCTTTGTGAAACGCAAGTCAAATGATGATCAACTATGTGATTCATGGAGGTGTTTTGTAATCATTTGTTAGAAGTATCTTTAGCGTGTTACAAACAATTCCATTTATTATGGCATGGATTACAGAGGAGAGGCAGAATAAAACGTGGCTTAGAATGATGCAAAGAACTTTGGATGTCATAAATCATTTGTAGACAATGGTTTATGATACACCATGGGCTTACATAATTAAAGGAACCACAATAAAGAAATAAAACATGGTGATGATGTTCCAACGTAGGGAGGTATGATTTTTGTTGGGGAAATACATGGAGCCAACGTGGAAGGTTGATTGGTAAAGAGAGTGGTCATCTGTAGCTAAGTTATTAAAGGAGATGAAGACAGAGGAGGACGTGGAGAGAGATGGACATCAACATAAAGATGTAGGTGTATAGATGTTGTTGGAGGAATATTATGGAGACAACGTAGGAAAGCATGTGGGCTCATTTTTTCAACCAAAAATTGTTCTCAAACATGATGAATGATGTTTTTGATGAGTTTAGAAAAGTTTTGGAGTGTTTTGGCGGGGTTGTGGAGTTGAAAAACTAAAGAAAAACAAGTGGAAAATTTGATGGCTTCAGATGCTATAGTAAAATCCATCAAGAAGATGATGCTACAGTATCGTCGTTTTTTTCATTTATGTTGTTTTTTACTATTCATAGCTATAGGATGTCGTTTTTTGCACTATTCATCCTAAACTCTAAAAATTCTTAAAATTGATTTCTAAAAAAAAAAAAAAATTTGTAAGAGTCAAATAGTCACATTCCAGTAAAAATTTGTAAGAGTTTCAATCAAAGCTATAAGATGTGATTTCTTAAAAAAAAAAAAAAAAGAAACTCTTGTGACTAGACTTTGAAATATCTGTTATAGTCAATAAGCTTTTATAAAATAAAAAATCTTTCTGACTGATTCAAACTCTTCTAAAAAAATAGTTATACATACTACAAAATCACGACTCTTCTTTTTCTTCTATTGTACCAAAAGCGAAAAGAAAAATTCTACTGAATGGACCCTAAAATCCTTTTATATGGCCTCTATTCTTGAATCTTCACACATAATTTTGATAGTTTTCCTATGGCCAAATATGTTCACATGTTTTCTATCATTAATATATATATATATATATATATATACGCGCTTAAAAAAGCATGTTCACTTGTTGTGGTAAACTGATTTTTATCCGGTAAGGTTTTTTATTTGTATAGTAAATTTATTATTTACTACAAATATTTTTCAAAATTGCTATTTGTTTATATTTAATTTTTTATATATAGTTTTAAAACAATGTTATTTACTATAATTTCCGAGAGCTTATATCAACAGCATGCGTGTCTAGTGATTGATAATATTATAATGATTTTAAATTCATTATAGATGAAAAAAGACGGGTTCCATGCAATTGCAGAGAAGCCATTCAATTGTGCCACTAAATGAATGGAATATATATTAATTCAATTGTATCACTTGACAACACAATGGAAGAGTTGATTTTTGACATGAGTGGCAACATAATGAGAGGCAAAACAACCACTAATATTTTTATTTTATTTTATTTTATTTTTTAAATAATGCGCCCCTTAAACAAGGTTAGTTAATTAGTAGAACTTCATTCGGATAGAAGTGACTTGACATAATCCTCGAGGCCGGGGAGGCGATGATCATCATCATAGTCGTACATGTTGGGAACCATCCGAGCAACATTGAGACAAGCCTTCTTGAAACACATCGGAAAAGGCTCTTTTGTAGAACAACATTCTTGGTTGAGGCGTTTCCATTCCTTTTTTATCATCTTTATGACGAGCTCTCTTGCTTCTTCCACTGTACACTCTTGTTCACGTCCTTTCATGTAGCATTCCACGTACGATCCATCATGTCCACTTTGATTCTCATCCTACAGTCGGTAAAATTATCATGTAATTAATATATATATATATATATATATATATTTTTTTTTTTGATTGTATATAAGCAACGTCTTAAATTTAGCATACCGGACTAATCCAGCATTTGTAATATTTTTCTTTAGATATGGTATTATTATGAGTGCGTTAGTATGGCACTTGATTTATTTCAGTATAATACTCAATGTTATTACAGTCAGACTATAATTATTGAGTATTACATTAAAACAAACGTATTTATGATGGTATCATGGTGAACGAAAAGTTGTTACCGGTGTAGATTGGAGAGACTATATGTATATATATATATATATATTATGGATTTATAATATTATAAGATGTATTATATTAAATTTGGATGTATTACATTTGCATTTCCCAAGTCATCCCAGAGGCGAAGGATTGTTGCGGTGGGAGATACTGGACCTGAAATCTCGTCCAATAGATGAACAGCTTCCTTGGTTATACCTTGACCCAAGAGAAAGAACAAATGAACCAGCACAAGATGAACCCCTGAGCTCACTATTGCAGTCTTCAAATACTCTTCTTCGTTTGGCAACTTTTTGGTAGCAAACCACTCTGCTTCTAGTAAGAATGCATTGCACAATGTCGCCCACTGTTAAAATACTTTCAAGATTAATAGAATTCAGGATTTTGCATATGAAAGATAAATCGTTTAATTGTTTGATTAATATTAGAAAAGGATAATTTTTTTTAATATATATGTACCGCTCTTTTAAGGGAGTCGATGGGGTTCCATCCATGTTTCTTGTGCACCTTGTGTGCTACTTCGTTGGTTGTGTCATTAAGTGCTTTGAAACATATCTTGAAGTAGTCTGGTAATTTTTCTGTGGCTGTAATTTCCCATCTGCAAAATATGGGGACAAAGACATTAATATGTTTATGAATTTGTCCACTTATATATCATGGTGAAAACAATATGTATGTACGTATAATTTTTTGGCATACTTATTAACTGCGTCGGTGAAAAGAGTGAGTTGGTCTAGCGTCCCATAGACGTCGAAGATGTCGTCTATTATGTAAACAAGAGAAATTGGCTTAGTGAGCTCGATCCTGTGCTCTGATAAGCTTGGATCTCCTAGTGTTGCTACAGTCCAAAGATACCATTTGAGTGGCTGGTTCCTTGCAAATCTTAACTCCTTAGCCAGACCAAGCTCTTCCCACCATCTAAAACAAAACCGATTTGACCAACAGTAAAAAAAAATTGCACCCATATGAAGACAATTCTGTGGTCCATAAATTTAAGCCTAAATATTTTTGGTTATCTTTCATACTGAAAAAGGTGCTTGAATTATTATTTTAACAAAAATAATAATCATACAAAGTTACCTGGAGATCATGACTATTTCCTTTTGGTGTATGGACCGAACCATTCTGAAGTCGGCCTCCGCCACTTGTTCTAAAACTTTCACCCAATGCTCCTCAACTCCCTTTAAACTCTTTAGATCAATGTTTCTAGCTGTGACCCTGGCCAAGCTCTTGTGATAGGGCTGCTCCAAGGTCTTGCATATCGCGGTTCGAGCTCCATTGTTTTCGAGTCGATTCAACCATGCTGTTAGGTGATAGCGACTGAAATCTTCAGCTTCCTCAAGTATGTGTTCTTCTCTTAAGCTCAACTGAGAGGCTTCAAACAACTGCATAAGTCCCTCCTTGTCTTCAGCCAATGCTGGATTGAACTTTCCCTTGATGTCTTTGAACTTGTTAAACACATCTAATACACAATACATTTGTGTCATAAATAACTTTTACAAAAATTACACTACATGGCAAATTTACGAGAATATTGGTGAATTTTTTTTAAATATTTCAAGAATAGAAAAATTATATACTAATTAATATTTTTTTGAAAGAGTAATTAAATAATGAATTCACGTTTTATACTACAAATTACGTATAGTAATTATCTATTTGTAAAAGTTTATAATTTTTTTGCTATTTTATTGCACAACATCATTTTTTTAGTTAAAAAAAGCTGTCATGCCATAAAAATTGGAGCCAATGAGTAAAATTTGGTACCTGCAGACACATTATAACCTCCTTGTCTCAACAATCGAAAGCGCAGAGCGACCTCATGAAGTTCTTGATCATCATTATTATTGCAGTCTTTAGTACCATCATGGTGATTAGCAGTAAAGATGAGATATTCTTTTTGAAGAATAACTTCAATCTCCTCTTGAAAGTGGTACTCTATGCCGAGTCTCAGCACGGCATCGATCAAGATCAGCGCTGCTAATGAGCGTTGGCGATCATCATGATCAGATGAATTGCTGCTAATCAGCACGTTCTTGAACTCTTTCAGTTTTTGTGCATATTGCTCAATATAAGAGTTATCCTGAAAATCAATAATAGGTGTCAAAAATAAGGTAAAGGTATAGGTGACAAAAGGTGAAAATTTTGCGGAATTATTATGTGTTTGCAAACCTTAAATATTGTGGCATTTTGGTCCGCCCCAAGGTAGTGTTTAAAGGACGTTTTACTAACTGGGGTGTGAACTACTTCTGGAGTTGATGGTCTCCATCCATTGGATATAGTTATTCCAAGTTTTTGGGTGTCTTCAGAAGAATTTGGAAGCTCAAAGGAAGCCAAAAGGGCAAAACGGGACGCCATGAAACTCAAAGGGCACCAAAGAAGAATAGAGAGAGATTTAGAAGCCAAAGAGGATTAAAGCAGTATTGGATGGACATATTAGTAGCTGATTGATCCAATTTATAGTTCTGATTCTGTTCACAAACGAAAAGAACGTTTCTGTCGTGGAAATAAATATTGACTAAATTCTGGTGGAAATTTTGAAAATTTCGAGCCACTAAAATATTTTTCCATTATAATATTGATTTCAACAAAATATCAAAAAAATATCAAAAATATCGGTAAAAATTTCAATATCAAAAAATTTGTAATATATTTTGTACAAAATTTTGGTACATATTGTGAAAATTTTGACTAAATTTTGGTAGTGTTAGAACTTATAAAATTTATTAGATTTTTTCTTTTTTCTAATATACCAGTATTTTATACTTTCAATATATGAATATCTGTCCTATACATGTTAAGAGTGCTAACATCAAATGAAGATAATATTTTTTATGAGTTTACAATTAATGAATTTAGGATCCAATTATAGCAGCTCCTCCAATGAGGCTCTTCATGCTTATTATCTATACAATTTTGACTTTAAAAACAATGATGGTTATGGAATTTTTAACTATATTTATTCGAACATACCACTACCATCTCAGGCAAATAATTAGGAGAATTCATAGTTTCTCATTCATGAAAATACAATAGAAGAAGTCAACAAACCTATATATGGCATATTTATAACTATATTCAGTACTACTCAAATAACATGTCAGGACCCCAATCTCGTTTGAATCAAGATGAAATCCTTACATGTTTGAACCTCACTGATCTTCTTTTTAGTATTGACAAATCTAATATATATAAATTTTATTATGTAAGTTAGACTTAGTTTTATTTCTTTTTAATGTTTATTGTATCTTAAAGTATTAGAGACATATTTGATAAAAAATTTCAATAATTTTAGCAATTTTTAATAAAATTTTCACCAATGTTGATATCTTATTTGAAATTTTTGTAAAATTAAAGTACCGATGCTTTTCCTTGATACTAATATTTTCATCATGTTTCATGTTTTGATTTCAACGTTACATTGATTGTTTCTCACGGAACAATTATTATGATCATATTGCACACGTGTTGCTCGTTTATGCATTTTTTTGGGTAGGTTAATACTCGATTTAATATTATACCATTACCTAATTACTGTTACAAAGTGTTGTGTGAGGGTTACAAACGTCATAAAATTGTAATTTTATGAAAGCTGATTTTTTATTTTTTTTTTTCCTGAGGTCGTGATGACCTTTGAAGAAGAAGGTCAGAGGGGGAAGGGATGAGAGAGAGTGATGGGGAGACAGAGGGTGACGGGAACAGAGAAAAAAGAGGGAAGCTGGAAGCTTCTTCTTCTTTTTTTTTTTTTTTTCCTTTGAATCGGATTAAAATTTGTGGAATTTGTGACGGATCAAGTTTTACCATTTTGTGGAGGGAGAAAAATGTGGTTTGGAATGTAATTTTGTCATGTTAAAATGCCTCGCTACTCAGAATTTGGCCGACGATATATCACGATATATATAATATATCGCATAAAATAAATCTCACTTCTTCTGTAATTATCCCAAAATTTCCGTTTCATATTATGCTTTTTTATCTTCTCCACCATCACCAGAACTTGATAGGCTTGATTACCCTCGTAGTAATTTTGATAGTTATGTCACTGTGCGATAACGAATTACATGCCCTAATTTTAGTGAGAGTAAAAACGTAAAGAAAAAAATTATAAAAATAAACATATAAAATTTGTTGTAATTTATCCTCAATATAAGAGCTATATTACTTTCAGCCATGTCAAAAAAATCACTGTGATAAAAAAAAAGTTTATAAAAAAAATCGATTAATGTAATTTTTTGCATAAAATAATAATTAATCAGAGTATTAGATTCAACTCTACAACTTAACATGTACATCGCAGATTTAACCAACTTATTAATTTTACCTTTTAAACATCAAGTAAGCATTACACGAATAATATGGTGCATACTGGTCAATAAATACTAATCAAACAAGCATGGTAGCTAGCACGTTATTAAATGGCGATGGGTGCATAGAGACACTTTTATATACATGTAACGCATATATCAAATCTTGTGGATAACCTGAATATGGAATGTTTCAATGTTGATTAAGCCTTTGACAAACTATCCAATCTCATGCTGCAATTATCATGGGAAGCTATACTATTTGGAGAGAAAAATTTTCCTCATCAAAAATCCAATCTTCGCACAATCGAGTCCGAAACAAATTTAATTTGTTGTCCTTTTCGAGTCGCCCAAAATATTTCTTCTTAAACGGCATATATTTGTAGTATAGAAAAGTTGTTGTATCTACAAAGAGATAGGTTTTTGAAAGATTGAAATTTTTCGGTTTAAAATGGCAAAGGATTTTTCAAAACACAACTTAAAAGAAAACAAATATTTTTTTAGAATTTTAAAATAAGATTTTAAAGCATAAAATTAAAATGGTAAAGCTTTGAGAATCATTTTTATGTTTTGCAACCAATATGGATTTTTAACTCTAAATAATTAATTATCTAAAACATTTGATTTATTATATCTTTTCTCATTAATTGCAAGCGCATTTTACTAATTTTATAAGTCAACTGAGAGTGGCAATATAATAAACCATAATGTAGTAAGGTTTTCTTATAAAAACTAGCAAAATAATCATCTTTTACTAAAAATTAGGTGCACTAATTATGAAAATTATAACCGCTGTCACTACTATTATAATTAATATAACTTTGAGATAGAAAAGATAATAACAATTCAAAATTATTATATTTTAATGGAATAAATTTTTACATTAATTCTGACAGTACTTTATCTTATGAAATATCTAGAATCGATAATATAACAAGTCATACTGCAGTAAAAAATATTCGATAAAATTAAGCATTATTTCATTATTATTAATATTAATTATGCAACACAATTAAATTACATAAAGAAAGCATGATTGAATTTATGTAAAAATTGGCAGCATAACAACACTAATAACAATTATTAAAAACATAGAATATAATTTATTTCATAAAAATATAAGCATTACAAAGCAGATATAGAGTTAAAATCCATACCAGAGTACTATGCATACAAGATCATCTCACTGCTTCACCAAACTCTCTACACTAATTTAGACATTATTTTTAGTGGAATTGAAGGAGTGCTCTCGTAGCATCTCCTCCTTTAGGGGAGACTACTGATTAGAAGGCTCAACAATAAAAGAAAATAGAGAAAGGGGAGGGGCGAGACTACCGGGCATCAAAGGCTCGGTATTTATAGGCCTAAAAATTTACTATTTACAAAATGTTTAATTATTTTTACTGTAGCAATCTTGAAAATAACGGATCAAGTTGAATTTTTATGGTCTGTTTGTTTCGAGAACTCTTTGGATTCTTTGGACTCAAATTTAGATTCGAGTATTAAGAATCATTTATATACGTTTTTGTTTCCTCCAAAATCTGAATATTTTGAATATCAAGAATCCAAGTTTTCAGAGTTCTGACTCCCCTTAAACTTTTTATACTTGGATATCTCTGTTATAGTAAAAACCAAAATTCTCTCTTATATTTAAGAAAAAAAAATCATAACTTCTTCATTTGTTATCCAATTGAGATGATTCTTTTTTTATTGTGTTTCTAGTGAAGAGAGGAATAAATTAAGATTTATATTGTATATTTTTTAGGATCATTAACATTAAGATTTATTAGATTTGTTGATAAATGAAAAACTATTTTTACTATATCTCCAAACACAAATTCTAATTTTATTTCACACTCAGATTAAAACTTAAATGCACAACCAAATATCAATTTAGATAATAATTTAAACTACTAACTTAAATTTTAATTCAAATCAAACTAATTTAAATTAAATCATTAATTCGAATCTATTTTCCAAACCAATCCTTAATATTTTCCACCGTAGCATTTGCTGACAAATTCGGAGAGAATTTGACATTTTCTCTCAACGTTTTCCTCTTTCTCCACGCTGTTCTCAGCTCGGGGGAATGAAAAATTGCGTTGAAGATCCTCTGTTGCGCGGAAGCAAGAAGCACAAATCAGGCGCAATCTAGGACGTTGAACCCATGATCAAACGGTCAGAATTTGAGAAGAAGAGTGGGACAAGTGGGACCGCCGTGGGACCAGGAATGACGACCGTGAGATTGGTGTTGGTCAGTAGATCGAACGGCTGGAAAACAGCTTCAGTGGAGACGCGAACACCAAATCAGACAAGTCCTCTGAATGGCGGCTGCGCGTGGGCCCGCTGAGACGCGTCAGCGCTTACGCAAGGGTGACGGCCAACAGGTGACGGCCGTGATTGAAAACGCTGCGTGATCGATCGTCCAGATGAAGACACGTGGCTGCTGACAGATCAATTCGAATTTTAGATGAGTTTTTGATACATTTGATGTCCGATTGTTCTATTTTTTCTTCGGATTTCAAATCTAAAATTAACAAACGCATTAAATTAATTATTTTACAAACAAATTATTTATAATAATATTAAAAATATTTATTTTACATTAAAACACATAAAAATTATTGCAAACTTATTAATTTTCAAGTCAACAAAAATGTTACAATTGAGTGAATTTTATCCTTATGTAAAGACATTAAAGTATTATAAATTTCTAAATAACTAATCTAATTTACGTTGTTTATTTTTAACCTTTTTCTGAACGTCTGGTCTATTTACACATGTCTTTGGGCTTGCTTGGAAAGGCTTCTTAAAAGGTATTTTTGACTTCTTAAGTCTCAAAGCTGTTTTTAGAAGTATTTAGATAATCTGTCAGAAGTGCTTTTGCTCTCTAAAAGAGCTACTTGTCAAAGCTAAAATTTCCAATCTCTTTTGGTTTGATTCAGATATGATTTTAAGACTTGAAAATATTTTTAGAAATTACTAAAAATATAATAGAACATATTTATAAACTTAAAACATATTATCAAATTTATTAAGATTTAAAATAAAATAACTGCACATTATATTTACGGTTTTGATAATTTACAGACTAAGCACATAGTTAATACACCAAGCAACTCTAAAAATTATCAAAAATATTATTAAACATAAAAACACACTTAAAGCACATTTTTAAACACATTTACATACTAAGACACAAAAATACTTATTAACACAAAAATGCTATTAATTAGAGGATTTAATGAAAAATAAAAACATAAATAAATGATTTAAGTCTTGTAAAATGTACACTTTTACAGTCTCATTTAGTCCCCGTATTTTTCTTGGAGGATATTTAACAACCTAGTTGGAACTATGAGTTCCAATTGTGAGCAGATAAAAATTCTCACATAATATAATATAGAATAAACATAAGCTACGATATAGAGCTCTCATATGCTACAGTATTTATAGTTCTAACTCATAATTTCAACTACATTCTCAAAATTAAAAGATCACCGCCAGTCAACAAGTCAACGCGAGATATCAAATAAGCGTAATACTTCAGTTTCCTTTGCCAACACTTTCGCTAAGGGCTACAATATTCCTACATATATAAAGCTTGAGATGTTCGCAAATTGATTTTTGCAGTGTGGAGGTTAAACCACAAAAGAAACTAATGTGTTTTGCATCGTGGTCCAAACCAACTTTTTACAGTGCTTTTTTAACAATTTTTGAATTTCAAGCTATGTTGCAAACTTTTGGTTTGAACTCATCCCCATGCAGTCTATAAAAGTGCCATTCATAATTTTCTCAATCCTAATTGATATTATGGCAAAGGTCTGCATCACAAATAGAACTCACATCAAATTAAAAGTAATGATTTTTACGGATTAATATTCTACTCTCTACAGTTTGCGCTTGTGATTTCAGCCCTCTAAAAACTAATTTTTGCAATAATCTCATAATATAATACTTATAAGGAAAATAAGATTAAAACATACCATGATAAAAGTTATAAAACAAACAGGATTATAAAGAAGTCATCATTTTAACCAAATTGAGCCTCAAAATTATTGAACTAATTTTAGGAGACATTAGAGCATCCCCATTGCAATCCTACCCCACCAGTGGTCGGTTGCTCTGATGTTTTTTTTTTTTTTTTTTTTAAGTTTAAATTAATTTAATTTTTAAATAGATTTGCAAAATTTTTATTTTAAATCTATTTCAATCTTTTCTCAAATAGGCAATGTTTTATTAATACATAAAAAATACTTAAATGCTTAGCAGTGAGGGTACCATTGATATTTTAAACAATTTGATTGGTCAAATAGATGGTTTTTTAACTCTTTTAAAAATTGAGGGGTACTTTTTTATTAGTTGAAACATGAGGAATGTTTGTAGTATTTTGAGTTAAATCAAGGGATACTTTTAAAATTTTCTACATCTTATTTTTATCATACTAATTTCTACTCAACTTTCTAAGTTCATTTCATAGAGAATTCCGTTTAAGATGTTTCAATGGATTTCCATTCTCTCAAACTCTTTATCTTATTTTAAGATCTCATTGCAACATATAAAGACAATTCTTATTCAATATAACTATTTGTACAAGTATTTTGCAAGAAGCAACAACAATATGTGCGTGCTCACATGCGTGTGTAATTATGTTGATATTAGCTATTTGTAATCAGATTTTATTCACTCAATCAATAATATTTTGATTTTTTTTAACGAAGTTTTCTCTCTAGTTTTCTTGTTTTTATGAAGAATCCAATTACGCGACTTTTAAAATCATATGTTTTTTATAACGATAAGAGAAATATCATTTTATCATCTGTAGTTTCTGACTTTGTCAAAGTGGTCTCATTAGGTTACTTTGCAGTTCAAAAAATTATCATACAGTTGCCTTACTAAAAAAGAAAAAAAAACATTAAAAAAAATAATAAAAACATGAATAAGACAATTCAAATCTTCATCAAAAGAAAAAACCCCCAAATGTAAACAAATCCAGATCTGGCCAGGTTCACACTCCTTGGTCAAAGCCTCTACTATATGTAACATGATAAGTCTCCATCCACCTTAAAACCAAACTATGACGTAGAGATTACTTGTGAGAGTGGTGCAAAGATCAGGGTAGAATATTAAAGTAAAAAGCCAGGGCAAAATAAGACGGAGGCTATAAATCAGAGGTTATTATTATTATTATTATTATTATTATTTTCAAGTCCAATTTACCACGAAACTGGCGTTACTTTAATGCACATATAGCTGTTGAATTTTAAATATCGTGAACCATTATATAACATTTAATATATATGCGCATGTGACTTTGCAATTAAGTACTGTATCAAGCTGTATTTTTCAATGAAAAATTCTCTATCAATCCAAAAAAAAATTTTAGAAATAAATATTTTTTATATTTTACTAGTTCATTTCTTCAATACTTTATGTTATTTTTGGATATTTGTTTTTTTATTTAATTATGTTTTTATTTCAAATAACACAATACTAGAATTGCGGTAACAACACAACCACACGATATGAACATGGTATGTTTAAAAAAACTGAATGGGGTATTAATTAATTCCTAGAATTGTGGCTACAATACGACCACACGATTTGAACATGATATTGTTTAGGAAATCTGAATGGGATTAATACCCCCAACGACATTTTCTAAGCAATTATAAAGGGATAGACAAGGTAGCCGACTCTACATGCTTTCTGACACACAGAATTCACATTACAACAAGAAGCTGGCACCGACGCGAGAATCACAAAATTGGTTCTCGTTAATTTGTCTTTTTCTTCTTTTTTTGGGTACGATAGTTCATTTGTACGTTATCAAACAAGGATAACAAGATTTCTTGACCCCAGAATGGCTAGACTGTGTGGCAAATATCGTTCTCACCCGCAATAGCCAGACTGTCACATTCAAGCGATTGTCGACTATTAGCATGTTTGTTGGAGGCAAAATGATAAACAATTACCAGAAGACATGTTTATGGTTGTTGGTAATATATAATGGCCACTATTACTTTCATGGCCATCCCACGAAGCTTCAATTACCTGGCCCCATTATTCCTTTTTTTTTTTTTTTTGGCTTTTTGGTTTTTGTTTTAGCCGACCAAACATGTTTCACGACAACTAGTACAAAAATTTAAAGGGTGTTTGAAAATATGGTTCCATTCAAAGGTTGAAATTAAAAAATATATTATAACAATTTAAATTGTAACGAAATTTATTTGAAGTAAAATTTTTTTTTGGTTAAATTCGTATTTCCAAACCTACCCTTAAAGTCATTAAGAGCCTGGGTTTGTGTGAATTTTCATGACTGCACATAGAAATAATAAATCGTAAAGTATATATGCAATAAGATGTTTCTGTGTTATATGTGGCAAAAGAATATTGCTATACCCCTTGATGACGAACAGTTAAAAAAATAAACGAAGAGAGAGACAAAGAGAGGTGGACGAAATTTACAGAGTTTACTTTCAATTCCACTTTCATATATTACAAAAATCACTATGATAAATAAGTTTACAAGATAAAATTTTACACCACTCTCTTTCTAAGTTTTTTTTTTCACTAATCTTTCTCAATTTTTTAAGTTATACAAATAAGTTTTAGCATGTCCTATTTATAGCAGTACAAAAAAAAAAAAATACATTTTGAAAAAATAAATTGTTGATTCGTTACTCAATGCTATGGCCTTAACTTCCAAGTGCCGCGGCACAGAATGCTGTTACGCTTCGGAAATTTCGACCCAATGCCATGGTGTCTAAGTTCCAATGTCATAGCACTGAGCTCTTTGCCACAAATATGGGAACACTGCCTGTGAAGTGCCATGACGCTGCCTTCTCACTGCCACAGCACCAGTGGATCCCGTAATTTTCTGTATGGGGTGATAAATTATCAGAGCATTAAAAACACGAACAACCCTGGCATTTTTCAAAACTTTTTTTCTTACGTTCACTCTTTTCAATAGGTATAAGATATACGATGTTGAGATCCACGTGGAAGCAACAAACTTTTCTTAAGAGTCATTTGATTCTCTATGAAGTGAAGGTTGGTAAAGTTTCTATTCCTCCCCAAACTCGTTTACCTTAGCTTCCGCTTTATTCTTTCTAGAATCCCCTCATGTTAATATCTACCATCTAGATATGCTCTACAGAGAGCTTCGTGATTGATTGTTGCATTCATGATCAGATAATATTATAAGCGAGCCATATTATTAATATATAAATTATAATAAGATATTTCTTAAAGGACAGATAATTACCGTCCCTGTGGGACAAATGCTCTCGACAATTTCCTGGTACGTTATACCTACGAGGAAATTGGGTGTCTAATGGAAAAATAGAAATATACCTAGTGAACGACATAACAAAAATGTCAAAAACATTGGGCATAGCAGACTGCCCTACTGAGTCAACGCTTGACCAATTGCGCCGTGGATAGTCGGCCATTTTACATTTGTTACAAGTTTTAGTCGCGAAACACGTCCTCTTTCTTTAAAAATGACATAGACTGTTCCGTGAGTGCAAGGTCCAAAAGCCACCACACCTCACGCACCATCAAGGAATATTAGGTTTTGAATTAGAAAAACACTTTTCATCCCCGTTAAGTGTATTTTTTTGGACTAAGATATAGTATTTTGTTAGTGACAGAATTGTAACCTCATAGGGTTAAATAGAATTGTTCTGTTAAAAATTAGTTGTACGAATTCTAATAAGAAAATTAGACTCTCTTTATTAGGAAAATATGGAAGCAACGACATCTTGACTGCTGCATATTGAAATTTGATCCATAATATCCACACATTTTTTTTTTAAAAGAAACAACTCTTGAAAGTTTTAACATGAGGCATTGGTGCTGAACTTTTTAAGTTATTTGACAAACTGATTTAAATCGAAAAAATTGGTTTAAAAACTATAGCATGAAAAAGTTTTAAACCGTAACAGTTTTTTGCTTTGCACCGTTATTAATCGAACCTATTAATTCAAGCTGGTTTGTCAAACGAAAGATTTGTATTTATGTTATCAAAAACTGGTTCTTTGATTTCATTATCACTAGAGATGTTGGTCAGAGAGTAGTATTTCCCACTCTCTATATTACAAGAGGTGGAAACCGTGAAAAAGTTACTGATCATAAAAAACAGAATATCCGATGTTTTTTTTTTTTTCAATAAACTTTGGATCATTGGCTAATTGCCCATTAATCTGCAACGTTATTGTCTTCTTAGCTTTCTAGTCCGGAGATCCAGAGAGTGAAAACAAGATTAACAGGTATATATTACATGCTCTTCCAATACTAAGCCAGTACTACAGATTGTACGTCAGTCACCTTTATGTGGAAGAAAAGTTTGCCATTGTTTCGGCGCCTGATCAAGAACATGTTGGCATCGATACGCCCACGAAGACAGTTGCACGGGTGTCCCCTATATGGGCTCGGCCCCAAGTAAGCAACTGAGCCTAATGTCGTATCAGCTAGTCCCAAGGAAGCAAGGGGTAAAAAGTGTAAGACGCCTCTAATTCTAATGCCAATATAATATATGCCATTCAAACGTGTAAAAATAACATATTTTGATGCATTACTATATTTTATACTCCAATATATAATTCTATTTTAAATGTTATATATATCTTTTTAGCTCACTTTTACTTGATATTATAATATGTGAGAACTTTATGTTGTTCATAGTTGAAACTGTGTGCTCCAAGTCTCCCTCCAAACCCCCAGTGAAATTATTGCCTTGAAATTTGTAAAAGCAAACCTTTAATATTAGAATATTTTAAAAATGATAATGTTGTAATAATTAAAATAAGAAGTCAATGCATCAACATTAAGAATAAATACAAAAGCCATTTGCTAAACTTCGTGACATATTTGCCACCAAGTTTAGTATATGGAAAATTTGGCATTTAAAGTGGACCAAATTTGAGAGCATTTTTACACCCAAATGCCAAAATTTAGCATTGATGCATCAGTGTAGCATTGCATTGGAGATACTCTAACTCTACATTTTAAGGAATTAATTAGCTTGTATACAGCTTTAAGATGAGCTTATTAGTAACATTGTTTTGGGTAATTTTCATTTTAAGCCTCGAGATATTAAGGTCGTCTTACTTGGACCTCTAACACTCCAAATTACAACCCCTAATGTTTCAATTTATGATGCCTACTGTAACAACTATACTTACATAGCTGTTACTTAACAACATAATAGTGGACTTAAACATATTTTAATGTAAATTACTTAAATTGCTGAGTAATTTTTTTTATGACAATTAATTTTATAAATGTTTTAATTTAGAAATGTCATGTAATTTGAATTAATTAATGATTTAATAAAGAAATAGTTTTAAATAATTATCTTTGCATTTAAAAGAAAAGATTTATGAAATTATTATAATTACATTTAAGAAATTATCATTATGTTAGATTTAAAGAATTAAGTCTGAAGAAATAATTATTATTTCTTTAGACGTTAGAAGAATTATTTCAATTAGTATTAAATTCCTAAAAAAAAACATATTCTATATTTGTTGTATTTTCTATTGCAACATCTTTAAATCTTAAAAATTCTCTAAGTTAGGGCTGACATATTTATGTAATTTCATTTACTTATTAATATATACATAATTTCATAAAATAAAAATACGAAAATATTACATTTGCATAAGCGGTATCGATTCTCATATCTACCATTCGTCTGCCGCTCACCACTATCCATTAAATGTTGCTAATAGGTTCTTTACCTACAGCATGAACATACTTAAATGAGCTTTCGTTTAGCAAGTAGGATGTTAAACTTGCAAAACATTATTAACTTATCTTTCTGATTAATTATTTAAACTTTAACTTATCTTACTGATTAGGCCCAAATGATCATACCAGTTGCACGCGATCCTAGGGACGTTAGGGTTCGCGAGGCCTCCAATGATATCGAGATTATAAATTGTACTAAAATGAGTTAAAGCTTTCCTGTAAGTCGAGAGATTGGTACAACACCCTTAATTTGTTTTATTTGTTTCACTTATCGTATTGTATATGTACAGTATGATATGTAACTACATAGCATCATGAATCATAAATCGTAAATATGCTTAACTTGAAAGTGACTAAGCAGTATAATTTATTACTACATACATCATTTACTAATCATGACATAATCACAACATAACATGACATGACATGACATAAAAATAATGAATTGTAATTATATCATAACTTAATATGGCACATCATAACATGAAACAACATGACTAAGCATAATAAAAGTATGTTGTGTCATAATATAACATCATATCATTACACAACATGGCATGACATAACATAAATTATACATTGCATAATTTTTATGAAATATATAAAATAACATATTTTAAAACGGTTTATATTATAGGTGAGATTCCTACTTACTAGAATTGCAAGATAAGCGAGTCCAGTTGTATCTTGCTAGTTTTGCACTCTAGGAGGCTTTCTCGATAATGGTTCTAAAGGGACCATTGATGGCTAAAAATACTTCTTGGAGATTTATAATTGCTAAAAACGTCACTCAAGACTCTGTTACTTTGGTCCACCTTGCCTCGATTTACATGTAATTGGTACAAACAATTTCTAATAGAGTGGAATTAGCTCAAACAAAGAGTACCATCACGTTTGGAACATCAAAATGAGCTAAGAGGTGGTCTTAGATTACTCATCTGAGATCGAGAGCACGAAACCCAAGGTCAGTCAAAGTCTGGCCACCCACCCCACGGCTACGCGATAGCAACTTTGGTGGTCGATTGACAGCAACACTTTAGCTCCAAGCTATTTTTGACCTCCTAAGTTCATTGGTGGCATAAATTTTACAAAATTCAGCCTCTAATTGTATGGGTCAAAGACCCGTCGGCGGTAAAAATTAGCAAACTTTAATCTCGATTCCATGATGATGAAAACTTAAAATCGATTTGGGGCTTTGCATCTTCATTCCATTCTTGGCATTTTGCCCAAATTAATTTAAGTCGACAGCATTGAAAATAGAGAGGTCGAACTCTCCCATGGCAGTTGGGCGATGGTGACTTCGATCTCCGATGACCAACCTTTGTTTCGTGAAATTGGAAGAGCCATTGTGTTCCTCATCAAAGTTTAATTGAAATGACACTGGTGGAGTGCCTCATCGTGGCATGGATCCTCAGAATGGAGTAGCTTGTGGTGATTTCCAATGGCTCTTCTCATTTTTCATTGTGTCATGGCTGATATGTTAGGATCAATACCCTAAGGAATAAACGCTTTAGTTGTATTTATAACATTTTTAGTGAAATAAATAATAATGTGAATATTACGTGTATCAATAATGGTCCTCATATTACTATCATATTAATAATTGTATATTAGCAAACATATGATTTGTGACTATTAGAACCAAATCTTGGAATTAGGTATATATGGAGTTTATATGCAAGAAAATATTTGATCCAGAGATTAATAGTCTAAATTATATTGGCCACGATCTATATACAGAGTTAGGCAATTTATACATAATAAGGCTATAATAGGATCTATGTATAAATGGGGAGGCAGCTTAGCTTGGTCGTCGGAAGGGATTGACCATAGTAGACACAATGATGTGGTAGACCTAGTGATAGTCGCACACTAGACTAACCTAAAGTTAAATCGTTTTAATAATAATTCAGTTTAACTTAAATCAATTCTTTTTTATAATCATTTATGTGTTATCTTAATCCTGAAGTGGATTCATGACTCCATGTTTATAGCTTGTATATTTTGATATGCTAAAGATAGAAGTTTCAATGAACAAAGGCTTCATTGTCGGTTCGATGAGAGCATAATCGATAGACACAGAATCTATAACTATCTTACAAGGAGTCATTGTAATCTTTTCAAAAGCATTATTCAGGTATTAGAAAATATAACGAGGTCTTGGTCATCTGAATACATATCATTATCAGATGATATTCCTTTTCAATGTGTTGTAAAAGGAATGAATTTTTCTGATGGTGAAATAGTGGAACTTTGAATAAAATAATCGAAAGGTAAAATAAAACTAAGTCCTTCATCCAATAATAAGTAACTTATAGGGATACACAAAGTATGAGAGGTCATAGACAAGACTTATATTTTTCAACAGTCTCATAATATAAGAAATATTATCAAGAGTGTAGTTTCGAGTCTATAATAGGGTGACACTGAAGTTAATAATTAATTGGATAATTAATTAAGGATTAATTTATCTATTATTATTGGAACTTGATAATATATGTTCATCAGGTCCCAATGCTAGCTCACAAATTCTTTTATGATAGATCGTGCAAGCTCGGATTATGACCCGTAAGACAGAAGTATAAACGAGTCGAGCTTGATAGGATGCGTAGGCCTCAGTCCGGTTGGACTGCTGGTGGGCATAGGCCCACTAGGGTTTGCACATGCATCTCTATCTTCTAGAAGAATTCATTATTTAATTAATTCTGAGAAATAATTTTTTAAATTGGTAATTTTGATTTTGGATAATTATTTATTTAAATTTGTATTTTGAATAATTAATTTAAATTTTTGTTGAATTTGAATTATGGGCAATTATTTAAATTAGATAATTATCTTAGATAATTGAATTCTAATTTAAATTGAATTATTTGAATTGAACTTATCCTAAATGATGCAGTTAAACACAAATCCCTGCACAATGATTGCTTGAATTTTTAGAGATAAAATTCCTATGAGTGGTGCCAACTTCAAAGGAGGAGAGAGAAAATTTATCTTCTCATCCTGATAGACTTTTGACTCTTCCTACTAATTTTATAAATAGAAACTTAGGGTTTTCATTTATTCGTAGACTACCTAAGTGCAAATTAGAGATGAGAGCTTTGATTGCTAATCTTTAGTAATCTTAGTTCTTAAACAATTGAGTAGTTGGATGGAGTGTAACTGTGGTGGAGATTTGCTGAGTTGTACCCACACATATAACATTCTGAATGTAATGACCGAGAAATTTTTCATTAATAAAACCTAATATTTAATTGGGTTTAATTAACGAATTTACTTTTAAAAATGTAAATTGTTGTAAAAGTTATAATTTTTGTAAAAATTATGATAAAGTAGGAATAAACGGCATTGAATGTAAATTTTATGGTAAATGTGATGCAATGTTGGATATTGCCGAATACAGATTTTATGAGTTTAATTACTCAAAATTTGTAAATAATATCCATAAAATGAATTTTATATCATGATTAATTATAAAATTGTGATATAAATAAGTGGATGATTAGAATGTAAATATGATATAGAAGTTGTCCAAACCCAAATCAGAGGTAAAAAGGAGGCCGAAGCAGTATGAGTATATTGCTAAATGAAAACGCAGATACGAAAAATGTTATGATTGGCCTCCAAAAGTGAATGAAAAGTCAGTCAAATATTTTTATACAGTCTAAGGATAGAAAGTACACTAATTTGACCACGACATCATAAGAAAAATACTGTGTGGTGAAAAATTACACAGTATAAATTTTTTATTCCATAAAGTGGACACTCCTTGATTTTCTATTGGCCACATGTCTAGAAAAGTGGCCCAATCACCTTGTGACACCTAGTGGTATACTCATGGGTTACCATGAGTCACCAAATGTGATAAGGAAGCATTTAATGCATGGTTATCAAAATTTTTCTTTTCTTTCTTTCCCTCCAAGTTCCGATAGCCATTGTTGAGACTTCTAAAAAAATTTTTCAGCCCCCAAACTTTGCAAAAATAACCCCAAACAAGTTTTACAAGCAAGTACAAGGATTTTCCACAAATTTTAAGGTAAAATCCTAAACTTTTTAATGAGTTTTCATGGGATTTTTTCATGGGTTGAAGAGAGAAATTTATCCATGGTATTTTTGTATGGAAAGGAAGCTTAGGAGGGAGTTCAAAGGGATTTTGAAGGCTTGAAACCAAAAAGGTGTTATTTTGGTAAGTTTTAAGTTTTAAAGTTTTGAAATTTTATGGATTTTATTTTGATTTCTATTCTTTCAAACCCATATGGGTTCTTAAGCATGTATTTGCTGAAATTTCATGCATGTGTGAAGTATGGCATGTTTAAGTTATGAAATTTTGATTTATGGTGCAAAATGGTAATTTTTGCAAAAAGTATTATTTTTGTAAATTTAATGTTCGTTTTAGTAAAAGTGATGTTTGAGCATGAGAATGTTTTGATTAAGGCATGGAATGGTATTTGCAGGGATAGAATTGCAAGTTTGAAAAGGATTTTTGTAAAAATGCCATAGGGACTAAATTGAAAGAAAAAGATTTCTCTCGATAGAATTAAAAAATGGCCAAAAACACCTTTGTACAGTGAGATTTTGAAAAAAATTAAAATATAAAAGTTGTAGATCTCGACGAAACTGTTAGGCATTGCAAACGTTTTGTCGAAAAACTGAATCGTTTGTGAGATTTTGATTTTTCAAAGAATTTGTGAAAATTGTGAAAAATTTTAAAAATGGAAAAAACGTCATTTCTCAAAGGATTTTGAATATGGTATTTTGAGCAAAAATTATCCTTGAGAAAATAGGAAATTTTGATGCAAAGAAGTAAATTTTAGTCCCAGGGGCAAAATCGTCAAAATTTTTAGTTTAGGGACTAAACCGTAAAGTTTAATGAAAATGGGGCATAATTGAGAAATAAAGAGATTTGACCCACTAGGGTGTTATTTTAAAATTAGTATGTGGTTATTTTCGTATGAATAACAAAATCGAGCTCGAGTAGGTTAGTGGACCTACGGAGTGCAAAATCGTCATTTTTGCCCAAATAACCTAAACCGGTTTGAAATATTTCCAATGGGATAAGAAAATGACTAGAAAGGTTCCCGCCCTTCGTTAGAAACGATAGAGTAGAGTTAGATAAAAATAAGAAAAAATAGTGGTTTTTAGAGTTGTATATAGTAATGCAACTCAATTTGTTAAATAACGGATGTTCTATATCGAAACATAGTGAAATTTGGCTAATGGCTTTGTAATTGGCAATAGGATCCTAGGAGTCTAGGAGAAGGAAAATCGAGATTAAGTTGCCCGACATTCGTATCAAGTAAGTACCCATCCCACCTACAGTATGAAATTATAGGCTTAGAGTGTAAAATGTGTATATGTATACCTGTGTGTAT
The DNA here is from genome assembly GCA_025403435.1 of Artocarpus heterophyllus. Classification (NCBI taxonomy): domain Eukaryota; kingdom Viridiplantae; phylum Streptophyta; class Magnoliopsida; order Rosales; family Moraceae; genus Artocarpus; species Artocarpus heterophyllus. Next base: position 9,293,830 of record CM046349.1, read on the forward strand.
ATCAAGGTGTATACTTATATGTATGCAATGACATAAGTATTTATAAAAATGAAAGGGTATACTTGTGAGTATTTGGAATATATATATATATATACCTAAGAGTATATAATGACATATACTTGAGTGTATATGATGATCTGTACTAGTGTGTATATTTTATATTAAGTACCTATGAGTACATTATGCTACATACCTGTGCGTATATTATTGTGTACCAATGTGTATATTTTATGTTAAGTACCTGTGAGTACATTATGCTACATACCTGTGCGTATATTAATGTGTACCAGTGTGTATATTTTATGTTAAGTACCTGTGAGTACATTATGCTATATACCTGTGTGTATATTAATGTGTACCAGTGTGTATATAAAGTATGTACCTGTATGTACTATATCGTACAAGAGCATTTATGTAAATTATATTATGTATAACATTGATCAACACTTCATGCATGGTATGATAACTATAATAAGTGAATTAGTAAACGAATCACCAAAAGTTAAGAAAAGTGTCGTATCGACTTCTGACTTAAGGGGAGTTTAAGGATTACAAGATGGTCGCGGTGTTACGTAGACCTAAGTACGCGATGGTTCAAACACTTGAGCCCTAGTTAAAGATAAGAAATGATAATGATAAAGAAGGATTATAAGAAAAGCATAATGAGATCATGCATTTTATTGAATGTGCATGAGGATTTATATGAGACTTACTGAGCGTAGGCTCACTAAGTATTTCATGCTGTAGGTATTCCGACGAAAAGGTCAGAATAAATCGTAATGATGAGCTGACGGATGGATGATGTGTACAGACTGGGTATGATTTCTGCCACAGTATGTTTTCCGCTATATGGTATTTTAAAATATTTTAAAAGTAATATTTGATAAGCTATATTGTAAAAGAAGGATGATTATATAAACACAAGTATATTTTTGTATTCCAAAGTTGTTAAACCAGTATATGTACAGTATTTTAAAAAAAAATTCCTAAATTTTTGACCTAAAGTAACTAAGAAAGAGTTTTGTCACAGCCCAAAAAGGCAGATTGTAACAGTTGGTATCAGAGCGAAAATCTTGCCACCCTACTGCATATTGTCGTCTGCTCCATTACCATAGCTCAAGTAAGATAGTTTGATTTTAAGTATAAGAATGTTCAGTACTGTTTTATATGACACTGTTATGTTAATTACAACAATAAATATAGTATATGGCAGAACCGCATCATGATCGTGATATGGAAGCTGATCGAAGAACCAGTATTGCTTTTCAAGATGCAATGCCACCACGATACTCTGGGAGTCGGCAACCTATGCTATTGACCGAATAGCTTCATGCAGTAGAGGTAATCTTTGATGCTTTTCATACGCCACCACATCTCCAGGTATTATTAGCCTCAGGATTGTTGTTGAGGGAAGCTTTAGCATGGTGGCTGAGGATTGGACCTGATGAGCAACCAGGGGACTAGCAAGGCTTTAGACAACAAATTCAAGCTGAATTTGCACCTTTACCTCCAGCGGATGTCATGCACATCCATATGATTCCGATGCTATGGGCTGATTGGCGATGCAGGTTGTACTTACGTGTAGAACCAGTTTGGGGAAGATATGTAGGGGAGTCGGTAGATCACTATATCTTGAGGTTTCGCCGAACCATGATGCCATTGATTCCTCCCGAATTACCTTTACAGTGAATTTGCGATCTGGTTTGGAGAGATCTTCCTGATGCAGTCTGGCAGCAAATGCAATATCCAAGGAACTACCTCAGCGTCCACGACTTTCTTATGGCGGTACTACATGCAGAGCAGAATGTAGTCGTACCCCTGGAAGATCCCCCAATGGATATGGAAGATGATGATGATGGTGATGATGATGATGATAGTGATGAAGAGCCCGTGCCTCCTAGACCCATTATTGCAAGTGATGACGAATCTACTAACTCGGACGAGGAGGAAGAGGAAGATCTCGAGGAGGATTCTGAACATAGTGACATGTTGGGAGTCGAGTCAGACTAAAAAGAATTTATGAAGATTTTTGTAGTCTAACTAATATAGATATGGGATTAGTACAGTTTTGGGCTTGGTTGCCTCTGCATATGTATGAGTATGTATGTATGTCCGGCAAGTGGTATCCTTCCCGACAATAGGGTATATGTAGCCGAATGTGATAACTGCTCCCAGAGATGATATGAATAGTTATGTATGAAAGGAAAGTATGTATGTATATTAGTTATGCATGTAATGTTATGAAGAATTTAAAAGGAAATGGAAGAGGTTCATGAAATGAAATGTATGAAGGTTATTGAAATGAAATGTATGAACTGAAATGTATGAAGGTTATTGAAATGAAATGTATGAAATGAAACGTAAGAAATGAGATATTGAGTTATGTTATCGTTTATGTTTGTATGTATTTATATGATTGGAGAATGTTCTTTTAAAAAAATAAAAATAAAAATACTATTAAGTTAATAGTATATACTGACGTAACAACGAAATTGTATGATAGGCTTGTAAACCTATTTTATTATCGATGGCTGATACGCTTGGAGAACCTATAACCCAGATTTGATGGCTATGATTACTGAGTTACAACAGAAACTCCAAGCTCAGGAGTTAGAAATGCAAGAGTTAAGAGCGTAGCTAGCGAATCATAATCCCGAACCACAGGCACGTGCGAACTCGCCACCCCTAGTACTACCACCTCAGCAAGTGGAACCAGTTGCTCCAGTTGTTCTAGCTGTTTCAGTAGCATCTGCTACCGAATTCTATGAAAGATTCCAACGGATGAAAGCCCTAGAATTTGATGGATCTACGGATCCATTAGAAGCCAATGATTGGCTTACTGGTATAGAACGAGTTTTGAAATTTATGGGGCTTAGTGACTGTGAGAAATTCTTGTGTGCCTCATTTTCTCTCACCAAGGATGCTAGGAGATGTTGGGAATCGGTAGAACGTAGAAGGAATGTAAGTGAAATGACATGACCTAATTTTGTGGAAGAGTTCAGAAGGGCTTATTTCAATGTGGAAACGATGGCAGCCCAACAAGAAGAATTCAATAATTTTAAACAAGGCAACATGTCAGTGGCAGATGCTGTGAAGAGGTTTAACCAATTGGCATGCTTATGTCCTGAATTGGTACCCACGGATCGGGAACGAATAAGAATATTGATGAGAATGTTTCGAACTGACATTGCCCTTATAGTCGATAGTGGAGGGCAAGCCCCTATGGATGTAGAGGATTGTATTAAACGGGCTCCTATAGCCGAATTCAGAATTGCCCGTGACAAGGAAGAGAGGGCAAGAATTTTCAAGACTCTAAAGGAGGAGAAGGCTTTAGCTAAGTAGAGCCAAGTGGTACAGGCAAAAGGGCAAGGAAGTGTTCCAAGTCAAGGGAAGTCCCAGAGCCATCCAGTTGGACGCAACCGCAATGCTAACAATAAGAGGAAATGGAACGCGATTAGTCCAAAGAATCAAAAAGGACAACCTCAGAAAAGAAGCGGTGATGGAAGAAACAATAAGCCTCTCTGCAATCAGTGCGGAAAGAGACATGCCGGAGAGTGTAAAGCTGGCACCAACAAATGTTTCCTCTGTGGCAAAGAAGGGCACTATGCCAAAAACTGTTTCTCCAATCCCCAGAATTAGAATAACCAGAATCGAAATGACCAAAATCAACAAAGGTCTCAGGGAACCCAGCTTCACGCAGTCCAAGCACAGATCGAAGGCCCTAGTATCAGTTAGGGACGCTTAGAAGCTCCAAAACCAAGTGGACGAATTCACGCTTATATGAAGAAGGAGGATGTTACAGGAACGTCGTCGGTGGTAACAGGTCAGTTTTCTGTTGCCAATACTGATGCCTATGTTTTATTTGACTCTAGAGCAACGCATTCAGTTGCCTCGCTTAAGTTTGCTAAACGGTTAAGGAATGAATGGGATAGAATAGAACAGACTTTTAAAACTGCACTTCCTTCTGGGGAGATATTGAGTTCTAATTATTGGTTACGTCATGTACCGATAATCATTTGTGGAAGGGAATTGTATATTGATTTGATCATAATTGATATACAAGACTACGACGTTGTCCTAGGAATGGATTTCTTGGGAAAGTACACGACCAAGATTAACTGTAGATACCAAAAGGTTATGTTCCGACCTTCTAGAAGTGAGAAGTTCGTGTATTCAGGAAAGGTTCCTAAGGCTCCAAAGGTGCTAATTTCAGCGTTAAAAGCAGAAAAGATGTTGGAGAGTGGATGCACTGGCTATTTGGTGAACTTAGTAAGCAAGCCACAAGAGGCTCAGTTAGGACCAGAGAAGGTCCCCATAGTAAAAGAATTTGTTGATGTGTTTCCAAATGAGTTACTAGGCTTACCACCGGAACGGGAGATCTCGTTTGAGATTGAGTTGACACCGGGTACAACCCCGACATCGAAGGCACTGTATTGTATGGCTCCAGGAGAGCTCAAAGAGCTGCAGGTGCAACTACAAGAGTTGCTAGATAAAAGATTTATTCGGCCGAGTCATTCCTCATGGGGAGCGCCTGTATTATTTGTCAAGAAGAAAGATAGAACGTTACGAATATGCATCGATTATCGAGAGCTAAACAAAGTCACAATTAAGAATAAGTATCCACTTCCAAGGATTAATGACCTATTTGATCAATTGAAAGGAGCGTCAGTATTCTCGAAGATCGATCTACGCTCTGGATATCATCAACTACGAGCTAAAGCGGAGGACATGCAAAAGACGGCGTTTCAAATGCGGTATGGGCATTATGAATTTTGTGTCATGCCATTTGGACTGACTAATGCCCCGGCAGCATTTATGGATCTTATGAACCGAATTTTCAATGACTACCTCGACAAGTTTGTCATAGTCTTTATTAACGATATCCTGATATATTCAAGAACACTAGAGGAACATGCAGAGCACCTGAGGATCACACTACAATTATTGAGAAGGCATCAATTGTACGCCAAGTTCTCAAAATGTGAGTTTTGGCTAGAGAAGGTCCATTTTCTAGGACACGTGGTGACACGGGATGGAGTATCCGTTGATCCCACCAAATTAGAAGCGGTGAATAAGTGGCCTACACCGAAAAGCATAACCGAAATCAAAAGTTTCCTCGGTTTAGCAGGCTACTATCGACGTTTTATGGAAGGATTTTTCTGACTAGCAGCACCAATCACTACACTTACACGGAAAGCAGCAAAGTATGAATGGTCTAAGAAGTGCGATGAAAGTTTCAAAGAATTAAAGAGGCGACTCACGAGTGCCCTGATACTGGCTATACCAGATCCGAACATAGGAAACTATGTGATTTATAGTGATGCATCAAAGACGGGTGTTGAGGGAAATCTTCTTGATGAGAAAATCATCTGAAGTTCATACCCTCTTAAAACCGAGCACCCGAACAGGTTGGCTGAAATGACCAATCCGACCAGGACGGTATCCGTCCGACCAGGATCTGCCCGACCAGGGACCTGTCCGACCAGATACCCGTCCGACCAGGATCTGCCCGACCAGGGACCTGTCCAACCAGGGACCTGTCCGACCAGGATCTGCCCGACCAGGGACCTGTCCGACCAGAGACCTGTCTGACTGGGACCTGTCCAACCAGGGACCTGTCCGACCAGGATCTGTCCGACTTACCCAAAGACCACCACGTGGCACCATCTCAACCCTCCGTTGGGCAATCCTCCTTCTCTGGAGATCGTGACACCTGTCGCTGGACACCTGGGTTACGGGCCAAACCGGTCCATACCCGGATCCAAGCTAAACTCTATAAATAGGAGCATCAACTCCACCACAAAGGTACGGGCATTCTTCCCTCGCCTACTCTGCCTTTCCTTAGCTCTTCCCGGTCAGAACACTGACTTGAGCGTCGGAGCGCCCTTGGCAGACACCAAACCGGTGTCCCCATACTCCGAGGCCTTCTCTCCTCTTGCAGATCCGACCAGACTAGGCCGAGCCGGATAGAACAGGAAACCCGACCATCGTGCATCCCCGCACGCGGTGTTGTGCTGAAATCAGGCATCAACATTTTGGCGCTAGAAGGAGGGCCCCGCGCCTTCCCAGCAGCCTCAGCTCTTCCCCCCAGACATTCCCTGGACGACTGACTGAGACCTAAGGTCCAGGACGAAGAGTCCGACCAGGTCTGAGAAGTTTACGCCGACCACAGAGGCCAGGTCCGAGCTACGGTAGACCAGGTCCAGGACGAAGAGTCCATCCAGGCTACGACCGAGACCCAAGGTCCAGGACGAAGAGTCCGACCAGGTCCGAGAAGGTTACGCCGACCACAGAGGCCAGGTCCGAGCTACGGCCGACAAGGTCCAGGACGAAGAGTCCATCCAGGCTACGACCGAGACCCAAGGTCCAGGACGAAGAGTCTGACCAGGTCCGAGAAGGTTACGCCGACCACAGAGGCCAGGTCTTGGCTACGGCCGACCAGGTCCAGGACGAAGAGTCCAACCAGGCTACGACCGAGACCCAAGGTCCAGGACAAAGAGTCCGACCAGGTCCGAGAAGGTTACGCCGACCACAGAGGCCAGGTCTTGGCTACGGCCGACCAGGTCCAGGACGAAGAGTCCAACCAGGCTACGACCGAGACCCAAGGTCTAGGACGAAGAGTCCGACCAGGTCCGAGAAGTTTACGCCGACCACAAGGCCAGGTCCGAGCTACGGCCGACCAGGTCCAGGACGAAGAGTCCATCCAGGCTACGACCGAGACCCAAGGTCCAGGACGAAGAGTCCGACCAGGTCCGAGAAGGTTACGCCGACCACAGAGGCCAGGTCCGAGCTACGGCCGACTAGGTCCAAGACGAAGAGTCCCGGCAGGATATGCTCACAAAAAATATTTCCCAACTACATCAAGACTTCGATGCTGATGACCTCCACCACCAAAGTCTTGGGGGGCTACTGTTGAGGGAAATCTTCTTGATGAGAAAATCATCTGAAGTTCATACCCTCTTAAAACCGAGCACCCGAACAGGTTGGCTGAAATGACCAATCCGACCAGGACGGTATCTGTCCGACCAGGATCTGCCCGACCAGGGACCTGTCCGACCAGATACCCGTCCGACTAGGATCTGCCCGACCAGGGACCTGTCCGACCAGGGACCCGTCCGACCAGGATCTGCCCGACCAGGGACCTGTCCGACCAGGATCTGCCCGACCAGGGACCTGTCCGACCAGAGACCTGTCTGACCGGGACCTGTCCAACCAGGGACCTGTCCGACCAGGATCTGTCCGACTTACCCAAAGACCACCACGTGGCACCATCTCAACCCTCCGTTGGGCAATCCTCCTTCTCCGGAGATCGTGACACCTGTCGCTGGACACCTGGGTTACGGGCCAAACCGGTCCATACCCGGATCCAAGCTAAACTCTATAAATAGGAGCATCAACTCCACCACAAAGGTACGGGCATTCTTCCCTCGCCTACTCTGCCTTTCCTTAGCTCTTCCCGGTCAGAACACTGACTTGAGAGTCGGAGTGCCCTTGGCAGGCACCAAACCAGTGTCCCCTTGCTCCGAGGCCTTCTCTCCTCTTGCAGATCCGACCAGACTAGGCCGAGCCAGGCAGAACAGGGAACCCGACCACCGTGCGCCCCCGCACGCGGTGTTGTGCCGAATCAGGCATCAACAACGGGCTTGGGAGCCGTTCTTATGCAAAATGGAAAAGTGATTGCATATGCATCCCAACAGCTAAAGGATCATGAAAGGAACTATCCAACACACGACTTGGAGTTAGCAGCGGTCGTGTTTGCATTGAAGATTTGGCGTCATTATTTATATGGAGCTAAATGCGAGATATATACTGATCATCAGAGTCTGAAATATATCTTCACACAAAATGAGCTTAACATGAAACAACGAAGGTGGCTACAGTTAGTTAAAGACTACGACTGTGAAATTTTATATCACCCGGGAAAGGCTAACCGAGTAGCCGATGCCCTTAGTCGTAGAACAATGTCTTTGTTTGCAATGATACAATTAATGTCAAAACCCCTTCAGGAGGACCTGATGGAAGCTGGAATAGAGCTAATCACTGGGAGATTGGCCCATTTGTCGTTTCAACTAGTTATCTTGGAGAACTTAAAAGAGCGACAAGAAGCTGATTTGTCGCTACTTAAAGCTAGGAATGAGGTCCTTGAGAACAAAGAAACAAAATTCAGCATCTTAAAAGATGGCATTCTCCATTATAAGGGCAGAATCTGCATCCCCAATGATGAAAGATTAAAGAAACAAGTATTAGATGAAGCTCATGAAGCACCCTACGTGGCTCATCCAAGAGCTACTAAAATGTACCAAGACTTGAAAAAGCACTATTGGTGGCACAGAATGAAGAACGATGTCGCACAATTTGTCGCCAAATGCCTTACATGCCAAAAGGTAAAAGCTAAGCATCAACAGCCAGCAGGCGAATTACAGAAAATTAAAATTCCCGAATGGAAATGGGACCAGATAACTATGGATCTGGTGACCGAACTACCCAAAACTACAGGTGGACACGATGCTATATGGGTAATTGTCGATAGATTGACGAAATCAACTCACTTCTTACCCATTAAACTCAGCAGACTAGCTGAACTATATGTAGCCCAAATAGTTAGATACCACGAAGTTTCGAAATCTATCATTTCTGATCGAGATGGCCGGTTCACTTCCAAGTTTTGGAGGAGCGTTCACCAAGCTATGGGAACGAAGCTGACTTTTAGTACAACTTTTCACCCTCAAATTGATGGTCAATCTGAAAGGACCATTCAAACCCTAGAAGATATGCTAAGAGCCTGTGTGCTAGATTTCAAAGGAGGATGGGATAAAAAGCTACCGTTGATCGAATTCGCTTATAATAACAATTATCAAGCTTCCATAGGAATGGCTCCTTATGAAGCTCTTTACGGAAGAAGATGCAGATCGCCATTGCATTGGTATGAAATGGGAGAAAAGAAATTGTCGACAACGGATTTTGTGCAAAGGATGACAGAGGATGTGAAATTAATCCGTCAACGAATGAAAACTGCCTTTAGTCGACAAAAAAGTTACGCAGATCGACGACGAAGACCCCTAGAATTCCAAGTAGGGGATCTAGTCTTCTTAAAGGTGACGCCAATGAAAGGAGTAATTAGGTTTGGAAAGAAAGGAAAACTTGGCCCAAGATACATCGGACCATTCGAAATCTTAGAACGGGTGGGCAATGTAGCTTACAAGTTAGCCTTACCCTCTGATCTAGCATCGGTACACAATGTATTCCATGTATCCATGCTAAAGAAGTATGTACCGGATCCTTCACATGTTCTGCAACCTAAGGAAATTGATGTGCAGGAGAATATGTCTTATGAAGAGAAACTGGTTCAGATATTGGCACGAGAAGAAAAGGAATTAAGGAACAAGAAGATACCTCTCGTAAAAGTTCTATGGCGTAATCAGCAAGTGGAAGAAGCAACGTGGGAACGAGAGGATGCGATGAGGAAAAGCTACCCCGAATTGTTTTGATTTTCGAGGACGAAAATTTCTTAAAGGGGGTAGATTGTGATGACTGAGAAAAATTTCATTAATAAAATCCAATATTTAATTAGGTTTAATTAATGAATTTATTTTTAAAAATATAAATTGTTGTAAAAATTGTAATTTTTGTAAAAATTACGCTAAAGTAGGAATAAACGGCATTGAATGTAAATTTTATGGTAAATGTGATGCAATGTTGGATATTGCTGAATACAGATTTTATGAGCTTAATTACTCAAAAATTTGTAAATAATATCCATAAAATGAATTTTATATCACGATTAATTGTAAAATTGTGATAAAAATAAGTGGATGATTAGAATGTAAATAGGATATAGAAGTTGTCCAAACCCAAATCAAGGGTAAAAAGGAGGCCGAAGCAGTATAAGTATACTGCTAAATGAAAACGTAGATACAAAAAATGTTATGATTGGCCTCCAAAAGTGAACGAAAAATAAGTCAAATATTTTTATACAGTCTAAGGATAAAAAGTACACTGATTTGACCACGGCAGCATAGGAAAAATATTGTGTGGTGAAAAATTACATAATATAAATTTTTAATTCTATAAAGTGGACACTCTTTGATTTTCTATTGGGCCACATGTCTAGAAAAGTGACTCAATCACCTTATGACACCTAGTGGTATACTCATGGGTTACCATGAGTCACCAAATGTGATAAGGAAGCATTTAATGCATGGTTATCATAATTTTTCTTTTCTTTCTTTTCCTCCAAGTTCCGGCAGCCATTGTTGAGACTTCTAAAAAATTTTCTCAGCCCCTAAACTTTGCAAAAATAACCCCAAACAAGTTTTACACGCAAGTACATGGATTTTTCACAAGTTTTAAGGTAAAATCCTAAACTTTTTAATGAGTTTTCATGGGGTTTTTTCATGGGTTGAAGAGAGAAATTTATCCATGGTATTTTTTTATGGAAAGGAAGCTTAGGAGGGAGTTCAAAGGGATTTTGAAGGCTTGAAACCAAAAGGGTGTTATTAGTTTTAAGTTTTAAAGTTTTGAAATTTTATGAATTTTATTTTGATTTCTATTTTTTCAAACCCATGTGGGTTCTTAATCATGTATTTGCTGAAATTTCATGCATATGTGAAGTATGGCATGTTTAAGTTATGAAATTTTGATTTATGGTGCAAAATGGTAATTTTTGCAAAAAGTTTTATTTTTGTAAATTTAATGTTAGTTTTAGTAAAAGTGATGTTTGAGCATGAGAATGTTTTGATTAAGGCATGGAATGGTTTCTGCAGGGGTAGAATTGCAAGTTTGAAACAGATTTTTGTAAAAATGATATAGGGACTAAATTGAAAGAAAAAGATTTCTCTCGGTAGAATTGAAAAATGGCCAAAAACACCCTTGTATAGTGAGACTTTGGAAAAAGTTAAAACATGAAAGTTGTATATCTCGACGAAAAAGTTAGGCATCATGGACGGTTTGTCAAAAAACTGAATCATTTGTGAGATTTTGATTTTTCAAAGAATTTGTGAAAATTGTGAAAAATTTTAAAAAAGGCAAAACTGTCATTTCTCAAAGAATTTTGAATGTGGTACTTTGAGCAAAAATGATCCTTGAGAAAAATAGGAAATTTTAATGGAAAGAAGTAAATTTTAGTCCTGGGGGCAAAATCGTCAAAATTTTCAATTCAGGGACTTAATTGCAAAGTTTAATGAAAATGGGGCAAAATTGAGAAATAGAGAGATTTGACCCACTAGGGTGTTATTTTAAAATTAGTATGTAGTTATTTTCGTAAGAATAACAAAATTGAGCTCGGGTAGGTTAGTGGACCCTCGGAGGGCAAAATCGTCATTTGTGCCCAAATAACCCGAACCGCTTTGAAATGTTTCCAATGAGATAAAAAAATGACTAGAAAGGTTCCCGCCCTTCGTTAGAAACAATAGGGTAGAGTTAGATAGAAATAAGAAAAAACAGTAGTTTTTAGAGTTGTATGTAGTAATGCAACTCAATTTATTAACTAATGGATGTTCTATATCGAAACATAGTGGAATTTGGTTAATGGCTTTGTAATTGGCCAATAGGATCCTAGGAGTCTGAAGAAGGGAAATCGAGATTAAGTTGCCCGATATTCGTATCAAGTAAGTACCTATCCCACCTACAGTATGAAATTGTAGGCTTAGAGTGTAAAATGTGTATATGTATACCTGCGTGTATATCAAGGTGTATACTTGTATGTATGCAATAACATAAGTATTTATAAAAATAAAAGGGTATACTTGTGAGTATATGGAATATATATATATACCTGAGAGTATATAATGACATATACCTGAGTGTATATGATGATTTGTACTAGTGTGTATATTTTATGTTAAGTACCTATGAGTACATTATGCTACATACATGTGCGTATATTAATGTGTACCAGTGTGTATATTTTATGTTAAGTACCTGTGAGTACATTATGCTACATACCTGTGCGTATATTAATGTGTACCAGTGTGTATATAAAGTATGTACCTGTGTGTACTATATCGTACAAGAGCATTTATGTAAATTATGTTATGTATAACATGTGATCATCACTTCATGCATGGTATGATAACCATAATAAGTGAATTGGCAAACGAATCACCAAAAGTTAAGAAAAATGTCGTATCGACTCCTGACTTAAGGGGAGTTTAAGGATTACAGGATGGTCGCGATGTTACGTAGACTTAAGTGCGCAATAGTTCGAACACTTGGGCCCTAGTTAAAGATAAGAAATGATAATGATAAAGAAGGATTATAAGAAAGCATAATGAGATCATGCATTTTATTGAATGTGCATATGGATTTATATAGGACTTACTAAGCGTAGGCTCACTAAGTATTTCATGTTGTAGGTATTCCGACGAAAAAGTCAAAATAAATCGTAATGATGAGCTGGCGGATGGATGATGTATGCAGACTGGGTATGGTTTCCGCCACAGTATGTTTTCCGTTGTATGGTGTTTTAAAATATTTTGAAAGTAATGTTTGATAAACTATATTATAAAAGAAGGATGATTATGTAAACACAAGTATATGTTTGTATTCTAAAGTTGTTAAACTAGTATATGTACAGTATTTAAAAAAAAAATTCTTAAATTTTTGCCCTAAAGTAAGTAAGAAAGAGTTTTATCACAGCCCAAAAAGGCATATTGTGACACTGAAGAATAAGAATAACATTAAAGATCTGATGGTAGAGATTCGTTCTTGAAGAATTGTTCAGTCAAAAGTGTTGTTTCTAGTCCCTAACTGGTACGTTAAATTAGATTTAATTTATTGATTATAGCATCATGGGTTAGTTTCTCAAATGTTTCATAAAATTTTTTAAAATTTTGTTGCGTCTTAAAACCGATTTTCCCAATAGAATCGGCTTAGGTTTTACATCAATCTTCATTGTCAGGCCCTTGTGTTTGAAAACATGGGTGGTGTCAACCAACTCCTCTAGAAGAATAGAGTTCCACAAAGGAACGACGACTCACGACAACGGCACTTGGGCAGACCATTTCAGCAGTTGTTGAGGTGTCATTAGGCATGTGTCATGTTCTCTTGTTCAAGGTGGCCATGTACAAACAAAAATCACGCCAATCGGATGTCAAACGGCGAACTGCATCTTTGACCAGCAAGTGTGAGTTGCTCTTGTAGAGTTGACACCAATACGACATGTCTTTGGACTCGGCTTGTCGTGATTTATGCGTTGGTGCAAGAGTCAAAAACAGATACTAGAATCTTCACCAGAGGTGGAAAAGAAAGAGAGAGTATACAGAAAAAGTAGAAAGAGAAAATGAAAGCTAGTTTTTTTTATTGGATGATTTTTTTTTTGTACACTTGTATTTATAGACACTGTAGTAGGCATTTAAAGTCTAAACTGTATTATGGTTGGGTTGATCAAATTTTTAACCCATAAATTTTGAAATTTTTATAAACATAGTTTATTTTACGGATTTTGTGATTTTATTTCAAAATGCTAAACTTTGATGCTCTTATATTCCAAATTGGTGATTAACTAATTTTACCATTTATTTTTATTTTTTGGAAATAACATTTTGTATTTAAAGCTTTGATCAAAACTTAAAATCTAACTTCTTTGATCAAAATAAATTGTTCATAAATTCTAAAACTTTAAAATACTAATTAATAAATAAAACATGTATTTCCTATTATTATTTTCTTTTTTTATCTGCCATATTTTCACATTTAATATGAAAACATATATAAACTTTCAATTTTATTATAAAACTAATAGCCATAATTTATAAGAATTTTCGTAAATTGAATTGAATAACTGTAAGTCAATTTAATTCAAATTCTAAATTTAGCATTATTTTTTGCTTTACGGGTATAACTCAAACTATTTATTATAAAAAGTCGTTTATGGGTTCACATTAAATCTATGGGTACTTTTAAACTTTCTTTCATCACAATATGGATTTAACAGTAATCTGTTTGTGATATTGCATTGCCTTAGAGGCTTGTGACATTCTTGCGGACTCCGTTAACTTTCTTTTATTATTATAATTTTACATAATTATTTACACTTGTAAATTTTTGAATTTCCAATAATTTTTATGACTTATAAAATTCTTATTTTACTTTATGATCTTATTAAATTTGAGATCAAACTTATATTCATAAAACTATTGCTCACTATTTTTTAATTACGATGTTAAGTTAATGATCACTATTGATCTAGATTTCTCTTACTAAATTGATATAATGTGGAAATTTTGCATAATCATAGTAAGGTAAAAATTCCTCTTTTTTATAAATTAATCTCAATTTAAATATTCTAATTGAGATACTTATAAAGACCACTACTTTGGCTCACACATGAAATTATGAATTATAAAAGCTTAGTTTAATTCACTGAATAATTATTTTTAATTATCTAAGTGTACTATCATAACATCATATTTGGCTATATATTTCATACATAAAGCACATAAGATTGTGCAATTACAACTTTATTTGTTATTAAAGACTTGTTGTTATTGAGACTTTCTAAAAACGGATTAACTAGGAAAATTCCATAATTATAAATCGAGATTAAATCGTGATTTAGACTTCTAAATTTTCCAAGCATTACAAAATGTTTCTATCCTTGAATGGAATTCCTACAGTTTCTTATAACGCTCAATGGTACTATGTATTACTGAATTTAATCTAATTATAATATTGTGGAATTCAAATTATGACTCCACGAATTTTTTACGCATAATTAATTGTATGGGTTTTAAAGAAACCTTTGGTTTAATTATGTAAAATCTCAATCATTTTCTAAGATATTCACGTTCTCTTATAACGTTTTTCATAATTCTTACAAAATTTGGACTTATCGGTTTGAAACTTGTACATTTTTATGAACCGAATAGCATAGTTATTAGACAAATCCTTAATCAGTCGTACTTATAAATTTTTCAATTTTTTCGGTCATTACACCAATATAGTGCTTCCTTCTTCCAAACATTAAAATTTTGACACTTTGTACTCATGGGATGCATGTGATATGCATGTAACAAGCTAAATAAATAAATAAAAAAATACTTCTATTTCACATTCGAGAAGGGAGATGCAAGATTTGAAAAAACACATTAAGCTCTAAGTTTGGGTTAATCATGTCAGTTTTAGTCTTAAACACAATTAATTTAGGCAAATTTGTCTACAATGACTTGTTACCTCCATGTACATACATCTCACCTGTAGAAATCATTAGAAATTTAACATTTGAAAGATGGAAAGACTATTGGTATCATGAATTGAAAGTTCGAGGGCTAAATTTGTACCATTTGGAGTGCTAGTAGTCAAAGTGGAGTAACCTTATTAATTTCTTAGAGGCTAAAAATGAAAAAAAATCCTTTCATTATTTTCTTTGATTCACATCACTCTCACATAGTATAAAGTATATATTACCCTCAATTTAATCCTAGATTCATTCCTAATTCAAAAACCCTAAATGTAACCCTAATTGAAAAATTCCAAAATTCAACCCAAAATTTAAACCTCAACTTAGAAATTTCAACCCTACTTTACCCTAAATCTCAAATCACAAATCCCTAGCACTAACTTTCTCCCCTCCTTGTAGCCTAATTCATCGCCCTGTTTCTCCTTCCTTATAACCTATGCCGCAACCTCTTTCTCTACAGTTGACAAGCACCACGAACAGCAAAGCCAGTATGAATGTCGATCAAGAAATCAAATCCATAATGATCACCATCGGCACTAACGAGCTCTTCGAATGGCAAACAATTGAAGCTCCATATTGATCTTGGCAATGTCGTATGAGATCAAAAAAAACTCAACGGTGATGAAGCTCCGTGTTGGTAGAATTCGAGCATGTTGATGGAGAAAATGGCGTCGTCATTGGTGGAGATCCTTGCATCGACACTATAGAAGTAGAAAAAGAAGAGAAGAATACAAAAAATTTTAAGGTTCAGTTTGGTCTGGACTACATTGAGGCCTAATTTTGATATTTTAAAATTAAAAAGGGGTGTGTTTCTAAGGAAAGTGAATCTGGTAGCATAACTCCATTCATTTATACCAAAAACTGTATTTTCCCAATTAAGCGGGTAGAGGAATGAATTAAGAAACTTCTATTTAAAATTCAAATCACAGATTCAGTATCACAAAATCTTGGGGATAAGGAAATTGTATACTTGAAATAGAAAATACTAGACAGTTCCCCTGTTTTTGATTGTTTATCATTTATTTATCTTCAAATGGCTATATATAGGAAAAGAAGACCTAAAAAAATTGCACTTAATCTCTCTTTGTGCTTGTATTGAGAATCTTCCTAGTGACAATACTCCCCAAACATCATATTGAATGTAACTCTTAAATTGAAGAAAAACCACTCTAAACCTCTTGTCCTAATCTTTCATTTTATAGCTTTTAATTTCCTGTTCTACATGAGATTATTCTTTGGTGAGGTTAATCAATTACATTGACATGATTTCAACTTCATGGGTGTCATTCAAATCATTAATTAAATTAATTTACTATATGGTTCCATATTCAATTTAAGGAAATTATCAAGATTTTCCTTGACCATACCATGGATTAGATTTAATCCCTTGTGACCTTAAATTGTCTTTGAGGCACCTTAAATTCGAGAATTTTTAATAATTTACATACTTTAGAAATTCTCATCATACATTAATATGACCTTAAAATGAAGATCATAGAAAGAACCCGTGAAATTTATAATCGTCACCACATTTAGAACATATTGAAAAAGTCATTTCATATTTATAAAATAGACCATTTCAATCATATAATTTATGTAATTACATAGACTATATAGAAACCTGCAATGGTGTGGAGATTTATATTCTAAATTTTAGTAGTTCATAATTTAAACTTACATCCATGCATGCCTCTGAAAAGAAAAAAAAAAGAAGTGACTCCAAAAAGTTAAGTCAAAACTTTACCTTTTGAAAATCACTTTCTGACATAGACCTGATTTAAACCTTACCATTAAAACTATGGAGGAAAACCCAGCAGTGAAAAAAGAGTAACTATACTAGTAATCAAAACAGAAAAATCAAAAGGAACTAAATCCCTCTAAAGCTCGAAAATAAAGCATGACATAATCTTCGTTTACATGGGTTCACTTTCATAGAACATGGATTTTAGATGCTGCTCCAGGCTCGGAAGGCGTTGGTTGTCGTCGTAACTATACATCGATGGTACCAATCTCGCAAGATTAAGAGAAGCCTTGACGAATGTTGAAGGAAGTGGGTTTGGAGAGAGGCACAACTCTTTGTTAAGGCACTTCCAAGCATCCGAAATCTTTTCAATTATGTTCTCTCTTGCCTCTTCAACGGAAGAGCCTTGTTTTTCCTTCATGTAGCACTCCACATATGATCCATCGTGCCCATCTTGATTCTCATCCTAACATAATATGCATATTTGTGCGTAAGCTATTTGAAATTGTTGCATAATTTGAACTGTACAAGTCAAATTAAATTTTGAAGTGTACAAGTCAGATTAACTTTAAATGATGAAAATTCCAATTTCTTCTTTGAAAAACTCTACTCCGCATGATTGGACAGTAGTCCGGCCCCGTCGGGTTGAATAGAAGTACTCAAATTATTTAGGTCGGTGAATGAAAATCGGGTATGTTTTATTGGCCACGCGTATGGAGTCGCAACCACTGCTTGGGACACGTGCAGTATGACTGTTTTCCCAGCAATCAACAACCATCGTCTTGGTATTTTTCACTTTTATGTTTTAATGGATAAGATTTTCTTTTATGTGTGGTCGTTTTCATAAAATGGAAGAGGACACAAATAGATGGAATCAACTAAAGCACTGAGGAAAAAAGGAACACAAAAAATTGAAAAGAAAGAAAACGGAGAGAGACATCTATGTTTGAAACCAAAGTTCCGATTTCAAAACTCCAACTGCAATAATATAGAGTTTTTATATACTATTATATTTAAGTTTTAGCAACTTTAAGTTTTAATTTAGTTTTTAAACACTAATCATGTATGTTATATGTGGTACTTTTCCTTATTGCAGTGCTAGCTATTGGAATATTTCATTTCCTTTTCAAGGATGCAGTAAAAAGTTTGAACTCCAATTAAATTAAACAAATAAAATCTGAAAAATACTCATGAAATGTTTACACCGTTCCTTATGCTTTCCAACTTGAATGCAACAGCAACTCATGAAGTACGTGTGTCGCATGAGGCACGCCACAAAGAATAATTCGTACAATCCGAAATCATTCAATTAAAAAAAAAAAAAACCCAATTATACACATGATCGAATGAGTCTCATCTGTGAGGACTAGAATACATCTCCTTTTATGGCCCTTTAATCATACCATGTCATGTTTAATAAAAAGTCAAGCCAATTAAAATATTACTTCACATAGGTTAAAATTTCATGTAAATCTAAATATTTTAATTGATGGCATAAAATATTATTCGCGGGATGCAAAACAAGCAATATATGAGAAGAATATCAACACTAGTCTTTGCATTTTATGGCGGTTATATTATCTCTATAATAATTACTCTCAAGTAATCTAAAAGGACAATAGAAAATATGACATAGGATCATGACTGTAGTGTACAGTGCAAGTGAATCAATAGTCCGTCATTTCTAATAACGTTGCTGTCATGACAAGACACATAGTGCCAAGTCTTGTCCGTGCAATAGTGAGTGACAGTTGTTATGAATTATTATGACAACGACACGCACGGGAATTCATGCGGTGGAGGGTGCTATTTTGCATGCGTTGTTATTTTTGACCGTTGGATTAATTTTTAAAAATTTAATATGCGACTTGAAAGAATTCTATGCTTCAATATATAAGGGCTGCTTCGCCTTCTATCTCACCTCTAGGTATAGTATGGTTATTGAATTTTATGTACATGTAGCATAGATTTTAGATGATTTATATTATAGGTATGGCCATACGTATAGCTATACGTTATAAATTTTTAATATAAATAGTTATATATTAAATCATTAAAAATAATACGTTTTAAAAATGACATAAAATTATATTTTTATTATAAGAATTCTCTAAACATCAACTTATAATGCATACTTTTTTAGGGGACTTCAGTAGCGTTGCGTGTTCTAAAACATTTAAATCTTATCAAAATTATTTTTTTCGTATGAATATAACGATTAAAAAACAGACACCAACGTACTTGTAAAATTACCTCTTTTATTTAAAATTTTTCGAGTAGTACTATCATATGACTATCCTATTATCATCAAAACAACAACAACAAAAACTAATATGCGCTAGAATTGCGTAAATGGGAATCAAAAACATTGTCAATTGGTGATATCTAGCTACGAGAGCTTATATATAAATGTTGATTATATTTGATTAATGATAGAGTTTACCTTGGCACTTCCCAAGTCATCCCAAAGCCTGAGAATTGCTGCCGTGGAGGTTATAATCCCAGGCATATTGTTCACAAACTCCACTGTATCTTGGGTTATACCTTGACCCAACAGAAAGAATATGTGGACCAACACCACATGCACTCCTGAGCTAACCACGCCGTTCCTTAAATACTCTTCTGTCTTTGGGACTTTCCCTGATGCAAACCACTTCGCTTCCACTAAAAACGCGTCGCACAAGGTCGCCCACTGCACCGCACGAGTCAATATTAATAATGACTACTTGGGATAATGTCTAACATCCTGACTCAACCGAGTGAGGATGTGTATATAGCATCATGTTTTATAACAAAAGATATAGCCCAACATGTACCGCGTTTCGAAGAGAATGCAAAGGGTCCCACCCATGCTCTTGATAGACCTTGTGGCTGATTTCATTAGTTAAATTATCAAGGGCTTTGAAGCATATCTTCATGTGGTGAGGAAGTTTCTCTATGGTAGTAATATCCCATCTGAAAATGTTGGTCATTATCAATATCAATATGCAAATAATTCATCATACAATAATGGCTGATCAGTACTATTTTCAATAATTGTTTGATACATACTTGTTGATTGCCTCTGTGAAAAGAATGAGTTCATCAATTGTCCCATAAACATCAAAAATATCATCTATTACGTAGATAAATGAAATAGGTTTTGTTAGCTCAACCCTGTGCTGCGACAAGCTTGGGTCTGTTAGGCATGCCATGGACCAAATGTACCACTTGAGCGGTTGGTCTCTAGCAAATGTTAACTCCTTAGCCAAACCTATATTTCTCCACCACCTGACAATGTTCACAAACACAATTAAACAAAAAAAAAAAAATAATAATAATAATAAATCGTTAATAAAGTGATCTTATACAGTCAGAAGAAGTAATAAAGAAGCGTTCTGCGTTTATGCAGTTAACTATTAGTTAAAGATGTTGATGATTCATGGTCAAATTATTTATATCACAATTAGCTGACGTCAATCTTATCAAAAATCTTTTTTTTTTCTCTTAAGAAACTTCAAAATTCTACTATCTGATTATTTTTTTAAATGAAGAAACAGGACAACTAGCATCAATTTTGCACCATGGTATAGCCCAACTAAGTCGTTATCTACTCAAAAAATAAATTATATGATAGACAACAAATTTGTATTATAAGAACATTAACGGTTGCCTAATAACAACTTTTTCAAATGAACTTACTGGGAGATTTGAAAAATTTCCCTCATGTGTAGAGACTGAACTTGATTGAATTCAACTTTGGCAAGTTCTTGTAAAACATTAATCCATCTGTTGGTACTTTGGAAAGTAGTATCGAAAAGGTTCCTGGCCGTGAACTTGGCCAAGCTTTTGTGACACGGATTCTCCAATGTGTTTGCGACAACTCTCGCCAGACCATGATCATCACCAAGAAATGCCATTGACGCAGTTAAGAGCTGACCACTAAATACTTTGGCTTCATCAAGAACATCCTCTCCCTCCATGCTTAGATGTGAAGCTTCGTATAACCCCATCAACCCGTTGATGTCTCCACTAAGCTTTGTCTTGAAGGTTCCGTTCTTGTCCTTGAACTCGTTAAAAATCTCTGAAATTACACGCATAAATTAATTAATGAGTTATATATTTGGATATTTGCAAGTTATAATTGCTTTTTTTTTCCTAGAATAGTGGATGAGGACACTTTGTGTGATGGGGTCACGCGGAATTTCAACCACATTAAAATCTAGGAACTCTAGTGCTTCTTCTTCTTTTCTTTTTTTTTTTCCCACACGGGGGTAGAGATTTCAAATTCTGCATTTTGCGGTAAAGTCCTAAATAAGCAAAATATAGAATTGTGGTACGAACCAGCAGGAACGAAGTACCCTTCTTGTCTCAGGAGTCGAAAACGAAGTGCAGCATCATGAAGGAGATCTTGATCATTGTGTTTGTGATGATTAGTGTAATGATCAAATAACATGAACTGGTGTTTTAGGATTGCTTCAATGTCTTCATGAAAAAGGTAATCAATGCCCAGTCGTTGGATAGCATCTATCATTTTAAGACCCTCAGATGGATCTTCTCCTGCTAGTTTGCTGGTAACATGCTTGAAGACATCCAAATCCTGCAGAAATAAGAGAGCAAATAATCAGCCAATGTGTGTATGTCTCTCTCTCTCTCTCTCTCTCTATATATATATATATATGTGTGTGTATATATTTATATATATGTCATTTAGAAACTCACTTTGTTTTTGTAAGGGTATTTCGTTAGAGGTTGAACATCCCAGTTTTCCAAGGGAGTACTAGAAAGCAAACTATTACCATGGGCAATGCTCCAGTTTTGTGGTTTATAATTAGGCTTAGTAACTAGATTGATAATGTTTTTAAGGTTGGAGTTTTGAATTTCTGGATATCTTTTCGGAGAAATTGAGGGATGTTTTAAGGAATTAGCTGCAGAAAAGGCATTCAAAGACAAAGCCATGGAGGATAAATCAGATAAAATCTGGGCGGGAGAGAGAGAGAGAGAATATGTTATAAGAGGAGTATATATTGATAATATAAAAGGAATATAGAGTGAGCCCTTATATAGGATAATTTTTTACCTGAAACAAACAGTGGAGACTTGGTCGGCATGTGGTAGGCTGTGGATACTGTAGATGGTTTTACTTCCAAGAGACGTGGCACGCATGAAGCCTTTTTTTTTTTCTTGATCATTAATGGTTTGGGAATCATAAAATATGAGAAAAATGACATGATGTAACACATTTTTTAAAAATTTTGTTTATTTATATCATATTTAAAATTTATGTCATATTTTAAAAATTATGTTTATTTATATTATATTTAAAAAATTTATGCTATATTATAACACATATTACATATTAAATTATGCCATAAATAAATATGCGTGATATTTATAAAAAATAAATTTTAAAAATAACATTTATGAAGATTCCTTAAATATATAATCTATAGAATACATTAGATATCCAGTCCTGTTTCTCTTAGGATATCCATAAAATATCTACAATATCCATAATACGGTTATCTGTGAACAGTTAGAATATTTTTGAAAATATCCACGAAATGTCCAAAAATGTTGGAATTTTTTTTTCATAAAAATAAATTTTATAGGGCTTGTTTTAATTCTTTTATCAATAAAATATAACTAATATTTTGAACCTAAAATTAATAAAAAAATATTTATTAAGACTTGTAAAGTCTTTAAATAATTTTTACTTTTTAAATAAGTAGTTCAGAACTTCACATTCCAAAATTCAGATTTTGGTAATTTGAGCTTGTCTTTAATTTTTTGCTATTTTTTCAAATCATTCATTTCTTTTTTCGTGTTTACTTATCTATTTATTAGTATAAAGAGAAACAATATCATTCTCATTCTAATGTTTACTAACTTACAAAAGTTAAGCATATATATCAATAATTATTAAAATATCCTTTTATCAAGCTACGTCAATTATTCCCCTTCAATTTTTTCCTTAAAACATCAAGCTCTGTCAATTTTTCTAAGAACCCAAAAACAAACAATTTTCGATTTTTTATAAGTACGTCATTATATTTCTCGTGCATTTCCGTTTCAAAACTTCGATCTCAAGAGTCGTCATCCAATCGATCCATCTAAAATTCTCTAATCATTCTAAGCAGAGCATCTGGTTCATGATCTATGATCTAGTAATATAAATGCTCCATCGTTTTGTTTTTCTTAACCTTCCCTTTTTTCCTGGGTGCACTGACCTCTGCTCATTAATATTTTCTCTTAGTGTTTAATAAAGGGCCACAATAGAAAGAGTCCAAATTAATTACTCAACAAATTCAACGAAAAAAATACAAAGATTTGTCAAAGAAAAATTCGAGGATTAGAATTGTAATCAATCTTAGCACGCTCCACAGTGTGAAAGTACTACATCTATATCACCTTTTTCTCCAAATTCCGGCTTTTTTTGCATAGCTTTCTTGTGGGATAGTCAAATTTGATCCACAAGTTAATTTGCAGAAACATCTATGCACCACGTGTATCTAATGTCAAATTTTTTGTGGTTCAAAAAATTTTAATAAAGTATGAAAGTAGAAGTTCAACAAATCCTTTTTTGTTTTGAAGTGGTAACTAAAATTACAGTTAAAAGAGTTCACGGACCCACTTATATAGATTAAAAGTTAATCTGCTATTTATTATGTTAATTTGGATTGAGAAAATCAAAATCCATGTCTAATCCTTGAGTCCCTCGATCTAATATAATCTAATCCAAAAACATACTTCACACATTAAATTTCGTGAATTCAAGATTTGGCTTTTCATTTTAAAATTATTGATTTGCAAAATTTTTGCGGTATACAATTTTGTGAATTCATAAGTCATAAATCAGTAGAAAACGTGTAACACCTAAGTTTTCTATTTAATAAAAAATAAAGAGTCTAACATTAAAATTGATGACAGTGAAATTTTTACTAATATGCTATTCAGTGATATTATAGATGACAGTAACAAAGGCTTCGATGTGCTAGAAAAGGTTCATGTCAATTAAGTAGGGATTATAGTTATCTATAATATAATGATGTGATGATGTATTTTGTTTTGTTTTAATTAAATAAAATATGATAAGAAGAAATTTATATAAATTTAGCTTAATGTGTTATAATATGTGGTTATTTATTTTTATAATATTTATGTATAGATATATAAATATATATAACTTAGGCTATATATATATACCATTATATACATTAATTATTAAGATGTTAAAATATATATATATATATAGAGAGAGAGAGAGAGAGACAAAACATGAATAGAAGTCTTGGGCCTTTTGGGCCTGCGGCAGTTTTGCCGAGAAAAAGAAAAAAGAAAGAAAGAAAATAATAAAAAGAAAAAGAGTTACACGTGAAAAAAAAAATCTTAGGGTTTTAGTCCAGGATAAAAACTATATAAAGACCTCTTATTAGTAACCTTAGACTCACACTTCATTCATTTTTTGTTGATTGGCTTTATGCTTGGTTTTCTTTAGCTTTATCAAGATTTTTAATCTTCCTAATTTCATTCATCTTGGTAAGTGTATCAATCATTTAACATGTCTGTTTGATGTTTTGGTGTACTATGTTAGTACTAGAATTACTATTATTATCACACGGATTCTTTTATTGTATGTATTCCATGTCAATTGGTAATTAAAAAGAGTTCATTTGGTTGATTTGATTAACCTTTCATTAAACCCTAGATTGAGGATATCATAGATTTTCATATTTTTATTATATAGATCTTTATGGGTGTATTTTATTATCAATTATCATTATGTTAATTATGTGTTTAGAATTTTAATTGAGGTTTTATTAGGTTATGGATTAGTATTGTATTTTTTAGATGCCTTATGCCCACTTTTCATACAAACACCTGATAGTTGTTGTATTCTAGTGATTTTTGATTCTATATTATTCTGTTTATATTTTTTTCAAATACTAGACATCTTGAGCTTTCTTGGCTTTTAAATCCCTTGAATTAGAGTTTTTCTTTAAATAGTTATGATTTTTTAAAATTGACCCTAAAAGCTGTGTAGTTTTACAGACTTGAAATTTAGACTAATTTTTGATGACTTTTTCTAAAAACAAATTATTGTTAAAATATGCATGTAATATATCAAATTCTTTGCTTTTGAGTCTAGTTTCTAATGCCACTAGATTTGGCTGATTTGGAGTTAAGATGAAATTATTATGAATTTTTAAGTGAATAAAGGTCATTCTACTTGCTTTTGGGAATTAGGCCCTAGGTTCATAAATTGTGATTTTGTGCTTCTTAATGTTATTACGTGATGAGGTGATGTTCAATGACAGTATGAGATGTTTATATGTTGTCAATAGTATTATTAGTGACTTATGGTCAATATAAATGCTTGACATGAACTCTTCAAAGAAGCAAGCACACTGAAGACCTGTGTCGTCATATCACCTGCCATTGAAGGTTGAGTAAGTCTAGAAGTCAAGTAAGTATATCTCTTGCCTGCAATATGATTGTTCAAAATTAAAAAGATTGATGTTGATGATATGTTATGAAGACGTTTTGAGATGAGGATTTTTAATAATGAGGAAATTTATAGAAAACGATAAAAGATAATTTTATTTTTATCTCATTATTCTGTTTGATGGAAACCTTTTTATGAAAACCTATATATATGTATTATCTTTATTATTATTTTGATCTTTTAAAAAGGGTACACTTGACCTATTGATGGAAATGATGGGGTTCGGTGAGCGGTCATTTCATCTTTGTCACGGTTGGTTTGGGGGTCACTCTCTTACTTTTTTCGTGGCTAGCGTGCTATAACGGTACAACGCCAAGGCCCTACTATATGATATTTGGAAGTACGACTATATATATTATTTTAAAATATATATTTATTTAATGATGAATTTATTTTATTAAACATTGTTAATTGATGAAAATGTTTTGTGAGAATTAGAGTGTACTTACGAAGCATTATGCTTACTAGATGTTTCTCATATAACAGCCAGGAACAAGAGTTAGGTATGAGAGATGGAGGAGCTCGGTGCGGGTGTGTGTAGTGGCAAAAACAAAATATCAGAGTGACGCATCCTGAGTTAATGATGGTTTACGCTTTTATTCAATTATTTATAATTCTTCATATTTTAGTTTTGTAATTATTTTATGAGATTTCGCAAGTTAAAGATATTTTGTTAAGTTTAATGTTTTTGGTAATGTTGCAACTATATTTTTACTTTTAGATGAAGTTATCTGATTTGATTAAAAAGTCTTGTTATAAAAAAAATTAAGCTATTTTATATTACTTTGATTATTTAAATTCTATAAAACTTTTGTTTAACCATAAATAATAGATATTATGAGACAGTAACTATGACGTCCCGTAAAGGGGCGTTACAAAACGAGATTTGCGCTGATAAAAAAAGGGATTGGATTTAATGTATTCACGAATTTGGTGAAAAACATAACAATTCTAATTCTATTCTTTATAAAAATACAAGAAATAATTATGTTAGAGCACAAATTAACTTTCCATACAATTTCTCATATGGTTGGGCATGTCACTTTCATCGTAACGTTGTCGTTCAATTTAAGTGTATGGGAAAGTGGCATGTTGTGCGGTTCGAATCCACCGAGGGCTATGGCATATGTTCAAGGAAAGGTGGAAAAAGGGTACTTTGTCAATGACTGAGGAAGGTCGTCCGCTATGTCTTACCAATTCTCCGATGACCATACCTTGGTTGCAAAATGCATCTTGAGTTTTTATGTTCGAATCGAGATTCGATTAGGTTGGTCAGTGTCTATGTTAGGTCAAGGCCGGGCGGTTGCTTTCTCTTGCCTTCCTAGTTTTTTCTGGTAGATGACAGGCAAGGCTGGAAAATTGCTCAAGGGGGCTGTTGGGCATAATCGTAAGAAATACTTTTTATTTCATCCTTGTAGTTCCGCTTCTTGCTCTAAAAATGAAGAAAGACTTGTTGGAAGCGTTGGTTTTTTAACGAATCTAAGCACTCTTTTCTTTGTCTTTTCCATTAGAAGAGCTCAACACACTCTTCTTTCTTTCGATACAACGTCATTTAGCAAGCTATTAATTTACCATCCACACTGCAATCTCTGTTTTAAACTGTTACTTTTTAATTGGAAGCATTACAAATACAACGTGTTTTTAAATTTGGTTGTCTTTGATTTGCGGAACTACAGAACTAATAGGATAGTCTGTATCATGGGACATAGAATCACGTGAATTGTAGTAAACAGAACAATAAATCTTATTGTGGACCTATGCTATACCCCATCTAGTAAGTAGCTAAAACAATCGTGCAATCATGAAGCTCATGATCGCATGACATAGAAAGACGATTGTCAACAAAATGAAAATGAAATAGCAAAACTGTCTATTATCGTCTGCTTTTTCTTCTACTAATCTTATTATTTGTTTCGTCCTATCCGAAGCCTTGTTTCTATTTAAATTTTGATTTTTTAGATTCTTAAGTTCCAATAAAAATCTTTCTGAAAACTACGATTTTTTTAAAAAAAAATTAGAAGACAAAATTTTTTCCCATAAAAACCTAACTATTATATTTTTCCCCTCAGGAAGAGAAGGGTCATCGAATCATTGCACATACAGCCATATAAAAGACATTAGGAGAGATAGAGATAAGTGCAAGGAACGACAACCCAAAAGAAAATGCATACTCATTGTTACTGAAATTATGACCATATATTCTTATTGTGGGTATAATTTTATTTCAAATTTGTTTTTTTTTTTAAATTAATTTGTATCTGGGTTTTTAATTCCTTGCAATTTGGACTTTATAAGATATTGTGAGCTCACTTTTTTTTTTAATTTTAATTTTTTGAAAGTTTTTTACACAAAACCCAGCAGTAGCACAAAAAACAAAAACCTTTCCTTTTCAGAAAACAATAAGATCAAGAGTAGATCTCAGAATCAACCATGGTTGATATTCATGGTTCCAAAGCTAAAGTTGTCTCTTATTGCCTTTTAAGGAAGCTAATGAGAGACTTGGAGTTGAAGGCAATAATATCCTCTTATTGTGCTTGGCTCAAGAAAATGAATACTGAGCGGCACAATGTAAAACAGATTGTTAGGTGATCTAAAGATACGAAGACTACCATTTTCACAAGAATGAGAGGGTATGGTTTTATTTTCAATGATTGTTTAACTTATTTGACAATCACAAGTAACACGACACGATTGTCATGAGTAACTTGTTCCGTATTATAAGACACAAAAGAAAAAAGGAAATTAGAAGCAGCACATAAAGAACAACAATCATTTAACTTATTTGACGATCATAAATAGCATGACGACGATCGTTTAAACAATGCAGTGTAAGTGAGCATTATTTTGTAAAAATAATTAAAAAGTAGGAAAGTTCATAAAGAAGATTAAAAAAAAAAAATTATAATGGCAACGTCAAAGATAACGAAGTTTCTTTTGAAGTTACATGGTCAACTTGAAAGTATCTAGGATGGCAATTACCAATTTTTTATTTTATTTTTTCAAAAAATAAAAAAATAAAATTGTCAATGGAATAAATAATACGGACAATTAGTTAGTGTTACTTAGGGATTCGCAAAACTACACGAGCTGACACTATTTTTACGGTTTTCCGTCTTTTAAAAGGAATTTTGATGATATACTCTATACAGCGATTTCTAGGAAAATAAAAAGGTTAATCTTCACTTTGGTCTTTGAAGTATGCAATTTGTTTTATTTGAGTCTCTAAACTTTAAACAATAATAAATTATAAGGTGATTACCCCTCACTTGTCTAACACCTCCCTTGTATTTAAATCTTCATATTACGTAAAAACCTCCAATAAAATGACAAAAAAGATAATTATAAATAATCTAATTACATAATTAAATTATTTTTAATAAATAAAAACTAAAGATATTTTTTCTTTCTATACACACCTATATGCGACAGCAAAATCCCAATTTTTTTCATTAAGTAACTATTCTAAAAAATCATATGACTTCTATTTTGTCAAATTATATACAAACAAGCATTTTTTATATTTTGATCATAGTTTGATTTTTATTCGAATAAAGTAGTATTTATGATAAGTACTTGTTTAATTAAATTGGTAGATGTAATAATAAATAAATAATATATTTTTAGAAAATGTAATTAGTAGATATAATAATTTTATATAAATTGTAGTGAATATATATAATTTTTAAATTAAAGATTTTCTTATGTATGAAAATATTTTATGCCTAAAGCTTCAATAAAAAATAAAAACAAAAAATAAAGAAAGATAGGGAAATAAGAATAGTAAAATAATAAAAAAAGATGGGCATGAAAAGAAGTAATCATTTTAAGGGTAGTTTTGGAATATAAAGGGTGCAATGAGTAAATTTAGTTATTTCAAAATTATAAATGGTGCATTTAGAAGAGGGTGTGAAGAGACAAAAAGGGTGTAAATACAACCACTCTAAATCACATCCATGAACTGTTCAACTTGTTCCATTTTGGTTGTTTCATTACACATTATGGAACAAGTTGCAACTTTAAGGCCAAAAGTAAAATTAACCCAAAAAATAAAATCATGAAATTGGTAGTAATTAGTGAAAATTAAGCTTGGGTTGTTGACTATAAATCGAGTACTTACTTGTACCTGTATGATTTTTTATTTTTTTTCTGAATTAGAATTGGAGTACATATTTATAAAAACTCAGAATTGTTCACTCTTATAATTATTTGATTTGGATTTTTTAACTTTCTCTTCGTTTTTTCCCTCTTTTTTTTTGTTTTTGTTTCTAGAGATTTTTATGGTGGGTGTGTTCTTTGACTTTTAGGGCTTGTTTGGTATGTTGGACTAGATTGGATTATAAAGTTAGGATTAAATTGGATAAGACTGGATTGGAAAACATGAATTGGAATAAAATTGGAATAAAATCATGAATTGGTAGTAATGAGTGAAATTAAGCTTGGGTTGTTGACTATAAATCGAGTACTTACTTGTACCTATATGATTTTTTATTTTTTTCCTGAAAGAGAATTGGAAAACATATGTGTAAAAACTCAAAATTGTTCCCTCTTATAATTATTTGATATGGATTTTTTAACTTTCTCTTCATTTTTTTTCCTTTTTCTTTGTTTTTGTTTCTAGAGATTTTTATGGTGGGTGTGTTCTTTGACTTTTAGGGCTTGTTTGGTATGTTGGACTAGATTGGATTATAAAGTTAGGATTGGATTGGATATGACTGGATTGGATTATGTTCAATCCTATCCTATGTTTGGTGTATTGTCGGATTGGACTCAATTAAATGAAATTATAATTGAAATAATTATCCAAATTATGAAATTAGAATGACAATTTAATTAATTATATAGAATAACATAATAGCAATAAAATCATATAAAATAAAAAGTTAATAAAGAAGGATTATTTTCATATATATAATATATGTATATTCTCAAATTTTTTCCTCTCTCATTCTCTCCTTCTCCTTTCTCTTTTTACCGTAAGTCAAAGACAAAAAACCCCAACTAAAAAAAGCATCCTCACCGGCAAAGAGAGTATGAAAAGATCCCCTAAAAAGCTTCACATAATAATAGTTTCATCATCCAAAAATCCCAACTCATCTGCCTTAGTTGCATAAGCTTCACCCCCTTATCGTAGCCCATCCCCATCTATACCCACCCACAAAACAAAAACATCAACATCTTTAAAACCAGCCAACAAAGCAAAAGGATCAAACATTATTTTGTGACCATAAAAAATCTAAGAAGGCAAGGAATTTCAAATCTCAACAGGAAAGCATGGAGATCTAGGCAGTAGTATGATGACATTCTGAGCAAGTCGGTAGAGAGATCACGTCCAGGACACGATGTCAGTCAGTGGTTAGGTGCAATGTCATGGAGATCTAGTAGAGGTGCCGAAGACGGAGATCTGGTAGGGGTGCCGACACGATGGAGATCTAGTGGAGGCAAGGTCCACAATGGCAGGTCGCTTGGTCTGATGGGGTGATGTACTAGTAGGGGACTGAGTTGGATGTAATCTAAGACATAGGATTAATAATCCCATAGTTTTAAGTGGGATTATTAATCCTATAAAAGTGGGACTATTTTAGAATCTTTGGATTAATTATCCAGTCTAAAATTGTCACCAAACATAAGACTTGGATAATTTGTCCTAGTCCTATATAACAAACAAGGCCTTAGGGATTTTTAGATTTGGTCGGATATCTGCTATTACATATATTAGCATTGGGTATTTTTAAATGTCAAATTAAAGACCTTACAAATTGGGACACCGAGGCAATGATTTTTGCATGAATACAGATCTCACGTTTATCTTACTTCTCTGACCAATGACTTGTCCTTTAAAGAGTTGAATCTCAGTTCTTGTTCGTCATTAGTCGAATATAATTGGACGTGATATTTTAAGCATTTATAACTAAAATATCTTATAGTTTGTTGTCCCATAGGATATATAATTGGTAGCTATTGTTACAGCATTCAGACCATTGTAATATTCTTTTTCTTTTTTATTTTTTTATTTTTTTTGCACTCAGAATGGAGATGAATAAGGAGGAAGCTAAAGAGTTAAAATTTAAATACTTATATATATATACACACACATATATATATTTGTGAAAAGTTTATGAGGCTTAATTTTCATATCAAAATAGTGTTCAAAAGCGGTATACGACATAATTTAAACTAAGTTAGAGTCTGACATATTTACAATTACGCTATATTGCATGTACAATTCTTACTCTAGACTCTATCCCAATTGAACTATTATTTTCAAAATTTGTGAAAATGTTTTTGTTATGAAAAATAAGAATTTTTGAAAATTTTGCTGAGAGTGTTTTTAAATTTTTTGTCTCGAAAAACGTATAAAAATATTTTCAAAAATTTTAAGAAAGAAAACAAACGGGCCCAAAATGCACAAATGGTTCCAAAATAATTGGCATAGCATCTAAGCAAAACAAATCTCAGGAAATGGGAAAAGTGGGTTACACCATTCCCAGAATGGAGGGGGTAACAAACACTGTCATTGATGGATTTTATTCCTACAGGTTTTGTTTAGTTTCAAACTCTTGTCATTCCTTCTTACGTTCTAATCCTTTACATGGAAAGGGAAAAATACTTAAAAATTAAATTCTTTCTATATTTCATCCTTATTTCAGAGTACCCAAAAATATTACTTGATCCCCCTAAAAAATATATTGCTTTTAGTTTGCAAAAACGATATTAAATTTTGTGCACGGATTTGAGCAATCCAAGGTTTTTGTTTTTTTTTTTTCGTCCAAGAAGGGTTATGTTTTAAATACATTTAGAAAAACGGTGCAGATGTAATCCCGTCTTAGGAAAATGATAAGAAACCTAATTGTCTATTGTTTTTTACCTTTTGGGCAATTCGTCGTCGGTGGAACTCGGGCGCTTGCAAGTCGAAATCATGTCAAATTCAAGTACAATCTTTTTCAGCTCTTCATAATGCACAAGTTCTTAAATACATTTCTATAACAAAATCCACCTATGTATATCTAGAAAAATCATCTGCACGTACAAAGACATATCTTTTTCCAGCAATGCTTTCTACCTGAGTTGGTCCCATAAGGTCCATATGAAGTAACTCAAGTATCCGTGTTGTAGAAACGTGTTGCAGCACTTTGTGTGACACCTTTTTTTTCCAAGTTGACAAGGTCCACAGACTCTAGGCTATTTCTTTCCCAGTTTGGGTATCCCACATACAGCACCTGCTTTTACTACTTTGTCAAATTATTAGAGTTTAAGTGACCAAACTTTCGATGCCATAATTCTATCTCATCAAAAGTTGCTTTGTGACATGTGTGTGGTTGAATCAACATATAGCGATTGTCAGATAATCTAGATCCCTGCAAAACACAATTGCTAGAATTGTCAAAGACAAGAAACTTTTCGTTACAAAATTTCACAAATAATCCTTGACCATAGAGTTGATTAATGCTATCAAACTGGCCTTCAGCACTTCAACATGGAGTACTTTTTTTCAACCTTGGAAGACCAGGAACGTCAAGAGTACCCATTTTCATCACTCGGTCCTTGACACCATCACCAAAGGTCACATGACCATCTTTGCAATTGCGATAATTTTTCAGAAATCCTTTTTCTTCTATCATGTGCTTGGAGCAACTACTATCAAAATCTTAAGAGTCAGTAGTACCTGCTTTTAAGGACATATAGGCAACATTAAAACTAAGATTAGATTTTCTTATCCAAATTTTGCGAGAAGAGTTTCGCTTTAAATCATTCTTAGTCTTAGGTGTGGTTTTAGGTTTTCCAAAAAACTGATGAATCATTAATCCACTTTTTAATGCATTCAAGTATTCGAAACACCGAGGTCTAATATGTTTTGGAATACCATAAAAAAAGCAAATAGGAACAAACATTTTAGTTGTGGGTTTAGAAGAAGGGACAACAGATTTCTTATCAGATTCAATGTTTGGATCAGGTTTGGGAGCTTCCTTCACAAATACCGTTTTTGATGTTGAGGATCCTCTGTGCATCTTAGACCATGATGATCACCACTAGATTTTCTAAGAGTCAATATGTGATCCAATGTGGCTGTACCTGAGTTTAACATCCTTAAAGCCTTCTGAGTATTCACCGGCTCAGTTCGAGTTTCTTGAAGCTTCTTATCCTTTTCAATGGCTAGTTACTCATAGTTGATAGCAGCTCTTTTTAACACATCTTTTTCTTTGATGAGTTCTGCAATTTTTTCTTCAAGAGATTTGTCTAATTTGTAGATATGTATCAACTTTTGTACATAAGCTGGTATGCTTTTTCAATTTCATCTTTGCTCAGGTCTTCATCATCACTATTGTAATTAGAATTTGATTCGGATTTGACATAGCCATCTTCAAGTTGCTTCGAGGTTGCGACTTCATTTGCACACTCTTCTTGAAGTTGCTTCGAGGTTGCGACTTTGCATGTGATTTGGTTAGTAGAAACGCCTTTCAGCAGTAATATTGAAGGCTACATAATTGCTCATATGAACCTTTGCATCCTCCTCACTCCCATATAAATCAGAATCACTCCAAGTGATGTTCATAGATTTTCCCTTCATTTTAAGAATGTTGGCACACTCTGATTGAATATGACCATAGCCTTCACACTCAGAATATTGTATGCCTTTGTTTTTTTCTTTTTGAAATTAGATGTATTACGAGCAGCATTGGTCTTTGAAAATTCTTTAGTTGGCTTTGATTAACCAATCTATTTCTGCGATTAATTTTCTTCAGAATTTTGTTGAAATTTTTAGTCAACAAAGGAAGAGAATCATCTATATCATCGACCTCATCTGAGTCATATTTGGCAACTGGTTTTTGTACTTCTGCTCAAAGAGCAATGCTTTTCTCCTTCTTGTTTTGTTTTAAGTTCATCTCGAAGATTTGCAGTGATCTAATCAATTCATCAAGCTTCATTGATTCAATATCCCGAGCTTCTTCAACTACTATGACTTTGTAAGAGAATCTTTTTGGAAGTGATCTCAGCATTTTTCTGACTAGTTTAGTGTCAAAGTATTTTTCTTCAAGGTTAAATGCCCCATTTGCCATATCACAAAGTTTAGAATTAAAGTCAGCAATTGTTTCATTCTCATGCATTCTCAGATTCTCAAACCTGGTAGCAAGCGTTTGGAGTTTAAATACTGTGACAGCAGAGGTTCCTTCATGTGCAGTTTCCAAAATAGTCCATGCTTCCTTTGTAGATTCATAGGTTGAGATGAGCTTGAATTGATTAGCAACAACTACATTAAAAATTGCGTTTTGGGCTTTGGGGTTGAAATTTGCTAAGCGTTCTTCCTCAATAGACTACTTTTCTTCAGGCTTCAATGTCTTATTCCTACAATCATCTGTATTTGTGGGAGGCAACCATCTAGTAATAATAGTACGTCAAGCTTTCTCATCAATGGCCTTGATAAAAGCTCTCATTCTGGCTTTCTAGTAGGAATAATCCGACCCATTCAGTAATGAAGGGTGTGTAATTGATCCACTTTCCCTCATAAGCTCCATTGCCTGCAAAAACCAAGATCTCTTTCCCAAAATCTCATCAAACAAATTTTAGTGACACTGCTCTGATATCAAATGATGGATCCGGATATTAATATTTACCAAATTTAATTAACCTGATAATTAAATTCAGGTTAATTAAATTTACTAAAGATTGAAAGTAAATAAAGAATACAGGTAATTATTATCGAGATTTAATAATTAAATTTACGTTCCCGAAGCCATGTCCAGCTATTGAATAATCTATTAAAACGAAAAAATGTTACAATTACCCATTGGACTTATATAACGTCAAGACTCTCTCTTTCAATTGCCGCTTTTAATATGCAACTCTTAAATAAATCTATCCAACAAGCACCACTCGTCTTTTAATTCTACTGCGATTCTTAATATAAATCTTCTAAAAAATCTTCATAAATCATTATTGAAGAAAATTATAATCTTGTCTTTTTAAAAGAACCAAAAAACAAATCCTTTTCAATTTTCTAGATTGAGTCCAATTTGAGCTAAAATTTTCTCTTCAAGTTTTTATCCTTATCTCCTATATGAATTATAGCTGGACTAACTATTTCTGATTTGGACAGTTTCTCAATTATATTCTCCAAAATACCATGTAGATACCTTTTCATTTAAATTTGAATTTCCAAGATAATTTTTGCCCAAAATCTTTGCCAACAAAAGACACGTTAATAAAACGTTAAACCCCTAACAAAAGGTACTTGAAATTCGACACCTGCTCACGTTGAAGAAGTTATTGTATTCTTGATTAGTTCTGGTCTTTGGCAAGAGGCGTCAGAGAGGTTAGCTTCTGTGTTGAATGATGATCAGCACTTTTGTTCGAGTAAGGGAAAGACTAAGCATGGGTTGTGGTTAGAATTGTGTGATTTGCTCGCTAAGCATGCCGCAGAGGTTAAGTGGCCTAGTGTGGACGCCGTGATTAGGGCGGGATTAGGAAGTTTAGCGATGACGTGGGACGGTTGTGGACTCCGCTAGCGGGGTACTACATTAGGAGAAATTTTCATGAGAAGGCCAGGGATGTGTTTGAGAAGGGAATTGCTAGCATGATCACGGTTAGAGATTTTAGTGAGATTTTCTATTGGTATTCGGAGTTTGAAAAGAGTATGCTAGTCCTTAAGATGGAGAATGATACGTATTTAAGGGACGAGAAAGAGGAGGCAGAGAATGGTGATGAGAAGAATGATGAAGATGTTCGTTTGGGCGTTGGTTTGTCTGTGGATGGATTTGAGAAGAAGATACTTGACGGGTGTTGGCTACATGATGAAAAGGAAGTGGATTTGAGGTTAGCTAGATTTGACCATGTGGTGGATAGAAGGGCAGAGCTAGCTAATAGTGTCATGTTGCGGCAGAATCCGCATAATGTGAAGCAGTAGCACCGAAGGGTAAAGCTGTTCGAGAGTAATCCTGCAAAGCAGATTCTGACTTACACTGAGGCACTGAGGTCTGTTGACCCGATGAAAGCGGTTGGGATGCCTCACACGTGGTGGAAGTCTTTTGCTAAGCTATATGAGAGTCACAATGATATTACAAATGCCAGAGTGGTCTCCGACATAGCGGTGCAGCTGAACTACACGGCCGTGGATGATCGGGCCAGCGTTTGGTGTGAGTGGGCTGAAACAGAGTTGAGGCATAAGAATTTTAAAGGAGCACTGGATTTGATGAGGCGTGCTACAGCGGAGCCATCATCTGAGGTCAAACAAAGAGGAAATGTATAGTAACTTGTGGTTAATCTCTTTATGTCACTTATTAAATTCTGAGTTTTTCTTCTTGTAGTAACTAAAACTTAGTGTTCTAGAGAGGGATTTATCTATTACACGTAAAGCTACAGACAACATGACCATGTTAGTCTTGTTAAATTCTCTGTTTTTCCGTAGGCCAATTACTTAACCTTTATTCTCTTGCAGTGGCTGCGGATGGAAACGAACCAGTTCAGATTAAGCTGCATAGATATTTGAGATTGTGGACTTTTTACGTGGATATGGCGGAGAGTTTTATTACATCAGAGGCCACTCGAGCAGTTTACGACAGGATTTTGCATTTGAGGATAGCCACACCACAAATTATAATCAACTATGCATTGCTTCTGGAGGTATGATTGCCTTCTTTTTGTTTCACTTGCCTTCTTCTTGTTTCATTGTTTATCATTTTTTTCTGAAAGATTTATAATATTTCTTCCTTCTTTCAATGGACTGACCAAATTACAATTTCACTATTTCAGGAACACAAGTACTTGGAAGACTCATTCAAGGTGTATGAAAGAGGTAAGAAGATGTTCAATTATCCCATGTCAAAGATATATACGTGACTTATCTCTCCAAATTTGTGAAGAGATATTGCAAAACCAAACTGGAACGAGCAAGAGAGCTATTCGAGCACACTATTGAGATGGTATGTATGGTACTTGTCCCTTTGGATTATTGTTAGAAGTTACTTTCATGTCAATGTTGCTCAAGGTGCTTTTTAAAGGTTATTCTTAGTGCTATAAAGATTTCTATGGCTTAAAGAATCACTGCTTTTATATGAATAAGGTTGATTTGCATTGGGGTTTTAATCAAATTATAGGACACAAAGTTAGGTTTCTATTGTAGGAAAAATGGCTCAAGAAGTGGGAACAGGTTGGAAACCAAACATAAATTTTATTATTAAGCCAACTCATCCAGTTGTTTTGTCCATTCCTGAAGCGTAAATTTTATTTTACAAATGAAGTAATAATTCTGAATTAAAAAACCTGAGGCCCCAACTCTTTCGTTTTGGTATATTTGGGGTGGTTTTTTTTCATGTTTTGAGTTAACAATCTTGAATGAAACTTACTGGTCAAATAATTGAAAAGAAAATATTTTAGTTTCAAGAGCTTCCTTCTGGTTCACTGGTAAATATTTTGAGTTTATAGGCATAGACATTTATGCAATTTTTGTTCATGCACACTTG
The DNA here is from genome assembly GCA_025403435.1 of Artocarpus heterophyllus. Classification (NCBI taxonomy): domain Eukaryota; kingdom Viridiplantae; phylum Streptophyta; class Magnoliopsida; order Rosales; family Moraceae; genus Artocarpus; species Artocarpus heterophyllus. Next base: position 9,331,689 of record CM046349.1, read on the forward strand.
TATTTGTCTGTATTTATCCCTTACTGATCCTAACAGTTTTCCTCTCTTACTTTTCTTCATCAGGCCCCTGCCAATGCAGTGAAACTCCTGTATCTCCATTACGCGAAGCTGGAGGACGACTATGGTTTGGCTAAGCGGGTTAAGAAGGTTTAAGACCAGGCAACCGAGGCTGTGCCAAACAATGAGAAATTCAGGATGCATGAGAGCTGTATCGCTTGTGCAGCTGAGGTATTTGGTGTCACAGGAAGAAGGGAGATCTATGAGCAAGCGATAGCATCTGGACTTCCGGAGACAGATTTGAAGACAAAATGTGTTTGAAGTATGCCAACTTTGAGAAGAGCTTGGGAGAAATTGAGCGTGCTCGTGGAATTTATGAATTCGCATCTCAGTTTTCAGATCCTCCTTCTGATGTGGATTTCTGGAATCAATGAAATGAGTTTGCAGTGAGACATGGAAATGAAGATATCTTCAGGGAAATGCTTCGTATTAAACATAGTGTTTCTGCGAGCTATAGCCAGACATCGAGCGTTGAAGATGCAGTTGGTGCTCTTGAGAGGGTGAAGAGGCAAAAACGAGCCTAGTTTGTATTGGATATATCACAGGCCTTTAGAACTCAGAATCAAATTCACGTACTTTTGCATAGATACTTTTGTATAAATTTGTATATTCTTTCCCTACCATTTTACAAGTAGCTGACCAAAAAAATACAGAAAGAAAGAGAGAGAGGAAAGAAAGACGCCTTATCTAGTTTGTAGCTTCTAGAGCCAAAATTTGCGCCATGTACCATGGAATTTGGAAAATCCACCCTTTTAACATTTAAATAAAAACATTAGATCTCTGTGCCTAGTGGAGAGTTCAGTAAAGAAAATTTTCCAAGGAGAATACCAAAATTAGTTCTTCAGATTTGTATGCAAAGATCCAACCGTCAATAGGTATTTCTTATGAGTAAATATACAAACAAATCAATAATTGCTCACTGCACCTTACAGACAACAGTTTTTTTTTTTTTTTTAACAGTAATTTCTCTTTTTGACATCAAAAATCATTTTTAAGAGAACCTAAAAGAAGCTCTAGGAAATTAACTGACTACTTTCTGTTAACATCGGGATAATTTTGGAAAGTACCTGAAGTATATGTCCTTGGTTTCGTTGTGTGTGATCTCTGTTGACTTTGTAGTCCGAACAACCTTCTGCGATTCCAAATCTGATCTAAGCTTGTCAGAGCTGTTAAGATAATTCTGCTCCTGATCCTCTTTAGCACTACTAATTTCCTTTGAAGCGTCAGATAACCAAGGGTCATTAAAGGATTTAAGATGGTAGATTTCCTGGATTACACTAGTCAGTTTAGAAATATGTGCCACGAAAGCTTTCACCAAAATTCTTAAAGGAACTTCGAGTTTCTAGCAAGATGCCTCAAGGCTTCAGTTGACAGCTTCTCGTAATTCAGTGCACAACAGACACTGATCTTGTCTTCTTCACGCAAATCAGTGTGGACCTGCAAAACAAGAAGTTAATGCATCCTTGTCTTAAACATGCTTAGGGAAAGTTTTAGTCGAATTACTTGTCTACATATAAAATACCTCAAAATATATTTCCATGGCTTGGTAAAATTGGAGAACTTTGAGAGCTCCATGCACGAATCTGGGGCCACTTCTGCTAGGTATGAGTCCATCAACCTACCAACCTTATTCAATCTACTCAGCAGTAAACGACAGCAATCTTCTATTAGGAGAAAAGATTTCACCACTTCAAAACGACATTCACATCGTAAATACAACTCTTCCCTCTGGGAGATGGAATAAGCAGAAGATCAATTGTTGCTTGATCTAGCTGTGAACCTATTAAATTCTCTAACATGTTGCTATATTGCTCACCAACTTTAAGTCTCAAAGCCGCTTGTTAAATGTTGAACAAGCCCTTGAAAGAGTGGGAGTTTCCCTCAAGCAAAGAGAGGAGACTAATCACCACTTACGTGGTCTTGTGCTTCTCACGTTGTCACAGCAAAAGCTTTAGACTTTTGATAATAGAGGAGGAACTTCGAAACTGTACCAGCGTCAAAATCCTGAGAAATCATCATTCTAATAACCTTCTCAACAAAAGAGGTATTCAATATCACAAGATCTTCAAACCTCCAGGCTGTTTGGGAGGAGTTGTTTCTCAAACTTTTACTACTCCCTGTGTAAGAAAAAAAAAATTAATACTTGAATTTTCGGAGGAAGAAGCATATGAGCCTGAATGGGTAGGCAAAACATTAAGATTCCCCACAAGGCATTCCAACTATAGCCGAAGAGTTTGTACAGGGAAGAGAGTCTTGGCCCTCTTTTAAAGCTACTAGGAGATCACACCAATTCAAGAATCTGATCCCTTCAACAGATTTTTCAGTTTGGGCTAATATGTTTTGTCCTCCTAAGTCATGACTATCCATATCTAGGAACAACCAGCACTTTCAGATTCCTAAATGTACCAGTCAGGATGAAAACTGTAACACCCCTATGTGGGGGTTAACAGTTTTAAATAAATAAAAATAATTTTAAATTTTATATTATTTAAATCAATTAAACAATGCCCATGGGTCTTTAAACAACAAGAAAAATAAAAATAAACGTTTTAAATACAAACCACAGTTTTTAGTGTAGCACCAAATATATATAATTACAGTCATCATCACCATAGTACAATTCCCAAATAACTTAACACAGCCATAAAAAAAAATAATACAACTCTTACATGTTGTAGATAAGTTGTAATTAAACAGGGTCTTCTAACACGAAAACAGCAGGATTGTTTTCGCTTATTCCTCTTCAAATATGTTGCACTGAGTTCCACCTGAGATATGAAGATATAATAGGGATGAGCATCGACATGCCCAGTAGGGAAATCATGACTCACCTTATGGTTTATCCATTACCACATTAAAAACTGCATGGTTAGTAGGTTACATCATATTCCAGATTATGAGGTTTATTATGATCACATCTTATGGATACCGTAGTTAATCATTACCAAGTGTCATAATTACACATTTATACAAATATTACCAATCATCATTGTTCCTAGGTATCCATGTTAAATTGAGTATCACTCAACTCATCGAAACCTAAATTGGCGCACTTGATCACCCTATAAACATTCCAAGGGTGTTCCGGTGAGGGGACATCAAGCCCCGAGTCCTCACCAAATCAATTCCTGTACAGTGTGTTCTGGGACTTTCAACCCAAGGAAGCGTCATCACCTTCCCCCTATTTTACCTTTTTGGGTATTCATGCCCAAGGACGTAACCGCCGCCCTCTTCATGTCTCACCATTTCTCTATATTAAATCATTATTAATAGAGTCAGTTTTCCTAACCATGCTTCTCAATTTATAACATGTGTCAATTCATTATGTTCCTCGCCGTACAATACAAGACGAGTCCATGTCATAGTTTCATATGTGATACTCATATAATATCAGTTCAACATAGATATATATATATTGCGGCAAAACAATCAATTTTAATTCTATAAAAACCTCACAAAAATGAGTAATAGAATCCATACCTTTCAAGCTTATCAACAATCTTTTAATCCTGGAATCAATTAACGTTAGCTCCACACATCCTTGACCCTAAGGCATGCATAAGGACAATTAAAACTAAAGCACAACGTATAATCACATTCATAAGTGAGTTATGTGTAAACCCGTCTACTAGTGCCATTAAAGTATTTTTATGCATTAAACATGGAGAAAATGCATACTAAAAACTAAGTTTAGATTAAAGAAAACCTACCTCAAAACTTCTTTGAAAAGCACCAAAGTTTGGGTTATCAATCAAGCTTGAATTAACTTTAAAACCGCTTCGATCATCGTTGGGAATTATAATTGTCTTGGCCACAAAGAGAGCTTTGTGCTCTATGTCTTTAGTTAGAAATTTGAAGTGAGAAGGGAGAGAATGAGAACTAGAGAAGAAGGTGGTGATAGTTAAATAAAAAGATATCAAAATGCTTAAGAGGAATGGGATGTTTACGGGGAAAAGTTGTAAGAAGAAACAAAAGAGTCTTAAAGGAAAATATCATCTTGTCTCCCATGAAGACTTTTAGCAAATAATGCCAACATAATTGAGGGGATAATTGGAGTGAATTATAGAAGAAGATAAGGAAATAATTAATTAGGTGGTTGAGAAATATCTCCATGTCTTCTATGAATTGACGGAAAATAATTCAATGTCCCCTTTGGATACCTTTAGCAAAATGAGAAGAAGTCTATATAATTGAGCAATAATTTAGGGAGACAAGATTGGTAGAAGTAAGTGTTGGTAAGTTTTGAATGTTTCTTAGGAAGACTTGGTAAGAAAATACTAAAATGGTATTTTTTTTAAATGATCATAAACAACTTAGTAATTTTAAATAGTCACATTTTATTCATTAAATTTTACAAAATTATGCCCGTTAAAAATACGGGTGTTACAGCTCTCCCCTCCTATAAAAATTTCATCCTCGAAATTTCGTACACTGATTACAATGTTAAAACAAATGTGGGTACTTTTCTCTCATTTCAGATTCAAGTTCCCATGTGGCTTCCTCCACATCATGGTGTTGCCACATCACTTTCACCAGAGGAATTCCACGACGACGTAATAATTTTATTTCATGATCCAGTATTTGAACTGGAATTTCTTCATAATTCGTATCTCCTTGAATTGGCACATCTGTCCACATGATCACATGTGAAGGGTCGGGTTCATACTTTCTCAACATCGATACATGAAACACATTATGTACATGAGACAATTGTGGTGGTAGGTCTAAACGGTATGCCAACGTTCCAATGCGTTCCACAATCTCAAACGGTCCTGTATACCTTGGTGCTAACTTTCCTTTAACACCAAATCGAGATACACCTCGTTTTGGTTTCACTTTTAAGAACACAAAGTCTCCGATCATGAACTCTAAAGGTCGCCTCCTCTTATCTGCATAACTCTTTTGTCGACTTTGAGCTGTCTGAAGACGTTCGCGAATAATCTGGATCTTGTCCGTTGTTTCTCTGATAAACTGAGGCCCAAGTTCAAGACGCTCTTCCTTTTCAGCCCAACACAATGGAGATCTACAAGGTCTACCATATAAGGCCTCATATGGAGCCATTCTAATACTTGCTTGGTAACTGTTGTTATATGCGAATTCAACATATGGCAGCTGTGCAGCCCAATTTGTTCCAAAGTCCAGCACACAAGCCCGAAGCATATCCTCGAGAATCTGAATGACACGTTCAGATTGTCCATCTGTTTGAGGATGAAAAGCTGTACTAAAATTCAATTGAGTTCCCAAGGCCCTCTGCAATCCTCTCCAAAATTTCGACGTGAAACGTGTATCTCTATCGGAAACTATTGACATTGGCACTCCATGCAATGTCACTACCTTTTCCACGTACAATTGACATAATTTTGAGACACTATAATTAGTTCTGATTGGGATGAAGTGGGCTGTCTTAGTTAAACGATCTACAATTACCCAAACGGCGTCATGCCCTATTTGAGTCTTAGGAAATCCAGTAACAGAGTCCATTGTCACATGATCCCACTTCCATTCTGGAATAGGTAAGCTCCTCAACTCGCCTCCAGGCTTTTGATGTTCCGCTTTAACCTGTTGGCACGTCATGCACTTAGAGACAAAGGTTGCTACATCTCGTTTCATTCCTCGCCACCAGTATTGTCGTTTTAGATCCATATACATTTTTGTGCTTCCAGGATGAATAGCAAACTTTGAACGGTGAGCCTCATCTAGCACCGCATGCCTGAGATATGGATCCTCTGGAACAACTAATCTTCCTTTGTAAAGTAAAAATCCTTCTGGCTCAATCTGCCATCCATCCAGTTGTTCTCCATTTTGTATATGTTTCCAAACCCTACGTAATCCTTCATCGTGCCATTGTCCTTGTTTTACTTTCTGAATTAATGTAGGAGTTGCTATCACATTGAATAAGAAAGCTCTCTCGTTATCTTCATAATATTGCAAGTTGAAGTCGGCGATGGTGACTCGTCTCCAATCTTCCAATGCTAAACTGGCTATACGTCCGTTGTTCTTACGACTTAGAGCATCTGCCACGGCATTTGCTTTTCCAGGATGATATTGGATACTAAAGTCATAGTCCACCATGTACTCAGTCCATCTTCGTTGCCTTAGATTGAGATCCTTTTGAGTAAACAAATATTTCAGACTTTGATGATCTGAATATAGCTCGAACTTTGCGCCATATAGATAACATCTCCAAATTTTGAGTGCGAAAACCACAGCAGCTAACTCAAGATCATGTGTGGGGTAGTTCCTCTCATGGGGTTTCAACTGGCGTGAGGCGTAGGCAACTACTCGTCCATGCTGCATTAACACACAACCCAAACCGTTTCCTGAGGCATCAGTGTATACTGTGTAAGGCTCCTCGTTGTTAGGTATGATCAGCACAGGTGCACTAGTGAGTCTTCGTTTCAGTTCCTCAAATGCTTCTTCACATTTATCATCCCACACGAACTTGACATTCTTCCTTGTGAGTTTTGTTAATGGAGAAGCAATCTTTGAAAAATTCTCTACGAAGCGTCGATAGTATCCAGCTAGTCCGAGGAAACTTCGAATCTCTGACACGTTCTTTGGTCGTTCCCAATTTAGCACTGCTTCAATTTTGGAGGGGTCCACTGAGATGCCTTCTTCAGAGACAACGTGTCCAAGGAACTTGACCTTCGTAATCCAAAAATCACATTTTTCTCTTTTTGCATAAAGACCATGTTCTCTCAACGTTTGTAGAGCGATCCTCAAATGCTCAGCATGTTCTTCTTCGTTTTTAGAATAGATCAAGATATCATCTATGAAAACAATGATAAATTGATCTAAGTACGGTCGAAAGACACGGTTCATCAAGTCCATGAAAGCCGCTGGTGCATTAGTCAACCCGAAAGGCATGACAAGAAACTCAAAATGACCGTAGCGAGTCCGAAAAGCTGTCTTTGGAATGTCCTCTTCTCTTATCTTCAGTTGGTGATATCCGGATCGTAAGTCAATCTTTGAGAAATAGCAAGATCCTCCTAACTGATCGAACAACTCATCAATTCGGGGTAGAGGGTACTTGTTCTTGATAGTCAATCGATTAAGCTGGCGATAATCGACACAGAGCCTCAACGATCCGTCATGTTTCTTCACAAAAAGTACTGGAGCTCCCCAAGGTGATGTACTTGGTCGAATAAATCCTTTTTCCAGTAATTCGTCCAATTGCTTCCTCAATTCCACTTTCTCAGCAGGTGCCATTCGATACGGGGCAATAGAAACAGGCGCTGCTCCTTGAGTTAAGTCGATGACAAACTCAATTTCTCTATCAGGCGGAAGTCCGGGCAATTCATCTGGAAAAACATCTGAAAATTCGTCCACCACAGGAGTGTGAGAGGATAGGTCACTCTTCTTTAGTTCTCCATCTGAAGCAAAGATCGTCCCAAGATTGGTGAAATTCCTTCGTCCTCCAATACAAGCCTTTAGCACCGGGGCTGGCGTCACTGTTCCTGTTTTTGCCTGAAATTCGATGACTTGTCCATTCTTGGTGAATAAAGAGACACGTTTCCTATGACAATCTACTATTGCCTGGTATTTAGTTAGCCAATCCATTCCTAAGATTACATCAAACTCTGTCATAGTTATTACATATAGGTCAGCCGATAGTTTATGTTCTCCTATAACAATACACACTGATTTACAAATTATGGATACTTCAGCTATCCCGGCCATTGGTGTACTAAGGGTTAATGATGAACTACATGTCTCAGTTTCTAATTGTAGTACGGAAGCAAATAACATAGATATAAATGAATGAGTGGCACCAGTGTCAAATAATACATGAGCCCAAGAATGAGACACGTGAATCATACCGTCTACAACTGAGTGATCAGCCTGTTTTCCTTGTCCAGTTGTAGCCGTAATTGCATAAGCTTGTGCTGGTGCTTTTCCTTTATCACTTTTTCCTCGGTTTCCTTGGCTACTACTAGCCTTATTATTATTTCTCCCAGAAAAATATGGCCTTTGATTCACTGAGCCTTGTGGAGTCGGTTGGAAGTTCTGATTAGCATAAAAATTGGAACCCTGTGGCCGCTGTTGATAGTTGTACTGAGGCTGGAACCCTCGAGGTTGAGTTACTGAGACTTGGGAAGCTGGAGTGTTTTGCTGAGGCGCTCCACGATTTTGACTCCCTCCCCAAACAGTGGAGCCAAAATGACTTCCTTGTGGCCTTGGTGCAAAGGATGATTGTGTAGGGCGGTTAGGGCAATTTCTCCTCAGATGTCCCACTTGTCCACAGTTATGACAAGCATACGGTTGGAAACGACCACTGCCAGAAGATCCACCACCAATAGTCACTCCACTATGCTGAATGACTTGCCCTTGTGACTTCTCTTTCTTACTTATTTTCCTTTGACGCCCACCAGAACCCTTATACTCTCCATAGGAGTTATTTAGTTCTGTCTCTGCCCGCTGTGCCGCAGCTACAAGATCAAGAAAATCTGTTGATGGAACAGCAGCTATCATTTGTCTGATTTTCGGCCTCAGGTTATTTCTAAATTTTTCGCATCTCGCCATTGGATCTGATACAGCCCCGGGATTGTAGCGAGACAATTCTATAAATCGAGCATGGTATTCAGCAACTGTTGTATCTCCCTGCACCAGGTTTTCAAATTCTCGCATCATTGCTTGCCTATGGCTCTGAGGAATATAGGTGTTGCGAAAAATGGTTTCGAACTGCTCCCATGTAAGATTCGGCACATCATAGTCGTCTTTCTGAAGATCCCACCATTCTTCGGCTTTACCCTCAAATATATATGTTGAAAAGCTAACCCAATACTCCCGTGGAATCCTCAAGGTGTCCAACTTCTTTTTGACTGCCTTTAGCCATTGTTCTGCTATGACCGGGTTAGGTTCTCCACTAAATGTGGGTGGTTTCTGCTTCATAAACTCCTTCAACAGAGTTAGATGTCGTTGTTCGGGATCACGAACCTCCACAGGTCTTTGCACATTTTGTAATGCTTGAAGAATTTGTCCTAAATTATTTACTTCTGGTGCAGCTGGCGGGGATTGTGTTGCATGTCGTAGTTGCTCATCTTCTTGAGCTTGTTCCATCGGTTCCGGTTGCTCAACTTCTTGAGCATGTTCAACCGGTTGTGACAGCTCAGACGATTGCATTTGACGTCTTGGTGGCATAGTTTCTACTGGCTGCGAAAATTTAACTAGGATCAGTACCAAATGATGATGACATTAACACCTAACTTTAAAACCATTCCCAAAGATTAATTTTTAAGGTGGTGCTATACCCCCTAGGTTAATCGAACCTAGGCTCTGATACCAAAAATTCTGTAACACCCCTATGTGGGGGTTAACAGTTTTAAATAAATAAAAATAATTTTAAATTTTATATTATTTAAATCAATTAAACAATGCCCATGGGTCTTTAAACAACAAGAAAAATAAAAATAAACGTTTTAAATACAAACCACAGTTTTTAGTGTAGCACCAAATATATATAATTACAGTCATCATCACCATAGTACAATTCCCAAATAACTTAACACAGCCATAAAAAAAAATAATACAACTCTTACATGTTGTAGATAAGTTGTAATTAAACAGGGTCTTCTAACACGAAAACAGCAGGATTGTTTTCGCTTATTCCTCTTCAAATATGTTGCACTGAGTTCCACCTGAGATATGAAGATATAATAGGGATGAGCATCGACATGCCCAGTAGGGAAATCATGACTCACCTTATGGTTTATCCATTACCACATTAAAAACTGCATGGTTAGTAGGTTACATCATATTCCAGATTATGAGGTTTATTATGATCACATCTTATGGATACCGTAGTTAATCATTACCAAGTGTCATAATTACACATTTATACAAATATTACCAATCATCATTGTTCCTAGGTATCCATGTTAAATTGAGTATCACTCAACTCATCGAAACCTAAATTGGCGCACTTGATCACCCTATAAACATTCCAAGGGTGTTCCGGTGAGGGGACATCAAGCCCCGAGTCCTCACCAAATCAATTCCTGTACAGTGTGTTCTGGGACTTTCAACCCAAGGAAGCGTCATCACCTTCCCCCTATTTTACCTTTTTGGGTATTCATGCCCAAGGACGTAACCGCCGCCCTCTTCATGTCTCACCATTTCTCTATATTAAATCATTATTAATAGAGTCAGTTTTCCTAACCATGCTTCTCAATTTATAACATGTGTCAATTCATTATGTTCCTCGCCGTACAATACAAGACGAGTCCATGTCATAGTTTCATATGTGATACTCATATAATATCAGTTCAACATAGATATATATATATTGCGGCAAAACAATCAATTTTAATTCTATAAAAACCTCACAAAAATGAGTAATAGAATCCATACCTTTCAAGCTTATCAACAATCTTTTAATCCTGGAATCAATTAACGTTAGCTCCACACATCCTTGACCCTAAGGCATGCATAAGGACAATTAAAACTAAAACACAACGTATAATCACATTCATAAGTGAGTTATGTGTAAACCCGTCTACTAGTGCCATTAAAGTATTTTTATGCATTAAACATGGAGAAAATGCATACTAAAAACTAAGTTTAGATTAAAGAAAACCTACCTCAAAACTTCTTTGAAAAGCACCAAAGTTTGGGTTATCAATCAAGCTTGAATTAACTTTAAAACCGCTTCGATCATCGTTGGGAATTATAATTGTCTTGGCCACAAAGAGAGCTTTGTGCTCTATGTCTTTAGTTAGAAATTTGAAGTGAGAAGGGAGAGAATGAGAACTAGAGAAGAAGGTGGTGATAGTTAAATAAAAAGATATCAAAATGCTTAAGAGGAATGGGATGTTTACGGGGAAAAGTTGTAAGAAGAAACAAAAGAGTCTTAAAGGAAAATATCATCTTGTCTCCCATGAAGACTTTTAGCAAATAATGCCAACATAATTGAGGGGATAATTGGAGTGAATTATAGAAGAAGATAAGAAAATAATTAATTAGGTGGTTGAGAAATATCTCCATGTCTTCTATGAATTGACGGAAAATAATTCAATGTCCCCTTCGGATACCTTTAGCAAAATGAGAAGAAGTCTATATAATTGAGCAATAATTTAGGGAGACAAGATTGGTAGAAGTAAGTGTTGGTAAGTTTTGAATGTTTCTTAGGAAGACTTGGTAAGAAAATACTAAAATGGTATTTTTTTTTTAAATGATCATAAACAACTTAGTAATTTTAAATAGTCACATTTTATTCATTAAATTTTACAAAATTATGCCCGTTAAAAATACGGGTGTTAAAAAAACATTTTCTGCAAATAAAGATGGGATATGATAAAGCCGTTAGGGGCAAAAATACAATAAAATAAAATAAAAAAGGAGAAGAAACAAGCACGTACACATAATCAAATTCGAGCTGGCTGGAGATGCTTTTATTCTTTTCCTTTCTGAAAGAAAGAGAACAAAAAGTAACTTTAGAACACACGCACACACACACAGAGGCAACAAAAGCATTAAATTGGATTAACAAACTTAGCACATACCTACCCAGGAGACATTTAAATGATTAACGAAGACAGTAGTTGTGAAGGGGACATCAAAAATTGCGTTAATGGTCCTGTTTTGCTTTCACAATCTACAATGAATCGGAAAGCAACCGTGGACTTCAAAGAGAAAGAGAAGGAACAAAAAGATAATGTTGTGCCAGCATCTTTAAATATTGTACGATGAAATGTTGTGTAGAATTATTCAATTAAAGATATAAAAATCTGTCAAGAAAAAGCTAGAATTTGATTGTGTTAAATTGTTGAAGGCGGCAAATGGTACAAGAGAACAGAAAGAATAAAGGGTCCTAAAATGTGAAGCTAAGTTTTAGAGGTAGAATCCAAATTACTATGCTTCAAACAGTTATCATCTTTGAGGAAATACGAAAACAAGTTGACAAATTTTTTTTAACAGACAAGAGACACATTAATGATCTAGACATGAGCTGCATACCTTATCCTCTACGAAAACTTCTTTGCCATTGATGCCGACTTGGAGATCACATCCCATCAATTGACATTGTTCTGATATGACTGATAAGCCCCGATTTGAATAACCAACCGTTTTACACCGACCGGAAAAGAGCCGGGTCTGTTCAGATTGATCTGAAAATGAAAATAACAAAGGAAGAAGCAAACTCCACGGTGATGGGAAAGAGATGAAAGACCTTGGCCTTGAATATATTTTCGTCGATGGGCAGAGAGGAATATTTGTCACTAGTCAAGCTCATTAAAATAATTCACTTTCTGGATATCATCTTTCTGTATTTATTATGACACTGTTTAGACAAAGACAAGGCCTAGAAAGAATGTGAGAAAGGAATCGTTAACAGCCAATTCATGGTGGTTTGTAACTGATTTGAAAAGCGAAAGGATTAATGAGAACGGTATCAATCAGAAAACAGATTAAGAAACCGAAAATTTCAGCACCACAACGGTCCATACAAGGCAACTAATACTAACTTGTTCGTTTTGCAAACTCTCAGTTTGACTCGGCATCCAAACAGTGCCTCTCTTTTTCGCAGTGTTTGACTCTGGGAGTCTCCCGTCGTTTAGGTTGGATTACACTCGAACGTCAAGATCACGGCGACAAACTAGTATTCAGCATTTTCGCCTCTATATACAGGAATTACTATGCTATATCGCTGAAAGAAGCCGGCTGTTTTTTTTTTTTTAAATAAAAAAAAAAGTGGTATTATCGTCTCAATCAAATAGGCAAATATCACATCACCTCGACTTAAAAAACCAAAAAAAAAATTGCAGTAGAAGAAAAAAAAACAGGAATTTTAATGAGACGGCAAACGCAAGGAAAAACAGACAACATTCCTTTCAAAAATTAAAAAATTGAATGTAAATACTTTTCATTAGAAAACTCAACTCTGGCAAAGGCAATGTACTCTTTCAAGGGAAAATAATTATTAAAAATAAAGGCAATTCGCTTTAGTAGCCGTTTATCTGAGGCCTCGGCGTTGGACCGCCCATCAGTCGAGAGAAAGGTATCTGAGGCTGAGTGCGGCCTGGCAGACTTCTTTGGGCCGAAAGTCGATTAGCCGATTCAGAGACTGATGATCTAGAGAATCCTTGGGCAAGCTCAATGGCTGAAGCTGCTTTTCCATATCGCAATCCACCAGAATCTGCAGAAGTTGGTTTTGGCTGCTCATCAGGCTTTCGCCAAGTCTCTGGCGATGGCGCCCTCTCCGGCTGCTGCTTCTCTGTCTCTCTGTTATTCCTTCGGTTCTCACTACGCCAGTTCCTTCTCTGCATATCAGCTCTCTCGGTGTCTGCCCGATGATTCTTTGTCTCAACTCTCTTTCCACTCCTTTGATCAAGAGCAGGATTCTCGGTTCTCACCTCATGATCCCTCCTCTCAAGTTTCTTTCCAAACCTTTGATCCAGAGCAGGATTCTCAGTTCTTTCACCATAGCGTGATGCATTTGGATGCACAGAAATTCTCTCAGCCTTTTGGACAAGGTGTTCAACCCTACAAAATTGCAATTCATACACATAATAGCGAAATGACTCCTAATGAGACAGAATGAAAGGAAAATTGCGAGTGAAGCTACTACCTTTCAGGATGCTGAGCCAAGTCATGGTTGATCGCAACATCATCAGCCCCTCTCTCCTTCAGAACCTAAAAAGAGGTAAGCAACACCATTTAGCAGAGAACACGAATCCACCAATAAAAGCAAGGCACAAAATGCTATTAAGCAATGCTATTGATCCCAAAGGTAACCCAATTTTTTTTACCAACTTATGCGATCATGATTCTCTCCTTTTTAATTCATAAATTACCACAATTTTATATATTTATGTATTTTTCCCTCTTACAAAATAATAGATAACGGTCAGAACATGTACAAAGCCTAAAACGATGAGATCGCTCTTGGGTTTCCTGACATGACCCTCACAATATATCCATGTAATTTAACGAAAGAACAAAGAAGAAGAGAAGGTTAAGAGGAGAACAGGGTAGAGACAGCAGGAGCATCAAGGATCCAAAATCTAAATTTGCAATTGCGACAGAAGGATCACACCATTTTTAAAGAGCAAACATGTTCACCGATAACAATATATGTATTATGTAGTTAAGTCAAAACCACTCACTAGTTCTCGCGGGCGAGCACCACCGAACAATAAATCCCTGCATTAATCAGAGACATCATGAAAGGTAAGTAACCACAAGAGGCACTTTACTTCTTTTGGGGATTCATCATAGTATGAGTAAAATATTGTATGTTCTCATGTTGGAGACAAATACAACAGAAAATGTGCAGGTGTACAATACAAACACTGATTGAGAATCAGTATATAAAGAGGTTCATTATTTTCACTCCGCATGATCCGAAAATGCACTGGAGAATGTGATATCAATAACAAAGTCGTCACCAGCCTTGTGGTGGTGAAACAAGTAGAAATAGTGATTTCTCCAACTCAAGTCAAGAAATACTTCACTTCTGACCATGCATACACACGAAGTTTAATTTTCTTAAGTCTGTCAGACAAATAAACCACAAACCATCACTTCTACTTTTGTCTCCTCGGTCAAACTCTAGTAAATAAGAAGCTAACAGATCCGCAGCTGATGGAAGCTACAGCAAGAGGAAAAAACACGACACTTGCAGACAACAGAATCAATTCATAAATTTATGATACACCATATAGCTGCATATTCGGGTTACTAACCATCAAGGGCTGTGAAGCTATTACCCAAATTCTCCTGTTCTAAAATTTAAACGGTGTGCTCTAATCGTTCAATCCTCGTACATCATTACACCTCAATTCCTCATAGAAAAAGGAAACAATTCATCTGGCAAAAGCAATAAAAAAAAAAAAAAACAAGTTTGGCCCTGCATGATCTCGTGCAGCAAATAGATACATTTTCCAGTAACAAAAATCTTGGTCTCACAGGGAATTAAATATAAAAGAAAAGGAGACGAATATTTAAACTACATATTAAGAAAGTCAAACTACTCTGTCTGCACACTAATTTTGGACGTTAATGTAACTACAGATGTGACACAGCGTCGGCAGAAAGTTAAAGGTGGGGCAATGTCACACATGACACAGCAGTAGAAGAAAAGGATGCCTCAGCTTAACATTCGAGAAGATACTCACCAAAGACCAGGACCAGGCCAGACCCATTAGAGGAAATGCAAATATCAATTTCTTTCAAAGGGTGAAAAAGAAAAAGAAAAAAGAAAACCAAATAAATGACATAATGTTTAAAAGAACATAAGTTAACAGGGCAACTTCAAAAATGTGAAATTCATATGGGAAAGAACATAAGTCATGATGCATAATGCCAAACCCCCGTCTTTACCCTCTCCATTTCAGATCTCGTATGAATGTAAACATCAACCAACCTCATCTTTTTTTAAGCTTTTTATCATTTCAAGTTAATTTAAACAAGATATGGACGCAGCAGTCAAACAACCCACAATCAAAGCATTCATGAAGAATTTGAAATCAAAATTCCCATCACTAACCTGTCTCTTTCAACATTTCCTTCTGATTGCTCAGCAGGCTGAGACCGGGGCTTCAAATTCAACTTTGGGCGCTCTATGGCCTGCTTTTCACTCTCATTATTAGCTAAACCTAACTTTGGAGGATTCACATCTCCGTGGGCATCATTAAAACTTTCAGCATGAACAGATTCATTCAGCTTTTGATAGCCCTGCAAATTTCAATCGACCAAATACTAAGAACTTGAAACATTGATGCACGGTCAAATCTTAAAATTTTCTTGGTTTATTTCTGATAACTACCTGAATATGATCAGCAACAGGATGTTCCACACTCTCTAGTGGCTTTGTCCTAGGAAGTAACTTCAACTTGGGCCGTTCTGATGGTTCTACATGTCCTGAGATCTGCAATTCAGCCCCACCAAATTTTTCATTAGCTCGATCCAGTTGACCCCTGTCCCTATAATTTGTTAGGTTCTTTTCTTTTACCTCTGAATTAACAGGAGTCCTGGCCCTCTCATAATCAGGAAACTCCTTTCTACCACCATGAACGTAATCGTCAACATTCATACCCCTTTCCCCATGCCTAGCCAAGGTTGCATCATAACTTTCTCCAACACCAATTGTGTAACCCTGGGAATGTGAACCACTTTCTGTTTCAGAAGCTCTCACAAGCTCAGCATCAGTCTGATGCATAGAATGCTTCGACTGCCACCTTCCAGACGAAACCTTTTCAAGTGCACTAGCATGAGCCAACTTGGAAACAGCCATTGGCGCAGACCATGGCGAATGAGGCCGCTCAGTAACACCTGCTGCCTCCTTTCTCGCGGCCCACGCATTTGGATAAGATCCACCAACACCCTGCCCAACATTGGTATCCAAACTCGCCTCAGCCACCCTCCCTGAGTATGAATTCACAGTCCCACTCTGCACGTGGGAATTCGGAGCCACTCCCTGCCGGCCCCATAAACCTCCACTAGAAGGAGACTCTTGTTTCGGCTCCAGAAAAGATGGGGCAACCCGAGTGCTCTCATCACTGATAGTCCTACGCGGGGCAGACACGCCATCAAGGGGCTTGCGCTCATCCTCATCAAAGTTACTGCCAATATGCGCGGCATGAGTGAGAAAAGGAGCTTTATCATCGAAATGCCTCGTCGCCGGAGAGGTGTGCGGTCGGGAGCGGTGATCAGACCGACCCACCTGGTTTCCCCATGAAGCAGGTCCATCATAACCAGGACGATCCGAAGGCCTAACGATTCTGCCGAACAAGTTCCAACGAGTCAAATTAAAATACCCTACTTAATTCCAAAAACACACAAACGCTTATCATTGATATCAAAACAATCGTAAAGACTTTCACTTTCCTCCCAGTAAAAAACTTGAGAAAAGAATCAAACTAGGGTTTCTAGTGCAAGTCCAGAAATTCACCATTTAACCAGAAAATTTCGCAGAACGATTACACAATAAGCTGGAAATTGAAGCAAACACTCAAAACACACAAAACCAAAAAAAAAAAAAACCTAGGGAAAGAAGGAGAAAGGAATAAACAGATCTCAAATAGAAAAAGGGAAAATTGATGAAAAAGAGTGGAAGGAAAGAAGGTATAGGGTTGGGGTAAAAGGGACTTACACACCAGGAGCGGAAGGGAGAGGGAGATCGGAAGGAATGGAGCCACCATGGAAGTCCTTGAGCGTCATGGTGTTGCCACTCACCTTCTTCTTCGACATTTCTCTCTCTCTCCCTCCTTCTATATTCCAAAGAGATGATGGGAATTTTTCCCAGCTCCGAATAAATCTAATGAATTAATTTTACGCAATAATATAAATACTGTAATAAAAAAAAATTAAAATGGTGGTAGTAAGGAAAAAGAGGAGGGGTTGAACTATGAATTGAAGAAACTAGAAAGAAAACGCGGAAGCGGTGGGGCTCTGAGACGCCTTCGTTTTCTCTCTAGTCCCTACCGCTCAAGGATGCAATCTACTCTATAAACAATGTGGTTTTCGATCTCTTTTTTCTGTTTTTTTTTTTTTTTTTTTTTTGGCCGGGGATGACATAAAGGACGGTGTCGTTTTTCCAACGGGTGTAGGGAAACGGTTCAAAGACAGGGCCTTGTACGGCTGCGCAAGAAAATTGACAAACCGAAACCGGTCACCAAAGACCACCCTAACCGAACAAGCAACCCTGACTGGTTAAAACCGACACATATGGCCTCCTATTTTGATATTCAATTATAACCAACAAACAATATAAAACTTTTAATCAAAATAGACAGTTTAAGCTTTTTAGCAAGTATAAGTATAAAGTATTTACATGTCATTGTTTTTAGATCAACATTTTCTATCCCAACTAATCTGTAAAACACTTTACAATATAAAGAAAGCCTAGTAAAAATTGAAAAAAATATATATTGATTTTATGCTCGAACCAAAATCAATCGAATGCAAATGGTTTCTAAGTTTTTTAATCCAAACTAATTATATGTGGATTGTTTGGATCGATCGATTATCTAATTATATTGGATAATTTGCTCATCATGTTAAAAATGTAAATAGAATTTTCATAAATGCAAGATTTTGAAATTCACTTTTTATATATGTCACGTTTGTTTAAATATAGAACAACTATCACTAATATAAGTGGTAGTGTGGCACACTTTTTTAAATGTGATATGAATAGATAATTTTTTAAAAAATATGGTATAAAATGTAATTTTCTCTAAAAGTGCTAGACTACTTCCTTTGCTTTTAAATAGAGAAAATTACATGTTATGCTACATTTATAAAAGTTTATGTTAGATTATCATCCATATGACATGTTGAGTTATTTCACAAATAAACACGTGTGGCATATATAAAAAGGAAATTTTAAAATATGAGATTTATGAAAATTTCCCTTTAAATGCTCACTAAGAGACCAGGTTACTACTTGTAGCCCACTAGTGACCTTTGTGGACGTGGTAGTCTATCCTGCTACAGACAGTATGTGCCACCATGATAAAAGAGATGCTCCATCATGCCACCGGAAATATCCGGCTACTACTATGGTTCAAAGTCCCATATTTGTACAGAAATATTTGATTGCCTTCTAGAATACTCAAGCAAAAAAACACAATTTCAACAACGGAACATATGAAAGCCTCACAAAACAGCTTCTTTGGACCTGAAAAACTCATGTTTGGCAGCAAATTTGGTCAGATCTAAGAAGAGAAAGCTCATGTGGTAGTGAAAGTCTCAACAAGTAAGGACAGGATTTGAGTCGTAATTGTATCTGTTACTTGAACACCGAAGACATATCCAGATTGGTAGAGGCTGTGGGCCACGCGAGCAGTATTTAGTGTAATGTTGATGAAGGAAGAGAGAGAAGTGGGCACTTGGCCAGTCAAACATTTCTTGTTAATCTTCTGCCATATTTTGACAATCATGCCTTGAATATGCTTCCGAGCTATGCTCTCAGTCACGTTCATTTCTTGCATGTAACATACTATCGACGAAGGAACATCTCCTCTTTCTTGTTCAGCCTGAGGAAAAAAAAAGTTTGGGAATGAAACTAAGGAACCAAATATATATATATATATATATATAAACTTTGGTCAAAGGATCGTACTTTCACGTAATATATACAAGTGAAAAACGCAACACAATATTTATTCTACCAATACTAGAAACATTATTGTTAAACTAGCATCAGTGTTAGGTTGCATACACCGCATGTCATGTTATTTTTCACACTTCAACCATAAACAAGCCTTATATAAATATATATATATATATATATGTAGAAAATTACCATTGAAGTGCCTTATATCATTGCATTTTGAGATAGTGTTTTAAAATTCAAAGCACAAAATGTTATAAAGATTATAATTAGGAGAGTTTTTTTGTAATTAATCATAAAATTTAACATAATCCAATTCAATCTGACACACCAAATGGGTTTTGAGGCTATTGATATTAATAACTTGTTTTTTAAAATGAGAAAAAAAAAAAAAGATAAGTCTTATCTTCATTCATATTGGCATATCTATCTTTAGAAATGTGAATTTGGTACATATTCAAGTTTCTTTTTGAAAGGGAATTATACATGTTGAAGTTTAACTCTATTCATAAACTGAATTACCGCATTTGTATTTATTTATCATCATAAAATATAATTATCTCTGTGTAACATAGTTAATCATGCTTAATAATTTCACATAAAACTTTTCCCAATAAGAGTGCTTGGTAAAATAGAAATTTGCCTCAAACTAGTATTAAAAAAAAATACTTGCTAATAGTTGCACAATTTTGCTCCCAAAGCAGCGGGAGGAGTGATGAATTAAAAGAATTTTAAGGAAAAAAAAATGAGGGAGATGATTGAACGAGTGATTTTATTTGAAATCTTTCAACAAATCCCAATATAATTTTTCCTTAAAGCAATCAGAGCTAGAAATTTCTACCAAAGAGGCAAACACAAGAAGGAAAAAGTCATCTTCTTTTCCTTAATTTTCCTCCTCTAAATGATATTTCTTTTCTATCTAGAATTGAGTGAGACGAAAACATTGAGATTCGCGACGGTTACAACTTGGTTCCTCCAAAAAACCTTCTGTAAATCCGACCATGGAAAAGGTTATGCTTGCGTTTAATTTAATTATTTTAGTTTCAATTTTCCCAAGGAGTTGAATGCAATAATTAAAACTACAAGACATAATTATATAATTACAAAATTTAATATTTTTCTTCTTACAAATAAGCCACTAATAAATTGGCTAACAAATTATGAGTATAATAGAACCATATATAATATCAATTTTAATCAGAAAAAAAAAATGAGGCGAATCGAAATAGCCACTTTTGGCTAAAAAGAAGTAACCGAATCAGCAGCCATTAGATTTCCACAAGATTTTACATTCCCCATAGAATCGATAAAGCAAGAGTTAGACAATTACAAAAGAGAGGAACTGAAAATGACTCGTAAATATCTTTTTTTTTTTAATCTTTATTTGATCTCAAATCTAAGCCCTCTCGCCCCTAATTCTACGAGCGAGCTGAATATCCTTGGGCATAATGGTGACCCTCTTGGCGTGGATGGCGCAGAGGTTAGTGTCCTCGAAAAGCCCGACCAAGTAAGCCTCAGCGGCCTCCTGGAGAGCCGCAACGGCGCTGCTCTGGAATCGGAGATCGGTCTTGAAGTCCTGTGCGATTTCCCTCACCAGCCTCTGGAACGGAAGCTTCCGGATCAGAAGCTCGGTGCTCTTCTGGTACTTCCTGATCTCTCTCAGAGCCACCGTCCCTGGCCTGAAACGGTGAGGCTTCTTCACTCCTCCGGTCGCCGGCGCCGACTTCCTCGCCGCCTTCGTCGCCAGCTGCTTCCTCGGCGCTTTTCCTCCGGTGGACTTTCTCGCGGTCTGCTTTGTGCGGGCCATTTTTGGGGAACGATCGTATTTGTGGCGGGAGAGGTTTTTTGAGTTTGTTTCTTGCAAAATGAGGGAAAGAGGAAGGATTGTGAGGGATTTGTTTGCGCGGTCGGGGTTTTTATAGGGACCGAGGGAAGAGGGTGGGAGTGGCATTTTTGGGACTCTGGAAAAGTTGAATTTGAAGCGTTGATTGTTTTACGATCGACGGTTTCGATTTGGTTTTAGTTCCGCAAGTGGATCGCAATCCTTGGCACAACGTATTGTCGAATAGGATTCTTCCATTATGGCGAACTTGAGCGGTGGTGAAATTTTGAAATTTGCACCTTTACAGGTTTAGGAGAAGACGATATTTTTCGTTTTCTTTTTAAGGGTGTTTGACAGTGGTAGGAACCATTTAATTTTTATCATAATCTTAGTTATAAATAATATAAAGTTCTCATATATTACAATAACAATAAAAAAATATACTACAGTGTAAAACCTCATATGTTACAGTAAAAATGGTTTCCATCACTGGCTCTCACTATATTTCCAAACACCCATTCAATTTTATGTTCTTTAAAAACATTTTTGTTGATTTTAATTTTCAAGAATTTTTATTACAAGAAAAAAAATCAAAGATAACCTCGATGTTATTTCATGTCTCTGTTTTTTCTTTGTATGTATTCTCTGTTCTGTTTAAAGCGTAGCTCTTAATTTTAGCACTTGATTCTTATTTAAATACAAAACAACATTCTGATTATGGAGCGCAAAAACAACAACTTAGAAAGTACCTGCCGTTTTTCCTTTTTTCGCGAAAACTGAAAATATTTCTTTGACAAAAACGCAAGTCGTTTTATCTATAGAACACGGCAATGAAAATTTAGGCGCTAGTATTTATTTTTTTCTGCTTATAAAATAGAGAGTCACCTTTAGGGTCGTATATAAATCTATCGCTACATTATTCCTGCACCAGCAAATATCATTTTGATGTCCGTAGAAAAGTGCAAGCCGAGCAACATCTACATGTAAAGGTGTGTCGTTACCTTAAGAGCATGCATTAAAATAAAATTAACTGAGTGTTTAATAGAGTAGTGGGAACTATGGTTTCTATTACTTTTTTAGTTATAAATAGTGTAAAGTTCATACATGTTATATTAACAATTAAAAAAAATTATTACAATGTAAAGCTCTTATATACTACAGTAAAAATATTTTTAATTAACGATTCCCACCACTCTTTTAAACACTCTATAAATTAAAGGATATGGTAATAAATTTCTCCTAAATAAAAAATATTATTTTATATAACGACTAAGTTTGCAAGAAAATCTTTCCTAAAAAATTTAAAAATACACATATAGGTCGCTTCTTCAATTGGGCACAAGTATGTATACTTAACCCAGCTGGCAACAAATTTTTTGGCTTAAAAATTATTCAAATTAGCTTTGCAACCACGCGTCAAATGAGAAGTTGTTATTTGAGTGAAGGTACACACGAAAGCCAAGGTAAAACAATATAGAAGTGAATGGAGGAACATGAGTGTCATTTACATGTAATTTTTTTTAACATGAGTAAGGCATTGTAACACCACTGCACACTGCAGTAACATGCAGGCTACAACTTGTGAAGGTAAAAGAAAAATAATCATAAAAAATAAGGAATCCAGATGCTTACAATTTTAATTAGGATTAATTAGATTATTATACCTCTTAATTTTTATTATTTCTTAAATTATCTCTCGTTTTAAAAACTACAAAGTTATATTTTGAATTTTAAAAACTTATTTCAATTTCATCCTTTTGAATAGAAAGAATTACACAAAACAATATGAATATCCTTAAAAAACTATGAAAAATATTTTATATTTTCAAAACAAAAAAAAAATCCTAAAGCAAAACATCAAATTTCAAAAAAAAAAAAAAGATCTTAAGTTTATAGATTTTAAAATTTAATATATCCTTTTAAAAAATTTTCTCAAAAAAGAAACATATATTTTATAAACAAATTAGGTCTAATTAAGGGTATTTTTATTTTATCTCTATGCTTTTTTAGTTGAAAAAATCTGCTAGGAATAAAATTGAAATAAATTTGTCAAATTTAAAGGATATTTTTATAGTTTTTTAAAACAGAATTGGTAAATTGAGAAAAAAAAAAACTAGAAAATATAATAATGTGATCAACCCTTTCAAATTATTCTAATTGTATAAGAAGAGAGAGAGAGAGAGAGTGAGTGAGTAAGTGAGTGAGAAGGTGCAAGCTTGGATCTCGAATCCTTATTGTCGTCATCTTCACCAAAAGAGTTCCAGACTTACTCCCACTTGTCTTCATCAAAGTTGCTAGTGATTTTCTAACTCGCCGAACTTTAACTGCTTCCAATGGTGATTAAGTCCTCCTCGTGGCAATGATTTGTGCGACTTTAAAGTTGAAACAAATCACAGCCTCTTCAACTCCATTCTTTCTTCTTCATTTTGAACTTAGATTGTCATCGTGGTTGGATTGCTTCTCGTGGCGTGGTTGGTGGCTGTAGATGGAGATTAGAGTAGAAGTTATCCCATGGAATGCGTGCTGAAGTAGGTCAGGTTGATCAAGTTTTAATCACAACTTTTTAGGCTTAAACAAGTAACTAAAGACAAAATGCCTATTTGATCTTAAAACGATGCCATGACTTTCAGTCTTTCAAAAAGAGGTTGGTAAATTTGTCTTTAAAAAGACTTGATGATTAATTTGTATGTGCAAAACAAAAGTCAGTTCATGGGTTAACCTCTAACTTGGGGGTTAGTTTTGAATTTCTTAGCCAAAACTTGGTCTTCAGGATAAAGAGCAAACGACTTGGAACAACAAAGTGGGTATCAAATGTTAGTACTTGATGATAGTTGTAACTAATTAAGCCAGAAAAAGACCTTTTTAGAGAGAGAGAAAGAGAGATGTGAACGCTGAGAACGCTGAGGAAGATAGAAGCTGTGAAGACATTGTTTGATGAAGCTCCTCATCATTTCTATGTTGGACACTTATACAACAAATTCAAAGCCAAATACAAAAGGAGTAGAGCTCAAAAATATGCCCGCTTATCTCAGTATTTTCACACACATGGAACCACTACCCTAAGTTCGCATCAGTCTAAGAAGTAACCAGCTTGCTCACCCTCGGACAAAAATACATCAGTGGTTGGGTTGCCTGCCATCATCGTCAGCGGAGGGTCAATGAGTTCAATTTTCCGCCCCCAATTTTATTTCGGAATACCCAAAAGAAAACCCTAATTGATATCTCTAAGTATTGCCTCCAAAATTCATTTCCAACACTCATTTACTAAAATGCCCTTCCCCCCAACTGACCTCGTGTGACCCCGTATTTGATGAACGTTAGTTACTTTTGTCCTTTTACACGAAAATTGAAAATGTTAGACCTAATTACATTAAAAAGAAAAAATGAGGACCAAATCATTTTTTTTAATAAGCTTGGGACCTCTCAAGCTGTATATTGCCCTTTTGTTTTAATACAAATGGAGAGAAAGAAAAATTAAAATCAAATAAGCTTAGGATAATCCAACTAGGTCCGTACCTACTAAACAACTTGACCTATGTCAACCACACTCTAGTTTATTAATTTAAAAAAAAAAAAAAAAAGAATCCAACCATAGACTACCAAAACAAAGAGAAAAAATAAAAAGTAACGACCCTACAGAGAAGGGGAAAGAAATCAAAAAACATAACTAAAAGGATCTATAATACTCTTTTGATAAAAAGATTAAGACAGACCTCATTAAAACCTTATAGTAGATAGGTGGTTACTAATACGTAAAATGCTGCTCTTATATTCAGTAAGGTTTCAGTCGACCATGTCATTGTACTGATGGGATGCATCAAGGAATGAATACTTAAAAGGGTGTTTGAGAAGCATAGTTAGAACTGAAAATTTTAAACCGAAAACTGTAACATGTGAAAACTTTACATTGTAGCTTATTTTTTTCGATTACTATAGCATGTGAGAGCTTTACATTATAGCAACAAAAAGTATTGGTTAGAACTGATTTTACCAAACATCCTCTTAGTAATTTGTGTATGTTAATCGATCGCATATGATCTAAGACCATCTTCAATGCAAGTGTCAATGTTAATACTATGTATTTAATACTAAAAAGTGTGAAAATAGCAAATTTTGTTTGCTATTTTATTTTGTGCTCTAATATATAATTCTATTTTTGATGCTATATAAATTTTGTCATAATTATTAAGCTATGAAACTTATAAAAATAAATTTTTAATATTAAAAAATCAAAAGTTATAAGGTTATAATGATTAAAAAAAAAGTCAGCGTTTCAACAAATAGGAATCAAATGTTAAATTAGTCATATGCTATACTTGGTGGCAAATTTGCCACAAAGTTTAAAGTTTAACATATGACAAATTTGACATAAAAAATGGAATTATATTAGAGAGAATCTTTTTCCACTCAAATATTAAATTTGCCAAAATATAAATTTAACATTATTTTGGAGATACTCTAAGAATATATGTATTATTATTGGATTCTTTATTAATTAGGTTAGCAAAAATTGCCAAAAATATTACACTCAAAGGGTGTCCTCGTTAATTAGTTTTAATTAATACTAATTATATCTTTGGACATTTACAAGCCAGTAGCAAGTCAAAGCTCTTGGACATTTACAAGCAAGTAGCAAGTCAAAGCTCTCTGAAACTGGCCTACTAAGTCTGAGCTTTCTATGATAAAAATACCACAACGATAAAATGTTAGCTACAATTAAAATTACATTAAAATAATGATGACAGGGTGTTTTTTTTAATATCCTGCAGAATTCTTTAACAATTTAATTATATTTTATTATCAGCTTAACAAACAAGAGTACACGATTGAAAACTAACCAGCATATAGCGTGGTCCACATCTGACTACACCAACAAGGTGTCGGTCTTAAATTCTCCACTCAAAGTTCAACTTAAAAAGACAAACAAAAGAAAACAAACAAACAGAGACCTAGCAAGCCAAACTAAATACACAATACCAACGTTATTAAACGGGGCACGTGTAAAAATACGTGCCTTGACTTGCACATGTCCTAAATTAAATATAGCTAATTTGAAAATACAGTTGAAACTAACATTTTGTAATTTTAACCAAAATTATTATGGTATTTTTCTCATAAAACTTCAGCTAAACGTAGTTAAAATCATAAAATATAGTTTCAACTGTATTTTCTTTTTAAATGGGCTATTACTATGACTTTAATTGGTTTTTGGTATGGCAGTAATACTGAGAGGCTCCACAAGTAAAGACAGAATTTGTCTCCGATTATCTGTTACTTGAAGGCCGAAGGCATCACCAGATTGGTAGAGGCTGTGGGCCACGCGGGCAGTGTTTAGAGTAATGTTGATGAAGGAAGATAGAGAAGTGGGCACTTGGCCAGTCAAACATTTCTTGTTAATATTCTGCCATATTTTGACAATCATGCCTTGGATATGCTTCCGAGCTATTTCCTCAGTCACGTTCATTTCTTGCATGTAACATAGTATTGATGAAGGAGCATCGCCTCTCTCTTGTTCAGCCTGTAAAAAATTTCACCTCTGCCGTTGAGTTTCAAAATACATGAGCTAGGTTTGGTATTATATATGTCAAGAAACGACAATAATTAATTAGTTAATTACCGCCGAAGTGCCTATATCGTTGCAAAGCCGAACTATGAGAGATATGTCGTACACGAGATCTTGGTTTTTCTCGAGAAAATCTGACATCTCTTCGGCAACTTCATGTGTGATAGAGAAAAATGAATGGAGAAGGAGAAGAGGGCCAGATGATGTAATCCATGCATTGCTTAAGTACTCCTGAAAGGATGGCATGTAGCCCTCGTGGTACCATTTTGCCTCTACAAACAATGCTTTACAGAAATCTGCCCACTAATATTTATAGTAAACCAAACAACAACTAGAACTCATTTATAAGATTCAAAGTAACACTTTTTGATTCTCAATTTTGATGTATATATTACCGCTTTCTGCAGATGAGGTAAAACTTGTTTGCAACCATTCTCAGCCTCGATATCATAGGCAATTTCACAAGCGGTTTTATAAAGCGCTTGGAAACAAATCTTCATACAATCTGGAAGTTGCTCGGTTTTCCTGACATCCCACCTGAATATAAAAGAGATGATACCTGGTTAGAATTAAAAAAATAAAATTAACCAAAGGGTTGTGTCTGAAACTGACCTATCTACGGCGTCGGTGAAGAGCTTAAGCTCTTCCAGAGAGCCATAAAGATCGTAAACATCATCGATTATCAACACGAAATTGACGACTTTAGTAAGGGATTTTCTCAAGCACTTGCAATGAGGCTCGAAGGCAACTCCCACGGAGCACATGAAACTTTCAACCAGCCTGTCTCTTGCAAAGTCCAACTTCTCTGTGAGGCCCAGATTCTTCCACCAACTAAAACCACACGTAACATAAGTTAAAATTTATTGGCAGAGACAATTTCCTGCTGTCCACATGAACATGATCCCACTCATCAGACTGTGTAAGCGACGAAATGGTACACGTCCTTTTTATGGTCCTACATTTTTGTTGCAAATTAACTTGTAACAAGGATATTATAAGGCAACTTACAAATTTCGTATTGGTACATTTTTTAATGTCTAAGTCACGCTTTTTATTTTTATATATTAAAATAAAAGTACAACCATGGTCGCCTTATATATATATATACAAACGAAGGTTTCTAACTACCTGGATAATTCTATTAATTCTTTTTGAAGTGTGGCTTGAACCATGTTAAAGTTTAGCTTGCCCAAGTAAAGTAAAAGCATATTCCCGTTATTAGCTCTCTCAAAGGCATCCATTTGCCATTTGACGTCGAACAACTGAACCCTCCAGTGTGCTGGAATCTCCAAAGCATGAACCACATCTTTGTAAAGGCTATTATTTTTTTCTTGATTAATACTAGAAACGGAATTTCTGAGGATTTCTGTTGTGAAAGCTTTGGCCTCATGCAGGATATTTTCACTTTCTAAAGCTAAATGGGAGGCCTCTTGAAGCTCCAGCATCACACTGATGAGACCACACCCTTTCACACCATTCCCGTCTATGAGACCACAAAATATGTCTGCATGTTTCGACACAATCATAATGTCAAGCCATACATAAAATTACAGTCAAAATATGGGCAATAATATTCATTTCGAATTATTAGATATATATATATATATATATATGTTATTCACAGTGGGTTCGGGAATCCAGATAGAATTACGAAATATAGGTTTAACTAACTTTTAAAATTTTATGAGAAAAACAATACATTGAATTTGATTGGAACCACAAAATATTATAGTTCCAGCACCACAACAGTCAATTAGTTGTTAAGTACTAGTCATGGATAATATAATTTGTGCTTAGAAATCTCCACGTGTTTCTTACCAAAAAAAATTGCTAATACGGGATATATTACCTTGTGAAACTGGATATCCTTTCTGCCTAAGGACCCTGAAACATAATGAAGCAAGATAGAGATCATTCTGATCTCGTATCAATGAATATAAGTTGCCCTTATAAGTAGAAGC
Organism: Artocarpus heterophyllus; assembly: GCA_025403435.1. Lineage (NCBI taxonomy): Eukaryota > Viridiplantae > Streptophyta > Magnoliopsida > Rosales > Moraceae > Artocarpus > Artocarpus heterophyllus. Next base: position 9,360,149 of record CM046349.1, read on the forward strand.
TATTGTGTCAAGAGCTTTCTTGACTTCGTCTTCAAAGTGATACGTCAGGCCTAGTTTTCTAACGTTGTCAATTAGCTCTAACATGCCCTGCAAGTCGTCCGTTTCAATAAAAATGTCTTTCATACCCTGAATAAGCTTCTCAGCCTCCATTTTGTATTCTTTTTTCTGCAAAAGCATTATTATATTATATCATACAGTTATTGACTGCATGTGGAATAATATTTTTTCATGAAAATGGGGACCACATATTATATAAATCTTTTATATGTAGATGCTAAATTGCTTTCGTAATTTTTATTGTACGTATATATCTAGCTATAAAACAATTGATAGACACGTAGTGTTCTTAATTGAATATCATATGAGAATATAACACCAGAATCAACCTGCAGTACGCAAATCTGATCTCAAGATCTTATTCTAAAAATCTGCACAAGTCATGAGAAAAACTTGCGCATTGATATATATTAGGGTATAATTATTTACCTAACATAACATAATGTGGGTGCGTTTGTGTAAAAAAAAATTTGTATGCACGCGTATGTATAACCTTAAGCAAATAATTATTTTGACAGGATGTGAAAATACACCACAAAAAGTTGAGTATTTAACTGAACCCTTATGTTATAAGAAAAATTATTAACAAATATATATATATATATGTGTATGCATATGTATTATATCCACGTTCCATAAAATTGATAAATATCTTGTTTTTTAGTGCCACCACTCGTGAGGAAAAAAAAAATTATGACTGTCTTGGGACAGTGTGAGGCCTTGTGGTGACCACATCAATGGTGTGCCCAAAAGCATCTATCATTTAAAAAAAAAAAAAAAAACTGAAGTTGTTATATAATACACACACACACGCACGCACACATATATATAGTAGTTTCAATATATATATATATAAATATATAGTTCTTACATCATATGTGCTGTTAAGTGACTTAAGGAAATCATATTTCCAAATACTTGGCTTGTAATTGGCTGATCGTCTTTGATGTGGTACATCAAAGACTATTTGAGACTTCACTTGGCTTTCATGAGGAATTGGCCGCTCAGCTAATTGCTTCTGTTGCTGACTTTCCATATTGATATACGACTTTTGAGTATAACTTAATTTGGTGCCTATAGCTCAGAAATCTCTGAAGTAGCTTTTGGGATACACATACTCTAAAAATTGATCCAGTTTATATAGAGGTTGAGAAGCACAGAATGCATGATAAAATGACAACTGTATAGTTGTTGTACTAGGAAAACTGGCCCAGCATCACGTGTATATATTTTTATAGACTAGGACACGTGAACTACATGCATTGCCCATTATCAAAAATGGCATTGGAGCAGTCCTAGTTCACTAGCTATCTGTCACCTCATGCGTGAAAGAGGAAAAGAATCCACAAGAAAAGTAAACATAATATAATTTTGACTCGCAGGATTTCTTGTTAGGGTTTAATTACTTTTTTTTTTTTTTTGGCATCAAGTAAGCTTTCAATGATTACAAGTTAATGATTACAATTTCAATAATAAGGACATATTTAAACAAGCAATTGATGATATAATGTAATAAAAAAGTAATGCTAATGATTATTATAATTTTTTTAGTCAATTACCTGATTCATTATTATAGCTATATGATTCATACATCTAATAGCAACAATACCTATCAAAAATGTAATAATTTGTGATGCCCCGAGAAGCAAGTTAGTGAGTCTTAGGTAAAGAAGTTGAAATTAAGGTAAATTAAAAGAAGTAAACGAGGTAAATAAAGAAAAAGTAAATAAATATATATAAAAAGTAAATAAATTAAGTAGATTTCTCATTTGAAATAAATATCATCGAAAATAAATAATATCATCGGCAGTCACTATCACGTGAATGCCACGAAGGTGGGGCTGAAACCTTATTATCATTCACCATCACGTGGGTATTTACCATGAAGGTAGGTAAGTAAATAAAATACAAATAACATCAATAATAATAATAATAATAATAATAATAATAATACAAGAATACTGAAAATCGTCTCTAAGATAAATTAAAAATATACAATTAATAGAGACAAAAAGGGCATCAACACTAGGATAAGTCGTATAGGACACGTATCATGCCACAGTCTCAAAGAAAATACCATTTCAACCCATAGAGCCAGGTTTCGATCCTGGACCCATCCTTCCTCCTCAAACCTAGAAAGGGATTAAAAAAAAACTAGGAAAACATGAGTGAATGGCTCAGTATAATAATTATTTAAAAACAAGTTATTTTAAAATAGTAATCATAAACAGAGAATTGTTCACATATCATTCTTACTGAAATAAATCTCAAATCTTAGCAAACCAATAAAAACACTTGTATGAAACTTGATAAAATATTACCGTATGGGTTTTGGAAATCCGAAAGAAATATCAAAATATAATTCTTCAAAATCAAGACTGAAATTATTTTCAACAATCATTCAAAAGGTTAAGCATTTGACCAAGCAGTTTAAAAAGGGCTGCTAAAGAAAAGGATAGAAAATATCCTACCTTAATTTGAAATTCCAATAACGTAAGCTCCAAATAAAATCAAACGCAAGCTCCAATCAACATTCAAGAGCTTAAAAACTGCATTTAAATCAGAAATTACTTTTAACAAATATCATTATGTTAATTTAATTATCAATGTGCCTTTTGACTCAAAATAATCATAACACAAAATCATAATCCTTTTTGAAACATCTCAGAAACATAAAACATTGAAAACTGGAAGAAAAATAAAGTTTTCAAAGTTCACAGTCGGCCTGTCGAACGTCCTGATCCTGCCTGCCAAACCTACACAGCTCGGCCTACCGAACATCCGAATCGGCCTGCCGAGCTTCTTGAATCCGACATGTTGAAGATCAACTTTGGCTTGCCAAACTGGCAAATCTAGGGACCTGAGACTTCGAGTTTCGATGTCCCCGAACTCAAAATTTAATTTTAAAATCTGTTTTTCAATTCCCAAATCATGAAAATCATATAAAAGCATAGAAAATCATAGTAGAACAAATTTAAACCTTTTTTCCCAAATTTAAACTCAACTTTCACCTTTGATTTGAAAATCAAAGAAAAATGTCAAAACTTGTTTAAATCAATGTTTGTTCAAATAAAGCTTAAATCCATGATAAAACAAGTTCTATAAGCTTAGATTAAACACTATCTAAGCTCACCAAAGTTCAGATTCAACAATCAAAGAAAATTTTAAAAATTAAAATTTAAAACTTTAAAATTTTAAGAAACAGAGAAAACTAATCTTTAATGGCGTTTTTGGATTAAAAACTTGATGGATTGAACTCATTTCCATCTTCCAATCAGCGGAAATAAAGCCTAGAAATCAAAATTTTCCAAAGAAAATGAGAGAGAGGGACAAAAGAGAGCTGAGAGAAACAGGAAAGAAAAGGAAAGAAAAGAGACAGAAATGAGAGAAAAAGAGAAGGAAAAATAAAAGGGTCAAGGGCATTTTTGTAAATATAGAGAAAATATTGTGTAAAAATATCATTTGGTATTTTAAAACTAAAAATCAAATTTTTAAATATAACAAATGCAACAAAATTTTAAATAACTAAAATTAAAATGAAAAATCACACTGACACACTTAATTATTAAACTTAACATAATTAATCCCACTTTAAAATTCAGGGGTGTTACAATCCACCCTTCTTAAAAGAAATTTCATCCTCGAAATTTTAAATATCTAATGTTTGAAATCATAAATAACACTATGTATTTAAACGTAACTGTAACAACAACTGTCCAGACACGTGAATGCCCTGAGGTAGGGGTCAGTGAGTTTTAGGTAAAGAAGTTGGAATTAAGGTAAATTAAAAGAAGTAAATGAGATAAATAAAGAAAAAGTAAATAAGTATATATAGAACATAAATAAAGAAAAAGTAAACAAATTAAATAGATTTCTCATTTGAAATAAATATCATCGAAAATAAATAATATAATCGGCGGCCACCATCACGTGAATGCCACAAAGGTGGGGCCGAAACCTTATTATCATTCACCATTACGCGGGTGTTTACCATGAAAGTAGGTAGTTAAATAAAATACAAATAACATCAATAATAATAATAATAATACAAGAATACTACAAATCGTCTCTAAGATAAATTAAAAGTATACAATTAATGGAGACAAAAACGGCATCAACACCGGGACAAGTCGTACAGGACACGTATCATGCCACAGTCTCAAAGAAAATACCATTTTAACCCATAGAGCCAGGTTTCGATCCTAGGCCCATCCTTCCTCCTCAAACCTAGAAGAGAATTAAAAAAAACCATAAAAACATGAGCGAAAGGCTTAGTAGGTAATTGTTTAAAAACAAGTTATTTTAAAATAGTAATCAGAAACAAAGAATTGTTCACATATCATTCTTACTGAAATAAATCTCAAATCTTAGCAAACCATTAAAAACACTTGTACGAAACTTGATAAAAAAATCACCGTACGGGTTTTGGAAATTCGAAAGGAATATCAAAATATAATTCTTCAGAATCAAGACAGAAATTATTTTCAACAATCATTTAAAAGGTTAAGCATTTGGCCAAACAGTTTAAAAAGCGCTGCCAAAGAAAGGGATAGAAAATATCCTACCTTAATTTGAAATTCCAATAATGTAACCTCTAAATAAAATCAAACGCAAGCTCCAATCAACATTCAAGAGCTTAAAAACTGCATTTAAAATTAGAAATTACTTTTAACAAATATCATTATGTTAATTTAATTATCAATGTGCCTTTTGACTCAAAATAATCATAACACAAAATCATAATCCTTTTTGAAACATCTCAGAATCATTAAATATTGAAAACCGAAAAAAAAAAAAAAGTTTTCAAAGTTTACAGTCGGCCTGTCGAACATCCTGGTTCTGCTTGCCAAACTTGTACAGTTCAGCCTACCAAACATCCGAACCGGCCTGTCGAACTTCTTGAATCCAGCATGCCAAAGATCAAGTTTGGCCTGCCAAACTGGCAAAATCTGGGGACCCGAGACTTCAAGTTTCGACGTCCCCGAACTCAAAATCTAATTTTAAAATCTGTTTTTCAATTCCCAAATCATGAAAATTATATAGAAGCATAAAAAATCATGGTAGAACAAATTTAAACCTTTTTCCCTAAATTTAAACTCAATTTCCACCTTTGATTTGAAAATCAAAGAAAATTTTAAAACTTGTTTAAATCAATTTTTGTTCAAATAAAGCTTAAATTCATGATAAAACAAGTCCTATAACCGTATATTAAACACTATCTAAGCTCACCAAAGTTCAGATTCAACAATCAAAGAAAATTTTAAAAATTAAAATTTAAAACTTTGAAATTTTAAGAAAAGGAGAAAACTAACCTTTGATGGCGTTTTTAGATTAAAAACTTGATGGATTGAACTCGTTTCTATCTTTAAATCATCAGAAATAAAGCCTTGAAATCAAAATTTTCCAAAGAAAATTAGAGAGACGGACAAAAGAGAGCTGAGAGAAACAGGAAAGAAAAGGAAAGAAAAGAGATAGAAATGAGAGAAAAAGAGAAGGAAAAATAAAAGAGTCAAGGGTATTTTTGTAAATATGGAGAAAATATTGTGTAAAAATATTATTTGGTATTTTCAAACTAAAAATTAAATTTTTAAATATAACAAATGCAACAAAATTTTAAATAACTAAAGTTAACATCAAAAATCACATTGACACACTTAATAATTAAACTTAACATAATTAATCCCACTTTAAAATTCAAGGGTGTTACATAATTGAAACCACATCCAATTACATAATTTTACTTGATAGTTTTAACTATCTCTTAATCTGTTCCTCAGTTTTTAAGGAACTACAATGCATCCTTTAAATTTTGAAACAACTTATTTCAATTTCATTCATATAAATCAAAAAATGGATGAAACAACATAACTATACATAAACAGTTTATGAAAAATATTTTATAGCTTGATTTAAAGACATGAAAGGCCCTAAAACAAAACAACAAAATTAGACAAGATCTTGAATTTTATGTTTTTTAAAATGTTAAAATAATTTTTTAAATTTTTTTTCAAAAAATATATATTTGAAATAAAATCAATCTAATTAACGGTATACTTGTCTTTCCCTTTTGTTCTGTTTGTCAACAAAGTCTGTGAAGAATAAAATTAAAAGAAGTTTTTTTAAAAAAAAATTCCAAAGAGGTTGTATTTTCTTTAAAAAAAAAGGATAATTTGATAAATATTTAAAACTAAAGGTATTATTATTATTACTACTACTACAACTCAACTCAAAATCTTGGGACTCTCTACATCTATGTACTCATAGGGTGTATAAGAGCATTAGTTAAAAACATTAGTTTGAACTAATTTTAGTTAATCACTGTAGCATATGAGAGCTTTATATTTTAACTTTTTTTCTTAACACTGTAGTATTTAAGAGACATATACTATAGTAACCAAAAGTTTTAGTTAAAACGAGAAATGTCAAACACCCTATCAGTTCAACTAATTGAAATAATAATAATAATAATAATAATAACAATGATGATGATGATAAGGTCAATGTGAATACTCTACTCAAATTGTCAAAAGACTTATTAGGACACGTTAACGATAAAAGGAAAATTAGCCAAAAAATAAAAAATGAAAAAAATGAAAGGAATTTTTTCTTGTGTGAGGAATAATCCTCAATCCATCAACTCAGACAAGGGCAATCCCTTTTTGGTGTCTCTTCTCTTTCCCCCCGATAGAATGTTAAAGAGTGTATTTGACAATATAGTTAAAACGAAAAATTAAAACAAATTTATTATAATATGTAATAGTTTTATACTGTAGTATATTTTTACTTTACACTATTACATGTGGGAGTTTTATATTGTATGAATTAAAGAATTAAAATGATGTAAAAGGGATTGATGTACTTTCTACAACTTACAGACAAATTAAGAGAGGAAGAAAGAAAGACGCTTCCTCTAACAGGAGGAAAAAAAAAAAAAAGGAAAAGAAAAGGAAAGATACATCGAAGCTTCCACACCCCACTAAAACCACAACAAACCCGTGTAACACAAGATACTCACAGCAGAACCACAAACCCAAAGCCAAATTAATTTACTCTTTTATTAGAACTAAGGGAAAAAAAAAGTGTCATTTTATCTACCCATTGCAATCTAAATAAAAGTCAGAAAGAAGAAAACAATTTCTTGATTCCCAAGTCAGAGGCATTAATTTTAAAATTCTTCCAATTTTCAAACCTACAAACGGAGCAAAAAGTGAATTTGGTTTTGTATTTTTCCAATTAGTTTGTTCAGCTATTTTCCTTTTTTGTTCATATAAAAAACTATTTTCTTTATTGTGATATTTAATCAGGCTAAGAGTTACAATGAGAGATGTCAAAACAGACAGCGCCTAATAGGTTGGCACAAGTATGCCACATTAAAAAAAGGCACGACCCCTACCCATCTTGCCATAGGCTGGGTTTGGTGCAAGTTTTGAGCGCGAAACATGTTAAGGGCCCGACACGAGCACAAGCCTGAGTACTAAGATTGAGGTCCAATTATAAACACGATTAAAATATGCAATTTAAAGCTAATTTTACTAATATATTTTATATTTTTATAGATTTTTTTTTATAAATAAGTTCTTAATTTCTTATAGATTTGATCAACAAATAAAAAGAACAAATTGATCCTTTGTTGTTGCTAAATTGTCAATTACCAATATATACTTACCATCTTTGATTTATATGAAAAACTAAATAATGGAAACCACAACTACAAGATTCTACAATATTGTTGTCCTCAGAAAATGATTTTTTTATATTAATAATGCACTTTCTTTTGTTACGATTTAGTACTTTTCTTTTTTGTAAATTTAGCATTAAGCAGAGGAAAAACACATCAAGAGTTAAAAGCATGACAAAAGCATAAACATCGATACAGACACGAGTATGGCCCAAGCACTTTATGGGCACGGCCCATTAATAAATGGGTCATAGGTTGGGTTTGACGCCACAAAAATTAACTAGATCAGGCTTAGTATGGCATAATAAATATATAGGCATGCCCATACACAATACTAGGCACGCTATGACCTAAATTAAATGGGTTGAGCCGGGTTGGGCTAACCCATTTGACATTTCTAGTAATAATATTAGACTTTTTTGAAATTAGGATATATATGAGGAACTAGCATTTTATTTGAGAATTGCATTTGGGATTCGATTATGATGTAGAGACAATAGGGTTGCTGAGTTTAGATTTGTTGTCCTATTGTTGTCGTATATATTGACTATCCCTCAATGTTATTTTGACAAGTTATCTATTTTCTTAAGTATTTTTAGCATTATTTAATATTTAGCATGTGATGATCAAAATCTAAATTTAGATGATATGGGAAAGAAGTATTAGAATGACAACTAATAAAATAGGAAATTCATTACAATAGATCTAGACGCGGGATTTAACTGAGAGACGAGGTTGTGGCAAAGGAAGGAATTTCAAGAAAAAAAAAAGCGAAAAACAGAGAAAGAAAAGGTGAAGTTTGTTTATTTTAAATTTTGACGTGGACTGTCATTCTTCTTGATTACCATACGTCAGAATTGGTTCAATCCATACCTTTTAATTACGTTAATATATCAATTTGTGCAGAAATTCTTTCCATTTCTTTTTCCTTAAATTATATGCAATAGGAAATGCGTGTTTGCTTCATATATTTTCATAGAATTGTTACTTTTTTGGAGGGAAAAAAACCGCAATTATTATTTGCAAGAATGGGCCACACCAGCAATAACTACATCAGAGATACAACGTAAGGCGAATAGTCTATACCGACAAAATCAGAAAAAAACACGAGATGATGACAGCAGAAGCCACCAACACCGTCAGAGAAGGGGTTCTTAATATCCTCTATGTTAAGTTCCTGAGAACCTTAAAAGAATCGGGAGAGAATTTTCTGTAACTGAAATTGTATCTTCTTTAATTGTGAATGAATATACAGAACAATATCTATTTAATACTATGGAAATTGCTTCCATACGCCGCCGGCGGAAGACTCGCCCCCTTGTGTGGCCCGTGATATTAGTTAACAATGTCTTTGTCTTTCTTATTAGCTAATGGACCCACAGGTTAAATGTATAAATGGGGTATTAATTGCTAGTATACTGGATATTAGCTGTGAACCTATTGTGCTTTGAAGTTATAGGCTCTTTCATTTAAGATTTTGTACGAAGATGGGTGGATAAACGGTTATATAACTTTTAATAGGTAAACATAAAATAGTTGATTTGAGACGCAATTTTTCTGCCTAATATCACCATTTAATAGGGCTGGTAATTTTTAAAACATGGTACAAAAAACACATGAAATAAATAAGTTTTGACCGCATGTTTATTAATTAGGTCATAAATAGATTGACACGAATAATACGAAAATAAACAGGCTGAATTCGTGCTAATACGTTTTAACACGTTTAATTAAACGGGCCGTAAAAGTGTCGACATGGTACGTCACGACCTGTCCATTTATAACACATTTAAACTTAAAAATAAAAATATTTGAAATATTTGTAGTAGGTTAGTATTACCTAGATATTGTGTTTTTGTTAATTTTTTTATTGGTTTTTGTTAATTTTTTTTATTTTTTAGTTAACTGGGTCATTAACGTGCCATATGTGTATTGTTATCGTGTCAACCTATCACGACTCGCTTAGTAATTGTGTTAATTGTATTGTGTCGTGTTCGTATTTGCATTTCTGGCACGTTTATTGATCGTGTCGTATTCGTATTCAGCCTAAAACGTGTTATGCTGTAAACGTATCGATACAAATACAAATTTTGCCACCCCTACCATTTAACCACCAAAATTATTATTTTTTGCTTCATTAATATAAGATAAGATAATTGATTACCGTTGCTGAAGGTAAAAGTTTAAATGTATTGCATGTTATTCCCATTATCATATGATACGTTTGCAGTTTTTTCCATTCTAAGTTTTCCTCTCTTTTTTTTTCCCTAAAACTAAGGGAGTGAATTTTTTTTTTCCCCAAACTGTAAAGTTGTTAGCCGACGGTATTAACAAGATGCTCGATACGGCTCTTCAAGATCGTTGTCAGTTAATTAAAAATAAAAGAAGTAAGCAAATTGGCAATAATTTTCGTAGTGTCTTTAACCTGTGGATTGTATAAAAAGCCCCGTACACATTATCAATAAAGGAAAATTCTTCAGACTTACTGTTGTAACTTGCAAAATCAAGTTTGTGGAATTTTGATTAGTTACCCAAAAGAAAAAATTTGGGTTGGAACGGAAAATTGAAGGCATTTTCCAACTGTTAATTGTATAAAGGGTGAAAAGTCAAACCTTTGTAACATGGAATGACTATCATGCCCATGATTAAATTAACTCGTGAAAGCAAAAAAAAATTAACTCAAAAAAGCATTAACAATATATTAACAGGAAAAAAAAATAAACACAAAAAAAGCTTCTGAGAGCAATAGAAAGGAAAAAAAAAAAAGGTTTACGAGATTAGGACGTGATTATGTCTGATAAAATTCAAAACTCAACTACTTTTAGATCAAGAACGAAAGTGGCCTGAAATCAAAAGTACAATGACTAAGTTGTCAAAATTAAAATTTCAAAGATCAAAGTGACACAATACACAAAATTAAGGAGCCAAATAGGATTAATATGGAATGGGAGTGGAATGATTTGAACTTTTGATCCTGTGGTGGAGCCGAGTGTAGGGTGATTTACACTCTTCATCTTGTGACGGAGCCTACACCCACATACACATCTTGTTTGTTACTTTACACACACAAAGAAAGGCCTTCTATATTTTACTTCTATTACAGAGACCCTCCATTAATTTAAAAATTTTACATCCACGCTCTTAAAATACTCTGCTAACTCTTAGCCTAAAATTACCAAAATAACAAAAGGAATTTAATCGGTAGATCTAATTTTCTTTAATCTTTTTTATTCATTTAAACCCTAACATATTAACTCCAAAAATTCCATCCCATTTCAAATAAAAAATATAAAAAAATTCTACCAACGGGCGCCCTTTTTAAAAAAAAAAAAAAAAAAAAACTCTTATGCAGGTAGAAAACTTTTTTAATGAAGGGGCGTTGTTGACATTTAAATTAATCTCAAGGACATGGTTCACTTTTATATCACCGTTGAGTAATGAATTGGATGTTTATATTCACACAGATATGGTGTTTTATCTGAAATATTTTCACTAAAGGAGTCTCCATAATTCAAGCAAACACAACGTAAAGAAAATACACTGTTAAATATATATATTCGATCCTTTTTCTTTTGAAAGGAAAATGAGAACTTCATTAATTACTAACCAAGTCATGCAAAACGACAAAGCCAATGGACTTTGGCATTACATCAATCCAGCAACAAGAAACACAATTAATTAGAAATAGCATAATTTGCTAAAATTGAGCCACATGGTTCCTGTTATGCGACGTATCGCAAACATCGTCACTTCGCACACGATAACGATGTGATCAATCACATTAGATGATGACACAATAATTTGCAGGAAATATAGCAAAGAGTTAAAATATATGCCATTTCTCTCTTCAGTCACTGTGCATAAGGACACGTCAATTTTTGCGTTGTGGGGCACAGAAAATTTCACGAGTAGGAAAATTCTGTGGCCTAACGTTGGCATCTTATCATCTCCAAAATAAAATCGCCCACGGCTTCAATTGGGTCCAAAAGTTTCTAACTCTATAATCTAACTTGTATCCTCGGCCACATCAATCTGACAATATAACTAATATTGGGCATTAGAGACGTCTATTCTTGGTATATCTTTAGAAGCCACTACAGACTTTGGGTGGATATCTTATTATGTTTACATCATATCCAATGACGTGAGAGTTAATGGGGCTCGGCTTCAATAATTGATATTAGAGCTTATTTAGGTTTGGATTTAGATTTTACGTAAAATTTTGGTGCCTAAAATATTATCCTTTTGTCTTAAAATTTGCCTAATCAACCACATAATGTCACAATATTTAAAAATTTGAAAGTGTTTTTTAACTTATTTTTACATTCATCTATTTAAATTATTTAAATAACACGTCATAAAATAATTAATTAGACGATATTTTTTTGATAGATTAGTTAGATAATATTTTAAACATAAAAAATCTAACAGAGAATTTAAGCGTAAATTTGACAAAACCGTTAAGAAAATATTGTTTTAATTTTTATAATATAAAACTTTTATTTATTGTAACACAAAACAAATATAAATTCTAATATAAAATACTCACTAAAAAAGTCAGTTATCCAAACAACTTTGAATTGACGGCGACGCAACATGGGATGTACATGAAAATTATTCACGGTCAACATTGGCGACTACATCTATGGATCACATGTTTGTTGAAGATATACGTACTGATTGCCAGGACTATTCTCGTCAGATAAATGTCTTCCGATTAAAGCGATCGTTTGAATTCTTTTCCACCTTTACCAAAAAAAAAAAAAAAAAAAACTTTATTGCTACCAGAGCCTTTGGGTGGATGTTAATATATTTACAGCCACTGCAGCTTATTTAGGTTTGGATTTAGAGTTAATGTCAAATTTTGGTGCCTAAAAATTGTCTAACCAAATATATAATGTCACATTATTTAAAAATTTGAAAATCTTTTTAATCTATTCATTTTGTCCATTTAATTTTTTTAAATAATGCATCATAATATAATTAGTTAAACAATTTTTTTTGACCGATTACTTAGACAATATTTAGAACATCAAAAATCTAACAAAGAATTTAAGAGTGTGTTTGGCAAAGCTGTTAAGAAAATGTTGTTCCAACTTTAATAATATAAAGCTCAGACATGCTACAGTGTAAAGCAAAAGTATGTTACAGTGTAAAGCTCTCACATACTACGATAAAATTATTTTAATTTTTGGTTCTAATTGCGTTACCAAACACACTATAAATCCCTTACATCTTATATCTTTTTTCTCTATCGTTTTTGAGACGTAGAAGACCCATTTTTGAAAGACAAAGGCGGAATTTCAAGCACCATAAACAATTAAAATAGGAAAAAAGCTAAAAAACCAGTGTTTTTGTTCTTGGTTTATTTCTTGTGTGAATTGTAAGAAATAAATGAAGTACAAACGTTTCCTAAAAGGTCACATGCATCTTGCGTGACTATTTTCTATTACCTTTTGTAAACATGTCAAAAAACAACTTTTAGAGTAAATAAATCAAAATCAGTTTTTTTTAAGCCATTCCAAACAGGCTCTAAACCTCATTTTCAATGACGAGTACGAAAAAAGCAACTAATATTAATCGCAAAAATCTTTAAAAGGGTAGACTCATCACATCGTGAAGCAGTAAGAAGCTTGATAATTTGATGTCTAAAAATCTATATAAGGATCCGTTTCATGTATCGGTCTTGTAGGATAGGACAAGATTAGATATGATAGTCTTAGAGGATTAGATTAGACTATATATAGAAAAGGATAGGATTAAAATATAGCCAATCCAATCCTATAGTTTGTGTTGTGTTATTAGAATAAGGGCATTTTGTATAAATTTTTCAAAAATTAATGTCAAATTGAAAATTTTAAAATTATAAGGGAAAAATTATAATTATTATTTAACCCATCATTTTAAAAAAAAATTATAGCTATACTTGAAAAATTATAACTCTTTTGCAAATAGGTCCTTGAAAATTATCACAATGTATAAATGTTTGTGTTTAATCTCATGCTTTCGTAAAGAATAGCCTAATCCTTTTTCTAAGGGGATCCAAGCATGTGTTGAATTACAGATAACAATATTCCCTAACCTATCTCGAAAAGAGCAAGGATGGACAATAATATTTGGAGATTGGGGTAGGGATGAGGACAAAGTCTTCTCCCTGAGTTAGGGGTGGGGCGGAGCCGGGATGTGGGAAGCATTTCCTACCTCCAACCCAATATAATATAAGAAAACTATATACATATTTTATTTATTTGTCAAAAAATATTTATTATTATTTTAATATTAATTTGTTCTCAAGATTTATATGTTGTTGAAATTTGGTTTGCTTTATTAAAACATTGAATTTGAATTAAATTTAGTATGAATATTAACTTATTTTTTGCTTATTAATATTGAAATTTTCGTCAACAATAAGCAACATTGTGGCGATTGGAGCAAATTTAGTGAAGGCTCCCCCACCAAGGATTCTTGGACTACATCCCTACCTATCTTTGATGTGATCAGGGACGGGTAGAAGAGCATTTTTTGACCTTGCCTCGTTCACTGCCATTTTTATCCAATCTAGTTTTTTAAAAAATTTTCGCCAAACTCTGATCTTTCCTAATCATGCCATTAAACAAACCCAAAGAAAATTGTCCATATATCCTGCCCCATCACATTACTTAGTATTGACCAAACCATTTTTACGCGATGTATCTTTATCATTAATGATCAATCAACTTATTGATCATGATAATACTGCCTCGACCGGCATGCATGTACCTAACAAGCGACCGTGTAACATGACATAAAATACCCATATTATGGCGACCATGTCCAGATTACTAAGTTATTACTTGTACTTATGTGATGAAATAATGTTGCAATGTTGCTTTGACTTCGCTAAAAAAGGCCCATATTAATCTCTAAAACCTGTTACACGTGTTTTTTGTGCGTCTTAACACTTTTTGGGCGTGGATATTGTTTTCCTAAAAGAAACTTCATTCGTCTACTTTAGAGTCAAAGATTAATCAATGTATATGGCCACCCAACCAATAATTTCAAACTGATTAAAAACTAGATGGTACTACTACTCGAGCTTAATGCACAACGTTGAGTATCACGTCAGTTGGCTGCGTCATCGACCTCGAAAGTTTTTCACGTAGGTCAAGCAAAAAAAAGTGACCTAAAAAGTGTAAGAAAAGCAAATTAGTGTCGATTATAAGGTAACTTCAGACCGTAACCGACGTTAAAGTATTAGAACAACAATCTAGAAAATAAGAGAATGGCTCCGTTTGTTTTTGTTCTCAAAATTTTTAGAAATGTTTTTGCACGCTTTTTCGAGGTAAAAATTTTAAAAACACTCTCAGTACAATTCTTAAAAAATTCTCATTTTTTAAAACAAAAACATTTTTACCTATTTTGAAAACAATACCAAATGGCCCCAACAATTTTAAAAGGACCAATCAAAATTAATAACAGATTTTTTAAAAAAGTTTAGTAAATAGAAGATTAAAGTAAATCAAATGTCTTCTCGTGACTAAAATGCTCAAATACCTCCTGCCCTCCTTTTTTGGTGGAATCCCTCAAGGATACATCTTTAAGGGTATACAATCTCTACCTCTCTTCTTTTTTTTTTTTTTTTTAAGATTCATAGTTTATGATCTTATTTTTGATGATGTTGGCCTGTAGTAAAGTTTTATTTATGTATATGCTCTTGTAACTTATGGTGAAGTAGTTTTAGTTTATGCATGTTTAGTATGAATAAGTATAAATCTAAGTTATGATTAAGTATTTAGAAAGATTTTCTACTTGTTATGGACATTTTAAAGATCCATTTGACATTTTCAAACCCGGAAACTTTTAAAGCTAGAACAACATGAACGACTATATGTAAGATGTCAAAACTGACATTTCTGGCATTCTTTAAGTTGTCTCACTTAGTGTTGGAGGAGATGTTGCAACACATTTGTACAACCCCTATAGTGCAAATTTCAAATGCACCCGGTTTTATATTTCAAAAGTTGATATACTTATTTTATTGTCTTTCAAGATTGTCACATAAACTGTAGTGCAATTTGTGGTCACTATGGGACTGTTTCCATTGCGTGTCGCAGGATGTGTTGCAACATAATTGTACAACACCTATAGAACATATTTTAAAATTCCCTTATTTTTTTTTCAAAAAATTAAATCTCTCAGTTTATCGAGTCCTTAAGGCTTCTGTAAAAACTGTAATATAATTGGTGATGATTTCTAGAACTTTTTCATTAGATGTTGCATGTGATGTTGCAACATTGGTTGATGTGGGTTGCAACATCAATAGTGCAGATTTTAAAACTGTCCAATTTTTTATTCTAGAAATAGAAATACTTAGTTTATTATTTTTTTACTTAGTTTATTGTTTTCTTATGCCACTGTAGCAACTATCGAACAAATCCACTGTTGTTTCAACGTTGTCTCAATTAGATGTTTCACGAGATGTTACAACATTAAGTTGCGACATTAGTTGTGCAAATTTCGTTTATGCTCACTTTTAATTTCCAAAAGTTAAGATGTTTAGTTCGTTGTATGACAAGGTGGTTTTAGCCACTACAATACAATTTATGATCAATTTTGAAACTGTTCATGTTAAGTATTTCACAAGATGTTACAACATAGGTTGCAACATCTATAGTTTGGTTTAAGATTTTGGGTGTAACAACCCTCAAAAAGTTCAAATCATGATTTTTACAAAATAAGAAAGTTTTATGTTTCGACGAAATGAAGATCTTTCGTGAAGAAAACTTTACTCTTAAATGGAACCTTTAAATAGAATTATAAAAATATTATAATCGGTAAAGTTTATAAAATCACTGCAAACAATAATGCTAAAGACAAAAAATGAACTTTTGACAAACACAAAAGTTCTAGGCCTTGTTAGAACGAGGATCTTCCATAAACGAAAACTTTTATCAAAAATTGTCTTTGGCATTCAGTTATAGCGACTTTTAAGACAAAAAAAAAAAAAATTCTGTAATGGTTTCAAATTAAAACACCTATTTAGTAGCAAAATCACATGATCAACAAAAGAATTGTAGTACTCAAACAATTATAAGAGCATACAATTCATAGTTTTATCAAAATTTGGACTCCACTTTAAAGTATAGTTTTTAGTAAAAATCTTTACACATAAAGTTTTCAATGAATTTCAAGAAAATAGGATATCGTAGAAAATATAAGTTGTGGGCCGCTATGTTATGATAGTAATTACGAGTCCAAGGTCCATATACGTTTAGCAGTCAATTATCATATCCAAATTTCTCATAGTTAATATCATAAAACGCTTTTAGTTCCAAAAGGCCATATTGGGCCTCATAAATTGAAAATTAAGCACACAGCGACTTATGGGCCCAATAAAACTATTCATATTTAAATGGACCTTTAAAGTATAATAATGAGCCCAATATAAGTAGTACACGAGATTAGGAAGTCAGGTGTTAAAAAGAACATAATTAATTAATATATTGGTTATCAATGTTAGTACGATTAAATTAAAGGCAATTAGGAAAAATAAATTAGAAAAAAATCATGAGTTATGACGATTTAAATTTAATTAGTTCTTTTAACTAACCAAATAACCAGTTAGTTAATAAAAAGAAGTTTTTAAGAAAAGATTAAATTTCTTTTTCTTCGATATGCAAACTAATTGGCATAAAACAAGTTAAGTTTATACTCTTACTGGGTGTTTTTTCTCAGACTCTAGGAGTAGTGAATAAGTACATGGCGAGCATAGCAGATCCTATCTCTAGAAATCTGGAAAGTAAGAATCTTGTATATAGCATGAAAACTATGGTTTTCAATTTAAAGTGTTTACACATTTTCATGAAAATAATGAAAATGCATGATTAGAATTATGCCATGTTATGTCATATTATGATAAGTTATACCATGATATGCCATGTTATGTAATGTTATATTAGGACATGTCGTGCTTATGTTATGTTATGTATTGTATGTGATGTATGCTATATAAAATTATATTTCATATTTACCTTATGTTAAGAATAGTTATAATTTATGCTATGAAATGATATGTAGTACCATGCCACATTGTATACACCCGTTAAGACAAATGAAATTAATAAGATAAGATACCTTAAGTTAAAAGTGTCATACTAACCTCTCGAACTACAGGGAGGATTCAAGGCTTCTTGACTTACAAGGAAGCGTTTGGTTCAATTTATTTTATGGTCTAGGGCCATTGGGGACCTTCGTGAACCCTAACTTCCCAATGATCACGCGCAATGGGTATATACATGCTAGGGTTCATTACGTATGAAAGGTTAGATACATAAACATGTTCATAATGAATCATAATCAGCTCATGCTTGTTTTTATAAAAGTTTTAGATTTTTTTTTTTTTGCGAGTATATGTTTCCTAGTTGTTGAGCGAAAGCTCACTTAGATATATTTATGTTGTAGGTAAGGAACCTATCAGCAACTTGTGATATACAATGGTGAGCAGCAGACATATGGGTATGGATGCCGCTTCCAAAATATTTCTTCCACAATAGATTGAAAGTAAAGTATGTATGTATGCATGCATGCATAAATCAAGATTTTGGGTGGATGTTAATATATTTATAGCCACTAGAGCTTATTTAGGTTTGGATTTAGATTTAATGTCAAATTTTGGTGTCTAAAAATTATCTTTTTGTCTTAAAAGTTGTTTAACCAACCATATAATGTCACATTATTTGAAAATTTGAAAGTCTTTTTAACTTATTCTTACATTTTGTCCATTTAAATTTTCTTAAATAATGCATCATAATATAATTGGTTAGGTAATATTTTTTGGCAAATTAGTTAGACAATATTTAGAACATCAAAAATCTAACAAAGAATTTAAGAGTGTGTTTGGCAAAGCCATTAAGAAAACATTGTTCCAATTTCTACAGTGTAAAGCACACACATGCTACAGTGTAAAACAAAAGTATGCTATAGTATAAAGCTATCACATACTATGGTAGCATCATTTTAACTTTTGGTTCTAACTGCATTACCAAACATAGTCTAAATCCCTTACATCTTATATCTTTTTTCTCTATTGTTTTTGAGACATACAAGACCCATTTTTGAAAGGCAAGGGCGGAATTTCAAGCACTACAAACGATTAAAATTAAAAAAAAAGGCTAAAAAACCAGTGTTTTTGTTTTTGGTTTATTTCCTGTGTGAATTGTAAGAAAAAAAATGAAGTACAAAGGTTTCCAAACAAATCACATGTGTCTTATGTGATTATTTTGGGTCCCCTTTTAGGCTTTTATGATTAGAACTTAATTAATTACCACAGTTAATCAAGTTGAGAAATTCATTTAAGGGACAAATGCATCAAAATGCTATTTTCAAGATTAAGTTACCCTCAATACTAATTAAAACCCCCAAAGAGAAAAAAAAAAATTATATGGCTCCGCTTCTAGTTATGAACCAAGTTTTCGGGCCAACTTTTAGATTTTTTATTTATTTCAAATTAGTCTAACGCGAATTCAGCACTAAAGTCTTTCATTTTTATATCATAATCCTCTAATGGTTGCAACTTTTCAAACACCGCATGAACAGAGACACTTGGCCCCACGCGTTCCATCAAAAACTTTAATAATTCTGATAATGGGTATTGTTTTTTGAGGAAAATTAAAGAGTATTTAGTATGTTGGTGGGAACCATTAGTTAAAACTATTTTTATTGTAACATATGAGAGCTTTACACTGTAATATGTAACAGTTTTACACGGTTTATAACTAAGATAGCAGTTAAAACCACTCCTTGCCAAACAACATATAAGGAAAAATGCTTTGGGCATCACAACTAATAAAACCAGAGCGCCATTTGTAAAATTTTAACATGGGATCTACTTTTATCAATATTTGTGATTTTTAATAATCTTAGTGTCTATTAATATTCTTATTTAAAACTAAATACTTATCAAGCCCTTTCCCTGTCGCACCCAACCCATATGTTGCCCTGCAACCCTATCCCAACCATTGGACCCAACTTGTCCACCAGAGCCCTTGCAACCCCTCTCCCTTTGCGGCCATTCCCAACTCATCCTCCCACCCTGTTGTCACCACCCCCGTCACATTCCCCACCCTATTGCCCGCACGCCCGTCGACCCCCTTCCTTGTCGAGAGCCCAGATCAAGAGCTTCCCTGGTGAGAGTCTAGATCAAGAGAGAGAGAGGAAGTGAGGGAGAGAGAGAGAGAGACATGTATTTTTGTTCTTGTTTTGTTTGCTTTTTTGTTTTTACATATTAATTTTAATTCTTTAAAGAAATATGCTATAATTTTAATTCTTTAAAAATATTATATCTTACTACAATGCCCTTACTAAGGACATTATGTGAAGCTCATGTGACAAAAAAAGTTAACTGAAGTTAGTTAAAATGGTCTCTCAACAACTAAAATAAAAGATCGAGGATAAAAAAAAAAGATTAAAGACCAAAATTTTATTTTCGTAAAAGTTTAAGGATTAATCCAACAATTTACCCTTTTTAAAAGAAACCAAACACTAGTCCACTCGTCTACTTAAGAGTCAGAAGATTAATATATATGGCCGCCCAACCAGTACTTTCAAATTGATTAATAATTATATGGTGTTTGGCAAGGTGGTTAGAACTATTGGTTAGAACTGTTTTTACTGTAACATAAAGAGCTTTATACTGTAGCAATTTTTTTATTATTATTACTATAATATGTAAAAATATTACACTATTTGTAACAGAAAAAATGATTTAAACTACTTTTATCACCAAAACGCTATTAGATGCTACTACTACACGAGCTTAATACACGACGTCGAGTATCGCGTTAGTTGGCACGTGTTTTAGTGTGCCTTACACTGTTTGGGCGGGGGTATCGTTTTCCTAAAAGAAACCAAACACTAGTCCACCATTTGTCTACATTAGGATCAATGATTAATCAATGCATACGGCCGCCTAACCAAAAATTTCAAACTGTTTATTGGCTGTTTCACGTCAGTTGGGTGCTTCACGGGACTTGAAAGCTTTTCACGTTGGTCAAGCAAAAAATGTGACGTAACAAGCATAAGAAAAGCAAATTTGTGTCGTTTGGAAGGTAAGTTTAGACCGTAACTGACATGAAAGGTTTTAGAACAACAATCTAGAAAATGTACAGGAAATAACAATTTTGGAAGGACCAATTAAAATTAATATAAAATGTTTGAAAATAATAGCTTAAAGTAAATCAGATGTTTTCTCATGACTAAAATTTCGAAATACCCCCTCTTTTATCCATTTGTTTCTCTCTCTCTCTCTCAAAGATAGTGTTGAGGAGGACTTCACCAGTGTTGAGGGATCGGAAGTGACAGGCCGAAGAAGATTATGTCGAGCTCGTTCTAATCTGAGCTCGATGACACATTTTGTTGTGCTTCTCCAAGTTGTTGTTGTGGAAAAAAAAGGCAACCAAACGAAGTAGAAAAGAGATCTAATAGTTGTTTTGTAGGGAAAGGAGCGTCGCACGAGGGGAGAACATTTCTAGTGGCGGCTGCTTGATGGGATCGTTGACAACAGAGGTGAAGTCGATTGTGATGGAGATGGCTATGGCTTCGACTTCGGCTTCTTCTCATCGCGACAAAGCAACAACGATAACAAGGAAAAGCACAACCTCTTACCTAGGGGGCAATTTGGTTCGTCTTAAATTTTCATGTTAAATTCGAGTCAAAACTCATGTCATATTTGATGGCTTGATCATTTAGATCCATTTTGTTACAATTAATACAAACAATATAATTCTTATTTTACTTTAATCCACTTATGTAGATTTTACTTTGTGAATTCAGGCTATAAATATTATACTTTTTATTTTATTTGAAGTAATTTTATTAAACTTTCTTTTAAACATTATTAATCTATATTTTTAATAAAAACTTAATAAAATTGAATCAATTCGAGTCAGTTTCGTATCAATGGTGTTATCAATTGATTTGGAGTTGCGTTCTTGTATTGAACCCAAATTGTTATCCCTACTTTGACCATGCACAAGACAAACGAGAGAGAGAGAGAGACGAGAGAGAAGGAACGCATTATCTTTTTTTTTTTAGGTAATCAAATTTGGGGTTTTTTTGTCAGAGTTATTGTAATTTTTAAAAAAAGGGGTAAAATGGGTAAAGCAAATATATATTTTAAGAATATGACAACTACTAACTAATTAAAACATAACTAACGTTTAGTACAAAAATTTTAAAGAATCTGACATTTAATGCAAATTCTCCTACAGGATTTTAACATTATTGAACTTACATTGATGTTGAAAGTATTTATTTCTTATTTGAAGCGTTTCCCAGTTCAAAACTTAGTAGTTTGAACTTTTATGGTTTGAAATTATTGTTTAACATTTGATATAAATGATTTGAAAACAAAGAGGGATTAAACTCAAGTTTTCGAGTTTTTTAGGTTCAAAACATCAAATCAATGGTTTGAAAACCTTATGAACCAAACAAGCTCTTTCTAGGATTAAAATGCCAATAAAAAAGCAGAGAACCAAAGTACCAGATTAAAAAATAAATAAAATAAGAGTGCAAGTGTTAAAACTCTTTTTTATTGTGGTATATTTCAAATCCAAGATAGATCAAGAGACACATGAAAAAAGAACCAGGTATTTTAGGGAGTTTTCTCAAGCCATATATTCTAGTTGGCAGGCCCAAGTACATTCTAAATTGAGAAAATTAGAGGCAATGTCCTCTAATACACATTGTTTATCAAAACTGCCCTCTTATTTTTGTCTTTTTAAAACTGTCTTTTTTCTTAATATTTTATTATAATATTATTTATTCACCTTTTTGCCCATGATAATATAATTTTCTAGATCTGATTTTTTTTCCTATTCTCTCTCTTCTCTCACTACACCTATCTCTTTGCTCTCTCTCCTCATTGCTCTACCTCATCTTTCTTTGTCTTCTCTGTCTCTTCACCCACTTTCTTTTCGCCTTCTTTGTCTTTCTCTCTTGGAAGTGGTCGTCGTCGATGATGGTCATCGCCAGAATCGTTATGGAAAGCAATACCTTGGCAACAACAGCTCCATAGATCCTGATCTGTCAGCTTCTCCTCCATTGGCAATGTCACCATCATCGTCTTCCCCATCCTCTGATCTTGACGATCTCCTCAGTTGCGACCAACAACACGACCAGCCGTCACTCGTTTGCCATTTGTATTTGATGTTGCCACCGCTCGCGAGCACCATGGCACCACTAACCGCCAAAGTCGAAGCCAGATTTGTCTTTTTTCTCTCTCTACGATGGTGATCTCTCTACAATGATGAGGAACGAAAGTCATTTCTTCCTACGCCATTCACGATCGAGCCATTGTGGTCAATCTGGAGTTTGACAGCACCAAAGCCGTTGCCGACGCGAACACCGATTGCTTTACCAGTGGATTTTGACTTTGGGGCATCAGTGGCATTGACTCACCTCACTTCCAAAGCTATTGGAAAAATAGTACGCAATGAAAATTATAAATTTTTAATTAGAGTATTTTTCAAAACATAAGTTTGACACGCTGTATGCATAAATTAACCAAATATTACTAACCTTGTATGGCGAAGAGCTCCTGTAATCTGTGAAGATAAAGGCGTTCCAGAAGAGCCTCAACCAACTAGTCTTCTTTGCTATTCTCTATCCACGGTCCGTATGTGTGTGGGCACACCTCATACAGCTCTTCCCTAGTGACTCTCCTTCCAACCAATTGAGAAAAACCAGAACTAACATTCGTGATTTGTGAACAATAACTCTCAGGGAGTTTTCAAAGACTCACAGACTAGAGTGCTCACTCTTGATTTCTCAACTGATCTAAATAACTATAAGTGCTCACTCTCTATTTATAGAGGTCAGACCTAGGGTCAATCATTATTAGATAAGGCCTCAAATTTGAGTTTGGATCAATTTTTGAGTCAAAATCCACGTAATCAGATTTTGGCTCTAACTACCGCGGTCGACCGCTCCTAGTATACCGCAATCGACCGTAGCATCATTGATCCCCAAGTTCGAATCTAATTCAAACTCTATAGGTTGATCTGATAGATCCTATCTCAACTAATTGGATAAATCCTACCTTATTTTAGAGCCTCAATTTTAATTCAAATAACTCAATAAAAAAGTTATCTGATTAACATAGTCATATACAGATAAACCCATACAAATAAGTTATTATCTACAATAATTCAAAATGTTTATCTTGAACTAATTTACGAAATTAATTCAACTGATAAACTAACATGTTTATCTTGAATTAATTACAAAATTAATTCAACCGATAAACTAACATGAATTATTAAATCCAATCAACTTAAATTTTAGCCGATCTAATAATTCAACATAAGTCACCAATTTATTAGAAAAACACGTCGTATTGTTACAGGATTTATTAAGAACTAGCAAATGGGACCTGATGGACCTATATAGTTTAAGCTTTCGATAATTATAAAACCTGATATCCCATACATATGTTTCATAATTATCAACTCTAATGCCACTCCATTAAAAGCTTAGGGCTACACTCTCGAACTACATAAAATTACAAAGCTCGATTAGCTAAGTATCCATGACATATCATAATGTATCGTATCCCCATAGAATATTCATAATCAGCTTAAAAATAAATTTTGTCTTACCTTTTCGATTATTTTTGTCTTATGTTCTATTATCTCACAATCTAAAAACTTACAATCTAAAGACAGTATATCATTTGGTTACACTTATATATCCAAATAGTTGAGCACTCCAGTCTTCCAATTACAGGATAATGAATATAAGAGGATATCATCGACTCCTAAAAAGGAGCTATGGATTCCGTATCTATGAATAACAAGTCTACACTATCAAGAGTCATGTCTCTAACGTACCGATATGTGTACTATCATAAAATATGGATGTCAATATTTGGTATATCAAAAAACATAAGTCAAGACAACAGGCCTACTATTCATTTCAAAATTGAGATATAACACATATGATTGTCTAAAGTAAATTGATTTGCTAAGACAATTATTAAGCCAAATCAATTACACTTTATGTCTCGATCCAATACATCGTTATCTATGACAATGCACCAATGTTTCTATTCGCGGAGTCCATATCCGATGACTAAGACCAACCATCTCCCGTTAAGGATTTAGACAACATAACAATCTTTGCATAAATAAAGCGCCCAACTTTATTCCCTCGATTGCGGATCTTATAATTTAGATCATCACATTTAGAATTATGTCTTCTATATAACCTGTCCATCATATGTCTGATTCAAAAGGTTTAAACCGATAGTTTTAGACTTTTGATTGTTTATCATACACCCAATAAATATAAAAGTAAAAAGGACAACAATTTGGTATATAAATAATAAATAAATTCTTAATTGATAAAAATGTCTCAAAAAACATATTACATTTTTACTCTTTAGGGCATACATTTCTAATAAAAGCTAGGTATATTTTCACTTTTTTCTCAACATCGAATTCAATATATTTTTTTTTCTCGTTTGGATTTTTCTTAGCATCAAATTAAGCATTTTGACGTGAAGCTTTGGAATTTTATTTATGCAAATTTGAATATATTTTGTTTGTTTTTGTGGGGTTTAGATCAATAGTAGATTGAGTTGGGCAAAGAACTATGCGGCCAAAGACATCAATTTTGGTGTCGAAGCCTGTGATTAATGCTTAGGGGTGTTGAAGAGCTTGTTGATGCTGTTAAAGTGACAATGGGACTGAAAGTCTATTTTGTAATGTTATTATTTTGCAATAAGTTTGTGAAAACAATTGTAACGCAGTGGTATTTGTTAGAAAAAAAAGTAGTCTGTTAGATTTTGATTTGAAATCTGGCAGGTTCTGATGAAAGTTGACGGTCCTGGTGATTTTTTAGACGAAATTTGACAGGTTCCGTATTGGAACTCTGCGGGTTTTAGTTTGAAAACTGGTGGGTTCCGGTTAGTATAGGAACGGAACCTAATAGGTTAAAAAAATATGTTGAAAATTAGTAGGTTCCAAGTTAAAAGTTAGTAGGTTAGGTTAAAATCTGGCATCTGCTCCGGTGACTAGAGGCAGGTTCCGATGGGTTCCAAAATGGATATGGTGGGTTTAACGATGGAACCTAGCGGGTTCTGGAGAGAACGGGGGTGAAACCTGAGAGGTTTCATTTCAGAAGGAAGAGTAGGTTGGAGTTTTAATAAATCGTTTTTTTATTAAACGGGCAGTTTTGAAAAAAGTTGTTTAAAAGTACAATCTTAAAAAAGTAAATTTTGAAAAAAGCTGTTTAAGAGGACAATCTTGAAAAGGTGGACCTTTGGGAGGGCATTCTTGTAAGTTGCTCTTTTAAATTCCACCCAAAATAAAGTACATCATCTAATAACCTAATTTGTTTCTTTTTTCAGTTATTAAAGCAAATAGTTTACCGTAATTTCAAAACTAGACGGATAACTTGAGACAGGGACGTCAGCTTTTTCCTAGTCTCTTTATTTATTTTTTTTTTTACATATAATATATCCTCGAAGGGAAAAAAGCAAATTGTTACGACCTCCTAGTACATTAGAGCCATCCAAGCAAGATCAGCTTATTAAAAAGCCGTTACACGCGATCAACAATACATGTAGCAAGATCACAAACTATATTATATATATATATATTTTTTATGCTAAGCAAGCTATACTATATATTGAGACTTTTAGATGTGGAGCACCCCCTTATTCTTCAAATATTCCACGGTCTGATCATATATTTCTTTAATTCCATACTTGAAATTAAATCCCTCCTTAGTGAGCTTTTCTGTGGAGATTATCAACTTGGCCTCGGAAGGAAAATCTCCAAAACTGCACTTGCAAATGAAGGAAAAAAAAAAAGGTACAACATTCATTACTAGAGATTTTGCCAATTTGAAAAGTTGATCTTATGAATAATTAGCACATAACTAATAAAAGTACTATAGTGTTGAGTTCATGTTGGTTTGATTAAGAAATCACATTTACTGTCCTTTGAATAACTAATTATAATGTGTTTGGCCAATTTGATTTGGTTATTTTTGCTTACTCAGTGGGGACTTTGCAATAAGGGTATCGTTTGCTAAGGAACTTTGCAAGCTCAGGAACACAGGTGTTAACAGCGGAGCAAATGTATCGACCAGAAGCCGATTCTTTCTCAGCCAAGAACACGTGAGCTCGGCAGACATCTTCGACATGCGAAATGGATACAGATCCCGATAGCATTTGCATTCCTTTTAAGCCATTTAAGAGGAAATCATTTCCTGCATGATGTTTTAGAATGTCAATATTAAATCCCCAAATCTATATTTAAGTCTACATTGGATTTTTGGTTACAAAATTACCTGAAAGTAGACATGTTGCCAGGCCAACACTGCTGGGGATGTCAGGGGTGAGAGAAGGACCAGCCATGAGAGAAGGGATCACAGTGATAAGGTCAATGTTATTTTCTTTGGCAAATTTCCGAGCTGTCTTCTCAGCTAGTGTCTTGGACACAGGGTAGCCCTGCAAATTCAGAGTCAGCAAAGTTTGTTTGAGCTTTCTTATTCGATTTGTTTACATTAACTTTCATAGGTATTACCCAAGTAGGTGGTTTCTGAGTAGTCAAGAACTCAATGTCACTCCAATTCTCCTCGTCCACAACCAAACCTGTCCCGCTATGCGTGTTGATCGAAACTGCTGCAGCAGACGATGTCAAAACGACACGTTTAACCGTTTTCACTTTCACACAAGAGTTGAGAACATTTAGTACCCCTTGGATTGCTGGCTTGATCATGTCATTCTATAAAGCATATGTTCAAAAAAAAAGGCCAAAAACTGCTTTGTCACTAAGAATGGTTCCATAATTTGTTTCAAATATAAAAATATAATCATGCAATTCAAAATATTTTTGTTTTAATCTTTACCTCTGGATCTTCTGAGGCAAAGTGAACAGGCGTTGCAACATGGAAGACAAGGTCACAACCTTCTATAGGGGCATCGAAGCTTCCTTCCTTAGTTAGATCAGCCCCGAAAATCTTGAGCTCACCCAAATCTTCCATTTGCAAGAGGTGTGAAATCTTTTTCTGATTCTCTGCAGCCCAAAATTAGAAAAAAAAAGAGAGTAAAATATCTGATAATTAGGTTGTGCTTAGTTACCAATACTCTTGTAATCTAGTGGTGAAAGGGGGAATATATTCTCTGTGTTCTTTCAACATTATGGCTATGTTTGGTTGCCCCTATTGGTTTGTATTAAGCAAGGTATTGGGTTGAATTAACTTTACAATATAATGTTTGGTGCATAACATATTGTATAAGGGGTTAAAAATATAATATTTTTAAACTTAAGGGATCAAAAATATAATTTTCAAAAAATTATAAGGTCAAAATATACTTTTATAAAATTAAAAGGTCAAAATACAAATTTTAAAAAATTACGGGAGCCGAAATGTAATCTTTTAAGAATTAAGGGGCCAAATGTAGTTTTCAAAAATGCAAATTTGACCTTAACTTTAAAAAAATTATAGGTTCTAGCCCAACTTCATAGTTACTTAACTTCGACCCTATGTCAGACCACAATCTGACAGTAACCGTGCACCTAGCATAAAATAATACATCAAAAATATACTAAAATATTTATAATATGTCATATAAATTATGTTAATTTACTATCTATATTAATTTATGCAATACAGAGTCATACCAATTAAAGATTGTATTGGTGTATTACTATATAATACAGTACTTTGATACGATCCACCAATCATAGCTATATTATTATTACCAACAATTGGGGAAATTGTTAAAAACCTCTAGTGTGTTTTATCTTTTTATTATACATACTCTTATATACCCTTATATGGTGTTTGAGAAGCAATTTGAACTAATTTTAGTTAAAAATATTATAGTATATGAGATTTTTATGCTATAGCTCACCTTTTTTTGACATTATAACATGTAAAAATTTTACACTATAGCAATTAAAAGTTTTTGGCTGAAACAGGCATTGTCAACAAACCATGAAAAATTACGGGAAAAAAAAACAGTCAAATTTAGAACGCCCGTGCAATCCCCACCCATAGATAGTAATATTAGAGGAAAAAGAAATGCATGATTTTTAGATTTTTACTTACAATATCACCCTCTAAACACAAATAAACCTCAAAAGCTCAACCAAGCAGCTATATGCCCTTGGTTAAATTGGGAATAAAAAGGATTAATGAACAATGAAGGTGAATAGACATGAGTTCTTTTTTTTTTTTAAATGTTATTATTGAATTGCAATGCTATGGTGATGTATTGAGAAAAAAAAAAAAAGGATCAAACTGAGATGCTTTTAACTTAAGAGGGCAAAGTGGGACGAACTGTAAGTTCAAGGTCATTCATGGAATTAACCCAATAGCCATAAGCACGAAGCAAAGGGAAAATTCCAAGAATGGTAGACAGGAAAAAGTGTAGTAAGCAAAAAGAAAGAAGAAAAAATATGCAAAGAGCAAGGAACACCAATTACCAGGATCTCTAACAGTGGTATTAACGGCATAGCCCTTCTCAAGCAGAAGCTTCACAAGCAAAGAGGCGACGAAGCCGCTACCGCCGATCACGCAGGCCTTCTTCTTGATGGTGGTTTGGGTGGCCATGGCTATTCAAATTATTGAATTACACTAAGATCATTTCGAATCCAAGACTTCCTATAGGGGTTATGCCGGTGGGGAGTTTTTGTGGTACCTCAAATAGACACTCGTTCGTATTACTGCCTTCACCACCTAGTTTTTGGGAAAGATAAGGTGAGCACGTGAAGTTGAATCCACCACCTACGACTCAAACCTTCCTCTTGCCTTGTGCACTTTTTCTTTTTTTTTTTTTTTTTTGGCAACGAACATTCCCGTCTTCCCTTGTGCACTTGCTATATTTTGATACCTCTACCTGAAACATGGGGATAATTTGAAAAAAGGGCAAAAAAAAATTCTTAATCGAGGAAATGGATTTTTTTTTTTTCACAAAAAAAATATGCTTTTTTAGGTAAATAAATTGCTTTAGTTTTTTAAAAAAAATATATAAAAATAAACGTAACGAGAAGAGGAACCTCAACAGAGTGAAAAGAAAAAAACTGAAACAGTTTTTATGTCTAAAAATCATGTTTTTTTACGTCAAAAAACTGCCAAAAAAAAATTTATTTACCCAAAATAACTTTTTTTTAAAGTCACTTTTCAAAATGTCTCCCGAACATGTTGGACATCTTTATTGTGGCAAGGTCCCCCGTGTATATTTTAAATGATTCTTTTCTATTTTATTAAAGGATAATTATATTTTAATAATTATGTGTGAAAATCTCATTGGTCAAAAATGTCTTCTACATGTAATATTTGTAACTGTTCTCTTTCAACTCATATTACCAAAATTCTCTTCATCAGAAATATACATCATACTAGTCGTCTTTGTCATTACGACATCCACTATGAAGGCTAAGTTTGTGACATGTTTAGGCCTACTGTTTTATGATTTATGACTCTGAAACTTTATTTCGAGACTTGAAATTGTTGATATCAAGTTGCTGAAATATTTAACACGATTACTTTGCAAAAATATTTTTTTCTCAAACCGCTCAAACCATTTACGAGTGATTTAATTTTTATCAAACCACCCAATTTCTTTTTTGTTTATTTTCTTTGGTCTATGATTTGTAGAAGTAAACCAGCCAAAACACCCCAAACTCATAGATATTCTTTGTTCCATGGTCAACCGAACATCAGATTTGAGCCTCATTCGTCTCTATACCTTTACCCCCAAATATCACAACCTAAGAAACTAGTCGAAGAAACTAAAGTGGTTACGGTTATCTTTTTTGTCCCCTGAAGTTTGGCTTTTTATGTACAGACACCAATTTGTTATCAATACAGTCAGATTCCTCCCTTTATTAAAATGTAATGATGTTATTGTCTTTTTTATTCCATTCCTTTTTTTCCCTTTAAGGGTAATATATTCAAATCTAAGGAGAGTATTTGGCCAAGTACTAATAATAGAATCGAATTTAAACCAAAAAAAAAGAAGGGAAAAAAATTATATCAAACTGGAAGGGACAAAAATCTAATCTAAGAAATCCTACCAAAGTTTGTATATTGACATATGCATCATCAAGATATCATTGTAAATCACCACAAAGCAGGGGAGCAGGGCTCTTGAATTTAGCAGAAAGAGTTCTTCAGGACTCCTCTTCCGACCCAGTTTCCAAGCCAAAGAATCAAACCCGGAAGAAGAGCTAAATCCTTGGTCAAATTTTCCCACAGTACAGTGGATCTTCCCAGCTATTACTCTGCACACAAACAAAGCCTTCCTCTTAAAGTGATGACCTTCTTCACTAACATATTTCAAGGCTCTTTCACCAGTTGAAGCAGCAAAAATCCCAAACCGGCCAACAAAATCCTTCCTTGTAGAGAACACATTTCTCAGAATCCAACAAGCACCACAAGTGTTCAGCTTGCATGGAATCGAGGAGCCATTCGTGCCAAGCGAACATGAAATGGTTGCGGCACAAAACCTAAAGAGTTCATTCCCATGGGCCAAGCAACGAAGATCAACTTTCTTGGATTGTCTGCTTTCTTTTGTTTTCACAATCTCTCTGTAGTCTTCAAACTGATTAAGGATGTTTCGCGTGTTGTGAACCTTCAAGATTCTCTCAATCTGAGTACTTTCGTTGATTTTGGACGATGCCCCACTTTGGCAAATTATCTCCACAATCTTCCTGGATAACTTTCCTTCGACCAATTCGTCGACTGCACATGAGGACATAACATATGTTAAAATGATATCTTGATTACATAAATATATATATATAAATATATGTACATTTATAATGGAGATATGAAAACAATATATTCATTAAAATTTGGATAGTTTTGGTTTGTATATATTACCTGCATGCTTGGAGAGACAAGGTGATTCAACGGCATTTAAATGACTATGTTGTACACCGCATAGGTTGCATACCAAAGTTGGACCTTCACAACACTTCCTAGGTGCCGATCAGACGATGATTTTCTTTGGACTAAATCACCATAGAAGTTCCTTAAATGCTCTGTCACTGATCTTTGGAGCCCATAATACGGCACCACATTATGGCCTTTATGTTCAAAATGTCCCTTGACCTTGCGATCACTACTTTTTTTGGCTGTAGTACCAAAACCATTAGTTTTAACTAAAGGTCCTAAGTTATCAAGGACTATTTCATTGCTAATATTTGGTTTGGAATATGCAGACCGGCTTCCCATGACCTTCGAATCGCTACTAGATGGCCCTTTTACCTTGTGTATCTTGCTTCCATGAATGACATCTTTGAGATTTGATAGACATGCTATAGAAGCAGATCTCTGCGGTTTCGGTGTCATCGACTGAGTCGGATTGTCATTGCCACTGACCTCGGCGTCAATTGAATCCGATGGATGAGGTTTGCAGAGCAGTGATTTTCTGAGAGCAAACAACCGGAGGGTAGGCATTTCTTCTTATTGTGTTTTCTGTTTTCCTCTGTTATGTCTCCCTGTGCTCTAGCTTAAATATGCAAAGTTCTAGTTGTTCCTACAACGTTGGAATTGGAAAAGGAAAAGGATTTCAAACAGGATTAAAAGGGAATCAAATTTCTTCGGTCCATCTAATACATCGTCCATGTTCAATAAGTTCTATAGTTCTCTCCTTGAACTGTCCACGCGCGACAATTTCAGAAAAAAGAACATTATGGTCTTACCACTATTAGCGGTCAAACTTTCCAATTTTGGTACACAAATATAGTAAAAATAAATCCGCTACAGATCAGAAAATATACTGTCTTGTAAAGGTGTGACGTCATGTCAATTTATTTAGTATAACAAAGTTTTTTTCTTTATTTTTAGGGTAACGAAACTTTATTTTAGACGTCTATTATGCCATTAAAAAAGGGGGCAACATGAGGAGATTATAGGGTACCGACAAACGAAGAAGTAAAAGATGATTGCAAGCTTTATTGCAAACACACACAGCCGATTGATTGAAAGCCTAAACAGATCCCTTAAGTAACATATAATCTGTACACACCATTCTCTTCTGCGACGACCACTTCAGAACAGAAAGTATGATGAACCAAGCACCGACAAGTGGTTTTTTCCCAAGTTTTGTCCCCGGAGGCACTCCAGATCCATGACATGAGAGTGGTCAACGAAGAGATTCACCTACACAAACAGGGGAACAAGGAACTTATTGAAAAAAAAAAAAAGAAAAAAAAAGGAGAAGAATAATGGAAGCTGTAAAATAGCAGCATACCCTTGGACCATATTGATTGATGAACCACTCAGAAGTTCTAGGATTTGAAGCTTCAAACATGGTTCTCTCAAGACCAAGACGCCCAATGATTTTTGCAATTATGTCTGCACGTACAGATTCGGCGCGGTTACAGACATCATCTGCATCAATCATTATCATGTCCGCCCCAGCTTCCAAGCATCTCTCAGCCCTTCTAATCAAGAGATCAACATCTTCAACAAATTCTGTGGGAAAAGAAACAAAGCTCACATAATAATCACATTCACTGTTTTTGCAGTGGGTGCAAAATTTACTACAATTCCCATGGTGTTAAAGGTGCAGTTGTAACATGGTTACCCATTCTGAAGTTCTATCCATATCATTCTCCAACAAGTTTCATGTCCATTTCCCACACACTATCCCTAAAAAAGTTTTTTAGTTTCGCCAAATTTCTAGCCAAAAGCCCATAGAAGTACAATCTACATTGGGAAGAAATAGATATCCTTCCCTAATAAGGTGTAGTCTTAAAAAGATTATTAACAGTTGATACGTTAAAACTATCACTCAGAGAATATTAGAACGTTGCACTCATTTTAGAGGCTAACTATTGAAAATTTTCAGGGCAGTCATAACGTATCCAAGATGAATAAAGGTCTCCATCTTTGGCCCTTTCAGTCATTTACAGAAACTTTAGAGCCTTAACGAATACAAGACAATATAATTCATTGCAACTCTTTTACACGCAGTTAGCACCTAATTAGGTACCATAACATTTTCTCCCCTGAAGTTGGAACGGAATTCATGCCAATGTGCTACCCTTGCTGCTGTTGCCAAACTTAGTTCTTCGCCAAAAACATGTTACCATATGGACCTAGAAGCTAATAATGAAGGAAACAGAATTGTAAGTACTCGAATTATTTTCTTTTGAGTAACTTAGTTACTCATCGAGGAAAAGAATATCCGTATATTTTTTCCTTCATTTTTCAGTCCAGTGGCGACAAACCACGCCAAAACTTCCCTTTCCCTCCAAAAGCATGCAACTGACTAATAGACATACCTTTGTTTTTTTGGAGGGGCCTGGTAGACATAGTTTGGACACTGAACAAAGCCCTTTAAACTTCACAGTTAGTTAATCCCAGGAATTTTGGCTATTTCATAAAAATAAAGCCTGCCTCATCACATCTAATTCAACATCCAGTTACAATTTTAAAGAAATGAAGGTTACAACAAGAGAATGCAAGAGACATTTTGCAAAAACACAAACCAAACATACCAGAAGATCGAGGAGTCGGGACAATATAAGCTCCAAAAGCTCTATCACCACCAACAGGGAGGTCAGACTTGTTGAACTTTAAAGCAAACTGGGGTTTAGCTTTCAAACCACCACTCTTAATTAAACGCACAAATCTTAAAAGGCTCTCTTCAGGGAGTTCAAGTGACCCCACATTCAGCTCAACTGTGTCAAAACCCATTTGCTTGCACTCCTGAAAAAATGATCATCACATTCCTAGTAAGCATAAAAAAATAAATAAATAAATAACAACAGCTAATCATAACAACCAACCTCACATAATTAATTACACAAAAGAGCCTCACCTCAACATATTGTTTGAAAGCAGATGGACCTTTGCGAAGAATGTGCTCAGCCCAATCACCCGTACTAACATATACATCATATCGATGAGCCATGTCAATTACTTCTTTAATGAAAGACTTTGGCATTAAGCTGTGGGAACCCCCAGAGAACTTCAACCCATCAACGAACTGTCCCATTGACTCAAATATGTCCTGAAATAACCATATTTTGTCAGTTATCTTTTTTCTTTTGGGGGAAAAAACCCATAATTTGTCAGTCCTTATTTCATCAAAAATCCATAATTTCTCAGCCACTTCCATAAAAACCAATAAATTCTAATTCCCACATTGATCTTCATGCTACAATAGCAAATGTTAAGGATTATCCATAGCGGAATGCAAGATTTGAACGCATTATGGAGCATAATAAAGGAAAATAAAAGATTTTCAAGAATCAAATGACAAGATTTTCATCGGGAAACGAGAAATGATTGAAGGAAAAAAGCTGAAAGATACCTGAAGAAGGTTTTGGCTAAGGAGGTTGTAGTGAGGGCCTCTCATCTCGGTGACGCCGTACCTGCGAGGCTTTTCGGGTCGGTCCTCGTCCTCGTCGAACCTCTTCCACCTGTACGCCGACATTTTCTCGTGTCGAAACTCGAAAACGGTGCCGGGACGAAGATTTATGATCGAGAGACGAGGAAAGTTCAAGTAAAGATTTGGTTGAGTTTTTTTTTTTTTTTTTCGGTTCTCCGGAATGTCTAGTCTTGTTTCTTTCTTTTAATTTATGAGTTTCTTCCAGAAAATGTAGATTCACTAATTGGTAACAAATAATCAGATACCGTTAATCAGACAACACCTGCCACCTGTCTTGAACCGTTTTCGCTATTTTTGCTTATTTTCGATTTATGAAATTATGATTTGCAGAAATTATAAAATCCTTTTTCAAAAATACTGGGCAATATTACTTTTTTAATGCTAATTGTAATAGATGGCTTGGTTTTGAAAAAATTTACAATAAATGTTATATTTATGGTGTAAATAATTTATTTATTTTTTATTTATAGTGTAAATAATTTTTACTATACAATAAATAATTTTATAATATAAATAATGTATCTATCTTTATTTATAACGTAAATATTTCTTATTTATATAGTATAAAATTATTTATATTATAAATCTACTATTTGTTAAAATAATTTTCAAAACCTCGCATCTAATTTAAAAAGTTTCAAAAATCTCAAATTTTCCAAAGTCACTAGTTCTTTTTTTTCATATTCTTTTATTTTGAGGAATTTATTTTTGTTTTTTTATCTTCAAAAGCGACATTTCGTTTCTAAAATGATTTACCTGAAACAAAAGTTTGTTTTCAAGAAGCCAAATGACGACATCATGTTTTCAGTGATAAATAAAATAGAGATTTTATCATTTTAGTACCTGCATTTTAAAGAAACCTCGTATTAAAAATATCAAAATGGTACGTTATAGTTTTTTAGAATATTATTTTGGTATCTTAAGTTCGTATTTTTTGACGTGAAATTTTCTTTCTACCCTTTAATTAATAAAAAACCCAATTTTTTTTTTTTTTTTGTAAAACTATAATAGAAAGTAAAAGCAAAAAGATTAAACAAAACTCATAAAAACCATATAAATAGATATATTCGCTTTTTATATTAAATAAATTTATTTTCTTTTATAATCTTAACAAAAAGATTTGGGGTTCACTGATAAAAAGGTAATGTGAAAATTTTAAGTCGCAAAACACAAACTCGGGATGTCAAATGAATTGTTAAAAACTATAAGTTACAGTTTTGATATTTTTCAAACAATATGGTAACAATTTGATGTTTCTCTAAAATATAAGATACCAAAATAATAATAAGCAAATATATATATGTCATATTTAACTCGTAAGTACCATTTTGAAAGTTTAATAGGCTGTTTGGTATATGGGTTCAAAACCGTTTAACGCAATTTAAACCATAGGGGTGGTTAAAACTTACATTTGGTAGAGTAATAATTAAGGCCGGTTCAAACCATGGAAACAGTTTTAAAATGACCAAAACCTTCAAAATCTAAACTTTACACCTTTCAAGTTTAAACCATTATCTATGGTAAAAACTATTTTTATTATCGTTTTCTTTTCATAAACCATAGTTTTCTAAACATTAGTTGTCGTTTTAAAGTTGATGTAATGTTTTATTCTTATTTTAAATTTTTACGTTATAAATGTTAGTTCAAAACCACCGTTTAAGCTATACAGTTTAAAACTTATAGTTCAAACTATAAAATTTTAAACCATACTATTTCAAACCCATGCACCAAATGAACCATAAAAGTTTCCTGTTCTTTAACCTCCCAAACAAAAAAAATCACGTCACTCAGTTTTTATTATTTTGTTGTCGTATTAATAAAAACTTCTGTAAACTACACACCGTTTTGAAACATGAAAAGTAATAAATGATAATAGTTTGCCGTATAAATAAAAATTTAATGCTCTTTAACGAAAGAAAACTGTTAATTCGTTGTTGTTTAACAAGACGCCATGAAATTGACTTTCGTAATGACAATTCTCTTTAAAACGACTTGTCCTTCTTACGTGTTAGTTTGTGGTCGTTTATTTAATTAAACGACAGCACGTTTACTCCAAACCTGCAGGCAGGGCACTTAAAACGATGGGTCGTTGCATTGCGTTTTCAATGTCCTTTAAATATACACGACGTGTAGTTTTAATTCTTTAACGTGTTGCCGTTTCATGCTGCACAATGAGGTGTTTTTCGTTGGAAGAGATTAATCTTAGCCATAAACACATATCGCTCATCGTAAAAACAGCGGACCTGTCTGTTACCATTTTCAAAACGGTTTTCACGTTGTCGAATATATATATATATATATATATATTTTTTTTTTTCCCCTTGGAAACGACGATTGACTCATACAGTTTAGAAACAGTCTTATCTTTGTTTTTGAAACCTTTTTATTTTTTTTTTTTCAATCATTCAAAGTGCAGTTTTTGCCGTGTCCATCTATAGAAGGACAAAACGTTATTATTTTGCAAGGGTAATGTAGTTCCAGTCTTCCAGTCAAAAAAACGACATCTTTTTGGAAAAAAAAAAAAAAAATGACGCCGTTCTTTGTTCATTTATTTGTTTCCCTCTTTGTTTTTAGAGGCTTTTTCTTCTTCGTTTAAATAACACAGAGGACGTCCGAAAACCGCATGTTAACACATAGGCACTCATGGGACTTGCGAGGATAAGGAGCCACCCAACGAGAAAGAGGGGAGACATTTATGAGCAAATTAGATAATCATCCCTCATATTTTACTTTTGTAATTTTATGTTTTTTTTTTTAATTATTTTATGCTATTCTTTTAGAATTCTACCATTTTTTATGCTAACGTATAAAGAAAGAAAGGGCATAAAATTTAGTGTTGAGAAAGGATGCTAAATTTATATGCCCCTATTTTATAAGAAATTAAAAAAAAAATTATGCCCTTCGCTAAAGGAGCATTCTCCTAGAATTGGATTAAACAAATGTGCTACTTCTGCGCTATGAATAAATGTTTATACTTAACAGTCTCACCTCTATGTTTTTATGTTTTGTGGCCTCACTGAATAGTCCTAAAGCAGCTAGCTGATTTCCTTCTTCAATATTTT
The DNA here is from genome assembly GCA_025403435.1 of Artocarpus heterophyllus. Lineage (NCBI taxonomy): Eukaryota > Viridiplantae > Streptophyta > Magnoliopsida > Rosales > Moraceae > Artocarpus > Artocarpus heterophyllus. Next base: position 9,398,346 of record CM046349.1, read on the forward strand.
GAACAGGGTAACCACATTTCTAGCCATGCATAAGGGAATTTGCAATGCTAACCTATTTGGTAAAGTTGGTTTAAACCAACTTTTCAGTTAGGAACAATATAAAGCTCTCATATGCTAAAAAAAAAAGTTGCTACAATGTCAAGCTCTTACATGCTACAGTGTTTACAATTCTTACCGATTGTTCAACCACCATGCCAAACACCCTATTAAAAAACAGATAAAGAATTCACTTGTAAAAAACACTAGTCTCAAGAGAATAATGGGAGTCCATCGATGTAAGACTAAACCTTCCTTTCTTCTCTGCTTATTATACTTATATTCTACTTTCCCTGCTCTTTGTGAAAAGAATGAATGAATCTTGTAAAGAGACGCTTAGGAAGAAAGATGAACGTAGAGAACAATAACGTGAAAAAAGAAGCTTTTGCCTTAATTTCACTTCTTTTATAAAACGTTATTCTCTGCATACCTGGCTTTGCTTTATTCTTATTCCCACTATATACTTTAAAGCCAACATGACTTTACCATCGAAATGCCGAGATGCCTGTAAATTTACTTCCTTCTATCCTCGATCTTTAATCAAGTGTACCAGGGCTCTTTCATTTCCAAAAATGGCAAGGAACTTTGGCCCTCTTATCTGCATCACGATCATGGTTATGGACGTAGTTGCCGGGATACTTGGGATTCAGGCCGAAATAGCTCAAAACAAGGTAATTTGCAGATTGGTGAGAAAACTAAAAATTTTATAAAGTATTCCTTGACAACGTGTGTTCTTCTTCTTCTTTCATTTGTGGTTGTTACTCAAACAGGTAAAAAGTCTGAGGATGTGGATTTTTGAATGTAGAGACCCAAGCTATCAAGCGTTCAGGCTAGGAATGGCTGCAGCCGTGCTTTTGGCCTTTTCTCATGTTTTTGCTAACTTGCTTGGCGGATGCATTTGCTTCTGGTCCAGAGCAGATTACCAAAAAGCAACCGCAAACAAGCAATTAGCCGTTGGCTCTCTCATTCTTTCATGGTCTGCGTTACTTTTTATGCATTTCTCCAGCATAATTAAACTGGGATTTTCACAACTGTGATTATGACAGCAGATACATTTTTCTGGAAGCAGGATAGCACTGGGTGGAGCTTTTTCAATGCTGATGATTGGAACATTGGCAAACTCAAGATCGAGAAAATCATGCGGCATTGCCCACCATCGCTTTCTTTCCATTGGTGGGATCTTATGTTTTCTTCATGGAATCTTCGCTGTGGCATATTACGTTTCAGCGGCGGCTACTGTCCGAGAAGAAAAGAGAAGCCGGCAAGGAGGCCAGACCGGAGCCTTAGCTTAACTGTTTATTTAGGCTCTCTTCGAATTCTTTGAATGATTCCATATCTTGCCATTCAACAGATGTAACATTAGTGAGATCATATAGCGTTCATTTTTACGTGGCCGTAATAGAAACCATTGCATTGAAGTACATTATTTGGCATTTTACCACCTAATGGATTTTTTTTTACCACTTATTTTTTAAATGTTTTGAGAGTGGAAAATTGCAGAAGGAGGGAGAAGTGGCAATAAAAGACCTGCTTGTTGATGCTCTACGTTCCTTGTTTCCCATGAAAAGAATCTAAATTGAAAGGGAACAAGAAAGAATATAAAAAGATGTAAATTCAAAGGAAGCTTTTATGAAAGCCAACTTCTCCCTGACCGTTAGATGGTTTGCCTACCTGTCCCTCTTTTGCTCTTCATCACCTATGCCTTGGCTCTAAAGCTGGAAATACCCTTTGTCAACTGCTAGTTACGCAACTACCAAAAAAAAAATTGTCAGTTACACAGCTAAAAAATATCAAATCCTCAATGTCCCAAAAGAGTTCATCTCAAAGAGTGTGAACTATGAACCATCACATTCCCTCGTTTGTGAACCTATTTCTACCGACTCTATGAGCCACGAAATAGTTCAATTCAAAGTTTGTGTTCAGATATTGGGAACCTTAGGCTCTAACCAATATGCAGTTATAGAAATATGGTCTTTATGAACCCATCCAAAGATACACATATAGACCACTTCAGAACAGGGGTAACAGATTGGAGAAAATTCCACATTCTCTTTCACGACACAAGCACAAACAGAAATAGCAATCCAGCTCGTTTAAGTTGTGATAACATTTAAATCAATGCGTAAAAGTGCATGCATAGTCAATGAAACTGAATGAATGATTTTGATGCAATGAGAATGGGCAGATGGTTTAGCCAAATTAGGAGCCTTTAGCTCTTGAGGAATGTGGAGAAAAACTAAAAAAACCAAAATACAAGCAAAAATAATGTCCGGAGAGGAAGGGCAACTATTATAAAACATGTTCAACCAGCAACAGAAATGAGGACGTGCATAGAGTGAGAATAAGACAATTGAAACGAGAAAAACCGATTTCCTGATCCATTAAAGAGAAAGAAATTTCACTGCAAGATTCAATACCACAATAGAAGCTGGCCAGAATAATCAACAAATAAATAATTTACCTTCATATACAAGCATTAACTTGTATAAAGAAAACAAAAGTACAAGTAAGTAACCAAGCGGTCTGACACCCAGTGTTCTTAAACTTCGGATTCTCAAAACAAGTAAAATCAGAAGATTAGTAGAACAAAGGAAAACGATACCCATAATTAATAAGACAAATAAATTAAAAATATCATTCAACATCATGAGCAGCTTGAGCAAACCAAGTCTCGTAACATAATTATCTAATTACACAGCTAAAAAGCTACAACCTTGAGCATTATTAAGCACGTCACATAAAGAGACAGAAACTCCTAACACGATTTTTATTTTCCTTCCCCAAGCAAAACCCAGAAAGTCATCACAAGTTATAAACTACAAAATTCAGAATTAGGAAACACTACAACACAGAGACAAAGAAATGGAAACTGCTGGCATGAGTTATTAACTGGAAAAGCCATCATAATTTATACCTGACCAATTCCCTATTGATCAGACGACTTAATCGCGTCGAGTATCAACTTGGTTTGTTCGCTAATCAACTGACTCTTCTTCACAAAAAGCTCCAATTCAGCAATGTGCAGCTTCTTCCACTTCGCCTCCAACTCGGCTTTCTTCGATTCTGAAATCAAATCGAATCCCTTCTTCACCACATGCTCTGGTAAGCTCTTATCAAACCCAATAATCCCGCTCAAACACGAGGAAACGCTCGCGTTTCGATCAGTCTCCTCCGCATCGACTTCCGCCGGAGCCACAGGCGACGAGGGCAGCTCTGGCTTGCCTTTCTGGTTACTCTTTTCTGTGCCGTTCGACTTCGGGTCTTCGCTGCCCCAAATCTTCTTCGACAACTCGAAAGCCTCCAGCTCGTGAGGCTTCGTCGGGTTGTACCCCTTCTTGATATTGTTCCCGTACTTCTTCTTCAACCTTCGAACCTTGTCGCCCAACTGCGTCTTCGTAGCATCGATGTGCAGCGACTTTTTGATGAAATCGTGAAACGCGTTCATTTGCAAGGCCGCGATGGCCGGGGACAGGCCTGTCTTCGCGCCGTAGTCGATCATCCCCTTCAAGATCGCGATCTCGTCGTCCTCGCTCCATAGCCTCTGGAAAAGAAGCTTCTTTGAGTCGTCTCCTTGGGACTTCTTCGCCTCCTCCTCCGAACCACCACCGTTCTCGGCGTTCGAGTCGTTCTTCTTGGTCCGCTTCGCCGACTGCCTCGACGGAGTCGCCGAGGGCTTCGATCTGGGCTTCTTGGTCTTCGGCGGAGTCTCCTCCTTGGGCTTGACTTTCGAGTCCGAGGCCTCTTGTTCGTCGTCTTCGGAGCCGGAGGCTTCTTCTGACGAGGTTTCTTCCTCGTCGTCGTCGGAGGAAGAAACCGCCGGGGGATCGTCCAAATGGGATGCTCGCTTAGGTGCCATGGACGGAGACGAGGGTTTTCAGAGAGGAAAATTAAAGTATATCGAATTGGGGATCTGAGAGAGAAGAAATAGGTCAAATGGCTATGGATTCTGAGGGAGAAGCTGCCGTATGATACAGGATGAGGATGCGTAATGGCGACCGTCCGATTCGACTTCAATCGAAAGGCTTTTGCACGGATAGCCGCCGATATCTAACCGTCCAATTCCACTTTTGTGGAGCCTTACGTGCAATGCCACGCACGAAAAATGGGTTTGTTCGTGTCAAGACTCTGTTTTTGCAGCATGTAACAGCGACATACTCTTGTAATTTATTGCTTTTTATTATAAATGTTAAGAACTTTATATGCGAAATAGGATGTTGACGAAAGGGATTTTTATCTAAACCTTGATTGGCCGTCTTTCGGCAGATGATTATATAGAATCATGATGCATTGTTGTTTGAAATTAAGATATTAGTATATATTGTAATTAATAGATTGAAACTAAAATTTTAAATATCTATGTAAATCATTTACGTTACTTTTTAAAAATAAGCTAGTATGAATTGTTTATATTTTTTTTTTGTCAACTAATACTAATAACAAAAATCTTAATATTCGCTCAACACTCTCTTTCTATCTCTCTAATCTGTCAAAATATTTTTTTGTTATATTCTATTTTTTTCATCTATCAAAATATTTTTTTAGGGTATAACAAGTTTTAAATATGTGGAACATTTATATGATAACCAGTATCATAAAGCAACACTTATGAAAATTCTCCAATGGAATTTGAATCCAAGAGGTCCAATTTAAATAAACACTCCAATCCAAATCAACTATTGGGAGCAATTCGAATTTTAAAATCTGGTCCAAACATAAAATTTTACTAATGATTAATCATATATTAGTTTATTTCAATATATATATAGGCTATGGTTACTGTTTCTACTTCCAGACTGTTTAAACAATGAAATATTTTTTTTATAGGATAATAACAATATATTGTATTAAATATAACATTAAGCTTTGATAATTTAATGTTGTCGTATATTTTGTTTTATAAGAGAATATTCTATATCTTTAATATGGAGATACCAAATTAAAAACAAAGTATGAAAATTTTGAAATAGCTATGTTTTTTTCTTTTTTGAGAGACATTGCAATTCCGTTTAGAACCATAATTTAGACTAAAAAATTTAGTCCAAACACAAACTGGTGTTTGACAACGTTAAAAAAATTAGTTTGAACAATTAGTCCAAATTAAAATTCTCAATTCCAATTCATTTATTGTAATAAAAACCATTCACTTGAGTCAAACGGATGAAAAAAAGTGAATGGTTTTTATTGTAACAAATAAGTTTGAATTAAGAATTTAAATTTAGACTAATTGTTTGAACTGATTTTTTCTTTTAATGTTATAAAATACCAGTTTATGTTTGAACCGAATTTATTAGTTCAAACTATAGTTCCTAAACCGAATCGCAATGTTTCTAAAAAAAAATGTAGCTATTTTAAATCTTCCACGTTGTTTTTTAATTTGGTATCATCACATTAAAAATATGGTATATCATTTTTTAGATCAAAACATACAACAACATTAAATGATCAAAACCTTGATGTTATATTTAATATAACATTATTTTTATTCTATAAAAAAATATTACGTTATATGGACTATCCAAAGGTATGAACCATATATGCTCCCTATAAATATAATTTATATGGTGTGTCTATAATGAAGATGCCAAAGTTCTTAAAGGATGAGGAACACAAATTGTAATCACTAGATTCTTATCACAATGATGTAAAGAAAGAGAAATTATACCAAATAATCGATTTTACTAATAGGGTGCTTGACAAGAATGGTTAGTTACAATTTTTTGGTTAACAAATAGTATAAAGCTTTCACATGCTATGTAAAAAAAAGGTTATTATAATATAAAACCTTCACATGTTATAGTATTTTGAACTAAAAAATTGATTTTAACTATAAATTGTCTTATAAGTTTTCCAAAGTGAAGAAGATATTAATTTTAGAATTAGTAGGATTTAAAAACACTTTAAAAAACCAAAAATACCCTATTTTGTATTCTTATGATTTTTTTCTCTCTTTTTTTATTTCTTCCTCTCTCTACCCCCGTTTTCATTTCTCTCTCATCTTTCTCTCCTCTGTCACACTTCATTTCTCTCTCCTCTCTCTTTCTGGCCAAAATCAAACATGAATGTGGGCCAAGCCCCGCACAGAGGAGATCGCGTGCCTCTGGTTGAAGCAGATCTCTTGTTGGTTGTCGCCCGCAATCGTGAGGTCCTGCTATTTAAAGCTAGATTGGGCTTGACCACCTATAGCGAAGCCAGACCGCGATGTGTTCCCTCGTGACGATGGCAAGCCTACCGTCGAACCACCGGCATTGCATCTTCGTCTGGTCGCGACCATGAGAATCGGAAAGTCCAGATCGCGACCACTGGCAAAGCCATAGCGTGATATTTTCCTCTGCCGCGACACCGTTGAAAAAGTTTTACACTTCTCTGCTCATTGCCTTACCTCCGAAGCTCGATCTCCTGATCTCCGCCTTGCACTTACAATTGCTCACTTGTTGCTAACCGAATCTTGTACCTCCATCTTGCCGCGTTGATAGGCCGTTGAATCACAACTGATTTTTGCTCACAGTGGATGTTGGATTTGAAGGAGCACCTTCAATTTTTTTTTTCCTTTTTCTTTTCATCTAAACTTTTTTTTTTTTTAATTTTAAATTTTTAATATGAACTTTTACTTTAGTTTTTGCTTACGGTGATTGTTTAGAAGATTTGAGAAATCTGATGTTTGTTTCTTTTCCTTTGTTTATAGCGGATGTTTGGGGTGAACATGACTAGATTTGTTGATTTATATGTATTTTGTAGCCGCCGGTAAGGAGAGATAAAGTATTACATGAGAAATATTGTATTTTCTAATGATCCTGTACTTTTGTAATTTTTGTATTTATAGGTAAATATTGAATTTCTAACCAACGACCTCATAGGTAAATTTTTTATTTACATGTAAATGAAATATTTTCATGTAAGTATAGCATTTTTTAGCCACTAACATAGTCGTCGGTGTCAATAATGTCCGATGACATTGTTGATATTTTTGTGTATAAATAGAATATTTTTATGTAAATATAGAATTTTTTTTGTTGCCGACAACGTTGTTACTGTTAGTGACGTTCGGTGACTTTATTGGATAATTTTTTATTTACATAGAAATACTATATTTTGTGTAAATATAATATTTATTGGTCGTAAGTGATATCATCAATAAATTTTTTACTTACATGAAAATACAATATTTTTATGTAAATACTATATTTTTCGGCCGTCGACGAAGTCATTAATAATTTTTTGTATTCTTATGAAAATATAATATTTACATATTAATATAATATTTATCGGCCACCGGCAACATCATCGTTGCTAGTGACATTCGACAACATTTATGACAAATTTTTATATTTATATGTTAATACGATATTTTTAGATCGAGCGAGATTGCTAGTAAATTTTTGTATTTACGTAGAAATATAATATTTACATGTTAATATAATATTTCCCGGCCATCGTTAACATTGTCGATGTCGGTGATGATTGGAGACGTCGTCGGAAATTTTTTTTCATTATTTGGAAATACAATATTAACATGTGAATATTGTATTTTTCAATCACTGCTAGTACTGCGCGAGGCAGGGAGAGAGATGGAGAAGAGAATACAATAAAAGTATTTTAGGGTTTTTGTTCTCAATTTCTAATGATATAATATTTAATACACAATTTAAAAATATGTGATATTATTTACTAATTTTTAGTTCAAATTATTATTTGGCTTGCCAAGCAATATTGGGGCCTTTTTTAATATTGGGCTTTCTAGTTAGAAGAAAAATTAAAACTTTAGTTAGAAGAAAAAAAAATCCAATTAAATTTATTTTGCAGAAGAAAAGGTTCTTTTTTGAAAACTAACAATTCACTAAAATTGTTAAAGATTTCTCGATTCACCAAAATTGTTAATAATCTTGTATAAGATACACATCCTAACTACTAGGTTGTTGTTTTCCTTTTAAGAATATCTTTTTAACACAATTTATAATAAATCTAACTTTTATGGTAGATAATATGTTTTACATCATAATTTAGAATATCTTCAAAATTCAAACAGTGCTTTCTTATTACAGTTCTATACGATGATTTTAACTTCTAACATCTAAAAAAAAAACTCAAAAAGTATTCGTACATACTTGACATTTCTTAAATATAACAATTAAGAAAAAAAATACCATTGTCATCTCCTACCTCCTCTCTTTGGTCCACTCCTTTTGTCCCCACTCTTGCTGACGCAAAAGCTTGATGGAGTCGTCGATGATGGTCGCCACGAGGAGGGACTCGTGGGACTCGGACCAAGCAAGGTCGTGATGACGAAGCACAACCCATTGGGGGCCAAGTCCATCATCGGTGAGGAAACACAATCTATAGGGGAAAAGTTCGTCGTCAGTGATTAGGAAATCTTTTTCATTTTGGCGTTAAAGATTCAAAGCTTTTGGCATGATTTCCTCGTGTCTTTTTTTACTATCCTATTTAAATCTAATGGTTCAAGTTATACCCCATCAATGGGTAATTTTGTAGCTCCATCATAGAACTGGCCATGCATACATACATACATACATGCGTACTTACAGTAACGTTTTGTGGTAATGGTAATGGCTATACATACAAAACTGGCATACTTTTGCTATACATACAGCCATTACCATACGTACATACAAATTTATTTTTCTTAACTCTTGAAGATAAAAAATTCTTGTGTTTACTTTTACATTTAAAAGTTAACTAAGGTGGTCTCCCAACTACAAATGAGAAAATTGACCACAAGTACCAAATGAATCCTTTACAACGATTGGATTATTTACTTTACAATTAAGAATATTTTTTAAAAATAGATTTTAATTCAAATTTAAAAGTTTAGTGTCCAAAAAATTATAAAAATATAGTTGATTTTTGATTTATTTGAAATTTAAGTTTGAAACATGTGTATTTAAAAATTAAACATAGGGATATTTTAAGTCTTTAGTAAAATTATTGTATATATTGTAAAAAAAAAATTATGGAGGACGTATAAGGGATAAAAATTGTTCACAATTTTGAGTGGATAAATTCTTTAAAGGATTATTAGGCTTACGGCCCCACCCCCACCTCGTCTTAGCTCCGCTTTCAAGTGGTATATATGTTATAAAGATTCATATTACGTATTACTAGTACCTTCCAATGAGTACTTTACAACTTCGAACTATGTTTTTGCCAAACAAAAACAGATTTATTTCTTTCTTTCTTTTTTTTCCTTTGACATACAACGGACCTCAGTGAATATATTTACACTGGATTGGGACTTGAAAGCTATATATTCTCTTTGCTTGTACAATCTCGTTATCCTATTTCTTTTGAGCGCTTCTTGAAGTTCAATATGGTTAAATTAAACTCTCCTTCTCTTTAGATCTATTTAGCCATATAGTTTCTTAACCTTCTTGTTCATCCCTTTTTCTAAAATTCCTTTCTAATAGAATAAGACTCTACTATTCTTTTTGGCCTTCGATCATCTTCCAAATTCTATTTTTGCACTTTGGCTAAGTTACTTTCCGAGTCCGAGTCAAGAAAGGTCCGAGAACGGTAGGAATCGTTGCTCTTTGTGGTTAGTTCTTTAAATTAGCTCATCTGTTAATTTATCTTTTCATATCTTTCTTGATATAGTTTCTTGTCAATCTTGCTCTTCTTTAAGTTGTTTCTTTTCATTGATGAGAAATTCAGATCTTCTTCTCTGTTTTTGCCCTATCAAAGAGAGATGGATTCAAATATGGAGAGTCCTCCCTAGCTTCCCTTCGATTCAATCACCGAGATACTGAGTTGGTTGCCAGTAGAATCTTTGATGGGATTCAAGCGTGTCTGCAGGCAATGGTATACTTTGATTCAAGACCCCTACTTCATTGCCATCCACAATCGCCGAGCCACTCCTGTGCTTCTGCCTTATACTCTCAACAACATCGACGGGACATTTTATTCACCCCAGTTTTTCGCCGGATTAGTGTTGGAGAAAATCACAAGCGAAAAGTACCAAATCAGAAACTCGGCCACTCGTCAAGCACTCAATTTGCCTGATCCACATCGTAACACCTTTTTGATGGGGGTTGCTTTTGATTCCCGGACTAGTGAGTGTAAATTGGTTGCCGGATATTACGTGAATAGGAAACCTTCAATGGAGTTAATTTGGGAGATATTTAGTGTTGGCAGAGACGAGCATTGGAGACCAGCCCTGAAACTCGGCTGCAGTGAAGACCAAGAACATCGACAACCAGGAATGTGGCTTACGGTGAAATCAGATTGGAGCCTTCCTTGCCTTAGACTTCAGACGTTCAGAGAAGGAGTTTGGGATTTAGAGGTTGTTTCTTTTGATATATGGACAGAAAGTTCTAATTCTTCTAACTTCCCTCGAGGCGTCTTCTCGAACTCGACAAGGGGTTTTTTGTTCTTCAAGTGGGATAAATGTGTCTGTGTTGGTGATGCAAGAGATGAAAAGCTTCACGTGTTGGTAGTAAGAAAACACAAGGACAAGTATACATGGAATGATAGCAGAATCACGATTCCTTTGAGATTCTTGGAAGAGATTGGCTACGCCATCAATGGAAGACTTGTTTATGTGGAAGCTACATCTGATGATCTGTGGCTTTACTTTGATGATAATGTCAAAGTTTGCTGCAACATGAAAACGGGGAGAATTAAGAAAAGAATACTTCGCTATGGATATGAATATCACCCAAGTCTCGTGTTTTTGAGAGGAATGAGACCAGAAGATCAAAACGAAGTTTAAAGCTTGGATTGAAACACATATTTTAGTTATATATCATCAATATTTTTCTTTTCTTTTTCTTGATCGGGAGCTTCATATAGATTCTTGTTTACAATATGCACCCTTATGCCTGTCAGTCTATGATTCATATTTTCTTTATTGAGGGATGTTTGAGATTCATATTAGCACTTTTCTGATAATGTGCTTAGAAACTTCTATATTTTACGGTTTTTGTGTAATCTTTTATTGGTAAGCAAATGAAGTTCTTGATTTTTTTTGTTCATGTTATTGTTGTCCATAAATACAATATTTGAGCAAGTTTGTGTTTAAGAAGTGCTACGAACCAGTGAATTACATTTGGTAAATGCTTATGGGTGATTAAGTTGTCTTCTCCTCGTCGTTTTGTAAATCTTTCTCGGCTTGGGTACCCTGTCTATTTTTTGTCGTTTTATATTTTATGTCTTTTACCTGTAGTTTTTGGTTTTTTGGTTGTATGTCGTTTTTTGATATATTATCATTCTCTTTGGCAATTGTCATTTCTATTGATATCTTTTTCTTTTAAACCTTTACAAAATATCGTAGGTCTTTTCTTTACATTTCTTATCTGGTATTTTCCGTCCTTTTTTCTATCTCTTGTTGTTTTCTAGAAGCATTTGAATGGTTCTCCAATTTGTTGTATTTTATGTCGTTTTTTTGTTTGTCGTATTTTAAAGTTGTCTTTCTTATTAAGTTTCTCAAAACCTTTCGTGGCTGTCGTTTACATGTCATACGTGGTTTTGTAGACACATATTGTCGTTTTTTTTCTCATTGTTGTTGTTTTCGTTGGTTGTACAAATCGTTTTGAGGATCTTATGTTTCATTTCTGACAATATTAGTACTTGTTGTTTTGAAAGTTCTTGCGCCATTTTTTGTTGTTGCCGTTTTTGACTTTCCGTGATTTGTTTTGTGGTTTTCAATTTTTATGTTGTTTTCATCTATTTATGCAGTGTTATTTTTTTTCCCCTATTTTCTCTTCTCTATTGTGTTCATGTCGATTCATTGTGATTGTCGTTTTTATTTTTCCAAGGGATTGATAAATTAAAAACAAGAAATTGATGACTAAAACCACACTTTCATAAAAAGTTGAAAACTAACGTGACAATTTATCTATTAATTTTTTTTTCTTGTTCTTTTTGTCAACAGAGTCTATGAGGGACAAAATGGAAACAAATTTTTTCAAATTCAAAAGATATCTTTATAGTTTTTAAAAACAAAGAGATAAATTGAAAAATAATTAAAAGTACAAGTTATAATTATATAATTAATCTTTTATTTCTTTTGTATATGATATACTATCTTCATAACTTAATTATGTGCTTTCAAGAAAGTAATCATGTTAAACAATGGTAAATTGGTTATCATCTTGGCTAATTGTTTGTGCGTATATGCATAAAATGCTTTCCGGTTTGCTAACCAATTTACCATTGTTTAACATGATTACTTTCTTGAAAGCACATAATTAAGATATGAAGATAGTATATCATGTACAAAAAGAAATAAAAGATTAATTATATAATTATAACTTCTACTTTTAATTATTTTTCAATTCATCCTATTGTTTTTAGAAACTACAAAGAAATCCTTTGAATTTGAAAAAGTTTTAATTTTGTCCCTCATAGACTTTGGTGATAGAAAGAACAAGAAAAAATACAAAAAATTAATGGATAAATTGTTATGTTAGTCCTTAACTTTTCACGAAAGTGTGATTTTAGTCCCCAATCTTTTATTTTTAATTTATCAATTCCAAACATGGAAAAATAAAAACGACAATCACAACGAAAGGACATGAACACAATAGAGAAAATAGGGAAAAAAAAAACACTACATAAATAGATGAAAACAACATAAAAATTGAAAACCAGAACCAACCAACCAACAAATCATGGAAACTCAAAAACAACAACAACAAAAAATGGTGCAAGAAACTTTCAAAACGACAAGTACTAATATTATCAGAAATGAAACATAAGATCCTCAAAACGATTAGTGCAGCCAACAAAAACAACAACAATGAGAAAAAAAACGACAATATGTGTCTACAAAACCACGTATGACATGTAAACAACAGCCACGAAAGGTTTTTGAGAAACTTAACAAGAAAGACGACTTTAAAACTACGACAAACAAAAAATGACATAAAATATAACAAATTGGAGAACAAGTCAAATGCTTCTAGAAAACAACAAGAGAAAGAAAAAAGGACGGAAAATACCAGATAAGAAATGTAAAGAAAAGACTTGCCATATTTTAAAAGGGTTTAAAAGAAAAAGATATCAATAGAAATGACAATTGCCAAAGAGAATGATAATATATCAAAAAGCCATGTACAACCAAAAAACCAAAAGCTACAGGTAAAAGACATAAAATATAAAACGACAAAAAAGAGACGGTACCTAAGACAAGAAAGATGTACAAAACGACAACGAGAAGACAACTTAATCACCCATAAGGATTTACAAAAATGTAATTCGCTGGTTCATGGCAGTTCTTAAACACAAATTTACTCAAATATTTAGTATTTATGGACAACAATAACATCAACAAAGAAATCAAGAATTTCGTTTGCTTACCAATAAAAGATACACCAAAACCTTAAAATATAGAAGTTTCTAAGCACTTTATCAGAAAAGTGCTGATAGGAATCTCAAACATCCCTCAATAAAGAAATTTCGAATCATAGACTGACAGGCATAAGAATGTATATTGTAAACAAGAATCTATATAAAGCTCCTGATCAAGAAAAAGAAAAGAAAATATTGATCATATGCAACTAAAATATATGTTTCAATCCAAGCTTTAAACTTGGTTTTGATCTTCTGGTCTCATTCCTCTCAAAAACACGAGACTTGGGCGATATTCATATCCATAGCGAAGTGTTCTTTTCTTAATTCTCCCCGTTTTCATGTCGCAGCAAACTTCAACATTATCATCATAGTAAAGCCACAGATCATCAGATGTAGCTTCCACATAAACAAGTCTTCCATTGATGGCGTAGCCAATCTCTTCCAAGAATCTCAAAGGAATCGTGATCCTGCTATCATTCCATGTATACTTGTCCTTGTGTTTTCTTACTACCAAGACGTGAAGCTCTTCATCTCTTGCATCACCAACACAGACACATTTATCCCACTTAAAGAACAAAAAACCCACTGTAGAGTACGAGAAGACGCCTCGAGGGAAATTATAAGAATTATAACTCTCCGTCCATATATCAAAAGAAACAACCTCTAAATCCCAAACTCCTTCCATAACCGTCTGAATTCTAAGGCAATGAAGGCTCCAATCTGATTTCGCCGTAAGCCACATTCCTGGTTGCCGATGTTCTTGGTCTTCACTGCAGCCGAGTTTCAGCGCTGGTCTCCAATGCTCATCTCTGCCAACGCTAAATATCTCCCAAATTAACTCCGTTGAAGGTTGCCAATTCACGTAATATCCGGCGACCAATTTACACTCACTAGTCCGGGAATCAAAAGCAGCCCCCATCAAAAAGGTGTTACGATGTGGATCAGGCAAAGTGAGCGCTTGACGAGTGGCAGGGTTCCTGATTTGGTACTTTTCGCTTGTGATTTTCTCCAACACTAATCCGGCGAAAGACTGGGGTGAATAAAATGTCCCATCGATGTTGTTGAGAGTATAAGGCAGAAGCACAGGAGTGGCTCGGCGATTGTGGGTGGCAATGAAGTAGGGGTCTTGAATCAAAGTATACCATTGCCTGCAGACACGCTTGAATCTCAGCAAAGATTCTACTGGCAGCCAACTTAGTATCTCGGTGATTGAATCGAAGGGAAGCTCCGGAGGACTCTCCATATTTGAATCCATCTTTCTTTGATAGAGCAAAGACAAAGAAGAAGATTTGAATTTCTCATCAGTGAAAAGAAGCAACTTAAAGAGGAGCAAGATTGGCAAGAAACTATATCAAGAAAGATATGAAAAGATAAACAGATGAGCTAATTTAAAGAACTAACCACAAAGAGCAACGATTCCTATAGTTCCCGGATTGTTCTTGACTCGGACTCGGAAAGTAACTTAGCCAAACTACAGAAACAGAATTTGGAAGATGATCGAAGGCCAAAAGGAATAGTAGAGTCTTATTTAAAGGAATTTTAGAAAATGGGATGACCAAGAAGTTAAGAAACTACACGGCTAAATAGATCGAAAGAGAAGGAGAGTTTAATTTAACCATATTGAACTTCAAGAAGCGCTCAAAAGAAGTAGAATAACAAGAGATTGTACAAGCAAATAGATTGTATAGCTTTCTGCTCCGTTTGGTAAGAAGGGAAGAAAATAAGACGGAAGAAAAAACTATGAAGGAAAGAAAATTTTAAGGAAAAGAAAGGAAAGATTTTGATTTTTCTTTTTACTTGTTTGATATGTGAATATGGAAAAAAAATGATTTTATCTTCTCTTGTTTAGTATTGTAGGAAAAACCAAAGGAATGAAAAAACAACTATTAGTATAATTACTATTTTACCCAAATATTATTTAATTATTTTTCTAATTTGGTGTCTAAATTTTTCATTGAAATTTTGATGGAAAAGAAAGATAAATTAATAGCTTCATTTTTTTTTTACATTGTTGTCATACTTTTCCCTTATAAAATCTATCCATGTTTGGATAGATTAATTTTGATGGGATCTACATACCATTTCTTTCACCCATTTTTTCTTTTCACTATAATTTTTTTTCTATCAAACATCCCATTATATCAATTTCCATCCCAAAATCCTCCTAATGTTTTCTTTCCCTCGCTGCGGTGATGAAGAAAATGAGAAACCAGCAAGGTGGTGTTACCTCGCAACAGATCAGAGAATTCATTGTGTTAGACTCATGACGGATGGACAAGATTTGGAAATAAAGGTTCTTTCTTTAGATATGTGGACGGAGAGTTTCAGAGCTAACACTTTGCCGATAAGATCCTTCCCACATTCGTCGGAGGCCTATTTGTTCTTGTGGGATGATAGCGTTTCTGTTGCTGATATAATAGATAGAGAGACTCACGTCTTGGTGCTGAAAAAGCGCAAGAATAGCAAAATCATTGTTCCTGTGAAATTCTTAGAAGAGAATGGCTACGCAAAGGAGAATCTTCTTCCTGTGGAAGGTAGATATGATGACTTGTGGTTTCGATTCGCAGAGATAACAAATGTCTGCTGCGATGCGAAAATGGGGAGGATTAAGGAAATAAGCCTTCTGCCAGAGGTGAACATAAATCGACACGAATATCGACCAAGTCTCGTAGCTTTGCAAGGAATGAGACCAGAAGGCAATCAAAGGTAAAGATTGGGAGTCCAATTTATAGTTTCATGATTATATCCAGACATGCTTTTCTTTTCTTTCTTTCTTTCTGTGAATTTTGTTTAGATATTCTGTCAGTCTATGATTCTTTTTTTTTTTTTTTGTTGAGGGATCTTTAATTCATATTAGCACTTTTCAATAATGTGTTCAGAAACTTCTTACTATATTCTGGTGTATCTTCTGTCAGCAAAACGAATTATTAATTTTCTTACTATATGCTAAGCATTAAATATTTTGTTGCATCTGATTTTAAGTAGTTGCTAAGGTTATAAATTTTTACCAAGTGCAATGAACTGAATACCAATTTCTTAGTCGTTAGAACTTTTGCAAAATTAGAAATCTGAAACACTTGCTGTGTATAATATTGTTTCGAGTCACAGTCGTTTCTTCCAATATTTTGTCTTTTTTTTTTCTTTTCCATTCATTTTCAGAAGTTGTCGTCTGTAGTACCTGACCTGTGGCTTTTTTGGGATTTTAAAAAATGACTTTTTGGGAAAAAATTTTTTGGTCAATGACCTTTTTTTTTAGACAATTTTTGACACAAAAAAAAAAGCTTTTAGACATCAAAACGGTTCCATTTTTTTTTTTCATCATGTTGAGGTTCTTTATCCTGCTACAGTCATTTTTCTTATTTTTTTGAAAAAACTGAGACAATTTATCTACACAAAAAAGCGTGTTTTTTGGTTAAAAAAAAAATAGTCATTTACTCAATTCAAATTTTTTTTTGTCCCTTTCTTCAAATTCTTCCCTTTTGTTTTCAGGTCGTTAGGGTTTTTAAAAGTTTCACTAGGTTGTCCTTGTTGATTTTCTCGTTGTTTTTTGCAGATCAAAACGACAACAATACAAATGTCGTCCTTAGAGTTTTTTAGGCTTTTTAAAAAAAAAACAATTAATATCATTTCCTAGTTGCTGTGGTTTTTCCCTGACCTGTGTCGTTTTGTGTATTCTGCTGCCCTGAAAAGTTGTCCTTTTTGTGGCGTCCTTGGTATTTATCTCTCTAGTTTTACATGTGCCGTCTTTTTCTTGTCCTTTTCATATTTATGCCGTTTGCTTGCGGTTGTCTTTTCCGAGTAGCATGTCGTTTTGTCTATTTTCTTTGGTTGTCAGACGTTTTTCCACTGATGTCGTTTTCATAATACTTTTTGAAAGATCTTCGGTCGTTTCTTTTGTGTTCTTTTTTTCTGTTGTGTTGTATTTTTCTTCATATTGATCATTCTATTCAAAATTTTTAAATTGTTTTTCCGTTTGCTGTTATTACCATTCTGTATTTTTTGTAGCAAAAGTAATTTATTTACTTTACGTCGTTTGAATGATTGTTGTATGTTTGAAGTCGTATTTTTTGTTTTCCTTATTAACTCTTTTAGTTTATGTTCTGTGTAGTGTCTCTCTTTTGTCATTGCTTTGTCTCACGTGGTTGTTAATTGTCGTTTATCATGTCATATGTCCTTTTAGACACAGCATTGATTTCTCGTTGTTGTTGTTTTCCGCTTTTTTGGCTGTCGTTTTTATTCATTTGTTGTCGTTTCAAAATTTTAGAGTCCTGCTAAAAACATAGAGAACTTAAAAAAAAAAAAAAAAAAAAAAAAAAACAACAACAATAACAACAACAACATACCGAGTGAATTGTTTTGAAAAAAATCAAAGCATCAAAGAAAATTTTTCCCTTTTTATTTTTCTTCCCCGTGAGATGTCAGAGATGTCTACTATGATTAGGCCATAACCGCCATCTGAACTTCTAACAACAATTTAAGGAGTTCTTACGTCTCTCTTGGCAAAATTCTACCGAAGGTTTTGTTTATTATCGGTTTTCTGTTGAAACAAAAGAAATTGATAATTTCTTTGAAGACGAAATAAGACTTCACCATTATCGATATCATTAGCAAATGACAATTATTTTCTATTTTATCATGAACTAACTAACTTGAAATTTGGTATTGGGATTTTGGGGTATGGCCCTTTTTTAGGCTTTTTCTTTTGAGTAAATGGTCAAAGTTTTTAAAAATTAGTAAGATGGTCATTTTTTACGTCAATAAGTATTGTTTGTGATTTATTATTGTTTGTGATTTATCATTAATTAGTTTGATGGATTATTCACTCAACAATTTATTAATTTGTCGATGATAAATTATTAATCAATAAATGATAAATCAATTTATTAGTGACAAACTATAATAACAAATTATGTATAACGTTAATCGATGATGTATTAGTGTTTATCAATAATGTACTATTGTGAAAAAAGAAAAGAAAAGTTCATTTCTTTAATTAAAAAAAATTCTGTCATTTATTTAGAAAGGTGGCCAAAAATAGACGATTTACCTAATTTTCTCTTTTGTCTGCCACATACAAGAAAAATTTTTATAACACGGACAACATGAAATCAAGCATTGAAGTGATGGTTTGTATTATTATAAGGCTGAATTAGTTAGATCACGTGACAATTCTGCATTGGATAACTAGACCAAACTAAGGTGGAGACATTAACAGAAAATTAAGACTTATATAATGAAAATGTTAATTTCATTTTTAGCGCTTGAACTATGCAATTTGTCTCATTTTGACCTCTAAATTTTAAAACGTAGCAAATTACACTTATAAACTATTCATCTTGTCTTAATTTGGTCAGTCCATCAAGAAATCCATTAAATATTAATGGATTTTAAAGGATTCTTGCACATGATTCTCACATGCCTGAGGCGTTTTAGACAAATCATATTTACAACTATCGGGTGCTTGAATTCTATGCTTCTCCTTTTAACTCTGAAAATCACTCTTCCTCAAGTATTTTACTGTGGCGTCACATGGGTCAAAGCCTCTTTGGTCTGCAAAAGCTTTTTTGCTGTGATTCTCTTTTAACAAGTGCCTTAAAATTCCTGAAAAAAGAAACTAGTAGAACCCAATTTGGGGACCTAGCATTCGCATGGACAGTAAAGGAGAAGTCCGTTTAACAAATTGAATTAATAGATGCTTGGACTTGAAATAGTTTTCTTTTGTGAATTGTCAAACATTTTTTGTATCTTGATAGGCAAAATGAGGAGCATATTATTTTCTTATTTTGATATGGCTTTGATTATTTTATAGTGTAACGTTGGACAACCTTTTGAAATCATATTTTTTAAGTTTTTTTTTTCTTATTTGTTTATATTATTTTTCATTTTATTTCACAAGAATATAAATACTATATATATGATGGAGAAAATTTGGTAAAACTTTTTTATAAAAAAAAAGAAAGAAAAAAATGGCAAAACTTTAAAAAAAATAATAAAAAAGTTAAAAATTATAAAACTCATATAATGGAGAAATAAAATTTAGTAATATTGCCTTTAAAACATATGCTAAAAAACATATATAAAGCCAAAAGGTCAAAATGGTCATTTCTCACAATCCATTAAACATAACGGATTTAGTGATAGGAGGGCCAATACGGGTCAAGTTATATAGTTTAAGAGTATGATTTGTAAGTTTTAAAGTTCAAGGGCCAAAATAGTACAAGTTGTATAGTTTATGGGGTAAAAGTAAAACTAACCCAAGAGACAATCTAGTTCTTGTAATTTCTATACTCTCTTTTCAATATACTATTATGAGCTCTTCTTCAATTCAGTTAAACTCACATTTTTTCATCTGTTTCTTCTTAATCTACTTCTTGTTCATCCAATTCTTCATTCGTTCTTTGTGATAACACATATCGCTTTCTCTTACATTTCTGAAGGGCTACTCTTCTTCCAAATTCTGTTTTTTGCCAAACTACGTTCAGAGTCAATAGAATCTTTGCTGAGATTCAAATGCGTGTGCAAGCAATGGAATTCATCTAGTCGATTCTTTCGCCGGATTGGTGTTGGAGAAGAACGTCACAACTGGCAAGTACCATATTAGGAACCCAGCTACTCGCCAAGTACTCAATTTGCCCCGTCCACATCCTAACACCCTTTTGATGGAGGTTGCTTTCGACCCGCAGACTGTAGAGTGTAAAGTGCTCGCTCGATATTCCATGGAGGAGCAAGGTTCAATTGAGAATGGTTGGGAGATTCTTAGCCTTGGAAAAGACGAGAGTTGGAGAGCCCTGAGACTTGATTGCGACAAAGGAGAAGAAGAAGAAGAAAACGGCCAACCAGTAGCAAAGCGGCATATCATGGCAAAAGAATCGATATCGATTTTTCATTGCGTTAGAACTCAGAAGATTAACAGACGATACGTAAATCAAGGTTTCTTCTGAGGCTCGTCCAGGACTTGTTTTCTATTCTGGGATGATTGTTTCTCCGTTGCTGGTAAACGAGATAGAGAGCTTCACGTCTTGGCACTGGAAAAGCACGTGAAGGACAAGTATAAATGGAATGATAACAAGATCGTTGTTCCTTTGAAAATCTTGGAGGAGAATGGCTACGCAATTAATCAAAAACTTGTTCATGCGGAAGGCACATCTGATGATCTGTGGCTTCACTATGAAGATAATGTCAAACTTTGTTGTGACGCGAAAACGGGGAGAATCAAGCAAAGAATAGTTCTGCAAGAGAAGAACAAAAATGGATTGGAATATGGTCCAAGTCTCGTAGTTTTGAGAGGAATGAGACCAGAAAACAAGCAAGGTTAAAGATTGGATTCAAATAATACAGTTATATGATTACATCTCAACATTTTTTTTCTTTTTTTCTTTTTTGGATAGAGTTGCAGCCCTCTCTGTAGCCTAGGCAGTTGGATGTGTTGTCATCCTTCCACCAGGTCAGAGGTTCAAGGGCTGTACACAGGGGAAGAGAGAGAAAGAACATTTCTGTGGTATTTCTAAATACCTTCTGTTATAGGGAAAAAAAAAATAGTTGACATTTGTCCCTGATGTGCTACGGGCTGGTTTTGGGTTGACATTTGATATGTTTGTTTGGTTTTGTTAGACGCTAGCTTTCACTTTATAGAGTTTGACTACACTACATGTTATATTGATGCTTTAGATGTCCTTGAATATTTTTTGGTTAGACCAAAGACTAGTTGTGATTGTCCCTCAGTCCTAAATTTTTCACACATCTATACATGGTGTTTAGAAAGTGTGGTTAAAACTTAAACTTTTAGTGAAAACTATAGCATGCGAGA
This sequence comes from Artocarpus heterophyllus, assembly GCA_025403435.1. Classification (NCBI taxonomy): domain Eukaryota; kingdom Viridiplantae; phylum Streptophyta; class Magnoliopsida; order Rosales; family Moraceae; genus Artocarpus; species Artocarpus heterophyllus. Next base: position 9,419,491 of record CM046349.1, read on the forward strand.
ACCTTATATTGTAGCTCACTTTTTCTGACCACTATAGCATGTGAGAGCTTTATACAGAATGAATCAAAAATTTTTGTTTGAACTGATTTTGTAAAACACCTTGTAACATGTTGTTGTATTGAAATTGATTTCACTTGCTTTCTTATTCTCTTGGTTGTAAAAAAGATGTGGTCAGGTCGAATGTTCCTTGCATATACTTGAGGACTATCTTAAAAATCATTCCACCGAGGTAGATTAACTGTGATTAACTATTTACGCTAGGTGTTTTCCAAGGTATTACGACATTGGTTGTAACACCAATACTACAGTTTATGTGTTTGGCTAAAATTACCCTCAAAAAGTCTGAATCATGATAAAACATGAAAGTTTTAAGTCTCGACAAGATGAAGAATATTCGTGAAGAAAAATTTTGCAGAATTCTATCTCTAAAAAGGACCTTTAAACAGATTTATAGAATGGTCAATCAGTAAAGTTTACCAAATCACTACAAATGGAAATGTTAAGAATAGAAAATGATTTTTTAGTAGACATGAAAGTTTTAGACCTCAACAGAATGAGGAACTTGTGTAAAGAAAACTTTTATTAAAAATTGTCTTTGACATATGGTTTACGGTGGGTTTTAAAAATAACAAAAAGGATGTCTTTTCAAAACTAGTTTCAAAATAAAACACCTATTTAGCAACGGGATCACTATTTACAAGTGACAAAAGAATCATAGAACTCCTAAAGGTATATAGTCTTCAATTCACAGTCATATCAAAATTCGTACTGCAATTTAAGATATGGTTTTCAACTAAACTTAACGTATAAAGTTTTCTACGGATTTCAAAGAAACGAGAGATTGAAGCAAATATAAGTTGTTAAGTGCTATGAGTGTAATTACCGGTCCAACGCCCATACATGTTTAAGAGTCAATTATTGGATTCCAATTATCCGATAGTTAATGCTCAAATGTATAGAACGTGTATAGTTCCAATGGATATTATTAGGTCTAATGAATTAAATAGTAACTAGACATGGGCTTATGGGCTGAATAATACTATTCAAATTCAAGTTGACCTTTAGTATAACAAGGAGCCCAATGTAAGTAATACGAAAGGTTACTAAGCCAAAGTTATAAGAAGAAGATGATTAATTAATTACTAAATTAATTAATTGATTACCCATGTTAGTACAATTTATTTAAAGACAATCAAGGATAACAAATTAGATAAGAAATATGAGTTAAGAGGATTTAAATTTAATTGATCCTTTTGACTATCCAAATAGCTAGTTAGTTGATAAAGGGAATTTTAAGAAAAAAAATTAGTTTTTTTATTTGATATGCTAGAATAATTAGCATACCTCAAATTAAACTCACCTTCTTACTAGGTGTTTTTCCTCAGACTTTAGGAGTAGTGAATAAGTATGTGTCGAGCTTAGTAGATCCTATCTCTAGAAATCAGATAAGTGGAAATCTCACCTATAGCATGAAAACTACGGTTTTCAATATAAAGTGTTTACATGTTTTTATGAAAACTATGAAGATGCATGATTAGAACTATACCATGCTATGATGTGTTGGGACATGCCCTGTTTATTGTTCTATAGTGTATTATATGTGATGTATGCTACAAAAATTATATTGTATATTAACCTTTGGTTAAGAATAGTTATGACTTATATTATGTGATGTTATGTAGTAATATAACATACTGTAGATACACAATAAGATAAGTATAATATGATATGATAAGTTTAAGTTAAGAGTGTTGTATCAACCTCTCGACCTACGGTAAGAATTCATGGTCTCTTGATCTAGAGAGAGGTATACAGATTCAGTTAAGTTTATGATCTAGGGTTGTTGGGGACCTCGCGAACCTTAATTTCCTGACAATTGTACGCAACCGATACATACACATAGGGGGCCATTAAGTAAGACAAGTTATATATATACATATATATATATATATATATATATATATATAGAACTTGTTCATAATGAAGCATAATCAATTCATGCACGTTTTTGTAAATGTTTTAAGCTTGTTTTGCGAGAATATATTTGCTACTTGCTAAGCAAAAGCTCACTCAGATATGTTCATGTTGGAAGTAAGTAACCTGTCAGTAACTTATAGTGAACAGTGGCAAGCGGCGAACGGATAATGAAGATGGGTATGGATATCGCTTATAAAAGTATCCTATGTAATAGTTTTAAAATGAACATGTATGTATAGTTTTACGCAAGTTTGATGTAAAAATGTAAGTTGTAATTTTGCAGTCTCAATCTAAGTTATTTAAGACTAATAAGTTGTAGTATACTTATATCAAAAGTTTAAATAAGTTAATTATTGTTATAATTAGTCTTAGTCATGTTTTAAAAGATTTATTTTAATTAAGGAATTGTTTTAAGGAAATAAATTTGAGTAATTAGTATTATGTTTTAAAAAATTGTTATGCAAGATTTAGTATTTTACGATAAAATAAGTTTAAGAATACGATTATATAATTAAGCAACGGCTATATAGGTAAGGCCGTTACACTAATTGACCTCCAGCAAAAGCCTAGTGAGCTGATTTACCGCGGATATACAATATATAACTGATTCCAAACAGCACCACATTTTTATTCCCACATGGTCAAATTCACCACATCTATGATATACTCCAAATTAATAAAGAGCATATATAAGTGAGTTGATAGGCCATTAAACGGAAGATTGTATCTTACAACAAAGATTTCCAAAAGCCACTTAATAATTCGCTTAGCCAGTTTAAAACTTGGTGTTAGAGCATATCCAGTATAATAATAAATTGATGTATCTATGGACAATTTAGCATTTGAGTTTGACAAAATATTTTCCAATGTAATGCCATTTTAGTGTTAAATTTGCAAATTCGCTTAGCATTTAATACATTTAGCATTTAATTTTTATTTGGTTGATAAATTGACTTTTTTGTTTTAATAATTACCATGTTCTCACTTTCTAATTATTTTAATATTAAAATACTTTTACAACTTTTAAAATTTAATAATTATGACAAAAGACAATAACATTTTAAATAGCTTTATGCATTGAAACATGAAGAAAAAGGCTGAAGAATGTGTAATTTTCTTCATTCAGAAAATGAGAGGAGAGTACATTATATATAGGTTGGACCTAAGGAAAAAAAGGTAATTTACATCTGCCTATTAATCAGCCTAATTACATCAGCATAAAATCAGAACTAATTCCTAGGATCAGGGAGCTAAATCAGGTGATTAGCTGAATTAGTTGATTGACTAAAAATCAGGAATCAACTAACAATCAGGATAATCTACATTAAAAACTATTCTTCAATTAAGATCCCTAAGAAGAGGGATATGAACCGGATTTCCACAAAACACAATATAAATAACAGTAAATATGCTTTTTTCTTATACTTTTTGGTAGTGAATCTAACAATGACATTGGTATATGCATGATAGATGGTCTTACGTTTAGGGTGTTTGGGTTGAGCTTCCAACCACACAAGAGACTCTAGTCCACATCGTTAGGAAATAAAGGCTGAGGGGGCTCTAAAGCCTATATAAAGAGCTTTTAAGCTTCTGTTCAATTTGCCCACTTAGAAATACTTCTAGCATTGGCTTAGAAGTAAGTTGGTAGTGAAATATGTGTGGTTGTAAAATTTTCACGTTTCAAATATTGAGATTCTAATGTCAAATAGTAAACAACCTTAGCGTCACCAACCCTAGTGTCAATCAATTCAATTGACTAGAGATTTAGAGGCTACACAATAGTATAGTCTTAAATATGTGCTAGTCATATTAACAATCAGTTATTATAAAATATTACCCTCAATTATTAATTTAGCTTCTATTATACGTTGCCCTGTTATTTTGAATTTTTGTTTATTCATGACAAGTCATAAACTTAGCAAGACCAGATTTAATAATTTTGAAGCTGGCACAGGTATAAAATGTTACTTTTTTATTAATTCCTCAAGAAACAAAATTCTTTTTGTTAAAGAATCTACAAAGCTATAATTGAAGAACAAAAACTTTTTTTAACCCATAAAGAACATAGTTGATTAGAACCAAAACTAAACCATAAGTTAGAACTAAAACTAGGATAGCATGTAAGAGAAAAATAAAAATTGTAGAAAAGTTCATTGGAACCGCAAACTTACAGTTACGACTGTGTTCCTTAACACCCTCTTACACTGGAAACCAAATCTTAGGGATCTTAACACAATAGAAAAAGAAAAGTTACAAAAAGAAGAAGCTTGTAAACGCGTCATATGTTACATGTCATATGTCTGATGCTAGTTATTCTAATACACCAACTAAATCTAACAATTAAGGTGTAAGGTTTGAAGTCTAGTTATGATAAAATTCTCCAGCCAAAGAGAAGTAAAGCGAATTAGAGGAAGAAGTGGAAAACAAATTGGAACATCCAGAGAGTTATTTCCGACTATATTCCCTTTTAAACAACATACAAATTAACAAAAGGTCATACCACAGATTACAGTAACATACATTAATCCCTCTTAACCAAGCTTGGAAAGGACAGAATTAAGGGTAGATACAGTCTCAGCGTAGTACTTCTCTGCTTGAGGGGTGCTCTTGATCTTTGCAGCATGGTCCAGCTGTTAATGGGACATAACCAACAAGGAAAAAAAAGAATAAGAAAACAATATAAATAATAATTTTTTAAAAGGACATTGTATTTGACTGAAAAAAGTTGTGAAACTTACATTGCTCATGTCTTGGAAGAGCTTTCCAGTGAGTTCCTTGAGGGGCTTCTTCTCTCCTTTGGGCTTGGAAGAGATGACGGTGTTGAGATCATAGCGAAGGTACTCGGCTTTGAGTCTGAGATCGTTCTGGACATATGGCCATTCCTTCTTGTCAATCAGGTCCTTGATACCAACAATGTCCTTGGCTGATTCCTTAGCCCTCTGCGCTGCCTGAGCCGGGGTCAAAGGCTGCAGGAAGAACCTCTCCTTCAGCGGCAGGTCAAGGTCTCTTGGCTGGTCGGAGTTCAGAGTTCCAGCTGCCGAAAACAACAAATATTGTTGTCATTATGCACTCTCTTCAACTGTAACTCAATTTCGATCTCATCAAATTCTGCTTGTCTTATTTTATTTCATGTTGCAACTAATGCAACATTGCCTAAAATTCCTTAAAACTAACCAAATGAAATTATAATTCTATCATACTCTCAATCAACTTTTATAACACCCCTTTTGAAGAATGTGTTACATTAATACAATGATTGCACAGAAATCGACACAACAAAAGAAAGTTTAGTATAGAATCTGATTCAAAATTCAACTACCCAAGTCAAGAACAATGTAAATCATGAATTGAGTTGACTAATTTATTTTTTTAAAAAATAAATAAAATAAAAAAACTTGAATTGATTACTAGGAATTATATGACGATTTGTCACAAGTTCAGTCCACACTCCTCAATCTCATAAAAGGAAACAGACTAATTAATTCACATTTGCTAATTCAACTAAAAATTTTCCTCAATTAGTTCATATTGCCAAGGATGGATGATCAACTTACGTAATCCACCGGAGGGAGGGGGAGGTGGGCCGACTTTGATGGGCTTCGCCTCCGCAAGCACCACCTGAGCAAAGGACCCAGCAGCCAATCCAGCAGTGACAAGGCCCAACATAGCCCGACGGCTGGTGGCCTCGGGCTCAGCGGACCCTTGCTGGGCCCTGACAGTGAACCCGGGCCTGCTGACAGAAGCCCAGCTGCCGCCGGCGATGGTCAAGCGGGTCGAGACGCTTAGCTGAAGGCTGCCTTCCAACATGGCCTGGGACGAGCCATGTAGACCTGCCATTGAAGCCATAGCGTGTGCCATTTTCCTCACTCAGCCTCCTAGAAGCCTTCAGTTTTGAGCTTTCTTGCTAATTTCTCTCTCTGATTGGTTGCCAAGTGGGAAAATGTGGAAAATATATTTTTGGTGGCTACGTTGTTTTGGTTGTATGAGCTTGTGATGTAGAGTGATTTTGGGCAATTGCTTTATCTGCTAATTTTTCTACTTGGATAAGCCGGGATATGCCTCTTCCCAACCAGGACTCGACACGTGTATCTATAAGTTTGGGACTTGACAACTGGATATTGTTGCAGAGAGGGCTGTGGCTGGTCGACACGTGGGCTATCTGAGATTTTCCCCCTGTTTGGCATTGTGGTGGGAACCGTGGTTCCCACCACAAACTCAGTTATAAACAGTGTAAAGCTCTCACATGCTACAGTAACAATTTAAAAAATTGCTACAGTGTAAAGCTTTCACATGCTACAGTAAAAGTGGTTCCCATCACCGGTTCCCACCACCTTCCAAACACCCCCTTTGATTTTATATTATGTACGGTGGCTTTGAGAGGGGGAGGGCAAAGAGACATATAAAGATATAGAGGCATATATGTGTTTAGTTTTTTTAAAATTTTAATCTGTTGAGTATTAAGAATTTAAGTTTTTTGAGTTTTGATTTTTTTTTTTATGAAACTTGAATATCCTGTTACAGTAAAAACTGAAATTCTTTTTTCTATATTTGAAGGGAAAAATCATTTTTTCGTTTGATATTTAATTGAGATGATTCTTTTTTCATCATGTTCCTAATAAAAAGAGAAATAAATCAAGATCCATATTGCATATTTTTAAGATCATATTGTTACAGTAAAAACTGAAATTCTTTTTTCTATATTTGAAGGGAAAAATCATTTTTTCGTTTGATATTTAATTGAGATGATTCTTTTTTCATCATGTTCCTAATAAAAAGAGAAATAAATCAAGATTCATATTGCATATTTTTAAGATCATAAATATTAAGATTTTATTGGTTTTGTTAATAAATCAAAAACTATATTTACTACCTCATCAAATACAAATTTCAATTCTATTCCATACTTATATTAAAATTTAAATGCACATCTAAACGTCAATTCAGATAACAATTTAAATCACTAACTCAAATTCTAATTTAAATTACATAACTCAAATCAAATCACTAATTCAAATCTATTTATCAAACAGACTCTTAATGCCCCCTTTGACGAGAAGGAAAGAAAATAAGAGCATAAGAAAACTGTTCACATCCTTTAAACCCGGACCCATGTGCTGAACCCCGATCCGGCCCAAAACTCAAAAGGTCCAACGTCTTTTTCCAGGAGCGTTTAGAACGACCGCCAGACCGAAATTCAAATTTCTCTCACACGCACACACAACCACACACACACACCCTCTGTCTCTCTCAACTTCCCCCCGCCCCCCCTCTCTCTCCACTTCTCATACCCTAAATTCCATTTCACCTGCGAACAAGTTCGTTGGAGGACTCAGTTCTCACATTTCTCTTCAGCTTTCTCCTTTTTTCTTCACCGCGTCAGTTTTCAATATCGGAATCTACCACACACTATGCGACAATAATCCTCTAAAAATTCTCGATTCGATTTTAGAGGATTTGACTTCCAATGGCTTCTCGCAACCAGAATCGAGCCCCTCGGAGTCCCTCTGCTGTAAGCCCTAACTCTTCTTCTTTGCACATTGTGTTTTTTGAAATGAAGATGAAGTCGAAGTTCTGGGTCTTTGAATTCGTGTCTCGTATTGGGTCTTTGGGATTTTGTGATTTGGGTTCAAACGGAAATGAAATGTAGAGAAATTGGGAAATGAATTCTCTTTTTTTTTTTTTTGCTGGAATTTTGAATATGTGAATGTTGAACAATGCAGCACTCTCAGCTGTGATTTGGGTAAAATTTAGTTTATATAGTTAAAAGTTGCTTTCTAGGGTTTCGACAAATTGCGAAGTTGGGATTCTGTTGTGATGGATTTTAGTGTTACGGTGACTTGAAATGAAACGACTTTGATAGGTAGTAACATGCTTATTTTTGCTTCAATTTGTTTCTATAGAAAAAGGATGGCGTAGATGATGCTCCCTTCGACAAGCGTAGGAGGGTAGGAGCACAGAGAGTGCCAGGACAGACGGGCACTGGGCCTCGGAGGCAGCCCTTCTCATCAGTAAACAATAGACAGGATACTCCGGCTACTGCTGCTGATGCTAACAATAATGAGAATTTGGAGAGCGCGATTGTTGAATTCACAAAAGAAGAAGTTGAGGCACTGCTAAATGAGAAGTTGAAAGCAAGCAAATTTGATCACAAGGTTTATATCTTACTTACTTGTTTGTTGGTTAATTCTTCTGTACCTCCATTCAGTGCTCTGTTACAACTATTTTTGATTCTGTAATTTTGATGGAGCAGAAGAAAGCAGAACAATTGGCTGAGCACAATAAGAGATTTAAATTATGTATTAAATGGTTTCAACGAGTTGAGGAGAGTAGCCGTCTTGAGCAGGAAAAGCTTCGCAATGCATTGGAATGTAGTGAAAAGAAATGCAGTGATACTGGTAACTTCTCAATCTATATCATATCAATCTTTTTTGCTTCTCTAGAAAGGAATTTTATGTGACATAGATTCATCTGTATTATTGTAGAGTTGGAAATGAGGAACAAAATAGAGGAGATGAACCTTATTAGTATGGAGTTGCAGAGAACTATTGCTACCTTAGAAGAGAAATTAGCGAAGGAAGAGTCTGACAAGTTGGTATGTTTATCAGTTCAAGAATAGAGATAAATTATCTGATAATTGATATGTCCTGTTTGTTTCTCATCTGTTTATGTTCCCCTTTGTCTCGTTTGACTACTAGGACGCAATTAATTGTCATAGAAGAGAAAAGGAGGCAAGGGATGCTGCTGAAAAATTGCAAGCTTCTCTCTTAACTGCGCTTGAAAATGTAAAGCAAGAGAAATTAATTGCTGATCAGAGGGTAATATAAGTTTAGTGTTTTTTTTTTTTATATCTTCCTCATTTGTGTTTTTAAAGTCAGCATTTTTTTAAATTTTAATTTGCATTTGCATCTCTTGCTGAATGATTATTTATTTTTTGATCTGCAGGCTTCCACAAGTGAAGACATGTACAATCGATCCCAAGAGTACAACAAGAGTCTTCAACAGTACAGTAATAAGCTCCAAACAGATCTTGAAAGAACCAGTGAGTCTCTTAAACGCGTGGAGATGGAGAAACTGTCCATTGTGGAAAACCTTAGCACTTTAAGGGGTCACTATAAGGCATTGCAAGATCAGATGACTTCAATAAAGGTAAATCTCCTTTTGATATTCACTGACATTATCAATTTCATCTTCCCTTTCCAATTTTGCTGCTTATCACTGTCTCCTTATTGGTCATTTGCTTGGACCTGGTCCTTTGGTATTTATCACTACAAACCCCTAATTTTTGAAAGTGACTTATATGTTGTTTTGTGTATGGTTTGTTGCAGGCTTCCCAAGAAGAAGCCATAAAGCAAAAAGAATCATTGGTAAATGAACTGACATGCCTTCGTGGGGAACTGCAACAAGTAAGAGATGATCGTGATCACCGAGCTGCACAAGTGCAGGCTTTGACGGCTGAAGTAGAGAAACACAAGGAGGTTCATGGGAAGTCACATGCTGTATTAGATGACTTGACATTGAAAACAAATACATTGGAGGTTTGTTTTCATTTATGTCTGAATACATTCTTTCATTGGAACTTTTATAAAGCGAGCTAGTATGTCTTTTTCTCCAAGTAGTTTCATTGGATTTTTCCCCCCTTTTCCAGGAAGTATGTTCATCACAAAGGGAGCGGATACGTTTACTTCAGCATCAATTAGCTGCTGCAAATGAAAAATTAAAGGTAACACCTATGTTATACTTGGTTTTACTTTCTAGAAAAATGGGCTATTGGCACATCGAATATTCACGAAGATTAAAAAAAATGTGATTTGATTATTCGCTTCTTTCAGATGGCAGATTTATCAACTTCTGAAACAAGGACAGAATTTGAAGAGCAGAAACGAAAGATGCTTGAACTGCAAGATCGCCTTGCAGATACAGAGCTTCGGGTAGTTGAAGGAGAAAAGCTGAGAAAGAAGCTGCACAACACGATCCTGGTAATCTTTGTTAACTCTGTTCAATTTCAGAATGTTATAGTGTTATTAAACAGTTCGTAATTATAGGAGCTGAAAGGAAATATTCGAGTCTTCTGTCGTGTACGGCCTTTGTTGCCAGACGAGGGTGCTGCATCAGAAAACGCTGTTATTTCTTACCCTACTTCAACAGAAGCTCTTGGACGTGGTATTGATTTGCTACAAAGTGGTATGGACCTACTTTATTTTTTTTGCTCCAACTTTTCCCAAATTTTTTAGTGGTTTTATTTTGATATTTGTCTTTTTTTTTTTTTCTGGGTGGGGAAGCCTTTATATCTTGAGAACTTGAAAGAAGATTATCCTTAAATGTCAATCCACCTTATGTTTTGTCTGCAGGGCAGAAATATCCTTTTACATTTGACAAAGTATTCGATCATGAGGCATCTCAAGAAGATGTTTTTGTCGAAATATCACAGGTGGTACAGAGTGCACTTGATGGCTACAAGGTGACTTTCTTTTTCCCTTTGCTGGTTTGGCTATGAGATAAATCAGTTGCACTAGAATGTGATCTCGGTGAGGTTGCTTGGTACTTTTATCTGCCAGCTGATTGATTTTGAGGTGCATGATCAAGCATTTGTTCTGACTTCCAAGTGTTCAAAGACATCAATTATGTTTTATTGGATAATTTGGATTGGTTGTGCACTTATGTTTCAGTTGGCCATAGCTTGACATAAACATGGAGTTAATTTTACAGTTTTACAAAAAGAATACTGGTGGTTTGTCTTGTAGGTATGCATCTTTGCTTACGGTCAAACAGGTTCTGGTAAAACCTTTACCATGATGGGTAGACCAGAAGCCCCTGAGCAGAAAGGGCTAATACCACGATCTCTCGAACAAATATTCCAAACTAGTCAGTCTCTTCAATCCCAAGGCTGGAAATATAAGATGCAGGTAGTAAATATTGTTTTTCATCTGTTTTACATTTTCTGATCATGCTTCTTATTATTCCTTAAATTCCTTTTGAAGGCCTCGATGCTAGAGATATACAATGAGACAATTCGTGACTTGTTATCAACAAACCGATCAAGTAACATTGATATGACAAGGACTGAAAGTGGGGTTCCTGGAAAGCAGTATACAATTAAACATGATGCAAATGGAAACACTCATGTTTCCGATCTTACTATTGTTGATGTTTGCAGCCTAAAAGAGGTTTCTTCTCTTCTGCATCAGGCCGCACAGAGCAGGTATAAACAATAGAATCTTTCCACATAGTCTTATTCTTGCCTTTTGGCATTAGGAAGCTCCGCCTGGTTTGGCAGTCAACCATGCTTGTTTTTGTTTTGCTTTTCCCTTGCAAGTTCTGTTTTGCTTTTGAATAATGCTCTCTTTGGAGACGGGTACATACATGTTAAATTTCCAGAGTTAAAAATTTTCAAGCTCTATATCATCTACGTTTGATTGTGTCACACATTTAGATGAAGATAGAGTATGGATTTTTATCATTTGACGTCAATTGATGAAAATCATTTGATTATCAGATCTCGATTGTCAACCTCATTTTTTTTTTTCCAATTTGGAATATCAGGTCTGTTGGCAGGACACAAATGAATGAGCAGTCATCGAGGAGTCATTTCGTTTTCACGCTGCGCATTTCCGGTGTAAATGAGGTTTGTTCTGCTGCTATGTTGCAGTGACATTTGTGCACTTACTTTTCTACTTTGCTCGTTTTGTTTTGAAGTATGAATATGTAATAACGTGTTATGCTTTGGTAGGGTACTGAACAACAAGTTCAAGGGGTCTTAAACCTCATTGATCTTGCTGGAAGTGAGCGGCTCTCCAGGAGTGGTGCAACCGGAGACCGTTTAAAGGAAACTCAGGTAGTTACTCGAAATTCTTATTTTTGGTCCTTTTGGTATTTGTCCTCAGGATATGTTTGGCTAATCATTTCTTAAATTTCAGGCTATCAACAAAAGTTTGGCATGTTTGAGTGACGTTATATTTGCTCTAGCGAAAAAGGAGGACCATGTTCCTTTTAGGAACTCAAAGCTGACATATCTTCTTCAGGTATAGTCAGTTTATTTTCTTTCTTTTCTTTGCTAACAAAGCAGGATCAGTTTTATGTTAAAGGTTTAGATTTCTCTTCCATCGATGTGTTAAACTAAACTCGCTACTATAGGATTGTCTTCGTGCTAACTATTGATTTCAATATGTGGCAGCCTTGTCTGGGGGGAGATTCCAAGACATTGATGTTTGTAAATTTATCTCCCGATCCTTCTTCAGTTGGCGAATCCCTCTGTTCACTTCGGTTTGCAGCGAGGGTCAATGCCTGTGAAATTGGGATTCCGCGTCGACAAACAAGTATGCGGATCACAGACTCCCGCTTGAGCTGTGGATGAAATGTAACAGAGCGCTGTTATCTGTATCTGTCGTTAGGGTTTTGAGTCCATTGTTTGTAGATACTCTATTTTTAAGTTACTAATTTGTACCTGTAACATTAGCTTAGTACGTGTAAACATTATCCTGATATTTGGAATTGCCTGAGATTCCCTTATCAGTATAAACTCATTATTCCTATTAACAATCATTTAATTTCAGATTTCATTGCGGATGTGCACGCTATAAAGGTCTTGGGAGACATCAATAACTTAGTGACTACATGCTTGGAAATTCTCCAAAATTTCAGATGATTCAATCTTTATTGCACAAATAAATGCGTCAGTACCCTCTTAAAGTTTTGCAACTTTTTGTTTTTGGGTTTCTTTTGGGTTTTTTCTTTTTCCTTTTTTTTTCCTTGTTCTGCCTCCCCCTTTTTTTTACTCACATTCTACGCTTATCTTTTTAGGCTTCGTGGGGTCTTTTTCATATCCTAAGTTGGTAGAAGCGGTCTCATGAAGCTTTATTCTCTGAAGAAACATGAGGCTTTATCATTCAAAACCCAAAATTTTAAGAACAGAAATGTTATATTCACTACGTTTAGGATCGCAAAAGTGATATTTTTATGCTTATTTAGTTGAGAAAAACAATGTTATATTAAACGCATAACTATAATTTGCACTCTAATAATAAAAAAAGACATGATCATGAGTTAAAAGATCGATACAACAAGTCGATCGATGGTTGAGATTGTTCGATTACAGTGGCCATATTACATAAAAAAATAAACAAATTGGCTGAAAGTGTTGGAAGTAAAATATTTTTGTTCGAGGAGAGTATCCGTAATAAACAATCGGTGGGCGTTGCGTCCGCTATGGACATTTGTTAAATGTAACCTACAAAACAAGAAATTATTAAAAAAATCTGAAAATAGAACGAAAATCCCATTTGTACAGACCAGAGAAGGCAGGTGGGGTCCAAACTCCATGGTCCACGTCATTCATGATTATCCGTTTAATCTTTAGTCGTTGTAGAGGAGGAAAACAAGAAAAAAGATACCAGTGGCACCCCATCTAGAAACTGGGTAGGCAGAAGCAAATAAAAGCATTCCTGCAAACAAAAAAAAAATAAAAAAACCAAAAAAATAAGAAGACGAGGAGGAAGAAATGGAAGTCCAAGAAGAACAGCGAAGTAAGGCCAGAGTGGTAAAGGTTGATTCTTTGGAGTCTTGGGACCTCTTTCTAACCCAGGCCAACAATCAAGGCAGTCCTGTGAGTTTTTTTTTTTAAAGATTTATTGGGATATCTTTTTATTTACTTATTTGTTGTGATCTTTCTGTAAGGTGTATGATCAATGAATACGACCTTCTAAAGCTTCCATCTTCTGATTTGGTGTCATTACTTCCAATTTTTCCCTACTGGGTTTTATTTTCTCTCTTTTTCTCATGGAAGATGTAATAATATGATACTTTTTTTTTTTCCTTTGTGTGTGTGTGGGAGTAATCCTATTTGCTTGCGTTGAATTACTTTCATCAATTGAAATTTTTTTGCTGAAATTTCTTAACAATTAGATTTGGGGGATTTATTTTGTGTTGGTGGGATTGGATTTGGTGTGTAGATTGTTGTTCACTTCACTGCTTCTTGGTGTATGCCTTCAGTGGCTATGAACCCAATTTTTGAGGAATTGGCCTCAAACTACCCAGATGTCCTGTTTCTTGTGGTAGACGTTGATGAGCTCCAGGTAATTTTTTTAGTTTCTCTAACAAAGGAAAAAGAAAAAAAAAGAATGCTTATTTTATTTGTATCATGTGACAAAGGCTTTGAAGAAAGAGGTCTGTTCTGGTGCACTATGTAAAACAGCTATAGATTTAGGATGGTTGTATATTAGTGCACATGTTGAATGTATAATTTTAGTTATTTTATATGGGTGTTTGCTTTTCTATCTTTCCTTATTTCTATTAATTTATTTGTTTATCTTTGTTGTTGGAGATGTGGTCTTATCGGTACAGTAATAGTTCTGACATTTAAGATATTTTTTTGTTTATATCTCGTTACTCGCTGAAAGATATATTGAATAGTAATGTGTAGGCTGGCATTTGTTACACTATTCAATTTGAAGATTATGCTAGCCGTATGTTCTATTATTTTTTTTTCTCCCCAAAACCGTGATGGAATGTATTGGTGGAAGGGTTGAAAAAAAAGTAAAGGAATAAGAACGAGTGTCCGCAATTAAAAAGGTTTACTTGTATATTTGAAAGCAAAATGAAAAATCTATTTTCTCTTTCTATTATTAAAATATACTTAATAAAAAGTGGAATGAGACGGAAGTAATCGTTGGGTGTTATTTACAGAACTTATAAAGGATATGCACGTAAATTTGACATTCATTTTCATTATTTGGGAAGCGATACTACAGGGTGGTAGGAGTGACATTCTTTTTACCATTCCCTTTAAAAAAAAAAAAAAAAAATTTGTGAGGGGCTTACAGTTAATTTTGCAAATAAACTCATGATCTGATAGGAAAGGGAAACACTTCTCTTTGCCTTTACTTCTCATATGAAATAAGCACGCCCTTTAAGGTGATTCTTCAAGAGATGTTGAATGGGGGAGGGGGGAGTCATTTCCTATAGCTAGACAGCGTTGTAGGAAGTGATAGACAATTGCACTTGGGTTTTTTTTTTTTTTTGAAATTTTTTCCATGACAGGGCAGTTAACGTTACATGGATTAGGTAAGGATGTTGAATCTGGGTACATGTACAAAATCATGAGATTTGTCATTTTCAAAGTTTTTCCATTTGTATGGATGTTTAGAATGAAGAATCCTTGAAAATTTTCCAAAGGAATTCATAAGCACGTGTGGTTCAGACATACCTTTCAGTTTCAGTTGATTCTTCTCCCAACAAGTGAGCAACTTTTCAAGCAAATTTTGGGCCATGGGTTCAATTCTTCTTCTTGTGAAATTTTCCTTACTAGATACTTCAATAAGTCCAGCTAGGCACTGTAATCATTGGATTGAGATGAGTGTCTGAAACTCAAAAGTACTTAAATTCAAAACTAAAAAATTGATTTAATGTGAATGTGCACTGTATTTTTTGTTTTGTTAGGAAGTGGCGTCTAGAATGGGCGTAAAGGCTATGCCAACTTTTTTGCTGATGAAGAATGGAGCTCAAGAAGACAAGCTTGTGGGTGCCAATCCAGAGGAGATAAAGAAAAGGATAGATGGCTTTATTCAGTCCATTCGTATAGAAGTTGCGTAGTTTTCCATGTATTATACGTGTCATACGTTTTCAACTTGTAAAAAAAGAAAAAAAAATGGAATAAGTGGTGTTATGCATATAAGTTTAGGATATTTGGATGCCAAGTTGGTTACATGTGTGTGGTTTCACGTTTTCAATTTCAGATTTGGATTGCTATTTTGCTCTCCTCTTTGTGCCATTTCCAAAAATGTATTCTAAGTATGGCTGGCATAGATAATGCATGTGCTTGCAGTTTGGGATTGTTGTCTCGAACTTCCCATCCCCGGCCAATACTATCTTACCATATTTACGAAAGAAATTTTGAACCATTTGTATAGTCAAAACAAAAATAAAATATGTACATTGAAGTCATTAAATGACGTTCAAATACAAACGTATGAAGAGAAAATGAAACAGTCAAGCTGTTGAAAGTTTGATTTTGTAAAAGCTTTATTAGACATGTAATTGCTATAAATAAGTTTGAAACTCAAAAATTGTCACTAGCATTCATGGGGCTTGATGGTAATGGAGATGCTTTGTTTCGTAGTATGTGAATGGTTTGATTTTCATTGAATGCCTTGTGTAGTTCTTTTCAGCATAACACATAATAAATGTTATTTGGTGGGTTCAGAGCACACATTAATGGGGTTGTACGATGTTCAAGTTATACGAGGTTTCAAAAAGCGTTGAAAACTATGCACACATCTGAAAGTAACTCTTGACATTTTCAGAGCAAGTAGCATAGTGGTGAGCTAGTGCAGAAGTGTTCTCTAAATGAACTAGTGCATAGTAAGGTGTCGATTGGTCCAGTTTAACTGAACACTCCGGCCCCCATGACTGGTCGGTTGTTGACGTGGCACCGATCTTATTGGTTTTTAGCGGTCGGTTTTTATGAACAATTCTAACTTACAACCTAAAATTCGCATAATTTATCAAACACAAAAATTAACAAAAGATATGAGTTTTATATGACAATGGTTGACTCTGAATTTCCTTTCTATAATGGCATACTACTTGCAATAATAATTAATGAACAGTCGTTTATCATAGGCTTTAGAGGGCCTTCAAATATGTTGGAGAATACTTCTACCAACAATTGAAACTTATCAAAGACAACGACGTATAGAAACGACAACGCTTCGGAGCAAAGCCGTGTGACCCACGGCGAATGTGATGCTTACAATTTACGTCGCGTGGTTAATTCCATTGGGATACTGAGAAAATAAAAGGAAAAAAAAAGAAAAAAAGGAAGAGGTTGTCACTTGGAGGAAAGGGCACTTGGATTTTTTGTTTTTTTGGGGTTGGGATTTTGGGACGATGTCGACATCTTTACGTCATTATTTGGCGAATGATTTGTTGGAATGCGCTCATTTTACCCTTTGCGGATTTCATTCAGACAATTAAAATTCAGTCATGTACGTAATCAAGCTTGTTTGTGAAAACTTTATTTGATCGTATATTTCTCAAAATTACGCTATTATTATTATTAGAGAATTTGCACCGAATTGTAGATTTTGTAAGTTTATTAGTAAATAATGTCAGATGTTTTAAAAATATAAAAAATAGCATATTTTAATAAATCGGTATTCTAAAAAAATAAAAACCCAAAAATACCCCCTCAATCAAAATAGTGTATTTTTTTTACCTCTCTTAACCCACGTCTCTCTTCCTAATTCTCTCTCCTCTATTATCCCTTCCTCTCTCCTTCATAATCGACAGATCGCTAGCATTGATCTCGTCCGATCATCACTCACCCTTTCTCTTCTCTCTCCGATCACCTATCTATCATTCCGCTGGAGTTTTGACGGCGCACGTTTCCAGCATTGTCAATCGATGGTGGCAACCGTTCAATGAACACAGGCCGGATTTTCATCTCCAATGCCTCTCTTCTCTCTATGCCCATGTCTTTCTCCTTCGGCTTCTCCAATCTCTCTTCCTCACCAGAGTCGTTGCGCTGAGCTTACGACAAAGAAAGAGTCCGATATGCCACAGTGACGAAGCAAGCTCTGATCTGCGGTGCCGACCTCTAATCTACCATGGTGACCCCTGATCTGCCATACCGATCTCTGATCTGCTACGGTGACGATGTAACGGCCGAAAAAATCTAGTAATCAATAAGCAAAATTAATTAAGGATTTTTTTGCACAACCACATCGTTAGGTTCATATGAAAGTGTAGGCTTAGAACTTATAAGTTCAAGTTTCTGTAAGAACTACGAGAAGTTATAAAAATTCAGTTCAAGGTTAGAAACCTTCTATTACGATTGGAAAATTCACAAGTTCAATCACGATTTAACCATGATTTATAATCATGAATTTTTCTAATTAATGCACATTTAGAAGTTCTTAATAACTATAAGATTTTAGTAATAGATAATGTTATGAATGCACAATTTTGTGCTCTTTGTATGAAATATATCACAAATATGATGTTATGATGGTATGCTTGGATGATTAAAAATAATTACTCAGTGTACTAAACCAAGATTTTATAATCCAATATTTTTATGTATGAGCCAAAATAGTGGCCTTTATAAGGATCTCAATTAGAATATTTAAATTAAGATTAATTGATAAAGAGGAATTTCCAACTCAATATGATTATTTGGAATTACTATATGATGTCAATTTAATAAGAGGGACCTAGATCATGATCAATAGCTCAACATCATAATTCAAGAATGGTGAGCATAAAGCCTATGTATATAAGATCTATCTCGATTTTTATGAGATCACAAGACATGACAAGGATTTTCTAAGTTATAAGAATTATTACAATAATTCACGATATCCTATATGTTCATAGTTAGTTATTTACAAATGAAAATAACTCTGTGAAATAATAATAATAATAATAATATTATTATTATTATTATAAAAAAGTTAATGGAGTCCGCAAGCATTGCATGAGCTTTAAAGGCAATGAAATATCATGAATGGATTAGTTTCAAATCCATATTGTGGTTAAGGAAAGTTCAAAAGCATCTATCAATTGGATGTGGAGCCAAAAACGGCTTTTTACGATAAACAGTTTGGGTTTTACCCATAAAACATTAATTTTGCTAAGTTTAGGATTTGAGTTAAATTAACTTATAGATAGTCAATTTAATTTACAAAAAATTTTAAATCAATTTAATTTACAAGAAATTTTATAAATTTTAACTAGTATTTTTATGATAAAATTAGAAGTTTATATTATGAAAATTGTAATGAAAAATATATGTTTTATTTATTTGTTAACATTTTAAAGTTTTAGAATTTACGAAGTATTATTTGATAAAGAAATCGAATTTTAAGTTTTGATCAAAATTTAGAATACAAAATATTATTTAAAAAAATATATATGGTGAAATTAGTAAATCATTGATTTTGAAGACAGAAGTGTCAAAGTTTATCACTTTAAAATAAAATCATGAAATTCATAAAGTATTGATAAATTCATAAAAATGATTTTACGATAGTATGAAGTTTTAGTAAGATAATAATACACTAAGAAAATTATAATTTATTTAACTATTTTTGGAAAGACCAAGAATATTACAGTTTTTAAGTGTGGCTATGTTTACAAAAACTTCAAAGTTACAAATCAAATTTGATCAACCAGACATGACACGAATTATACTGAAAAGACCTATAGCAATGGCCATATATACATGTAAAAAAAAAATCCCCCCAACAAATAAAAAATCAGATTCTCTCTTTATCCCCTTTCTCCTCCAACTCTGGTTAAGATTCCAACCTACGTTTTTGACACCTCTTGCACCAATGGGTAGATCATGATGAGCTAAGTCCGATGACCTATCGTGCTAATCACGACTTCGTCAGAACAACCCATACACGCCAGTTGAAATCGCAAAAAACTTGTTGTTTTTCTAGCATTATTTCTTCGTTGTCCAAGCACCAATTGACACGATTTTGGTGTCCATGAATTTAGATCGACAAGATGAAGAAGATAATATCGGCCTTGACCCTCAATTTTAGCCAGATCAACTCGATAGAGTTACTTGTCTTTAGTTGTCGCCCTACCATTAAACCTACCATCTTTGATGGCGATAATGGGCACTGCTAGTGCCAAAAGAACTAGAAGATCATGATGAGGAAAAACCCTTGAATAATTTCCCCAATTGATGGCCTTTCACCAGAATATGATAACATCGTCGACGTTTGCCATGTGAGGTATGGATCTCGACATTCTCGACATAATCGTGTCAAATTGACAGTGTAAAATTACTCAGAGGAGCGTGTCGAACACTTTGCTCCTCTCAATTCCATGAAAACAACCGCCAGTGGCGAGAACCATGAATGCCACCGTGGGTTGCCATAAGCTGCTTTAATTCCATCATTTTTGGCAGTGTTGAGGAGTGCCATTGGAGGGGAAATACTCAGAATCCAACAAGGAACATAAACCTTCGATCAAATTCAAGTTTTTATCACCAAAAATTGAAGATCAAAGTTCCTTTCTCAACATTAATGACGAGCATTCAATCTACACAGATAAAAGATGATATGGAGAAATTAACCACGTTGTCAAGCTCAAAAGGTTGAAAAATGGAGGGAGCTAAAGTTTCAGCACCAGCTGGAGACTAGAGCCGCCCCAGGCATTGTCGTAGGTGGCTGGTTTCTGACGAGTGTTGAGTTTTATAATCTTGACCTCCGATGAGTAATTTGAGACCACCTCTTGACTTATTTCAATGTCCCGAACGCGATAGTGGCCTTTGTTCGAGCTAATTCTACTTTGTTGAAAATCATCTGGTACTAACTACATGCAGATGAGGCAACATGGACTTGAGTAACAAAGTCTATAATGACGTTTTAAGTAATTATAAATCTCCAAGAAATATTTTTAGCCATCCACATTCTTTCTAGGACCATTATCGAGGAGGCTGCTTGGACTGTAGAACAAGCGAGATACAATTGAATCTGCTTAGCTTGGAATCTAGGTAAATAGGAATCTCACCTATAGTATGAACAGTTTCACAATAAATTGTCTTACATATTTCATAAAAAATTATGAATTGCATGTTCAGTGTTATGTTATGCTATGTTATGCATGATATGTTGTATTATGTTAAGTCATGTCATGATATGCTATTTATGAGTATGATATGTTAAGTTTAAATCATGCCATTTATTGTTATATTATGATCATGTCATGTGCAGTAAGTGAGATATATTGTATTAAATTATACTTCTTGCTCACCTTTAGCTAAACATTTTTATGATTTATGAATTATGATTTCGTGATGTTATGCAGTAACATATCATACTGCATATACACAATAAGTCAAGTGAAATAAATAAGAAAAGATAAGTTGAGGGTGTCATACCAACCTCTCGACTTACGGAGATGTATTAATTCCAGTTCAATTTAAGATCTCAGAGTCATTAGGGACCTCGCGACCCTAAACTTTCGAGTATTGTGCGCAACACGAATACCCAGGCCCATTTAGTAAAATAAGTTAAAGCTTTAATAATTAAGCACAAAACAAGTAGATAAGCATGCATAAAATATTCATGCATGTTTTCATGTTCAAATATGTTTTGCGAGTCTAATTTTCTACTTGCTAAGCAAAAGCTCATTTTAGTGTTTTCATGCTGTAGGTAAAGAATCGGTCAGTAACATTTGATGGACAGTGAATAGTAGAGATAAGAATGGATACCGCTTGTGCAAAAGTAATATATTTCTACATTTTAAGTTTATGAAACTTTATGTATTTTAGTTTACAAAATTTTATGCATTTTTAATTTACAAAATTTTGTGCATGTTATTTTACGAAATTATGTATGTATTAATAAGTAAATAAAAAGATGTAAGTATGGTTTAGATACAAGGTTGTAGTCATACAATGCTATTTAGAAAAGTTTTAATGTTTAAAATGTTGCATAAAAAATTGCAACAAATATACGAAAATTTCTAGTAAGAAGTTTTAATGAAAATTAATTTTAGAAATGTTTCTAAAAGTTTATTTCAAGTTAAGAAAAATTTCTGGATAATTATGTTTATGTTAATAAGCAAATGTTTGATTTAGAGATGTATTAATTTTGAAATGTTTCTTAATTTAAATTAAGGAATGTTTTAAAAGTAATAGTTTTAAACAATTATGAAATGTTTTAAATAATTATCTTTACATTTAAAAGAATAGATTTATGAAATTATTATCATTACGTTAAGGAAATTATTATTATTATTATTATTATTATTATTATTATTATGTTAGATTAAAAATATTAAGTCTTTAGGAATAATTATTATTTCTTCAAAAGAATTATTTTAAGAAATAATAATTATTATGTTGTTCAGAAAAAAATATTTCACCAATTTAAGTACTCTATGTTAAAGTATGTTTAAGTTCATGTTATGTAATTAAGTAACGACCATATAAAAAGGATCATTATAGACGAAGATGATCTCTAATCTTCCATGGCGATGTCCAACCTCCGATCTGAATATTATTATTAATGACAATCTCGTGGTTGCGTTGCTGTTTCTTTTCGTCATCAAGGAGGTTGGCTTTGAGGAGGGAAGTTGTTTGCTCAAGTTTCTTTAGGTTGTGTTCTCATGCCACTTGCCAAGCAATTATCTTCATAAGCAAAGGAGCCAAGCTTCTCCAAGGTAGTTCTTGCTAGTCCAAATCATATCCATAAATTAACCATTATTTTACCTTTAAGATTGGTGGCCCCATATAGATTTGTGTGTTCTCCATAAAATAATTCTAAATTCGCGTCACAAAATAAATACACGATCCAAAAAAAAAAAAAAATTATCAGCGAGCTAGTCCTAAAGAGTAAGTGTAGTGATTGAGGCATTTTCCATTCTCGTAATACAGTAAGGAATACAAATACAAATATAAGAATTGATTAGCACGGTAGAAGTTTCACGATAGCTAGTTTGTTAAATTCTTATAAAATTACAAGGTAACTTTTTTTTTTTCTTCCATTTTATGTTCCCTATGTCTAATGGAAGAGCCTCATGTAAAAGACTTTTGAAAGTTTCCTAAAAAAGCTTGGAGGTTGTCGGCTTTTCTTATTCAACAGTTGTAATTAGGCAATAACTAACGGGAAGGCCCCTTACTAACACCGTCAATCTTGTTTGGTTTTAATAGCTAACGTATCATATTTTGAATATAAGTGTCAAGATTTTATTGAAGAGACAACAATTCAGATAGCAAACCGGACAACAGATCTGGACTGGCGTATAACATAGTGATTTTAAGAAGCGAGCAATATAATATAATATTCTTTCCTTTTCAATGGGCCAGTCTAGTTCTTACATGGCTTCATAACTATATATATATATATAGTTCCTTTTTCAATGGAGAAACTTGTTCTAGCTCTGGTAAATGCACGAAAACGCCTGTGGCATTATTTCATCTCATTCTATCATCATCTTGATAAATCAACCCATCAAAGCAGTTTTTGCAAAGCCTGACATGTAGGGAAAGCCCGATCTTGCGGTATGGGCGGCAAGTTTCAACCTTGAATAGCAACGAAAGGTCTGGCACAGGTCTATTTCCTAGTGGAAATTCAATCTTTCCAAGAACTATCTATAGCCGCTGAGCCGTCCATAGAGGAAAACAAACCTAGGACTCTTTACATTGTTGGTGCTTTAAATGTCAAAGACGCTGGAATTGATATTGTTCTCCATGCACGGTCGAGTATTGTGCTAGAGGTAGTTGTTAAGTTGAACTTTACCACGATCAACAATGTTGCAGAGGACAAAACGTTGATATTTGGCCTCGAGATGGCCCAGAAGCTTGACGTTAAACATATCCATGTTCATAGTGATTTGCACATGATTGTTAAACGGTTGAATGGTCAATACATGGCTCGAGATGAGAAGATGGCTACGTACCAAAACAAGGGTTATCTGCTACTCAACAGCTTTAGCCAATTTATGGGCACCCAAGTACCCCGAGAGCTTAATAGTATAGCAGACGAATTAGCTCAAGCAGCCTAAGCTTTTGAAGATTTCATAACGAAAAAACCTTCCCTGGGTGCATTGGAAGAGCCCTCTGTCACTTTTACCTCGCTCTTCTAATAAAAAGTCTTGGATGTCGAAATTGTCAAATAATGCTAGATAGACCCTATTATCGAATTTTTACGAGACGAAATTGTGCCAAATAATAAGACCGACGCCTGAAACCTAAAGTTTGCTTTAGTTTAAAATATTTTTTAAGACCGATTTACGTGCAAATTGAATCTAACTTGAAATCTTTTTAAATGCCAAGGTTGAAGTCTACATAATTTTGTTTGATCAATGGGATGCTTTGCAAAGACTCCCGCCTTGGCTTAATTTCAGTGAGCTCCTCAGATGTGATTTGCTTTGTCTTGATTAGTTCCCCAAGTTCAAGAACCTACCAACCACCAATTGCATTTTTTGACTAACTTTTTGGCAATATGGTTCTCATGAACAGTGTAACGCTCTCATATGCTATAGTAAAAGTGGTATTAACCAACAGATTCCGCCACCCTTCCAAAATCTTATAGCAATTATGATGTACAATAAAATTACAAATTTTTTCCCATTGGGTTTACATGAAATGTGATGTTTAACCTTAATAAATCAGAAATATAACTCCTTTGACCGCCAATTTCCTAAATTTCAACCCCCGCAAGAGAAGGAAACAGAAAAACTCAGAAATTTAATTTTATGGGCTTCAGCAGTGCATTTTTCTGAATATTAAATTTGTCAAAAACACATCAAAATAAATAACTAAACAAAGACCCTACCAGTAAAGTACTTTTTTTCATACCCTACCGTAAACTTCTCCAATTTTATGATTTTGTCAATTAAAAGGTGTTAGAATGAGGAGAGCGTGTATTGTAACTATTGGCAATGCTTCAAAATTCACTTGAACTAGGATTTTGTATTTTTTTTTCCGAATATAAACAACTACTATCTTGCACTCATGTGGGCAATATCTTCTTCCTTACTGTATTACTAGAATGGAATCAGATTGATGGAGGGGAAAGGCACAAATATTTTCACATTGAATAAAACATATAGCTAGTGGCTGCGTGCTAAATTACGATCGGTTATGCTTTATTATGTCTTAACCTTTTTACTTTATGCTCCACTATACATAATATCAGTTGTTTTGGTTGAATATAATGTCGGTGGTTCTTGACAAGAAAATTTCAAATGTTGTCTTTTTTAGTGCTTTTCATGGTTTTTTATGGAGAAAAGATAACTAAAAAAAGTTTAAACAATTTTTTTCTATATTTTTAAATTTTTAGTTGTTATTTTACACTGTAATTTTTATGTATCTTTTGTGGTTGTATTTCCTGGTTAATATGATATTAACCAATAAATATAGTATTTTTGGTGACATCATTAGTGCCAATGAATTTTTATATTTATACAGTAAATATTGTATTTACAAGTAAATATTGTATTTAGAGGCAAATACTGTATTTACCAGTTACCGACGGTCTGACGAAGTCATCGATGAATTTTTGTATTTACCAGCCGTCGTCAGTTCGACAAAATCGTCGGTGAATTTTTATATTTATAGGTAAATATTGTATTTCTTAGTCACCGATGGTCTAGTGAAGTCATTGATGAATTTTTATATCTACATGGTAAATACGGTAATTTCTGGTAAATATTGTATCTACTGGTAAATACTGTATTTGCTAGCCACCCATGATTCGACGAAGTCGCTGATAAATTTTTGTTTTTACAAGTAAATTTTGTATTTCTTGGTAGCCAGTGGTTCGACGAATTCATCGGTGAATTTTTATATTTACACTATAGATAAGGTATTTTTCCGGTAAACATTATATTTCCTAGCCGCCGTTGGTTTGACAAAGTCGTCGGTGAATTTTTGTATTTATCGTGTAAACATAGTATTTACAGATAAATATTGTATGTCATGGTTGCCGATGGTTTGGCGAAGTCGCTGGTGAATTTTTGTATTTATATGATAAATATTGTATTTCTCGGCCGCCAATGGTCCAATGAATTCACCAGTGAATTTTTATATTTACATGAAAAATATGATATTTTTCGGTAAATATTGTATTTTTAAGCTGTTGGCGGTGCTGGTGAGGGAGGAGGGTGAGAGATATAGAGGATAAAGAGGTGGGTGTATTTTGAGGTTTTTGTTCTTAATTGTTCATGAGATATTACTCATGATATGATATTTACTACACATTTCGAAATTATATGACATTATCTACGAAGGTTTAGCCTAAATATACTATTTTTCTTTTTGCCCATCATCATCATCATTATTATTATTTTCATTATTTTTTAAGATTTGACCTTTAGAATTGATGTTCCTCTGTTTGGTTTGCTGGTTCGAATTGTGTTAATTTGAACTTTATTGGTTTGAACATAAAAATCTGAATTCCATAGTTTAAACAGTAATTTGAATTGGCGTTTGGATGTGCAGTTAAAATGTTAATTTAAACAGAATATCTAATCTGAATTTGTGTTTGGATGAGTATTGATAACTCTAGTTTGAAGCATGAAAAATTATTTAATTAAAGAATGAACATTAAATATATAAAAAGAAGTTATTTAATTAAAAATAATATTAAATAATAGCGTTAAATTATAAATATAAATATATAGGAGTGAAATCACTATTTAATATTAATTTAAAATGTTGAAATGGAGGAGGGGTTTGAATTTTAAGTTGGACAATTCACTCCAGTTTGAACTATCAGTTTAGTTTGAATTAAATGCTTTATCAAACACCAATTCAAACTGTAATGGCTGTTTAAACTGAGCCAAACTGGACTAAACTAGTGAAATAAACACGACCATTATGCCGAGGCATGATCTATAAGGACACACTCCAAATAAGGTGGGTTTGAGTATAAAGTCCGTCCTCGAGTTGAGCGTGGGCTGTCCTCCCTCAATATACATATTTGAAGAATACATATTGTTTATTTTTTTCAAAATTTATTTATTTTTAATCTAAATTTTAATTTGTTTTCTATAGATTTATTTTTTTTCAAAATATATTTATTATTATTCTAAATTTTAATTTTTTTTCTATAGATTTTGTAAATATTTAGTTTATTTTATGAAATAAATTAAACTTGAACCAAAGTTAGGATGAAGAATTTTAATTTACTATTTTGTTTATAATCATTGAAATTATCATAATTAAATTTCATGGTGGGGATTGACACGGGTATGATAAAGGCCCCTCCAAGGCTTCGACAAAGGTTTCTCGACGTTGTCCTTGCTTCTCTTTAGGAGAACTCTTATGGTGCAAGGAGAAAAATGTAATGACAAAGAAAATCCTAGAATTAAATAATGTAATTTACATATTTAAATCAAGGATTTTCTTGGAAATATCATGTAAGAAATTTTGTGACTGTAGGATTTATGGAATTAACATTAATAGTTCAAAAAATTCTATACAAAATTATAAAGATTAAATTTTTAACTTTCGTGATTTAATAATTCGATTGATAAATTCTATCGCGAGTTAAAGCGGAAGAAATTTCAATCCATAAATAACTTGAGAAATTTAATTACAAGAATTTTCAAGTGTAGTACGAAGTGAGCAGCGTGTTGGGAAACACTCTAATGCTCAACAAGTCCTTAATTGCGAATCACTTTAAAATCAGAGTTACACGAGTAGTAATTTTGGCAAAAAATGCTACACAAGCTCAGAAATTGACACTATCAATAAACTACATCATTACCGAATCCAAAAGTAGACAAAGCCAAGTAAAGATTTTTATTTAGTCTATAATTAATTTTAAGACTAAACACAATCAAAAATCGGTATGCGATTAAAACCTATATTGATATTGGTTCATACCGTGTTTAGCGTTCAACTATATTCAAAAAAATGGGAAAGGACCCAACAGATCCTAAAATCTCCTATTAGTTAAGTAGTCTTCTCTCAGCAGTACAAAACATGTCTATTTAGTGGAAATCTTTAGAGATGAGATCACAAAAGAGGGATTTAACCATGACTAGAGCTTGATTTCATGTTCGTCCTTGAATTATTTATGAGACAAAAACCACACCTTCCTCCTTTAACCCATTGGCACCATACTTAGTGAGCATTAAGCCAATTTTTAAGTCTATCAAAGTCACTTAGAGCTTAATTAATCATGAGTTAGGTGGGGCAATTAGATTAAGCCATGGTCTATATATAATTGTACCATCAAAGACCATATTTTCTCCTCCATTTTCTCCCAAATCTAAACACTTCCTAGGAGTGTCTCCAAAAAAATTTTCTTCATAAGTTTCCTCCCAATCTCTCCCATTCAAGACCAAATCAAGCTCAAAGTTTCACGAAGAAGCTTTCCTCTTCTTCTCCACCTTCCAAAACAGGGCCTAATACAACTTCCCCAAGAAAAATTTTCTCCTATTTTTCTTAATAAAGGACCGGTTTTTCCTCTACACAAGTCTTTAAAAAAAAAAAAAAATCCCCGCCTTTCACCCTAAGATCACTCATCAAAATACAAGAAGAAGGAGAACAAGCAAGGCATAGAGGAAGGAGAAAGTTGGAATTTTCATAGTGAACTTCAAGGGTAAATTCCAATCCTTCTTCCTTTATTTACTTAGACAAACCAAGATTAGATTTTTATAGAGAAAGTTTGTGTTTTAGTGCTTTTAACAAGAAGAAGGAAGGAGGAAAAGGTCCAAGTTTGGTCATCAAGGGTAAGATCCTATGCCTTTTTCTCACATTTTCTAGCTGATTGGGTAAGGAAATTTTGTAATTATTATTTATATGTTGACTAGTTTAGCTATGTATGTATGTATTAGTGATAAGTTAGTAGATGCATGTTAGGTTTATGTTTTTACAAGTTCTGGTTTGTGGAAAAATTTTCCACAAACTTTGAACGCATAAACGAAAGCATTAGAGTCAATCTTTAAATCTTTTCCGAGAATGGAATTTTTAGTTTTTGACATTTTGAGCAAAACTTTGTAACTAAGCAAAAACATAGTTTTGACTTTAAATAGGGTTTCCAAGCAGTTTTTACAAATTGCACAAAACAGTTTTGAAACTCCCTAAAAACTGTCCAAATCAATTTTGGAAAAGGGCTGCCATTATTTTGGTTATTTTGGGCCATCTTGGGTCCGAAATTCATGTTTTCTCGATAAAAGTTTTAGATTTTGACTAGACGGACAACTTTCATGAAGAAACTTTTTCAAAAATTTGCTCATAAGATATAGTTATGGATAGTTTGCCAAAACTATACGAAAACTGTATTTATAGGCTGAAGTTGTTTTTAAAGTTTTGGCCCATTTCGAGGCCGAACTGTAATTTTCACTGACCATGAAAATTTTAGTCTTTGATGAAAAAAAAAACTTTCGTGAATAAAGTTTTATAAAAATTTGTCTCTAAAATAGACTTTGAAATTAATTAATAAAAATCGTCAAACTTTTTAATCGGTAAAGTTTGGAAAATATTTTTTGGGAAACGAATGTCCTAAAGGCAGTAATCGAGACTTTTAAAATGAGCATGAAAGTTACTAAAATACATATTTAGAACAAGTAATTTTCATGGAGAACAACTTCAAAAAAAAAAAAAAAAAAACCTCCCTTTACAATATAGTTTTACAGTAACGTTAAAAAACTAATTGAAAAGGTATCTTTTGGTACTATTTTTTACAAATAAAGATCGCATAGCAATAGAATTTTATTTTTCGACAAACAATGAAATGACAACATTTTAGACAAACTATACAAGCCTAAGATCTTGTGCTTTACTAAATTCAGGCATTAAATTATAGAGCGATTTTAG
The DNA here is from genome assembly GCA_025403435.1 of Artocarpus heterophyllus. NCBI lineage: Eukaryota > Viridiplantae > Streptophyta > Magnoliopsida > Rosales > Moraceae > Artocarpus > Artocarpus heterophyllus. The sequence continues at coordinate 9,448,754 of CM046349.1, forward strand.
TTTAAATCCTTGAGCTATGGATGTAGCTTTTAAAAGAAAATCCTTAACGGTTTTCAGGTGAACAATAAAACAGCTATTGAAAAAAGCCTAACAAGCTAGATTTTTATGTTATGACGGTAGACACGGGTCCAATGCCAGCCTATTCCATAAAGAATCTTAGGTCATAGTTTTAATGGTACGGCATATAAAATGTCTTAGGAGTGTTTTGGGCTTAAGAGGCTTTAAACCAATTATGAGCCCACTAAATGAATTAAGAAAATAGTTAGTTAGAACTTAGTCTAAGAATCATGAATTTAGGAAGTTTCTAATATGGTTAATGAAGGTCATATAGACTTCGTAACAATAAGATAATTAATTAATTATCAATTTTAATATGAATTAAAGGCAATTAAAGAAAATTGAATATTATGAGGATTTAAAATTAGTAATTAATCTTTGTAATAGAAATAACAATATTTATGATCCTTTGCTAAAGAAATTATGTAAAATTCTTACAATTATGCTATAAAATTTTAAATAGCATAAAATATAGTTATTTTTACATATTCTTATTCAGTATTTTATACAGAATTGATACCGATAGTGGATATGAAATTATTGGCCAGTAGAGAAACCTACTACAAGGAAACCAGTAAGTAAGAATCTCGTCTATAGTACGGATAGTTTTAAATAATGTCTTCTAAAAGTAGTAAGCATGTTTTAATTCAAGTTAGAAGTATGCTATGCCATTTCATAATTGCATGCTCACTTTTTTTGTCAGTGAAACTTTTAAAGATAAATGCAATAAGAGAGTTGTACCAATCTCTCAATCTACGGGGAGGCTTAGGATTTAAACATAAGAATTTAATTAAATTAGATTACGGTGTTGTTGGGGCCTTAAAAACCCTAACTCTTTGTCGATCGCGCTCATCCGGTATGACTGCTTAGGCCCGATAAAATTAATGAGACATGATCATAACTGAGCATAATCGGCACATACATATGTATTGTTATATGTTACTTTAAATAATTTGCGAGTTATAGTTCCTACTTGTTGAGTGAAAGATTATTCAAGAATATTCATACGGTAGGTAAAACAACCTATCGGTAATATCTAAAGGACGGTGGTAAAGTGGCGGAAGATCAAAGTGGAGTTATAAAAAATACATACCATGCGATTTTATTTTCCAAACTTAGTTTTGTTAAATATGACTCTTATAAGATAACATATAAACTATATGACTTTAGTATGACGTATGTTTTGAGATGACTACTGAATCACTGTCATATATCACTATTTTTGTTGCAACAACAATATATATAGTTTTAAATTAAAATTAATTAGTAAAGAAAAAGATATGTTGCTAAAATTTGTAATCTAGATAAATATATGTTTAAATAGTTAAGTAATGGCCACATAAGTAGGTTTGTTACAAAAAATTCCAACCAACATGCTGAAAATATGATAACTTGTGAATTTTACATTAAAATTTATAAATTTTAAACGTTTGAATTACGTAAGTTATAACATATTTATGAAATTTGAAAGAATATGATAACTTATAAATTTTATGTTAGAACTTACAAACTTCAAGTTGAAATTATAAAAATTATTATAAACTTATGAACCGACACAATGCTACAAAGACACCATAAAAGGCCCCCTTTAGTAGGAATGAGAATAGTTTTGGGAGCAAAAATAGGTTCCCACCCGTCAATCTACCATTTTCTATAATGAACCTTATGTCTTACGGTGAAATCCCAATTAAAAAAGAAAAAACTAAAAAAAGAAAAAGAAGGTGAAGAATTCAACGAGGCACTACCTGTGGTGGTGGTGGGAGGTTTGGGAGCCTCCCAAATCCACCTTTTGGCACTTTTCCCTCATACCCCACCCCCTTTTCTTGCTTTCTCCCCATTTATATCTTAACCAAACCAATCTAACCAATCAAATTCACTCATTTTTGTTCCTATTATCATTCTGATTCGATATTATTTGCCTTTTCTTTTTTGTTCTTTTCCTTTTTCTTCCCGACAAACAACCATTCACGGCGGCGCAGCCCCTGCAAGAGAAAATCACCGGCGAGAAAACTCCCAGTTCCGATGGACTCGCCGGAAAATCCCAACTGGGTCTTCGATTACAGCTTGATAGAGCACCTTCCCGTCCCCGGCGGCGACCTTCCCCCTCTTCACCCTCCCAATTTCGCCTGGTCTTCTCATTCCTTCACGCCTCCGTCTACTATCAGGTGATTTCACCTTCTTTTCATTTCCTCTTTGATTGGATTTTCTACTTGTTTGTAGTGAATAATTTGTTAACGATAATTTATTAACAAGCATGCTCCTTTTACTTTTTCATTTGTTCGTGTTTGAATATTTTAGGTTGATGTTATTTTTTTAATTATTAGTCTTAATTTTCTGTTAATTTTATGTTTTGATAATCGCATATTCATAATGTCCCGTTCAGGTGCTGAAGACACGAAAGGGGGAGTATGAAATTATATTATGAATTTTCTCTATGCCGTTAATCGCTTGAATTTTATTTTAATAAGAAAGAAAAAACTGGATTTTTTTTTGGGTTACTATAGAGTCTATTTGGTTCGAGTATTTGAATAGAGTATTTGAATGAAGATTTAAATTTTTGTGAGAGAAAATGCTGTAGCAAAATAATTCAAACCGTGATTTGAACCACGAAACAAAACTATTTTCCATTGTCGAAGCTTGATTATCTGTAATTTAAGAATTAAAGAACTTTTGCAGAGTTCATTTTTTTTTCCTTAAACAATTTGTTTGATTGACAATTTGCTCTCTGCAATATGATTGTCAAGTTGCAAGTTCAACTACCTGTTGTGGACTGGAGCTCATTTTTTCTTCCTTGTTATTATCTCAGTACGGATTTTGAGGACTCGCTTGTGAACTCAGACGGCTTTAAGGAAGCTGGCTCGCGGAAAAGGTATGAACATACTGGCTACACTGTATTTCCACTGTATACTTACTAGTATAAAATGTGAGAAGCATAACATGACGTTTGTTCAACGTGACACTAACTTTGTAGAGTGTAACACTAGTCTTGAATAACTAAATTTCTTGGTGTTATGTATTTACAACGTTAGTGTTATATTGAACAAATGTCGTGTTGCACTTTTCACATTTATGTGCTACGTGGAAATATGGTCTTCCCTGGAGGACTATAGCAAAAGCCTCAATCTTATTAACTTGTTAAGTGTAATACTTATTGGTACTAGTACCTCGTTGTAGCAGTTGTTGTGTTTTCTTTTCCTGTGACTTGTGTTAATTTTCTTATGGGTCGTTTGTTTCACCAGTTTGAACCAAAAAGTTGTGTTTCAAATCGGTTTTACAACAATGTATTCTCTCACAAAAATTTGAAAATTTTTGAATTTCAGTTAAAACCTTGAGCGCGAACTGGTGAACTAGATGGCATATTAGATTTCTAGTCATTTTAGTTCTTCATGGACTATCAACTTCAAATGGGTCACTCCCCATATACTCTTTTGTGTGTCTCTTATGTCTTGGTTTCAAAATGATTGCTTCTGAAAACTAATTCTAGTACAGGCTGAGGCCTGGATCATGCAGTGCATCTGGTTTAAAGGCATGTAGAGAGAAGATGAGGAGGGACAGACTGAATGACAGGCATCATCTAAGGCTCTGATTCTCTCCCTTTTTCTTTCTCTTTCTTATCTTCTCTCGTTGATGTTCTCATTTTTTGTAGGTTCCTAGAATTGGGTTCTATTTTGGAATCTGGAAGACCTCCTAAGATGGACAAGGTTGTCATATTGGGTGACGCTGTTCGAATGGTGACCCACTTACGAATGGAAGCCCAGAAGCTGAAGGAATCAAATGAGAATTTGCAAGAGAAGATAAATGAACTAAAGGTTTCCCTCGGTTTTGTCATTGTTCTGTCTTTTACAATTCTTAAGGTGTCTGTTTCGTTCATTTACTCAAGTGGCAAGTGGTGTGACAACTTGCTGAAACCTTAGATGTTAAATTGTTTGTGGTTTGAGAGGAGCTTTCTTTGTGTAGGCTGAGAAGAATGAACTTCGAGATGAGAAGCAGAGGCTAAAGGCAGAGAAAGATATCCTTGATAAACAAGTAAAAGCCCTGACTACACAACCGAGTTTCCTGCACCCTCCTGCAATCCCGGCTCCATTTTCTGGTCCAGGCCAAGTTGTTGGCGGCAAGCTGGTGCCTTTCGTAGGGTACCCTGGAATTTCAATGTGGCAATTAATGCCGCCGTCTGCTGTTGATACCTCACAAGATCATGTTCTTCGTCCTCCAGTTGCATAACTTGGCACTTGGCAGGCTTGGTTTTTAGGTCTGCACATGGGAGTAGGGAGTCTATTTTCTCTACTTATAAATGTGTATTCTTGAGGATTCTGATAGTTCATTTCTTTGATGATGGATCATAGAGGAATTGGATACTTTTATTGGTAGCTGGGGTAACTTGTAAGCTGGTTAACAATTTTGGTAAATTTGGTTTACCAATTATGATAATTGTATAACAATTGTTGCTGAGTATTATATATGTAGAAACCTTTGGAGGGATTGGTTCGAATTGTAATGTTATAATCCAACCTTCATTTTCTCTCCCCTTTTCTTTTGCAAAATGTGAACTTCCAAGTGGAGCCATTTTATTTGTTCATTTAGCTTGGAATGATAGTTCATTAGAAACGCTGTTGCTAACATGTAGCCAAAATTTCATATTGTCCTCTCGGTGGTAGTAATAACACAAGCTATATGGACTTGGTACAAAGAGCCTAACTGCAAAAACCGTTTCTAACAGGGCCGTTTAAACCCCATGTACTCCCCGGAGGTATAATCTCTCCAGACATCAAGAGCACCAAAGGTAGTCATCAGAACAGGACTCACAGGCATTACAATACCAACTGAGAATACGATAAGAGACGCTCTTCCATATTCTTGAATAGCTTTTTGAACCACAACCAATCCAAGAAGTGATGCAACAAAACAAATGGCGGTGAAGACGAGGGCTACATCAGTGTGTTCCATGCCCAACAACAGGTACTGAAACGCCGACATTGTGGATGAGAAGAAAACCATGAAAGAACAAGTTGCTGCTGTTATCTGCAGAAAAATATCAGTGCAAGTCAAGAACTAAGTGCTTTGAAGGTACAGTTTGAGGTGAAAATATGGGATTGTGAATTTACCTCAGGTGCTACTCCGACCTGCAGGAGAAGCGGGCTTACGAGCATTCCACCTCCAATCCCAAAGACACCACCCAAAATCCCTGCTAGTAATGCCTTTCGTGGGAAAATGAGTTTCTTTGACTGTCCAACTTGAGTCGGGCCTTCTATGACGTCCTTCACAAAGAGATGAGAAAAATGAAGTTTTCAAGCAAGAAGAAATGGATGTATAAACTTTGATTATGATATATGGAAATCTAGGCCAAGTAATCCTCATTTGATCTAAATTAGTACCTTCTGATTTAAATTCTGTTTTTGAGAGCTCTCTTTTCTGCATAAAATCCAGGCACTGCAAACTATGGCAAGTGCAATCTGGCAGGAAGATAGTAACCAGTAACCGACTCCACAAGGCTCCATTGGTGTCATTCCCTGCAAATAATTTGGACAGGCACATAATATGTAAGATGAGTTTATTACTTTTTTACACTCTGAATTGACTGCCATCTGATTCTGAAATTTGGAAAAGGACAAAGAGGAAATCTTTAAATGGCGTAATAGTTATGGAAGAGCTCTCTCTCTTTCTCTCTCTCTCATTTTTTGTCTTATATACACTTGTGAATTGAATGATTAGATTAACGACTAACCTCATAATTAACATTTGAGCTACAAGATCTAGAAGTTGGAGAAGACATGTAATTTCCCCTTTTCTATGCCTATCCCAGGCTTAATTTGGAGTGCCTTACTAACTTATTTGCTTCAAGTTGTTTTCAGTAAACAAAAAAATAAGAGATAAAGATGAACCGGTGCGGTCCAAACTCCACCTGTCTAGCACCGTGCTCTACATATTTCTGGTCTGCAGTTCTTTATCATCAAAGTATAGTAAAACTATTTTTTAGCCGACCAAGATAAGATGTTGACCTTAGAGGGAAAAACTATCTTGAAGAATCTATTTGAATGGTCTTAAATTAGCTAAATTAGTAAAGAAAAAAAGTAACATTGAGAACCCTTTTATGCATATAGCATGTCCCCCTCCTAATTTGTACGGTTCTGTTATTAGCATCATCCTAGGATTAGTACAATGTTACTGTAGTAAGATGTTAACATTTACTTACCAACTTCCCAATTATGATGCCAAATTAGACAATATGAGTAACGGTGAAGAGTTGGCTAAACATGTGTGTGTGTGTGTGTGAGCGTGACTATGCGACTTGCTAACTTGTCATCATCACAATGCTCAAACTAATTAAAAAACAATGCAACAGAGTCATTGCCATTTATGTGCAAACAGAGAAATTAAAGGAAGATTAGAGAAGAGAAAAGATGGCATGCTAATTACCTCTCCATAACGACTGATGCGAAGAGGGTAGACAAAGCAAAAGGAGCACCAAACAAGAACCAAGACCCCAAGCTTCATCCATGGAAGTCTAGATTGACAATTATTTCCTACTAATTGATCATGGTCACTGCCCAAAAGGTTCTTTTACACTACATAATTTGACCTCTTCACTTAACCCATTCTCCAATTCTCCTCCGGACTCATTTCTGATCCATTTCTCTTCTGTTTCCAGCTTCCAACACGTGACCCCATTTCTCCACGTCTTTGCGGTAGACCAAGCAAGAAAAACAGCAAATAGTATGGTCACTCTGGGAACATAACATTGCAAATGACTCCAACACTGACTCCAAGCAACATAGTTGGCTGCGAAAGCAGCGCGATATCAAAGTCAATCAGTGATTTACCACAAACCTGGGAATTGCCGAGGCCAAGTTGCACACAATATTTGCAATCGAAGCCCCCGTGACCATGAAAGCCGAGAAGGTTGAGGCCGTTTTGAGGTCCACGCCTGCTGTTAGGGTCATAATCTCTATGAAAAGCCTGCCGCCAAGGACAATAGGGGTTGACAATTCCAGTTTGGCTCCATGGGTGGTCTTGTCTTGTGAATGATCCATTCATTGGTTTTGTCGAGGAAATTGCTTAATGTGAGGATGTTTGAGATGGGTTTTGCTTCTTTTGCATAGGAACAACCGAAGGTGATTAGAATCAGGAGAAGAATAGCCGTTCACAGCTATATTGGCACTTCATTTTGTCAGAAGGTATTTTTTTTTTTCTTGGTGCAGAAGAATGCGTTTCTGAGGAAGGAAATTGTTTAATACATGGACAAAGAAAGCTTTGTGTTTTGGTGTACAGTGACAAGATAAAAGTGTTGCATGAAAATGTGTGTGTGTGTGCGCGCGTGTGTGTGTACATGTGAATAAAGCAAAAAAAAATGCAGTTCTGAAACAGTTTAAAAGAGAGTAAAAAAATGGTTTTGCTGCCACCAGAAATAATAATATAAAAAAAATGGTCAATATCCAGCAGTCCAAGAAAAGGGTTTAAAAGAAAAAAAAAAGTATTTTCTTGTGGTCTTTAAGCAAGTGTTGGAATTTGCTTCAGTAATGGAAAAATAATTGGTTAAAGCAAATTATATTGATCCTTTTAAAACGGCCTGTAGTAAGGACAAATATATTTCGTTCTCATACGGATCAGGATGAAGAGAGAGAGGACAAAGCAGCTTTAGACCACTTTGGTCTTGTTTGATAGACCGGGTAAAAGCTAAAAGAGCGGAATTTGGAGGAGTTTTTCGGTTCCCACATTCGACGATGAACCCCACGATTGCTTGTCCCCTCGATGAAAATCGCCCCTTCAAGGGACTAACGGGTTTAGTTGTTTCGCTATTCCTCTGCATGGAAACATATAACTAATTCTACTTCAATTCCGTCTAATCAAATATCTATATAGTTCAATCTATTCCAAACATTAAACTTGGATTCAATTCTATGTATCAAGTGCAGTCAAATATATATATTTAAAGGCAGTCAAATATTAATTAACTCCCAATTGTTTCATTTGTTTTATCTTAATATTTTTTTTGTTCCCTTTACACTCTTATGAGATGTTTCGCAAGTCGGTTGGAATTAATTAGTTCTAGTAACTACAGTGTAAAGGTCTCAGGATCCAATTGGTCATGAATATCGTAAGGTATAAAATAAAAGTTACTACAGTATAAAGCTCTAACATGTTATAGTTTTCAAATCAAAATTTTCAATTTTAATCGGTTTGTCAAACACTCTTTTAGCTAGGTCGTGATTATATATTGTGTTATTTACTATTTTATATCTAGCATTTTGTGTTTTATTTGCATTTTTAGGAAAATATTAGAGATTGATCGAAAAATATGAGAATATTGAAAATTTTAATTGTTGCATGAACTTTGATTTTTATAAATTTATCAGCGATTTATAAGACTAATTAGTAAGTGGTTTTTCTTTCTACTTACTATACTTTTCACAAAGGATCCCAATCCCTATATAATTAGAAAAAATGCAAAAGATACCATGGAAAATACAAGAATATTGGAAATTTAGATTGTTGCATGATTTTTTTTTTTATTTTGTCAATATTTTTACTTTTTTTGGGTCCACATTATTTTAATTCACCTTTTGCGACTTATAGATATACCTGTAATCAAAGTTGAATATCTATGTGTTAACTTAAAAAAATGAAGAAAAAATTGTATTTTTGAACTACGTTACAAATAGTAATTAGTATTTAATTAAGGTTTATCCATGATCTAAAAAGGTTAAAGTTGTCATTTGAAAGTCAAAATTAACGGTTGCCCAAAAAAATTATAAATTTGATATGAATTCAAAATTTAGAGGTATAATTTTGAGAATATCTAAAACGCAGGTTACATTTTTCAACAAAGTTTTGAATAAATGTGGTCTTAACAAGGTAAAGTGAAAAAGAAATTAAAAAAAAGAGTAAATTGCGCTACAAGTCTTTGAACTATTTAAAATGTGATTTGTTGGTCTTTTTTTTTTTTTAGCTCAACTGACTTTGAACTCCTAAAATCGACACAAAAAGATTAAATTAATTGATGAAGGCTAATTTCTTTGCTTTTTTCGGTCATGTGACAAATCATCATTTACTTCAAAAGATCAAAACACCCTTAATTAAATCAACTACTAGTAAAAAAAAAAAAAAAAAAAAATCAGAAAACTTTCATCTTCCCAACTTGGGCCAACTAAGCTCGAACCCCCCATCAAACCCAAATACAAAACCAAACCAAACCAAAAGAGCAATACTTAGTTACAAAAGGATCAATATCAAAACTTGTTAAAAAAAAAAATGAAAAAAAAAAAATCATGAAGATGAAAACTTCATCTTTCCTAACTTTGGCCAGCCAAACTCACATCTCCCACCTCCCCCTCATCGTACTTAGACAAGTGGAGCTCACCAACCCATCTGTCATGACCTTTCCCTTCAACGAACTCAAATCCATAGTCGGGGTGGCCGGCGCTGAGGGGGTTTACAGATAAACATGATTTAAGAAAACAATAAAAACCCAATCAAAAATCAAAAAATTAATTTGGAAACCTAGTTCAGAATTTAGCATTTCAAAACTCCCAAGTAAAGAAATTAGACTTCCCATTCACAATCGAGTTCAGAATTTGACCACGAATTTAAAAACACCATTTGAATGCAAACAATTGAAATGGAGAACCCACGAAGAACAAAAAGCAAAAAACCAACCTTAGTTGTTTTTATTCGATCTCTTCTACCTAGAAACAACATTACCATCATTGATTTGATTCTTCAAATTGATTCCTTAAGAAACATCAAAAACCAAATCTCAGATTTGTTGCAGGTGTGGAGCCAAATCAACCTAGCAAAAGAAAAAAGAAAAAAAAGGAGAAAAGGCAGTGTCCGGGAGCCGTAGCCCCAGTTTTGGGCATCGCAGCACCCGCCCTGAATCAAACTAGCGCCATGGCGCTAGAGATTTGCCCCTTTGCGATTTTTTGCTGCAGTCAGTATTTTTTAAGGGCCCAAAACGTGTTGCTGCTAGGGTTTTTTTTTTAAAGTATTTTTTCTCCTTTTTGGGTATTTAAATAGACATAAGGTGGTTAGGGTTGTTTGAGTGGTATTATTTTAAGTGAGGCATATTTTGTGAGAGCTTTATTGTTGAGAGAGAAAATAGAAAATTCCCACGAAGGGTGATAGGTAGAAGAGAGATTTAGAAAACACAAATTAAGAGTGTGTGATAAATTTCTCTTGTAATCTGTAATCTCCTTTATCATAGTAAAATCTACAACGACAGAAATATGACGTAGTCTCAAATTTTGACAAACTTGTATAAAAATTTGGTATATCTCTTTTCTTCTTTCCTTTGCTGTAATTATTTATTTTTGGTGGTCCTTAAAATTAGGAGGTGTCTAATTCTCTAACAACTGGTATCAGAACGAGGTTTGGGTCAAGAATGATGACGAAAGAAGAAGGATTAGCTACCGGTATCACCAAAATTGATGGTTTGGATTTTTCCTATTGGAGGATGCAAGTGAAAGACTACCTCTATAGCAGGAAATTGCACCTGCCCTTGGGAGATAAGCCTAAAGGCATGAAGGATAAGGAGTGAAATCTCTTTGATAGACAGGTATTGGGTGTGATCCATTTGACTTTGTCAAAGAACGTGGCCCACAACATAGCGAAGGAGAATACTACAGTAGGGATGATGAAGGCTTTGATAGACATGTATGAGAAGCCTTCCGCCAATAACAAGGTACACCTCATGAAAAAGCTCTTTAATTTAAAAATGCCTAAAAGTGCCTTGGTGGTAGAGCATCTGAATGATTTTGATATCATTATGAATCAATTGGTCTCGGTGGAGATTAAATTTGATGATGAGATCAATGCCTTAATCATTTTAGCCTCGCTACCGAATAATTAGGAACCTATGAGGGTGGCCATTACCAATTCAATTGGGAATGTAAAATTGAAGTTTGTTGATGTCATAAACTCTATTTTGACGAAAGAAGTTCGCATGAAGGATTCTGGTGAAGCCTCAACGTCAAACTCAACCCTTAATGTTGAGAATAGGGGCAAGAAACTTAAGAGGCATTCCAAAAGGGATAATGGCAAAAGAGGCAAGTTGAGGAATAAGAGAAGTAAGTCAAGGAACAGTAGAAATATGGAGTGTTGAAATTGTGGAAAGACTAGTCACTTGAAAAAGAATTGCAAAGCTTCGAAGAAGAACGAAGACAAGAACAATGATGCTACAAACACCACCACTAAAGAGGCACAGGATGCCTTACTCTTGTCTATTGACAATTCTTTTGATTCATGGATAATATATTCAGAAGCATCATTCTACACTACTTCACATCGTCATGTCTTGGAGATGTCAGTTTGAAAATGCCTAATGGGTCATGCGAAAGATTCAGAAGGTGAGACATATACCCAAACTGATGCGTAACTTGATTTTGGTGGGGCAACTGGATAATGAAGGATATAATATGCCCTTCAACTGTGGAGGTTGAAAAGTCATAAAGGGAGCTGGTTGTTGCTCAGGGATGTAAAGCTAGAACTTTCTACATTAATTCTAGCTGCGGCAGTTATGACTCTGCTGCCAACATTCAGCTATGGTACTATAGGCTTGGGCACATGAGTGAGAAGGGAATGAAGGTGCTTCACTGTAAAAGAAAACTACTAGGATTGAAAATTGTTAATAATAGGTTGTCTGAACCCTATATCTTTGGCAAGCAAAAGATAGTCAGTTTCTCAACAACAAGCAGAGAGCCTAAGTCCAGGAAGTTGGGGCTAGTTCACACTGATGTGTGGAGACCTTTAACGGTGACTTCCCTTGGTAGTGCTAATTATTATATGGCATTTATTGATGACTCAAGCAGGAAGGTATGGGTTTACTTTCTAAAAAACAAATTTGATGTCTTTGATGCTTTCGAGAGATGGATAGCTATGGTTGAGAAGGAGACAGATTTGAAAGTGAAGTACTTACAGTTTGTCAATGGGGGAGAATACTTAGATGATAATTTTAAGGGGTACTGTATTGAGAATGGAATAAAGATGAAGAAAACTATTCCAGGGAAACCACGATAGAATGGTGTAGCTGAGAGGATGAACAGAACTCTAAACGAGCGTGCCAGAAGCATGAGGTTGCATGCAGGACTACCAAAGTCATTTTGGGTAGAGGCAATTAACACAATAGCTCATCTGATCAATAGAAGTCCATCCACACCATTAAAGTTCAAGCTACTGGAAGAAGTATGGAGCGGCAAAAAGGTTGACCTCTCGTACTTGAAAGTGTTTGGTTGTATTTCCTATGTTCATATTGATCTTGCTACTAGAAGTAAACTTGATGCAAAGTCAAAGAAGTGTTTCCTTGTTGGCTATGATGGACTTTAGTTTGGTTATCGTCTTTCGGATGACTAGAATCAGAAGATTATCAGGAGCAAGGATGTGATATTGAATGAAAGTGTTCTGTATAAGGACAGAGATGGAAATGAGTCTAGAAGTTCAGGTTCTAAAGATAAAAAGCCTGAGGTGATTCCATTGAAGGATCTTCCTGAAGTAGAGGTGCAGAATCCAAAGGTTGAAGATCAAGAGAATGTAGCTCTAGAAGGAAACCAAAGCACTCATGTCACTTAGTCAGAAGGTCTAGCAAGACCATCAGACTACTGTAGAGATACTCCCCTTCCCTGCATTATATTTTGTTGACCGACAGAGGTGAACCAGAGAGTTATGATAAAGCCATGCAAGCGAAAGATTTGGTCAAGTGGGAGTTAGCCATGAGGGATGAGATGGATTCCTTAATGTCTAATCAAACATGGCAATTGACAAAGTTACCAAAGGGCAAAAAGGCCTTGCATAACAATTGGGTATACTGAATAAAAGATGAAAGTGATGGCAGCAAATGGTATAAGGCAAGGCTAGTGGCAAAAGGCTTCCAACAAAAAGAAGACATTGATTTTAATGAGATTTTTTCTCCGATGATGAAACTAACCATGATCAGAACTGTACTTGCACTAGTGGCAAATGAAGACTTGTTCTTGAAACAGTTGGATGTTAAGACAGCCTTTCTTTATAGTGATTTGGAGGAGGAGATCTACAAAAAGTAGCCACAAGGTTTCAAAGTACGGGGTAAGGAGAACATGATGTGCAAACTTCAGAAGAGCTTGTATGGCCTAAAACAAGCTTCCAGGCAATAGTACATGAAGTTTGATGGTTTTATGTGCTGTAATGGTTTCTTAAAATGTCAGGAAGATCACTGTTATTATATGAAGAATTTTGGTGACTCCTACATTATATTGTTGCTATATGTCGATGACATGCTGATAGCAGGTGGTTGCAAACAGGAGGTTGACAAGCTAAAGAAAGAGCTATCTAAGAAGTTTGCAATAAAGGATTTGGGTGCTACAAAACAAGTCCTTGGGATGAGAATAACAAGGAACAGTAGTGGTCTAAACTGTCATAAAATAATATGCTGAAAAGGTGCTGAATAGATTCAACATGAGTAATGCGAAGCCAGTGAATACTCCTTTGGCTAGTTACTTCAAGTTATTAAAGGAGCAATCACCGACCACGGAGTTGGAGCGAGACCATATGGGTAAGGTGCCTTATGCTTCAGCAATAGACAGTTTCCTGTATGCCATGGTTTGTACCAGACCAGATATTGCATATACAGTGGGAGTTGTGAGTAGGTACATGAACAATCCAGGCAAGCAGCATTAAAAGGCAGTGAAGTGGATTCTCAGATATCTAAGAGGTACTACAAGTTTAGTTCTGTGTTTCAAGAAGTTAGACTTAGGATTACAAGGTTATGTAGATGCTGATATAGCTGGAGACATTGATGGTAGAAAGAATACCACCAATTATGTTTATTCTTTGGGTGGCACAGCAGTTGGTTGGGTCTCAAAGCTGTAAAAGATAGTTGCACTCTCTACAACTGAAGCAAAGTATGTGGCGATGGCTGAACTAAGCAAGGAGATAATTTAGTTGCAGTCATTCTTAGAAGAACTAGGTCATAAGTAGGAAAGGAGTGTGCTACACAATGACAGTCAGAGTGCCATTCACTTGGCAAAAAATCCTACATTTCATGCTAGAACGAAGCATATATAGTTGCGGTATCACTTCATCAGGTCGGCTTTAGAGGATGAAGTGTTAAAGCTTGAGAAGATTCTTGGGACTCAGAATCCAACAAATATGCTCACCAAGACTGTTCCAATCAAGAAACTAAAGTTCTGCATAACTTCAGTTGGACTTCTCCATGAGGCGTGAGAAGTTGATGCCGTTGAAGTTGGAGATATGGTGACTGATTAGTCTCCAAGTGGGAGATTGTTGCAGGTGTGGAGCCAAATCAACCTAGAAAAAGAGAAAAGAAAAAAAAAGGGGGGAAAAGGCAGTGCCCGGGCACATCAATGCCAGTTTTGGGCATCGCGACACCCACCTAAAATAAAACCAGCGTCGCAGCGCTGGTTTTGGGTGATGCTGTGCTAGAGATATGCCCCTTTGCGATTTTTTGCTACAGTCAGCATTTTTGAAGGCCCAAATCGTGTTACTGCTAGGGTTTTCTTAATCAGAGTGTTTTTTCTCCTTTTTGGGGTATTTAAATAGACATAAGATGGCTAGGGTTGTGTGAGTGACATTATTTTAAGTGAGGCATATTTTGTGAGAGAGCTTCATTGTTGAGAGAGAAAAAAGAAAATTCCCACGAAAGGTGCTAGGTAGAAGAGAGAGTTAGGAAACACAAATTAAGAGTGTGTGATAAATTTCTCTTGTAATCTGTAATCTCCTTCATCATAGTGAAATCTACAGCGGTAGAAATAGGACGTAGTCTCAAATTTTGACAAACTTGTATAAAAATTTGGTATATCTCTTTTCTTCTTTCCTTTGCTGTAATTATTTATTTTTGGTGGTCCTTAAAATTAGGAGGTGTCTAATTCCTCAACAAGATTAACTTAAAAAAGAGAATAGGAGGTGCTCAATGTGCAATTTTGTTCATGGAATTTCGGATCTAATAGCATGGATTGAAAAAGATTGGGTTCAAATAGGCAGGACACCAAAGCTCAATTGGTTACTGCAAGAAAAACCAAAATGATCATAGTACAAAAAAATAAGAAACTGACCTGGACAGAGGAAGAAGAAGAAGAAGAATAAGAGATGAAGATGGTGATGGGTTTAAGAGAGAGAGGGGGAGGAAATTGACCTGGGCAACTTGTGTAACACCCGCCTATTTTATGTAACGGACCACGTTAAGTTAGTAACATCATACAGAATCTTTATTAATAAATAACGTTATATGATAAGAAATGTGATGTGCATGTTACTAACTTTTATGTTAAGTTTTGTGACAGGTGACGACCGCATGGAATCGTTGTGCTCTAGTGTTCATGTGAAATTATAAATATATGATTATTTATGATGCAATGATGTGTGAATGTTTTATGTTATGACATTTATGGCAGATCGGCAGGCCGAACAAGGCTCAGAAACAGTCAGCAGAAATCTCTCTAGAGTTATGGCTGAGTTAATTACGTTAATTGGGTGAATTAATGTGATTAATTGGCATAATAATGGAATGTTTTTATCAGTTAAGGAAATTAAAGGATTAGATTTGTATTATTTTTAGAGGTTTCCTATTTTTAGAAGGTAAGATAAGGTAAGATTGATGATGTTTGACCTTCCTTTTCTTTCTCCTCCTTTCCCACGCCAATCACCTTCTTAATAGTCAGAAATTTCTGACTTAATGAAGAGTAATGACTCTTTATTATACACATTACGTTAGAAAATTTTAACGCTCTTTCCTCAGATAATTTTTCTCGGTTCTGAGACATTCTCTCATTATTTTCTCTTCTTCCTCCCACGCCTCACGTCACGCCTCCAACAGTCAAAATTTCCTAACTTAATGAAGGCCATGAATGCTCATTATGTTGGTTACAAAAAACAAAAAAATTAATTAACGTTTCTTCTTTTTATTATTTTCTCTCTCTCAAAAAGTCTGAGACATTTTCTGATTTCCCAATCTTTCTCTTCTCTTCTTCTTCACGAAATTTTTCTCTCTCCCACGAAAATTTTCTGAGCATATTAAAAAAAAAAGTCTTGTTTCGTGGGTCGAATTCAAGAATTTGAGAAGAAACTTCAAGGTATGAATTCAGTTTTTCTGGTAAATTTAAAAAGATGTTCTCCTCTTCAAATTTCGTATACAAAGTCTTCTCTAGGTATTGTATTTTGTTATGAGTGATGTCTCTTCATGTTTCATGTCATTTCAACGTTTTATGAAAAATGAATATTTCTGTCTTCTACCCTCCACAGTAATGTTACTGTTTAATTTTGAAGTATGAAAAATGTAATGATTATTCAAGAGGTAAAAAGAATGAAGATTTCATGAAAAGTTCTTAAGAATGTGTCTATGTATGTATAATGAATGTATTTTTGTATTATGAAATTTTTATGAGATTATAACAAGAAAACAGTTTTGATAATGTTGTTTTTGGGATTTTGTTTTATTAAACGTTTTATGTATTTACATGATTCTATGATAATAAAATGATTTTATGCATGTTGATATGATGATTGTATGAGGTTTTAAATTGAAATATATATATATTAATTGTACGCAATGTTTTATTAAAAAAAAATAATTATGTTTAGATGTATGGTTTGTTTTATATGTTTAAGTAATTTTTATGATTTAAGAAAATCATAATTACATGTTTATGTGATGACGATTTTTTTTTTTTTTTTTTTTATGGTTATGAATAATGTTTAAAATATGAGATGAGTGTATGGATATTTTATGGTAAGTATTGATTGTATTGCATCTTTAAATGGATAAATGGCATGGACACTCAAGGAAGCGAGCACAACGAGACCGCAGCGTCATCACCAAGTGCAATTTTAAGGTTAAGTAAGCTAACGATAAAGTAAGTACATTCTCACCTGCAACATGACACGTTTTACAAGGATTTAATGATATGTTTACAAGGATTTTCATGATGATTTTATGATGATTTTTCTTAAAGGATTTCTTATGAAAAGTTTTTCATGATTTAAAGTTATGCATGTATGATGATTATGGTATGTTTCAAAGTATGAAAATTATGTATATATGTATCACCTAATAAGTGTTGCACACCCAATGTTATGAAATGATATGTTATGATGTCATGTTTGGTTTGGGATTAGCTACCCTTCTCCTCTCATGACGGCGCGCCTATGATGATGTTTATGGTGCAACACTTGGGCCCTTAAGATAAAAAAAAAAAGGAATAAGTTTTCAAAATGGTTAATGTTATGAAAGATATGTTTCTATGAAATTGTGCTTAAGGCACTTTTATGATACGATGACAATGATGATGATGATGATGGTTATGAAATGTTTTAAATTGTGAGAATTACATGTACTTACTAAGCATTAGCTTATTCATGTTTTATATGTCATGTTGCAGATAAGGGTAAGAGAGTCATGGAATAGGTGGAGGACATGGGACGGCGTATGAGCAACATGAACGTTGAATTGTAACCGGAAGCATGCCAAGAAAAAATGATTTTATGATTCAATAAATTATATATTTTGAACATATTTTATGTTAAGTTTTTTTAGAATATTTATATTATGGTATTATAAGTTATTTTATCATTTTTTTAACAAATTAAGAATTTCCGCTATATTTTACGTAAAGTTGGTTTGTTTTAAATTAAGTTTTTCAAAGAAGATTTGGTCTCAGACGGCCTGCCGAACTTTGTGGCCGGCCTGCCGAAGACCAGTAGTTCGGCCAGCCGATAGATTTTTCGGCCTGCCGAACATGAATGAATTTTTGGTCCGAATTGCAAAGCCTCTGCCGGCCTGCCGGTGGAAGAAGCTCCGGCTTGCCGAACTGTGGAAATAAGTGGAAATTCAAATGATGCGATGTTCAAAAGAAATTTAATGTGATATTTTTTTTAAGTCCAGAATTTACAATTTGATAAACTTATATTTTTAAATAAGTTCATGACTAATTTTAAGTATAAATGAATAAATTATGTTATGGATTAAATTAAACAATGTTCTTCGAAACAACGTTAAGTTAAGTTAAGTTAAAAAAAAAAAAAACGTATGAATGGATCCTGGTAATGTAAGTTTAAGTACTTTTAAAATCAATAGTAATGATTAAGTTGATATTATTTATAAGTTTAAATGTTTCTGTACGTACGAATGTAAGTATGTAACGACATCTGTGACGTCCGCATTAAGGGGCGTTACAACTTGGCACTGAGTACGGTTGCATGGAGGAAGAGAACCGACATGGGGGGGCACCGACAGGTTAGGCGGTGGGGTCTGAGAAAGAAGAAGAAGAAGAAGAAGAAGAAGAAAAAGAGAAAGGGTGATGAAAGATGGTGATGAGATACAGAAAGACGGCAGAAGGGGTTGATCGCCAGGGTGGGGGTCACCGAAGAGGGTATTGGTAATTGAATGAGTTTGTAGACTTATTTTTCCTTTGTTTTTATTCGTGCTTATGTTTTTGTTTTAATTTTTGTTTTAGAAATTTTAGTTTTATTTAGTTTAAATTTTGATTAAAATAATAAAACATTGTTATTTTACTTAAATACCCTTGATTTTAACCTCATGTGAGTGGCATGTGATGGAGAAAAAGGGGAAAAATTAACGGACATCAGTTAAGTTAGTCCTTTTGCATCGATTTTTAGAGTTTAAAATCAACTAAGCTAAAAAAAAGAGGACCAGCAAGTCATGTTTTAAATAGTTTAAGGACTAGCCAAATAATTTACTTAAAAAAACAGTGATCTTGGAAGGCATCTTTTGCATGTTTCACATTGATCTTAATCCTCCAAAATAAAAGTCATTCTAGATATTGCTCTAAACGTTTGGTCAAGCTGCAACTCATGGCATGAACTAATTAACGCTAATTATTAATCAGACTCACTTCCACCAAAAAAAAAAAAAAAAAAAAAACAAAAAGGAAATTAGATGGGGGTCTTTTTTATGGGCTCGTTAAAATAAATGACCGTAACTTTTTAAACGTATGCAAATGGCCGTTTGTCAGTGATGAACTATGTTTAACTGATAAACCCCTTGAGTTATTAGTGTTAGACTTGATAAACTCAAGTTTATCGTTGGTTTATCAGCGATAAACTGAGTTTGACTGGTAACCTTGTTGAGTTTATCAGTGATAAACAGAGTTTGACTAATAGACTTCTTGAGTTTATCAGTGTTAAACTAAATAAACTCAAATTTATCATCGTTAAACGGACATTTACTTAATTTTAAAAAGTTATAATCATTTATTTTAAAAGTACTTTTAAAAATATCATTTATCTCTATATTGCAAAACAAAAATAGAGCGAGTACATGACTTTGTGAGGTGGAAGGGTGTTGTAGTCAACTGCATCCAGAGTTGCATTTCTGCCTCACCAAGCAGCTCATGTAAACACTGTGGAACAACTAGCTAGCCCGAAAGTCTGATCATGAAGTAGTAGATTCTTCTTCACATTTGGTCGAAATAAGTCCAGTCCTTTAAAGTGTCCCAAATTATAAGCTGCTATATATAGTTGTTGATGTGATCATGTTCTTTAACCTGGACAAATTATAATCTAGACAACAGTTATTGCGTGCCAATGTTAGAAGGTATTCTACATAATATTCCAGTGGTAGGTTTAATTTTTGTAGATTCATTTATCAGGTAATTTTGGTGCAAACGTTTGGCAGGTACGGTTCAACTAGTCCACAGTGCCATCCCCAACGACAAATTTTACTGGTTAAGGAACGATTGTGGGACCATAACTTATTCAAAATAAATAAATAAATATATTAGCAGACAATCTGACTTGGGATTGTCTTCTACCGGAGAATCTTGTAGAGTTTTGGTTACGACAACGTAAATTATTGGTTAGAACTTTTTTTTTAGTATGTGAGAGTTTTGTATTGTAATAACTTTTTTTTAACTGTAATATGTAAAAATTTTATACTATTTATGACTAAAATAATGATTAAAATCATTCCTTGCCAAACAACATGTTGATCTTACGAAATATAATCGTAGCGTTATGAAGATATATAACATTATTGCAATTTGCTAATAGGGTTCTCAAGAACTAATCTTGTGTTTGACAATTAAATTTAAACTCATGAGTTTGGATCAATTATAATGTAAAACTCTCATATATTATAATATAAAATAAAAATATATTATAGTATAAAATTTTCATATATTACAATATTTTAACTTATTTTTTATGTTTAAACTCCTTTATCAAATACCTGCCTCAACTTACAAATGGAAAAAGAGATACTTTTCTAGTTCAAGCAAGGCTTTAGGATTACAACGAAATATTGTACACGTGTATCCCTGGAGATCTTACACTCATAAGTACTTAAAAAAATACGGGATGTATATTGTCTTTTTCTTGCTGGGATTATTTAAGCAACTAAGAAGTATACCAGGTTGTTACATGATAACACTCCACCAGGAAGGTTCTTGAGCATAATATATGATGGGATATCTGGCTAGCTTTTGTTAGATATGCAATAATAGACCGAGACCCCTAGCCGACCTAGGCCTATCTTGATACAGTAATAGACTAGATCGACACAGTCTATCATTGTTCAAGGCGTGGCCTAGCCCATAAATATTAGTGGGTTAGGCTGTACCAACATTTATCGACCCATGAGCTGGCCCTGCATAGCCCATGAAAAATCATGGGTCAGGCCAAACCAGCACATCTAGGCCCATAATAGACCGGCCTATCTTGGCCTATATAGGCTCACAATGGGTTAGGCCACCGAAGACCTATTGTAGCCCAATTTCATTTATATATATATATATATATATATATATATATTTCTATGTTGATTCGTGTGTAAACATGATTGAGTATGACCTTCTCCAGTAGAAGGCCTCATACATCACATTATAGCAAGCTTTTTTTAAATTTTTTTTTAGTAATTTTATAAACATCTTATAATAAGTATTCTAATTGTATTATTTTTTTCTTATCAAGGTTTTGTCCTATTGGTTTTTTCTTCAAAAGGTTTTTAATGAGGTTATCGTAAATAAAATATTTGTTTTATATTTTTATTGACTATTTAAACTTTTATATTTGTTAACTTGTTTAAAAAATAAAAAATAAAAAATAAAAAATAAAAATTACATGCTTAGATAAATTAGCTCATTTAAACCTATAATGGGCCTAACCATTCTAACTCGTAGATGGACTCGAATGGGCCTGCCCATTCAAGGCCCATAGCACGGCTTAACCTGGCTCACGATATAGCCTAATTTAACCCATGTAAAATCAACCCGTGGTGTGAATTGGGCCAAGATAATTTTTATTTGGGCCGGCCCAACCCAACTTATAAAATTCATATATTGGACTAGACCGGGCCACAGGCAGCGTGGACATAATGAAAACGGGCTGGGCTCTGCCATTCTTGCATCTCGAGCTTTTGTCATCCTGATCTGCAAGTAATTACGTAGTTCTTTTCGCACTTTTTGGGCACAATGGACAAGAAGAAAGTAAAATTTATACAAAAAAAAATGCACAAATCATAATTTTCATCTTGACTAGTTTCTAGTTTGTATCGCCGCCCAAATATTTTAAACGAGAACTCCAATCATCGCGTTAGTGCGCCTACGAACCATCTGAAAAACGACACACGTAAAAATTTTATGCAAAAAGCTGTCGATTTTTGTGTTGGCCTTTCCCCCACTAGTGAAATCGACGGATATATGGTAGTAAATTTCATTTTCTTTTTCAAAGTAAACATTAGTCAATTACAATGATCGCAAGTGTCCTAAACGTTGGAAGATCGCTATCTTATCTTTTATCCAAAGATCGATTGTTACGTTTTCTTGTATCATTTTTTTAATTCTGAGTTTGAGAAGTTGAATACACATTTTAAGAGTATGTCTTAATTCTTTCCTACCAAGAGTGATATATCCAAAGGAAAAAAAAAAATTAAAAAAAAACCACAATTAAAATTCTTATTTGTTCACATCCTTGTTAAAAAAAAATTACAGAATTTCATTATAATAACGAAAATCGCAGAAGAAATATTTTCCGTGTTTTTCTCGCTAATCCCAATGGCGCCCGCATTACTAAGCTCCACGTGGTGAGCAACGCATAAATGTCTGCAACTCAGCTAATAGTACTTTCGATCAAAGAGAGTGGGGTTCAATCACCGTCACAGATCTGGTACTTTCTTGGCACTTTTTTTTAGCTACTTTCTTTGTTGTTTTTCCATTAATATTGCTTGACCATTGAACAAGGTACAAATAAATCTCTTCATTCGGTATTAATATCTTAGGGCTGCTTCGGTGGCAGGAAGATAGCCACACAAAAGGATTTTCATTTAAATAATTTGCAGCCACATGCGATTAAATATTTGTTTGTTCTGCTTGTTTGCAACTTCGCAGAATTGCCTTAAGGTGTTTCAGATGATGATGGTAAAAATAAATAATAAGAACTATTTTTATTGTAATATATGAAAGTTTTATATTGTAATATTTTTTTTATTATTATAACACTTAAAAATTTTATATTATTTATAATTGAGTTTATGATAGAAACTAAATGATAGTAACTATTACCAAACACCCTTTTAATTTGCTTAATATGAGAGGTGGTTTGAGAAAAAGTGATTAATCATTAGCTGCTTCAGGAGAGTCCATTAGGTGGCTATAAAGACTGAATAGACACCACCAAGGTGGTTTCTTCTTCTTCTTTATTTATTGATTTTTTTGGTACACTGCCAAGTTAAAAAGGAAATATATGCACCGTTGTTTGTAACCCAAACGATGAATATGCAATTCATCATTTAATTATAGGTTCTGTATATAATAGGTTTGGTACAATATTATTGCTTGATCCCCTTTAATTTCAAAAAATCCTTAGTTCTAACCCGACAATAATGGAAGGTAAAAAGTAGTTGTCTCTCATAAAGTAAAATATTTCGGATTTGGCTACGGTAGTACCATGAGATGAGACAAATTATCAGCTAGCATGTATCGGTTTCAAAATTCATTTTTTTTTTTGTTTTGTTTTCCTTTTTTAAGTTTAAGGTTGACAAGTGGAGGCATTATATATGTACACTTGATAATTAATAAAGAAAGAATTGCCATCAAGACTGAATTTGAAATTAATTAATTAAGTTTTATATATGTACACTCGATTATTTGCAGATATACACTCGATTAATTGAGAAAGAAAAACTATGAAAGACTTTATATATGTACATCCAGTAATAGACGCCCTTAAAACATACATTCTTTGTAAAGGACGTATTAATAAATAAATAAGTGAATTTTTATTACATTTATGTACATATAATTTTAAATACTTTATAAATATAATTAAAATTGCATAATTATTCATGTCATCTTAAATATAGTATATAAATGCTATATATAAGAAGATAATAAGGATAATAATTAAAATAGTCAGTAATATAAAATTAATTATTTAATTAAAATGTGAAATTTTTAATTGAACTTTACTAGTATAGGTTATTTCCATTAAGAATGGATCTTATCCGAATCATTAATATGATGAATAACTAAATGAATATATTTTACACGATGAGATTATGTAGGACTAAAACATGATGTGAGATAAACAACTAAATAATTTCTGTTAAAATATAACAAGTTCTGGTCATATCTACTGATAGTCATAAATAAGATGATTTGAATTCTGAGTTATTAGCAGACTTCTATTTATAGAATTATATCTTTCAATTTACTTGGTATGGATTCAAGAATCTAATTCTATCCCTTGTATTTTGGAGGCATGATGCAGTAAGTAGCTGCGAATACTAATATTATAAGATGGAATCTATTCTCTCTCTAACAAGAAGCAGTTAAATAATTCTCTTAATTATTATTGATTCGGGCCTTGACTAATATGAGAGCTCAATTTGCGATTAAGTTTAAGAATTTATTATTCATTAAAGAATCAAAGATTCTCGAGGACAAAAAAGTAACTAGAGAGGTTAACGGATTTCATCTACCTCTAATTATGAATTATTTTATAGAGGATCAATTTGTATATAACGGCTATAACAAATGGATGACTCCAAATTTTGAGTAATTATATCCATAATTTTAAGAATGCAATGCCAAGTTTATAGTGGTGTATCATTGGAATTAAAAAAGAATAATATATTAATTAAACAGTTTAATTAATATATTAGTTTTATTGAAACTTGAAATTATAGGTTCATTAGTCCTTCGTCATCTTTGTAAACACTGTTTGACAAATAGAATTATTGATTTAATTAATTAATTAATTAATTATAAATTAATTTATAATTATAAAAAATGAGATTATTTAATGCATCTATGTGTTGTTGTCAAAGTTTTTTTTGCATATTTTTTATATTTTTCATTTTCTTGTCCGAGCAGGATCTATGCTTTAATGCATCCAAAGCTATAATCATATTGAAACGGAAATTAATTTTTTTTTTCTGTTGTAAGTATTTACTTCCTTCTGCTAGAAATTTTATAAATATTAGCTTGGTTAAAGAGAAAATTAAACTTGATTTTCACCTCAAATTTATGTTGCAACAACCTTAGAAAACCATCTTAATGACTCGGTCAAACTTTTAGCCTTTTTTTGGACAAACTATATATTTAGGAATCTCAAACTTACCAACAAATTTGTCCTCTTCAGTTTTCATTTCAACGAGTAATTATCGAACCCTACTTTATTTGTTCTGTCAATTATTATTAAATAATTAATTTTTGGAAAATAGTGGGTTAGTCCCATTATGTGTGCACCAAGGAAAGGTTCTCTATGCACTCCAAGACTTATCTTCTAAGTTTCTTTTGTTAGAAGCTTCTAATTTTGATAAATGTGATTTAATTTAAAATTGGAAATCTAAATTTGGAAACAAATTATACTTGGTAACAAGCAGAATTTTCTCTCTTATTTCCCTCATTGACGCCACACATAAATAGAGTATTTGTGTATGTGGCGTGTAACATAGATAAGGAAAAAAACTTATCTCTTTTATTTTAATTACATGTGTGGTATTTCAAATTAAAATAAAGGAAGTTTCTAGAATCAATTGGGTCTTTCATTCTCTATAAATAGAGGCCTCCTCTATTCATTTTACATACAATTGAGAGTTTTGGTTAGACCGCAAAAACTCCACCAGCAGAGATGGAGCTAGAAAAATTAGTAAGAGGGACGGAGATGTGATTGAACTAATAAAGTCAGGGGCAAAATTGATTTTAGAGGGGAGAGGCACACACAATTTTAGGGGCATTATGTAATTTTAAAAGGGGTGAAATACAATTTTTGTAATTTTATATACAAAATTATAAGAAAAAAATTCAAGGAGGCGGCCACCTACTCTCATTCCTATGTGGCTCCACCAATGTTTGCCACTAACCCTAGCTAGAACCGTGTAGAGAGAGAAAGAAAGAGAAGAAAAATTCTTCCTTTCTTAGTCTCGTTTTACTCATGTATTGAGATTAATGAGAGATTAAAGCTTAGTTGAGTGATCATAAGAAACCCCAATTTCTTTCTAGACCCACACGTTAGTCTGATTGCTACCGAAGACTAGGCGAGAAGACGGTTGTTTTGTTTACATAAAACTTTCTAAAAGGAGGTCTCTGACCTCTTCTCTTTAATTAGGTAAGTACAAATTATATATAGATATATATATATTAAGCGTTAAAACAAATTTTCAAAAGTTTGATGAATATATGTTCCACACCTTTCACCACATTATAAAATCTTTTTAGAAATCCAACAAGAAATTCTATGGACTTTACACGTATGCGCTTGATTAATTACTATATATGTGTGTACACTTGATTACTTAAGGAAGATGCGAAATACCATCAAGGACATTATATATGTACAATTTAAAATAAAAGAAATTAAGAAAGAAATGGCATCAAGGACCTTATATATTCACACTTCATGATTAATTAAGATTAACCCTATGTAATATGGACACTTGATTCATTAATGAAGAAAGAAAAACCATCTATGACATTGCATGTGTACATTTGATAAATTAATTCGAAAAAAATACTATCAATGACTTTATGGGCCAGTTTAGCAAAACTGCATTGTTATTTAGAGCAGAAATAGGTAGACATGGTTTTTTTTTTTTAATATAAGTAGGCGTCAATATTAGAAGTAAAATTCAGGTGTTTGGTATATAAATAAGTAAGCTTGCCATGAGGATGTATAATAACCGAATAAAAATAAGTTATTTTCGTTTGATAAAATATTATAGTACATACACTTGAGATTTGGCCTTTATTTCTAACATTATGTCAACATGTCAACATGTCACGCCCCGGAGTACGGGAGGTGACGTGGCGGAATATTTAGATTAATTAAAAGAGAATTTAATTTAAAAACCAATGGTTTAAGACTCAAATTAAGTAAGAAATAAAGAGATTTTCCACCACATTCTATAAAAGAATTTATAAATATTTAGCAAATAATAATAATTGAATAAAAACCGCGAATATGGGTTCCACAACCCACAACTTGTGCACACACATGGTACTGACAATATCATAAATACAATTACAGTCCAAGTACAAATAAAGTTAAGTCTTACATGCCTTGATTAAATAAATACAGAATATAAATAAACTCTCCTATTGCTCCTGAGTTCGGTCCGAAGAATCTTCTCCAAACCTAAATGGAAGACCACCTAGATGGGGGAAATTTAAAACAATAAAACGTGAGCGAAAGGCTCAGTAGGACTATGTTTTATAAAATAGTTTAATTCAAAGAAACATAGCATCATTAGGAGTTATTCAGAGAAAAATTAAATAAATAAATAAATAAACAATTTGAGTAGAGCCGTCCTGACACAGAACAGTCTACTCATCAAATCAAAACACCAATTTACTTTTACCTAGGCAAACCATGATAACACCACCGTAGTGGGCCAGCTGGGTTTCGGGACCTGCCCCCAAGGTCGATCGCTACACGACCCGATCTCTGATATGGCATCATGCCTATGTGTTTATTATCATTATCATTCAAAACCCAATTACCGAGTGTTGTCAATTACATTTATTATGAAATTCATTTCAGTTTACGGTATATTAAAATATAACCGATAAAACCATTTTCAAACAACCGTTGAAAACATTTTTGATAGAAATCATTTTCAAAGCCAAATCATTTCAAAACCAGGCTACCAAAGAAATAGGATAGAAGTCCTACCTTAATACTCGTGCCGGTGCCCCACACCGCAATCCCGGTCCGCTATACGTTAGCTCCACGGAACCACGAACAATCCTAGATACAAACTAAGTCGATCAATATCTAGTTCGAGACATTCTATGTTATTAAATCATTTCATGATGTCCTAGTGTACCATTTGTACCTTTAAAATCATCCTATAAGGTTGGGATTTAAATCAGGGTTCAAAACAGTGAAAACGGGTAAAAATCACAAAATTTTCCATGCCTCGGTCGGCCTGCCGGACGCCCTGCTTCGGCCTGCCGAACTGCACAGTTCGGCCTGCCGGAAACAAGGTTCGGCCTGCCGAACATTTCCCCAGATTCGGCCTGCCGGTCGGAAGAACACCGGCCTGCCGATCATCACTCCGGCCTGCCGAACATGAACTTCGGCCTGTCGAACTGGGAAAACCCAGAAATCCCAGCCACGGGTTTCTCGATCCCCAAAATCCAAATCCGGATTCCAACCTGTTTTTCTCAAATCCCAGGCATGAAAAACAATCATAGTTGATAGAAAAACATTCTAGAACATGTTTGGAATCATTTAAACAACATTTAAACTCGAAATCCTCAAAAATCCAAAAATGAGAAAAAGAGGAGAAAAATGAAAAATCTTGAATCCAATCCGTTTTTCTTCAATCTAAGCTTAGATTCTAGTTGTTCTAAGTTCATTTAACACAAATCCACGGTTTTCTAAGCTTAAACAAACTTAGATTTCAAAAACACACAAAATTGGAAATTTTGTAAAAAGTTTAGAAATTTCGAATCTAACCTCGAATCGAAGCTTCAATCCGCGTTCTCGGTTGCCGAATCACGTCCTCGAGCTTCCTCCTTGCTGTTCCAAAGCTTGGATTCGAATGTGGTTTCAAAAATTTGAGAGAGAATTGTGAGAGAGAGCGAGCTGCAGAGAGAGAGAGAGAGAGAGAGAATGTCACGGGAGAGTGAGGAGAGAGAGAGGAAGGAAGGAAATAAATAGAGAAAATCGGTGGGCGGTTTTACTGTGCGAAAACCATGTGCCGCCCACGGTTTTGCAAAACAAAGTATTTTTAACATTTTACAAATTGTGGTGTTTTAAAACTCAAAACATCATTTTAAATCAATAAGAAATCTTTTGAACACATCAATTTAACAAAACAACCAAAATTTCAAAAATCCAACCAAATAGTCTAATAAATATGTTAAAACGTTAATTATGGCACACTAATTCATCATTTATAGTACATTAACATTAAATAAATTTCGGGACGTTACACAACATTTGCAAATTTTTACATCAAAATTGGAAAGCAGATGATTTTTAATTTCTGTTCTATTGTTTTCAAAATACCTAATTTTATTGAAAATATTCGAGTAAAATTCTGTGCATTGCATTTATAACAAAATTTTTTAACATAATTGGATAATTTTAAGCAAAAATTTTTAAAAATTATAATTTTAATTTGTTACATAGATAAATAAAAATCAGACGATTGAGAATCATAGTTAATTATCAAGGGTGTAAGCATTGACAACACTAGTTGAGCAGTCTGCTTTTTGAATTTTATTGATGGGCAGAAATTTTAGAATATGCTGGACAAAAACATGATTTACCAAACGACTAGATCAACCATTGATTCTTTAACAATCTAAACACAACTTCCAAAAGTAATGAAAAGCAAGCCCTATAATGTACACTTAAAGACGTGGATTCTACCAGTGACATTTCTGGTGTGATAAATCCTTGTGTGGCCCCAAGATTGCCATAGTTTCAAAAGAACGTGGGCGGAATGTGAACCACCAGATCCTTTTTTTGACTATCAAAAGAATACCTACATGCAATCTTTTGCCAGCATTGATGGGTTTACACAAATGTCACAAAGTTAATAATTGATTTTCGTCACCAAAAGAAAAAAAAAGAAACCAACACATTTGGAATACCAAATTTCCCCTGATAATATTATGATAAGATATTGACAGTAACCATGGTGCCATCGGAATGCCCATAGTAGGATAGTATCTTTCCATCACATTGAAGGTACTAGCCGATCATGCTACCAATGGTAGCCTACTGTAATTCCATCGGTTTCAATAGCAAAGTTTAAGGGGAAAAAAACCTAATTTTCTCCCGGTGGTGACAGCACCCAGCAAGCCTGATCTATGATGGTAGATTTTGCTAGTATCTCTTGAAGATTGGGTCGTGCATGGTTAGAGTTCTCTATCGCTAAAATTCTGACCACGATGACTATGACAACTACAAATGCGCAGGAGGAGACCAACCTTGCTTGAAACAATATCCTACTGTGACATGGTATTGCACCGTGATGCCAAAATTTCTGGAAACTAGAAATCGCCGACCGTGATATTGACGGTATTTTAGCATGATAGTTTTGAGTAGTCGGCTGTAATATCGGCGGTCACTGGTTTAAACATCTTTAACTAGGGCATAAAAAATATTTAGAATATCCTCAGTGATAGCTCATGTGGCTACACAGACTGGTTATGACCAAAATAGGTCCAATTGGTTTCTATGTGCAGCCTCTTGGGTATAGCCTCCCTTTCATGTGTGCAGGTCGTTGTGGCTGAGTGCAGTGCCTTTGATGGGAGCGCTGGCCTGCCCTGTATGGTGCGCTGTGGCGCAATGTGGGTCTACTTGTAGCCTCATGGGGACTGGGTGGACGACTAAGCTGTTCAAGGTGCGGCCATATCCCTGATCCTAATTTTAAAGATTTCATAAATAAATTAACGATAAACTTCTAACCATATAAGAATTAGCTAAAAATCACTAATTCACTGATTAGGGTTTCTAGATAAGCTAGGAACTCAAACATGCGAGATATGACAAACTTTTAGCCACTCCACCGAATTTCCTCTAGTGGATTTGCTATCAAAAATGGAAAAAAAGATCTATTTTTCTTTTATATAAAAAAAAAAACAATTAAAAGAAGTCAGTGATAAGAGAAAAGGAAAAACTATTTGTCTTGAAGCATAGCTATAAGATACCAATTGTGTTAAGCACCATCTACTAATAAAAGGTGGGTCACCTAGTGTGAGACCTACAGGCAGGGCCCACCTGCCAACAGTAATGGTGCTTATGGTGCTCTTAAACATTTTTCTTTGTCTTAGGCACATCTCTGTTTGCAAATATGTACAGGTCTACGAATCACTTGCCAACTTGTATTTTGCTTCCGTAAACTCGAGCACAAGTGCCAGTCTTCGCCTCTTCCACACTCAGATCAGATTATATATACATATACATGTACATATATACACACACATTCAAGTCATTGAAGCAAGAGAAGTTGACTTTGCAAATTTGTTCCTTTTCCTTAATTTTTTTTTTCTATTTCTTTGGAATTAGGTGGATAACTTTTTCACATTAATATATCAAAACTGCATCTTCATTATTCTTTCATAATTATGAGGATATTACTGTAATGTAACATTCTATCCTTTGACATGACATAAACTCAGATGAAATTTTTGTAAATAAGAAATCTTTTTCATCCTACTGGGTTATAACCTTGCTATTTACAAAAGTGTAGACCCCGGTCTCATATATAGTGTATTTTTTAGACTAAATCCTACTGTTTTGTTAATAACAAAATTATAACCTCCGAGGATAAATAGGTTTGCTTTTTATAAATGGTTTAATCATTATTCTTCTCTTGTTCTCTTCTCTTCTACCTAGAAAATCAATGATTACTTATTGATTCTGGATTGACCTAGTTGCTTGGTGCATATCTGCCTCTTTGTGAAGTTCAAAAAGTGACTGATTGCTTCTCCCAAAAAAAAAGTAACCCCTAGCTTAACAATAATGCTATCCATTATCTTTTGACTTGGTACTCAACTTGTCATTAATTATATGCTCCCAGGAAACAAGAGTTGACTTTCCATAAAGAACAAGGAATCCAATGATCTTATCATTTTGACAAAGTGCTTACTTCCATTTCCCCCCCCTTATTAACTCTTCTAGTCTTCACAAAACAGATCCCCCCCAAAAAAAGAGATGAAAACACTACATTTTGCTGTGGTAATATTAGCCCATTTGCTGACTCTTGGTGATCTTTGCTACTCTGATACTAATGTACAAACAACTGTGCAGTGCTCAGAAGCAGATGATTCTGCCACAGAGTCAACATTTCAGCCCAATCTCAGAAGCTTGTTGGATTCTCTTCTTGCTAATGGCCCTCTTGAGAAAGGCTTTTACAAGACCAAAATTGGGAAGAAATCCAAAAGAGTGTTTGGTCTTGTACAGTGTAGAGGAGACATTCCTGCTCATGATTGTTCTAACTGCACAGACAACTCCATAAAAGTTGCCTTGGATCAGTGTCCAAAGAGCAAGGAGGTTTCGGTTTGGTTCCGGTGGTGTTTTCTGCGCTATTCGGATCACGATTTCTTCAGAGTCATGGACAAGACCTCGTTTGTTCTGAGCAACGATACCGATTTTGATGACTCCTCGGTGGTTTCGAAAGGACTAGACTTCATGAGTGGACTAACATTAACTGCTCAAAAGCAGCCTCTGGTGTTGCAAACCGGTGTCTTGGATGTTGGCACAAGTGGGAAGAGGTACGGAATGGTTCAATGCAATCGGGATATCAGCAGGGCTGACTGTGGAAAGTGCCTGCAATCTCAGCTGTCGGATTTCAGGACGACGATCGGAAATAAACGAGGTTGGGAAATTTATGGTTACAGTTGCTTTATGTGGTACCATGACTATGAGTTTTACTTCAACATTTCAACCACTGCAAGTGAAGGTTAGATTATGACTACTTTGATTATCTTTTTAGCTGTTAAACTGACAGAGTTTTATAGAAAATATTGGTCTTTAATAACTAAATAAAAAAGATCGAAAAATTTTTATTATGTCCTCTGCTTATGTTATGAATGATGTAGGAAATTGATATGTTTTTACTTGGTCAATTTCAAGGCGTGATAAGACCCTCTTTGCATAAAGAAGCTGCAATTGGACTGACGGTCGCGGTTATAGTGTTTTTAATGGTTCCTTAGTTGTTTGATGGCTGCTCTGATGTCTCCTGTAGACTCTGAAGTTAATTCGTTATTAATTCGTCATTCATTCTTTGCCCATTACAATATAGTCTATACCTAGTGTTTTGTTGAGAGATTCACAACTGTAAAGTTTCTTCTTTATTTATTTTTTCCCATGCATTATGCTCATTAGATTTTTTTTTTTTTTGGTTTCTGGCTAAAATTTATATATATAAAAATTGGGTTCTCACTCAAAACTTTCTGACAAATGGCATGTCTAGAGGAAGAAATACCCCCAAAGTGTGCTGTTAAATTAGCAATTTACAATGCCATGCACTGTCTAATTATCAAGTTCGAATAGCCTGATCCATAGTTGAACATTGATCAGACTTGGACGATCAGAAATGGAGGTTTTGATAGTTGAAGTTATTTTTCCTGAAGCCAAAGTTTATTATTAATATTAATATTATTGATAAATCAGAAGTAGACTTTCCATAAATGGATTATTGATCGAGGATTGCTGTGGAGGAAGTTGACTAACTATGTTCCCAATCACCCCAAGAAGAGGACTTTTAGCTACCATAATAGATTTAGTAGTACAAACCTTTGTTTTCATGGCAAAAAATTTCTGCTACCCAATAATCATGGTAGCTGAAAGTCGGTAGCTGAAATTTTTTGTTATTAGAATTTTGTTGTTAGCAAAAATTCCGCTACCAACAATTGATAGCCATGACTCAAAATTTGGATCTAAATTGGCATGTCATTTTACTATCAAAGTTTGTAGCTAATGCATTTTGGTAGCAAAAAAGTATATCCAACTACTAAAATTTTGGTAGCGAAATGTTTTTGCTATCACATACTTTGATAGCTGAATGCTTTTACTACTAAAATGTTTGGTCCCAATATTCTTTACTAGCCAAAAACTTTAAAAATAGGCTACCCGGTAACATAATGTTTTTACTATTAATATATTTGGTAGCAGTATGTTTTCTCAAATATTTATGTACTTTTTTTTAGAAAATTTCATCATCTGTATTTTTCTTAAGTATATATAAATACAAATAGTATTATAAATGATAAATTTAATAGACAAAAAAATGTCATTAATTGTAATTGCTCCAAATATCTCAATACAGCGAGTAACTCATAAGCAACGGTCATACTAAAACAACTACATCTACAGTAAACATAATATACAATCAACTATATCTAAAGGCATGGGACTAGCATGTGTTTCAAACCTATTGGCTTCCAATGTCAGGCTTAAATTTGATTGCATTGAGAATACCCCTAAGGTTCTCTCATCTTGGCTTCAATTTGATTGCATTGAGAGTTCCTTTTAGTTTCAATGTCCGGCACCTTTGGATTCATCTTATCATTTAGCAAAACATCGCTTGCCTTCGTATCCTTTTTTACAATCTCTCTCACTTGACACCTTAAACTTTAAAAATCACTTTACCTCTTGAACTTTCAAATCTTCTTATTTTATTTGCTGAATATCAAATTTTCTGTTCAAATAGATGGAATTAAGCCTATGTGATTTGCATGTAGTTACTTGTAAGAACAAAAATGAGATTTTATTACTTCTAATTTTTTTAAATTTTTTAAATTTTTTAATTTTTTTTATCTGAACTCTCATTTAGAAGGGTTCGTATACACATTTCTTTTCATCTTTAATATGTATCTCTTATTTAATAAGTCAATATTGTTTGCCGATAGCTCTTCATCTTTAATGCATCGTTCATCTTTTTTTACTATTTAAATTCAAATATCGACGAATAATATCGACTTATTAAATAAGTTATGCAATAAAGATGAGAACAAAAATACAGATAAGCCCTTCCTAAATAAGAATTTATGTAAAAAAAAAAAGCCTTAAGTGAGAGTGTAGACGTAAAACAAAACTTGAGAGTCATAAAATCTCATTTTTTACTCTTACAAGTGACCCATGTGCGAATTATGTGGGCTTTATTCCATCTATTTAAATGAAAAATCGAAAATCGAAAGTTTAAGGGATAAAGTGAGGAGTTTTGAAAGTTCAAGAGACAAAATGGTGATTTTTAAAGTTTAGAGAATAAAGTGAAGAGTTCTAAAAATTTAGAAGATAAAATAATGATTTTTAAAGTTCAAGAAGTAAAGTGAGGCGGCCTTAAAGTTTATAGGTCATTGGTATTAACAATCCTACAATTTTTGTCATGTACATATGTCCTAAGTCTAACGGACGAAGTGAATTAGGCTCTTCATAAGATTCAGTCATGCACATCTGAAGCTAAAGGTAGACTTCAACCGGCGAAATTCAGAGGCGGTTGAACTTCATGAGATGGAGGAAAATGTGTTTAGTCGGAGCTTTTGGATGAGAGCTGAGGATATCAAAAGGTGTTTGGCACGAAAGTTTGAACTGCTCATGATGTAAAACTCTTAGCATGTGAAGCAGTATTTTGAAAAAAAAAAAAATATAGCTCCTTATTATTTATTTCAAACAGAAGAATTAGAGTACAATCGTGCATTGGGAAGCAGATGCCATAGTTCCGTATTGGTTTATCAATGCTTTTCGAGTCTTCATAAAACAAATACATTCTTGACGACAATATAGAAAGAACAAACGACAGCCAATGATAAAGGACCTGGGCAAGAAGCAAAAAACACGAAATAAATACGACAACAAAAAAGAAAGAAGAACGCAAAATTTAAACACAACATAAAGAGGAAGTTGCGCATCAGTAGAGAAACGACGAGATAACTGAATCACGATGAGTCGATGACAAACACTAGACGACAATAGAAATGCAGAACTACGACAAACACAATCAGCAATAAAACATCAGAAAAGGCGATAACACATGAAACGACATTAAAAATCAAAACTACGACAAACAGATAAACGACGAGCATAAAAACGACACCCAAATGAGCAAACAACAGTCGAAGATAAAAGCCTAGAATAGAGAGGGAAACATAGTATCAATGTAAATAAGCAACAATAATAAGTAGATTATGACAGACACAACGACAGTATAGAAAAGAAGACGTGAATACTAGAAACGACGAGGAAAATGATTAACACAACAAAGACAAAACAGCAAGAAATCAACAGACCATAACAAAATGAGAGCAGACAACGGCGAATCAAATGAAAATGCAAATTAGAAATGACGAGAAGACAGAAGACAAATATTAAACGACAATGAACAGTGAAGGAACAAGAGAAAGGAAAAGGACGACATACGCAGGCAAGTGAAAAACATAAATAAAAAAATGAAAAAAAAGAGACAGTGGAATGATAAATGCAAATATGAGTACGCAATTAAATGCCGACAACCTTGAAACGAGACGAAAAGGCCAACGACAAGAATAATGTACACGACAATTATCGGAAAATGACGTGTATCGAACAAATGGCATGCAAATTCAAATGAAAAACGACGGCAAGCCGTAATAGATAATAGACAGATTCGACGGGGCTAAGAACCGGCTAAAAAAAAAAAATCAATAAACGACAATGAAAATAAAAGCGATAAGGATTGAGAAGATGATGGTCAAAGTAGAAAACTGTGACAAACCTGAAACGACAATAAACAGAAGAGAATCACGTCAGCAAACGACAATAGTTGTTGAAAACGACAAAAATTATATACTATAACAAAGAGAGAAATGGCATCAACAAACAAAAGAATGGAAAAAAAGAGAGAAAATTTATGTCACATTTTTTAAAAAATATATATTGATTTCTGTCAAAAAAATAAAATTAAAAAAAAATTGTGTCATAGCATTACTTATAGCTTAATGGTAAAACCATATCTAACTTTACCTAAAAGCAAAGAGTTTGAATCCTTCGCCTTAAGTTTCAAAAAAAAAAAAAAAAGAAGAAAAGAAGACAAACCTTATCACTTTCTCTTTCTATTTTTCTATTATCTATCAGAAAACAGCAGTCAAAGCAAAAATGATAACAAAAATGAAGCGACAATGAGCACAGAAACTACATGTCAACAATAAACGACAATTAATAGACAATGACATGTACACACGACAAGAATGGAAAAACAACAATCAATTCTAAAAGAACCAATAAAGGAAAACGACAATATAAAGATAGCAATTTTTCTCAAATGGGCGAGATGCAAGAATAAACTAAAAATCAAGAAAAGGCTAGAATAAAAACGACACTGAAGAAAAACAAAACGACAATAAAATGGCAAAAAATATAAAATAGAACCAAAAAAAGAAAAAAAAAAGAGATGACAATGTAAATGAAAACATGACAAAATTAGTAAGCGGTAATAACGCTGGAAGGGGACACGATGATGATGGTATTTAAATAAGTAACGACCAGATATGCAAAAGTATTAAGCATGTTTGGCATAGTTTTTATGCTTGTGCTTGTAGTCTGTATAAGAAGAGAAACAAAAACTATGACTTTTTAGAATGTATTTAGGACTATATTTTTAAAAAACTTACATGGGTCAAATTTTTTTTTTTTGTTTTGGAGCTTCAAGTGGCAGGATTTGAATTCTTTATGACACCCGAGAATTTTTAGTGCATTATATATGCAATAATGAAGCGATTATATTAAGTAAATTACACACAAATTTTGTGAGCTAAATTTTATGCTCGAAAATTTGTTAAATATTTTAAGAGCATAAAGAGTGTCACAAGGATTATTGATTAAATATGAATTTTAAAACAAATTCCATAAAAGTCATAATATGAATTTTTAAGATTAAAAACCATGCCATAGTCCTAAATAAAGAATGAATGATGTAAAAATAAACTAGAAAGCTTAATTATTGCAAAAGATGTTGCAACAAATTTTAAGATGGAAATACGGTAAAAGAAAAATACTGTATGAAAATATGAAAAATTATATAGTGTTAAAATAATACAGTATGAGGGTTATACCGATAAAAGTTAAGTAGTATGGAAGTTGGACTAATAAAGTAATGCAGTATGAAAAAGGGAGAAGGAAGGAATTAGCCTATCATTAATTAGTAATGAAAATAAATAGACCAAAATATAGTGTTTAGTAAATAGTCCACTTAGTTCAAAACAAAATTTATTTTTGTATAGAATGATGTAGAGAGAACTATAAAACAACAACGAGATAACAAAAAGCAAAAACGTAAAGAAAAAGAGGAAGAGAGAAGAAAAAGATGAGGTAAAATTGAAAATTCAAGTGTTTAAAAAGAGTACTATATTTTAAAATTGCTGTTTACTTCTGTAACGCCCCCTTACGGACGTCACAGATGTCGTTACATTCATACATTACATACTTATTTATTTATTTATATAAACTTTAAGTACAAAACTTATACGATACTTTAATTGTACACGCAGTTAAGGAAAACGTAACCAGGATCCATACATACATTTTTTTTTACAACATTCATTAATTTAATCCATAATTTAATTTCACTTAACTTTTGAACATAAACTTGCTTTAATAAAATAAATATACCATATTACTAAATCATATCTCATTAATCATCACATCATTTAAAAGCTACTTGCTCCCACAGTTCGGCAGGCCAAACTTGGGACTTCGGCAGGCTGATCATGGTTGGCAGGCTGGAGATCATCAACCGGCAGGCCGACAGAGGCTCTGCAATCTGGCTTTAAAAACTTATCAACGTTCGGCAGGCCGAATTTGTGATCGGCAAGCCGAACATTCAAACATCAGCATGCCGATCAATGATGTTCGGCAGGCCGACAGAGCCAAAATCCATGAGAAAACTTAATTTGTAAAACAGATTTAACTTTCAAAACTCGGTAGATCAAATTCTTAAATGATAAAATAAAATATTAAAACATAGTTCTTGTATTCTTAAAACTTAACGAATAAATATGTCCAAAATATAAAACTTGATTTAAATCATATAACTTTCTTCATGGCGTTCCTCCGGTTACAATTCATCTTCTTTATGCTCACACGACTTCCTATGTCCTCCGCCTAATCTATGACTTTCTTACCCTTATCTGCAACATGACATAAACTTGAATAAGCTAAAGCTTAGTAAATACATATAAATCTCACAATTTAAAAACATTTCATATACATCATCATCATCATCATATCATAAAAGTGCATTAAGCACAATTTCATAGAAACATATCTTTCGTTACTTTACCATATTCAAATTTATTCCATTTTATCTTAAGGGCCCAAGTGTTGCACCATAAACATCATTATAGGTGCGCCGTCATGAGAGGAGAAGGGTAGCTAATCCCAAACCAAACATGACATCATAAAATATCATATCATAACATTGGTGTGCAACACTTATTATGTGATACACATATACTTAACTTTTATACTTTGAAACATGTCATCATCATACATGCATAACTTTTTAACATAGAAACTTTTCATAAGAAATCTTAAATAAAATCATCATAAAATCATCATAGAATAAACATCATTAAGAACATAATTTCAAACCTTATAAAATCATATCATGTTGCATGTGAGAATGTACTTAACTTAAAGCTAGCTTACTTAACCTTATAAGATTTGGTGACGACGCCGCGGTCTCGATGTGCTCGTTCCTTTGCGTGTTCATGCCATTTATTCATTTAAAGACACAAAATAAAATTAATACTTACTATCATAAAATATAACATTCATTCATATTACATCACATATACATTCATCTCATATAAACATAATTCGTGACATGCATCCTTAAGTATAATCATCAAAACATAAATTCTGGCAACAATAATAATAATAAGGTAAATGAATAATCTTTTGAAAACATTTTCTAACAATTAAAATACATATATTTTAATTTTAAAATTCATACTAATATCTTATTATCATACATTTCAATATCATAAAATTATTTCATCATCAATAAAATCATTTAAACATATAAAACATTTCATAAAACGAAAATCCAAAATTAACATTGTTAAAACAGTTTTCTTGACCTAATCTCATAAAAATTCCATAACATATAATACATTCATCAAAACATTACCAAACTTTGCAGTCCATAACATAACATATACATGAACATTCTTACTAAATTTCGTGAAAAACAACATTCATTTACCCCTTGAACAAAAATTACATTTTCATGCATCATAGTTAAACAACAATATTTTACTGTGAGGGGTAGAGGATAGAAAATTCATAACTTATCATAGAAACATCGAAATGACTTGAAACTTGGAGGAACATCACATAACACATACATGAATAACATATTAAAAATTCAGAACAAAATACGATACCTAGAGAAAGATACTGCAGACGAATTGAGGAGGAGAAATACTTTTCAGAAACAAAAGAAATGAGTCCTTACCTTAAAAGATTTTCTTCTCAAAATCCTTGAATTCAACCAACGAAAATATAACTTTTTCTTTCAATTTCTTGCAGAGAATTTTCGAGAGAGAGGAGGAATAGAATTCGTGGAGAAGAGAAGAAGAAGAGATGAAATAAGAAAATGTCTCAGAAATGAATGAGAGGAGACGTGAGAGGAAGAGAGAAAGATGGGGAAAAAGAACGTTAAAAAATTTAACGTAATGTTAATGGGCATAATGTAAAAAAATAAAAGAAGGAGAGTCAAAACTCTTTATTAAGTCAGAAATTTTCTGACTAAGTGCTGAGTAATTGGTGTGGAGAATGGAGAGCAAAGAGGGAAAGTCAAACAAATCATTCATCACTTACCATGTTTTGTTCTCTAAAAATAGGAAACCACTTAAAACAAAACCAACCAATGCAAAGTCAAACATTTTATTTCCTTAAATAAGGAAATTAATCCATAAATATGCCAATTAATCTCCCAATTAACGTAATTATCTCAGCCATAAATTTGGAGAGATTTCTGCTCACTGCTCGTCAGCTGTCATCGGCCTGCCGATTCACCACATCAGCCTGCCGGTTCCACCAAGTTCGGCTTGCCGATGGTTTCCATCAGATTGTCGATCTTTGGCAGAATTTTCGGCCTGCCGAACTGTCCTTAAAATACCATGCATTATAACATTCAAGTCATCATTGCATCATAATTAGACATACGTTAAATTAACATGAACACTTGAGCACAACGATTCCATGCAGTCGCCACCTGTCATAGAACTTGAAATAAAAAGTTAGTAACATTAAAATCATAAATCATAACATATAACATAAATTATTAATAAAATTTCCTTAACATTGTTACTAACTTAACATGATCTGTTACATTAAAATTGGTTGGTGTTACAACTTCAATAGTTTTAAATATAGGCTATTTCCTTGCATTAAGAATTGAAACTATGCTAATTGGATCAATTTCCTGTATGAAAATTAGGCTGTATAAAGATATGCAATATTAAAATTATATTGTTTGGAGAATGTAGGTTGTTATAGAAGGTTATGGGACCCCATAAATAGTATGAAAAGAATAATGGTAGTATGCAAAGTATGCCGGCAGCATAGAAAAAATACACTCAGTATAAATTTGGATTGTGAAAAAGGATGTGGGACCTACCAAGTAACAGCTGGAAGGTAGAAAATTGTTCACCTCATTTATGACATCACCGGTTTTGAAGAAGTGGTGGGGGGCAAGTTTTTAAAATTTCAATTTGGCCCCTAGACCAATATATATATTTTTTGCAATTAAGGGCTTATGTGGATAAAAGTCTTATTTCCATAAATGGTGGAAAATCTTCCACATCACCCCCTTAGAGAACCAGTTTTAGCCATGAGAGGCGATGAAAATCTACGACCTTTTAGTCCCTAATGTTGGTTCTAAACATACCTAAGGATATTTTTAAGAAAACAATTTGATAAAATCATGAAATTTTCACCCTTTTCTCTCCACACAAAACCGTCCTCTCTAGTATAGATTTTGGATATGTTTAATGTTTTAATGCTAAGTTATAGAATATGGTATGTTTAGCATTTGATATTTTCACTAAAGATACAAAAAGATAAATGAAAGATGTTAATTAAAATGTTGTACTAACCTCCTACATGTGAGGTTTACAAGTTATGTTAAAGCTATGACGTTGTTGTTCGTTGGTCTTAAGTCTTCTATAAGGGAAGTATTATGTTTATGATCTCATAATTGATGATGTTGGTAAGAACAATTATTTCCTGAAGATGAAGAAAAGATAAGAATCATGATAAGAGGTTTAAGTTATGAATGATAATAAGAAGTTCATAAATGGATGTTT
The DNA here is from genome assembly GCA_025403435.1 of Artocarpus heterophyllus. Classification (NCBI taxonomy): domain Eukaryota; kingdom Viridiplantae; phylum Streptophyta; class Magnoliopsida; order Rosales; family Moraceae; genus Artocarpus; species Artocarpus heterophyllus. Next base: position 9,490,054 of record CM046349.1, read on the forward strand.
ATAAATGAGCATAAATAGAATCATACATTATGACCTTGCTTGTATTCCTTTCCATGATTTGTTTATGAAAAAATTTTGCGAATTGTTTTACGAGAAATATTCATAAAAAACATTTGATGAAAAATGTTTATAAGAAAAGGTTTATGAAAAAGGTTTTATGAGAAAAGTTTAAGAGTAATGTTTTACGATGAATGATTTCAATATTTTGTGAGATTATGTTTAAACTTATTAAGCGAAAGCTCATTATAAGTTCTTCCATACTGTAGGTAGTTTTATAGAAGACTATTAAGACTAGTTGAAGAGCTCAGTGCCCTGATAATAGATGCGAAGGTTGGGTGTGGATATCATTGCAGCAGTTTTCCACTATTAAATTTTTTTTTTCGCTATTTAAAATTTAAAAGCTTTTTAAGCAAGTAAATTTTTTTTTTATGAGTTTTAGGAAACGCTGTGAATGATTATTAAAGTTAAGTTTTAGCTACATTTTCGTTGCAACAATTTTAAACTATATTTAAGAAAAAAAAATTTACCCACTATTTTCTTCCTAATAAGTAAGAACTAATGTTTAAGCAAGTTAAGTAACGGTCCAAAAAGACGGGTCATTACACTCTTCAGCTTGTGGTAAAATCAGATATAGATTTACCACTAGGCTTTGCTTATGCTTGCAACCACAATTTTAAAACTTTTTTAACAAGAAATAAAAATGTCCTAATTAAGTTTATAATATCTCATTAAAATTGAAGTACAAGTTTTCAATTCTGCTTTAACAGTGCTTTTTTTTTTTTTTTGAGAAGCCATGGTTTCTAGCTTTGATTGAAAGCATTTTTGGAAAGTCAAAATACATTTTATAAATCGTTCAAAGTTTAAACACTTCTAAAAACAACTTTTAAACCCACAAGCTGAAAGTAACTTTTGACAAGTTCTGCCAAACAAGCCCGAATAGCTTGAGTTCGCCCTTCTAAATCACTGCCAAAGTATGCTTAAAAATTTTGAGAAACAGACAGCTCCCTTTTTAACTATTTAAGTATTACAAATGAGTAAAAAAAAAAAAAAGGAAATAGTGCTAGAGCACAAAGTTCAATTAAAAAAAAATTGTTTGAGCACAACCATTATGCACACAAATTAAAATGCTATCAATCGTTCGAAGTCCCACGCTTAGACGTTGCCCTTTCATGGCTTTACGCTATTCTCTGTTGTCCCCTCAATTATACATGCAAATACAAGTAAAAAAAAAAGGGGAAGAAGAAAATAGAAAAATCAGTGATTGAAGATCATTCGACCATGTTATATATGAAGGTAAATATCCTCACACTAGTGGGGGTAGAGCTCAGTGATTGAAGCCTCATTAGGAGACGCATGAACAGACTGACTGTTGGAATGATCTGATTCAGTCACCCATGAATTGAAATCAGTTGTCAATGGCATATCTGAAACAATGCTGCTATGCATGAAGAAAGCTCGTTCCGAGGGCACTGGGAGTGACAACGAGTTACTGTTTAGCATACGAACAACTGTATTCATGGTTGGTCTACGAGCTATATTTTCCTGGACACACAACAGTGCGATGTGAATGCATCTCATTATTTCAGAACTAGAATTAACTCTCATTAGCGGATCCACGATATTCAAGGCTGCATTGTCCCTCCAGTTTCTCCAAGCCTGCAACGATATTAGATGCAAACGCGTTAGACATAAAGTTCTTTTGATTCGATTGCAGTATGGCATTTTAGTATAAATTACAAAATATTTTTGTACTCACATAGCTTAAAATGCCTTCAACATGTTCCCCATGACAGAAACAATTGTTTTTTTGTCCGCTCGCTATTTCCAAAAGTAAGAGACCAAAACTGAATACAGTGGTCTTGACCGAAAATTGTCCATGCATTGCATATTCTGGAGCCATATATTCACTAAAACAAAGAACATTTGAGTAAAATAATATTTTCAATGGAATGTAAACTAGACGCTAAGAGCTTATATTATATTTTTTTATATGTTATGTTATCTAGCGTATTCTTAATCTTACAGTCTTAAGCATTTGGGCGTTAACTCCAATATTATAAAAAGTGATTAGGATGAAAGCTTCTCTTTGCAAGACAACATCATTAGTAGTATAAATTAAGGTTTGACCAAGGTTGACATGTACTTACTAGGTTCCCACAATTCTACTTGTATTATCTTGAGTTTGATCAACAACAAACAACCTTGCCATTCCAAAATCTTAGGGTGCATTTCTTCATCTAACAAAATGTTACTAGCTTTAAGATCTCGGTGGATAAGTCTCAAATGTGAATATCCATGAAAGTAAAGGAGTCCTCGAGCAATGCCTCCTATAATTTTGTAGTGCCTCTCCCAGTCTAAATATGCACGCTTGCTTAGATCTACATATTCATACCAGTATAAGTAATAATTTAAAGATGTATATGCAAAGTTCTACAGTACTCTTTCAAGACATAATTCAGAACCGAAGCATGGTAAATGTATCTTTTATAGTTATCTATAAATGCCAAAGCAAAGAAAGACAATCTTACCAAAGATGAAGTGATTAAGGCTTCCGTTTGGAACAAACTCATATACAAGAAGCCTTTCATTTCCTTCAAAGCAAAAACCGAGGAGCCTAACTAGATTACGGTGTTGAAGCTTGCTACTAGTAAGACCTCATTCTTAAATTCCAAATCTCCTTGGCCTGAATCCCTAGACAACCATTTTACAGCAATGTCTTGGCCATCACAAAACCTTCCCTGAAATTCATACGTACAAGGATTTGAATTTCACACAATATATTTTAAATCATAGTATTCATGACTTCAAACAAAGGGCTGTATCATTACCCTGTAAACAGGACCAAATCCGCCCTGTCCAAGCTTGTTTGCCTCAGAAAGATCATCTGTTGCAACTCTGATAGTCTCAAAACTGTATTGCAAGGATTCTGCACTTCCAATTTCTTCAACAGGTTCGTGCAAGGGGCGAGCTTCAAGAATATACATACAAAGATACATATACATATATATATATATCTAATGAGTTACAATCTGAAAAAAGTTCTTGTTTTATGCTACAAAATTATTTAGTAATTTTGATAACAACATACTATAATTATTATGCTGTTATAAAATTGAGAAGTGAATTAGATGATCTCAACTTGCTTTCATCCTTTTGCTTTGCCCTCCTTATTTTTAGAAACACCCAGATGAAGATGACTAATGCCAGGGCTCCTACAGTTCTGCAAACAATGCCGATAATAACAGTTGTTCTAGACGTGTTACTCTCTTTTCCTACAAACCCAAAAACTCTGCTCCTATCAAACCATGATTAATTATAAAATGATTCCTAAAATATCAAACAAGATATCATATGACGTACTAATAGTCAAAATAATTCGATCACAAAAGAATACCTCATGTAGTTGTTCTTTTGTTAGTTGATGGCGGTGGTGCGGTCAGGGCCAGTGGCGGTGGAGACGAAGCAAGCAGTGCATCATTTGTTTGGTTGTAAAAGTGGTAACTCTCATGCTTAAAGTGACAACTGGTGCCCATGACTCTTCCCTCCAATAGCAACATTCTGGAATTTTTGCAAACGCGTCGTCCAAGCAATTGTTGCAGTCTTCCTGTGACAAGTCTGGTGTGCACTGAACGAGCGCATATATAGTAAGAAAGTCGGGATCACTCGTGTTCCCTGTTGCAAACTTGAGAAGAGAACTGCCAGAGGCAGCTCGGTTTTTCAGACCATCCAGTAAGGTCCTGAGGTCTTGGAAAAATTCATCCTTGGAATTGGATGACACATTATTGGGGTTTATTAAACCGGCTTTTAGAGAAGTCTCCATGATGCCCAACATGCTGTGGTTTGAGTAGCGTAACATGCAGTAGTCATACCATCCGACGGCCTCCTTCTTGTTGGGGCAAAGCTGCGGGAGAAGCTGTGTGGCGTTGTTGAGGCAACTGCTGCAAACATCGGTATTAGCGTCTCCTCTGCACAGCCCGATCCATAAACTTGGTCAGAGGAATTGCTGTATGAGAGACTATACAAGCCATAGCCGTTGCCTGTTTGAATTAATCTAATATATAGGCTAATATATTAAATAAATGTGTATTAAAGGCTATTAGATAAGGTTGCACAATTAAAACTGATCAATTTAAGTTTTGGGCTTTTAATGCATTATTAAGTGTGGACCTCCTATGTATAGTGACCAAAATATAATTACTGATTTTATGATGGGCTAAATTGGTAATTAAAGATAACTGTTAGGGTTTAGCAGTTATAAAAAGGGGTTGTGGTCCCCAAGTCAGTACGTACGTTATTGTTCTATTCTCATCTATAGAGAAATTACAGAAGCATTCTTTGAAGAAGGACTTACGTACTAGACTTGAAAGATTCTCAACCTATAGACTCAGGAATCACTTCACATCTATGGATTTAGGTTAACTTTCGCATCTTATTAATATTCTTGGTGATTTGACATGAATGATCTTAGGTGATGATGGTTTTCATCATAATATTTTATTCTTACAAGTAGTATCTAGAGCCTCTTCATGTTAAATCATTGGGAATAAAAAAATTTTTAGATGTGACTCTCATAGAAAAATTTTCAAATTTAACAATCTACAGTTATTTAAAATTGTTGAATTTGAGAACCATTGTTTAAAGAAATTTTTTGTTATGATTGGTTATATACGGCAGTCATGTGCCGAAAAGAGAACTTTTTTTTTCTCTGTTTGTGTATACATATATATATATATATATATATATATATATGGATTAAGGCTTAGACTCTGGTTTTGTTTTTTAATACGGTTATATATATACATACACACACATATATATATATATATATATATATATATAAGGATTTAGGATTCAGGGTGGCCGGCAGCATCGTTACTGTTGCTGGCAAAGGACTCTGGGCATGGCCCCTCAGGCCCCACCGGATAGACGGAGCCATGGCTTGAGGGAGAGCGGCGACCAACAATCGTCGCGTGAGGAAAGAAAAAAAACAAAAAAAAAACAGACAAACAAATTTAAGGATTCTTTAAGGGGTTTCACCGGTGGCTAGCTCTGCCATCGTTGGCGTCGGTCTTATCTGGACGTGGCTATTAGGCTGTGTCGATGAACAAGCCGTGACCGAATTGGAGAGCGGCAGCTTCAAAAACCTGTGAAAAAAAAGGGTTGATAGAGGTCGTTGGCCGACGGCTGACGCTGTGACCTCTAGTGTCGGCCCTTTCTGGTTGCAGCCCCAGGGCACCGGCTGGATAGAAGCCGTCGGTGCAGACAGCCGCCTACACGTTCTTCACCCAAGGGGTCGAAAGACCCCTAGGGTTTCTTTGGGGGAAGGTCTGGGCCCCATTTGGCTTCTTTACACAGGCCTAGTTCGGCCCATGACTGGTTATAACCCAGGGTTAAACCCTTGAGTTACCAGATCAAATAAAAAAAACTAAAGGATACATGGGCCAGTTGGGCCTGTGACTGGACAATGGGCCACATGCACGGGCTGGGCCTATGACAAGCAAAGTCACTAGGGAATAAACCCCTAGGTCACCCGAGTATAAAAAAAAAGAAAATAAAGGGGGGGTTGGGTCCTTCCGACCCGGTCCAGCCCTGACCCAATCAAGGTTGACCAGTCATATTGATCATTGACTTTGACCAGGTTGACTTTTGACCAAAAATTTTATTTTTTTATTCTTTAATTTTAATTTTGGTCATTTTTGGTGCAACTTTAAATTCAAATATTGGTATTTTATATATATTTTGAGATAAATTAATTGAAGCAACATGCCACAAAAGTGGCCTCTCTTGTGGAAATTAATTTGTTTTGGAATATAAACAGTTGTGTTTATGCAATTTATGTGAATATTGATCGGCCCAAAGGAAGACAAAATTTAATAGAATTGCATGTACACCTATGGTGATAAACACGTGATGATTATCCGGTTTTACATGTGAACAATAAATCAGCTCAAAGGAAGATTTATTGTTTGACATGTTCTTATTATCAGTGTTTGATAACTACACCAAGATATCACTTACAAGTTAATATTTCTGTCTAAAGACTCAATATTGATGAAGTGCCCGATATCTTGAGATGGGGTTACCTTTATTTGAATTTATTATTGTTATTTTGGATTCATATGTGAGCTTGTTTTTGGGTTTGTTTGTTTTGTTCACTGATTTGGCTACTAGTTATGCCTCAAATATTACTGCCAACATCAATTCAATTCCTATGCGGAATGGTAGAAACTTCAAATCATAGCAAGAGAACCTCTTTATTGTTCTCGGAGTCATGGATCTCGACCTTGCGTTAAGGGTTTCTTCTCTTGCACCTCTTACAGATAAGAGTTTCTCTGATGAAAAGAAGGACATAGAAAGGTGGGAGAAGTCAAATTGCATGTGTATGATGATCATGAAGAAGGCCATTCTAGAAGTATTCAAGGGCACTATATCAGAAATGATAAAGATAGCCAAAGAGTTCCTTGAGGATATTGAAAAGACATTTGCCAGAAATTAAAATGCTGAAACAAGTACACTTTTAACAAACCTCATCTCAATGAGATACAGAGGTAAAGGGAACATCAGGGAGTACATCATGGAGATGTCTCATCTTGCTTCAAAACTAAGAGAACTTAAGCTTGACCTTTCTGAGGACTTGCTAATGCATTTGGTTCTTATATCTCTGCCCGCATAATTCAGTCAGTTTAAGGTGAGCTACAACTGCCAAAAGGAGACATGGTCTCTTAATGAGCTCATCTCACATTGTGTGCAAGAAGAGGAAAGGCTGAGCAAGAGAAGACAAAACGTGCTCACTTGGCTAATACTTCCAAGGACAAGGGGAAGAAAAAAAAGAAGGATAAGGAAGCTGCAGTTACGGCACCTCAAAATAAACAACAAAAGAGACCGGATAATCCGAAAGGTGTAGGTTGTTTCTTCTATGGAGTTGCAGGACATAGGAAGAAGTATTGTACTAATTATCACGCTTAGTGTCCCAGGAAAGGTATGCTTCTTAATTTAGTTTGTTCTAAGGTTAATTTAACTTCGGTACCTAAACACACTTGGTGGATAGATACTGGTGCAGCCACTCACCTCAGTGTGTTTAAGCATGGTTGTCTGAGATGCCAAGAGCCAAATGATGGTGAAAGATACATCTATGTGGGCGATGGCAAGAAGGTTAAAGTTGAAGCAATAGGAAAATTTAGATTATTGTTAAAGACTGGATTTTATTTGGATCTTGATGAAACATTTATTGTACTGTTTTTTAGATAGAATTTGACTTCTATTTCTGCTTTGGATAAATCTGGTTATTCTTGTTCATTTGGAAATCGAAAATTCAGTTTGTTTCATGATTTAAAATTGGTTAGATCTGGTTCTTTATCAGGCTATGATAATCTTTATTTACTTGATACAATTGCTTCATTTAATGAATCCCTACAATTAAGTACACGAGGTATAAAGAGAAAATTAACCAATGAGAATTCAGTTGTGTCATGGCACAAGAGATTGGGTATATCTCCAGAAGGAGAATAGAGAGACTTGTGTCAGACGAAATTCTCGACCCCTTAAAGTTTATAGATTTTGATATTTGTGTTAACTGTATTAAGGGGAAACAAACCAATAAAAGGAGATTTGAAGCCAATAGGACTTTGGACGTCTTAGAACTTATACATACAGATATTTGTGGGCTATTCCCTATAGTTTCTTGGAATGGTCAACAATATTTTATAACATTGATAGACAATTTTTCTAGATATTGCTACATATATCTCATTCATGAAAAGTTACATTCGCTAGATGTGTTAAAAAATTATAAGGCTGAAGTTGAAAACCAACTCAGCAAAAGGATTAAAAGCGTTAGATTTAACTGTTGTGGTGAGTACTATGGTAGATATGACGGTTCAAGTGAACAATGTCTAGGACTGTTTGCTAAGTTCCTAGAGGAAAGCGGTATCGTCCTACAGTACACTATGTCGGGTTTGCCCACTATGAATGGTGTTGCTGAAAGACGTAACATGACACTTAAGGATATAGTGAGGAGTATGATTTCTCATTCTACTTTACTAGAATCACTCTAGGAGAAGCACTTAAGACTACAGCATATATCCTTAACGGGGTTCCAACTAAAGCAACTGCCAAACCCCTTACGAACTTTGGATAGGCAAGAAGCCTAGTTTAAAGCATTTGCATGTTTAGGGATGTCTAGCTGAGGCAAGGCCTTATAGGCCTAATGAAAAGAAACTAGACTCAAGGACGGTAAGTTGTTATTTTATTGGATACTCTGAAAGATCTAGGGGGTACAAGTTTTATGATTCCATGACTAAGTTGAATTTTGAGACGAGAAATGACCGGTTCTTTAAGGATGTCGAGTTTGTGGGAGGAGATAAGGTTAGGGACTTTTTCTTTGAAGAGGAATATGTTGATATTTTCATAGCTGTTATTGACATTGTTCAGGTTCCTATTCTTGACATTGTTCAAGAAGCAGACCCATATCAAGACAATGTCGGCCAACCTCCCATTCCAAAATTGTTCTAGAAGAACAAACTCTACCACCTCAAGAACCTATGCCATTAAGGAGATCCACTAGAGAAAAGAGAAGTGCAGTGCCAGATGATTACATTGTATTTCTCCAAGAACATGAGTATGACATTGGTGTGGTAGAAGATGATCCAATCAACTTCCATCAAGGCATGGAAAGTTCTAGATCTCAAGAGTGGATTGATGCTATGAATGAAGAAATAAAGTCTATGAAGGACAATGATGTTTGGGACCTTGTCTCATTGCCTGAAGGAATGAAATTCATTAGTTGCAAATGGATATTTAAGACCAAGAGGGATTCAAAAGGCGATGTGGAGAGATATAAGGCTCGTCTTGTTGCTAAAGGCTTTACACAGAAAAAAGGCATCGACTATAAAGAGACTTTTTCTTCTGTTTCTTCCAAAAACTCTTTTAGGATTATAATAGCATTAGTGGCACATTTTGATCTTGAGCTTTATCAGTTGGATGTTAAGACTGCATTTCTCAATGGCGACATTGATGAAACAATCTATATGGTGCAACTGGAAAACTTTGTGTCAGGAGATGCAAAGAAGATGGTTTGTAAATTAAAGAAATCTATCTATGGGCTTAAGCAAGCTTCTCATCAGTGGTATTATAAATTTCATCAGGTTATCATCTCGTTCGGTTTTGAGATGAATGTGGTTGATGCTTGTATATACCACAAGTTTAGTGGGAGTAAATATATTTTCCTAGTTTTATAGGTCGATGACATTTTGCTTGTTAGCAATGATATAGGCTTATTACACGAAACCAAGAGATTTCTATTAAAGAAATTTGAGATGAAAGATCTTGGTGACGCCTCCTTTGTGTTGGGTATACAGATACACCGAGATCACTCTTGAGGTATTCTTGGATTATCACAAAAGGGCTATATCGAAAAGGTTCTCAAGAGATATGACATGCTGGATTGCAAAGCAGGTGATACCCCTGTGGCTAAGGGAGACAGGTTTAGTCTAAATCAGTGCCCTAAGAATGATTTTGAGGTTAAGGCAATGCAGAAGATTCCTTATGTGTCAGCAGTAGGGAGTCTAATATATGCTCAGGTTTGTACGCGTCTAGATATTGTGTATGTTACAAGGATGTTGGGAAGATACTTAAGCAATCCTGGAAAGGATCACTGGGTAGCAGCCAAACGAGTCTTGAGGTATTTACAAAGAATAAAAGACTACATGCTCACGTATCGGAGGTCAGGTATACTGACTTTGATTATGCTGGATGTCAAGATAGTACGAAATCTACGTCGAGCTATGTCTACCTTCTAGCTGGAGGTGCTGTCTCCTAGAATAGTGCTAAACAGTCTCTTATAGCATCTTTTACCATAGCAGCAGAGTCATAGCATGTTATGAGGCATCCAATCATAGAATATGGCTGCGAAATTTTGTCACGAGGCTGAGCATAGTGGACAGTATTCAAAGATCACTCAAGTTATTTTATGACAATAAGTAAGTAGTTTTGTATTCCAACAACAATAGGAGGTCGATGAAGTCAAAGCATATAGAAATCAAGTTCCTGATTGTGAAAGAAAGAGTTCAGAATGGACAAATGTCTATAGAGCACATCGATACAAACTCTATTATTGCAAATCCGCTTACTAAGGGATTGCCACCCAAAATATTTCATTAGCACACTGCTCGTATGGGTGTTATATCATTTCATGATATTCAGTTTTAGTGGGAGTTTGTAATTTTAAATGATTTTATGATATAGACATTTTCAGTTATTTCAGTTATTGGATATTTTAAGGTTATTTTTTGCAGAAATAAAGTTTTCAGTTTATTCACACTTTGATTTTGGTATGGTTTGATCTTACTAAGGTTTTCAGGTGAATCAGTTGGAAATAGGCATGTTAAAATCACATTGCATAAAATTTCCATGCTATACATCCATGCTTGATCTTGTCATTAGTTGTATTGATATATGTGATCATTGATGGGTCTAGTTACGACATATGTAACAAAGGTCGCTTTGGTCCTATATTAATATGGTTAATGGACAAGATTGTTGAGATGCATGGGGTTTTGAAAGCAAAATTCATGAACTCATAAGGTATAATTCACATTTATAAAGTTTCATATATAGCCCATGTGGGAGATTGTTAGAATTAATCCAATATTGGGCTAATATATTAAATAAATGTGTATTAAAGACTATCAGATAAGGTTGCCTAATAAAAGTGATCAATTTAGGTTTTGGGTTTTTAATGCATCATTAAGCGTGGCCTCTTATGTGTGGAGACCAAAATATAATTACTGATTTTATGATGGGCTAAATTGGTAATTAAAGATAACTGTTAGGGTTTAGCAGTTATAAAAAGGGGTTGTGGTCCCCAAGTCAGTAAGTATGTTATTTTTCTATTCCCCATCTATAGAGAAATTACAAAGCATTCTTTGAAGGAGGACTTATTCACGTTATTTTTCTGTTCCAAAGTCAGTACGTACTTTATTTTTCTGTTCCCCATCTACAGAGAAATTATAGAGGCATTCTTTGACCACCACATCAACTCTTTCCACTGTAAGACGCAGAAGCTTCTGCGTTTACTTAGTCGACTGGGATAAAGCAGTTGCCCGTGGGGCCTATGTAAAGTATATACATGCAGAGTTTTCGTAGCTTCATTTTTAGTATTATGATGTTATTATTATTTAACACATTAATTGGATAGTTATTGAATTCAAGGACTAACCTCAAGAAAATGCTCTTCTAAATATTGTTCATAGTTCATAACGTAAAAAAAAGAAGGGTGGAAAAAAGTTGACCACTGAGAAAACTTATTCCATGAGTTAGGTCAAGACTGCATGCAAAAAGAGGGATATAGAGGAAAATGTTACTTTTAAAGATTTTTTAAGTAAATAATCAGGGTAATTGAAAATTAGAAAAATGACCATTGTTATATCAATGATATATTGAAGTATTTCAATTAAACTGCAGTATATTAATGATGTATTGATTTGTAGTTTATTATTATTTAACTTAATGGTTTATTCACTCAGTAAATTATTGGTTTCTTGATGATAAATTATTAGTAGATCAATGATAAACCAATTTATTATTAATAAACTGTAGTTGATAAGTGATGTTCTAATTTTAATTAACAATGTACATCAATAATATACTGGTATTTATCAATGATGTTTTGCTGTCAAAAAATAGACTGTTTCTTTAATTTTCAAAAAGTTTAGTCATTTTTTTTAAATTTTTGTTAAAGTTCAGCCATTTACTTTTTAAAAAATAATCAAAAATAGGTCATTTGTCTTTTTTTTTTTTTTTTCAAATTTTTACGTGTGTAACCGAGAAAGTACTCCTATTAACTGTAAAATATAAGATATATAAGTTATCACCAGACATGTTATCTTCCAGTAATTATGTAGAAATAAACAATCAAAAGTAGCGGCATTCAATTTTAATGGAAAATACGGAATGCATTGAACAAAGCGGAATCCAAAAGGACAAGAAGTCTAGAACTCTGACAGAGTTGCTCCGAATGTCGGAGTTAACAACGATATAGAAAGAAAAAGGAGAACTATCACAATTTATGTGTGATGGAAAAGATATAGCTTATTGTTATTAGTTATAGATGCTAGTTATGTATACGCTTTAATGTATTAGTTCGGGCTTGTGATATTAGATAATCTTGTCAAACACGTAGATTTAGCAGTGAGGTTGCTATTGCTATGAATTTTTTTAAATAATATTTTATTTGAATTAGAATAGATCATATTGATTGTGAAGGGAGTGTTAATTAATTGATTATCTTTGAAATTTTGTCAAAGGTAGATAAGAACAGGAGTAGCAAAAGGACAAGCTCCCCCTTGGACCTTTCTGCACATGCCGAACCCAACATGCATTCTCAGTCAGTTGATTAGAAAAAGAAGAATAAGGAGACTTTTTTATGCTTTTAAATCAGATGGTTTTATAACAATAATTATTTAAAATTAGTTTACAATTTTTATCTACTAGAATTAGACTATTTAAAAAGTTAAAAATTAATTTTGCTTTTGAATTAATTTTCATCTTATAAATAGGACATTCACATTTGTTTTGGAGATCGAATAATATTTTACTCTTTTTATTTTTTCGCAATTGCAATTCTCTCTTTTTAGTAGGTTTCAGAATAAAATACAGAATATTAACCAAAAAAAAAAAAGAAGATAAAATATAGAAGCAATTGACGATAGACTATAGAGCCAGCGTGGTTGGCGCTCCTAAATGAGATCAACTCACAATACATATTTTGATTTTCAAGCCAGAAAAAAGAAAATAGAAAAAGAAATCATAAACCACGATGGTGATTTCTCTGCATGGACCGACACATTAAGCATTAACTCGTTCCACCGAGAAACGGGGAAGTTGTTGCGTTTACTTTGTCAAGTATCTCGTGGGGCCTCGTAAAAGTTAGGACACGTAGAATTTTCGTAGCTTTATTATTATTATTTTTTCATATTTAGAATTGAACACATTAATTGAACATTTGTGGAATTCACGGACTAACTTCTACACAGATGCTCTTCTGTAATATTGATACAAGGTTATAGTAGGGACTTGTTTACTAATGGCGCATGTTTTGCACTCGTTAGATCTGATCACAATTACATTTTTTTTTTTTATAAATCTAACGCAAAACATAGATACCTGTATTTTTTTTTTCCAATTCCCACTTGAGAAATTACCTTGCACTAAGCAGCTGAATTACCTTAAGTTACTAATTTACTTTGTAGTTATATCAAGTCCGTTGTTTGCAAATTTTTACTTATGTAACCAAGAAAACACTCCAATAAAAGTAAATTATAATATATATGTTATTACGTACGGATGGTAACGTTATCTTCCGGTGACTATGTTGAAATAAACAATCAAAAGTAGAGGCATTCAATTTAACTCGAAAATACCCAATGCATTGAAAAAACATAATCCAGAATGTACTAAAACTAGGAAAGATTTTCCCACTGTTTTATTGTGATATATATAAATATATATATATATATATATATATATACATATATAACTTTTATATAGGAGCTAATTATGTATGCGATCTTATGTAACAGGGCCTCGTTATATTTCAAAGATCTTGCCATTTGAATTTGGTTAAAATAGGTAATTTTTTTCCTTCTTAATTGTTGTACTTTGTGAAGAATAAATTTCCTTTTGTTCAAACAAGTTAAAAGCCATATCACTTGATTTAGAAGCATTTCATCATAATTTCCTCATGCCAAATGCATGTGTTACTGTTTTATATAGCAGGGAAAGAAAAGAAAAAAAAAATTATCTTCCATTAATCTTTTGTGCTCTTTGGTTTCTTAATAGAATTTTAATTTGTACTCTTTGTTGCAGCTGAGAATAAAGCATTAATAGAGAAAGGACAATTGGTCCTTATATAACAACTTAAATCACCTTTTTTTTTTTTTAATTACCATGTTACGTGTGGAAATTCGGCACTACCGAGGGTAGAATTCAGTGATTGAGATTTCATTTGCAGATGCTTGAGCATACTCGCTCCTGGAATGATCTGGTTCATTCACCTTTGAATTTCTCAATGAGATATTGGATCGGACGTAGCTATGCCAGAAAGCTGGTTTTGAGGGCTCTGGAAGAGAGAGAGAGAGTCACTATATGAGAACAACCGTACTCATGGTTGGTCGCTTGGCCACATTTCTTGGGCACATAATAATGCAATGTGGATGCATCTCATGACCCTTATTTCAGACGTTGGACCAAGTCCCACTAGGGGATCTACAACATTCAAGACTGTCCCCTTCCTCCAATTTTTCCATGTCTGCAATGATATTGAGTATGCGTGAGTATAAGGTAGAGATAACATTATTTTTCTTCAATTAAAATCGATATTAAATTTCTCAATTTCAGGCCAAAACTATAACGACCCTCCTTACGTGACCAGTACTTAGTTTCATAATCTTAATACTTAAACATATTTTAAAATTAGGTCCTTAAATTTGCAGAATAATTTTTTTTTAAAACAAACATTGAAGTGAATTCTTAACAAATAATATTAATTTCACAAACATGATTAAAACTGTAATTGCGTTTTAGGTGTTTAGAAAAGTAGTTTAAACCAATAATTTAAATTGTGAATAGTATAAGCCTCTCACATGTTACAGACAAAAGCTACAACATAAAGCTTTCAAATGCTATAGGCAAAAGCTACAGTATAAATATCTCACATGCTACAGTTTTCGAACAAAAATTGATGATTTAAACTACTCTTTCAAACATAAATTGGTATTCTTTTAATTTAAGCATTGCGAACTTGAAAACGAGTTAGCTGAAAAAAATCAATATTCTTACTGGTGGTAAATTTTTACTCTTTCAAGCAGCTCAACTGCAAATTGAAATATGGTGTCTTATTTTTGTAGTTTTTTGTTTTTTGCTTTTTTGTTTTGTTTTGTTTTTTTTAAAGTAAATGGAGAGATAACAACTTAGAATAAAGAGACAGCATAAAGCAGAAGGTTGCACCTAGTTCGTAGCACAAACAAGTCCTTAATTTTAGTTTATTAAAAATATATATATAAAAACAAAAAAAAAATTAGAAACCAACTATAAGGTCAAAACAAATAAAATTATAAACACAGCTTACGACAATCATTAAAAAAAAGAAAAAAAAAACAGAAATAAGTGTACCTATTTCATCATTTATACAACATGAATCCCCTTCCTTCTAGTCGACAAAGAGTATAAGCAGTTTTTCTTTTTCATATTTGGTGATCACTTTATTATTATTATTATTATTATTATTATTATTTTTACTTTTGTAATTTATTGAGCTCTGCCAAATAATTCCATAATCCTAAAACACTGCATCCATTTCTTTCTAGGATATGTATAATTATCGATTTTCTCTCTTCACAGTCCTAATGATTCAAAATATAGAAGCAACAGACGATGAAGCCAGGATGCTGTACTCAGACCTACTTTAATTTTCTAGCTAGAAAATCAAAAATAGAAAAAGAAATAAAAAAACCTAGGACAGTCATTTCTTTATATGACCACCCTATTAACTCGTTCCACTGAGAAAATGCGGAAGTTTCGCCATTTACTTTGTCAACTCCGTGGGGCCTTTGAATATGACATGCAGAATTTTGCAGCTTTCTTTTTGTTGTTGTTTAATTAACACATTAATTGGACCGTCAGTACTGAATCAACAAAATGCTCTACCTAATATTGTTTATAGTTTATACCATACAAAAAAAAAAGTTCATGGATAGAAAAATTGTCCATCGAGTAAACTTATTGATTAAGTTATGTCAAGATGGCTTGCTAATTTTTGCGCAAGTAAACAAGAAAATACTCCCATAAACAGACTGAAACAGCCTTGTCTAATTTTATTTACCGAGGAAAAATTATCAGTAGCATTGAAAATGTTTTTCAAATCAAAACAAGGTAACAGATCTCTACGTTTTCCACCTTCAAGAGGCTCGAATTATGATCTTCCATTGGATTGTTTGCTTCCATTGCTGTTAAAAGAGCACTGAAATTATTTTACCAATTGAGGCGAGCTCATTTGGTGTTCAATGAGTGTATGATTTTTATTCAATGTAATGAGTCTTGTTGTGGGTAATCTTGATGGCCCAAAGCCCGCAGTCAAGACTATGCCAAGACGTAACAAAAGCCCAAGTCTAAGAAGATATCTCAACAGGCTGGCTATACTTATAATAGACAGCGACGTAACTCAAGAGGAGTTAGAGATTGAGAAAATGAGATGTCTAGATACGTTGAATTTACAATGTGGGTTTATGTCACTTAGTAAACAAAGGCCAGCGTGGTCTCAAGAGAGTTATATCGTGCATGGGGTTGAGAGGGCAGAGCGTGGGATTCGTGATGAAATTTAAATTATTTTTAATTATATTTTACACAAAGAATTGGACATACAAATAGGATTCCTAACCTTCTGTATAGGAGATCGACTCTGATTAACGACATTAGAGTGAAATTCTTCCAAAGTGGATATAGCTTTTTAGAGTGAACTACTATAACTTCATGTGTTCTAGTTCTTAAGCATTATATTTCTTTTCATTTTTTATACATTTGTATAGATGTCATGAGTGTTTTGTGAGGTATGTTGTTGACGAATTTTCACCATCAACAAGTCTGAAGTTTAATTCCTAGTGGACTCAATTAAAAAAAAAAAGGATATAACCGTCCAGATTTTCAAACCAAGGGAAGTAGTGCTATTTTTTAAGACATAATACCACGAAAACACTAGGAAAAAGTAACATATATATGTGTGCGTGTGTATCTACACACTTCCACAATGAGCACAGATTGGATTTGACTTTTTCAATAGCTTCTTTTTCTGGGAAGCTTTAAAAATAGCATGCCTCGATATAAAGTAGAGTAGCATTTAAGCATCAGTTCGTAAACCACACGTTGGTCATGGTTTTTAAACAAGAAACGACTGGGAATTCAAAAGTATTAATTCAGTTTGAGTCTGTCCTTCTAAATTCGATAGAGGCCAAAGTTATTAACATTAGAATTCTAAGAACCAGGTAGCTCCCTTTATTTGTTCTGCCAACGTCTTTTTAATTATTTGATTATTACAAAAAGAAAAAAAAAGAAGAGAAAATACTTCTAAAGTACAAAGTTCACTAGAAAAAATAGCATGAGCTCAGCCATTGCGCACACACCAATTTTATTGCTAGTTTAAAGCCCCATGCTTACACCGTCCTCCTTCCAAGTAAAGATAAAAATGCTTACACTGTTGAAAAAAATAATAAACTTGATTTATTGGGCGTTTGTTGGTTGTTGAGATAATTAGTCTCTAGAATTTTCTTACACTATCTAGAGTTAATGTTATGTCTAAAATTATCTATGTTAGATGAGAGTTTGCATTTAATGTTAATAGTTGAGAAGTTCATTTATTATTGTGTCCAGAACTCTCTATAGTGTGCTATATATAGAGATGTTCTTTCCCATTTGTACTCACTCCATCAAAAGATAAATGCCTCTTATCTCCAATATCTTATCAATCTTCTTCTAATTATTCAACAAAGTGGTATCCGAGCCACAAGATTCTCAAAAAAAAAAAAAAAAGGCAAATGGACGAATGGTTCCCTTCCAAGTTCCAATGCTCAAGAGCAACTATAACAATTGGAGTATCAAGATGAAGGCGCTACTAGGAGCTCAAGATGTGTGGGAGGTCGTTGAGCGAGGTCGTAGAGAGCAAGACGATGTTGCTCTATCCCAATTGCAAAGGGATGCCATAAGGGATTCAAGAAAGAGAGACAAGAAAGCTCTCTATCTCATTTTTCAAGCAGTGGATGAAGATGGATTTGAGAAGATTTCAAGTGCAACTACGGCCAAAGAAGCATGGGAGAAACTTCAAACTTGCAACAAAGGTGCCGAGCAAGTTAAAAAGATTCGTCTTCAAACTCTTAGAGGTGAGTTTGAACTTTTATTTATGGAGGAATCTGAGTCTATTTTCGATTATTTTTCAAGAGTATTGGCCATTGTGAATCAGTTGAAGAGAAATGGAGAAGATGTTAGTGATGTAAAAGTTGTGGAGAAAATTCTTCAAACTTTGAGCCCAAATTTTGAGTTCATTGCTACCACCATTGAGGAAACAAAAGATTTAGAATCTATATCCATTGAACAACTAATGGGCTCTTTGCAAGCCTATGAGGAAAAACAAAAGAAGAAGAAAAATCGAAAGGAGACCATGGAGCAACTACTACAACTCAACTTGAAGGAAGAAAACTTTAGCAATGATAGAAGCCAAAGAAGAGGAGGACGAGGCCATGGACGGGATCGAGGACGAGGAAGAGGCGGCTATAACAAACATTCCAACAATAATTATTCCAACAACTACAACTCTTCCAAGGACTTCAATAATGGAGAAAGGAGTCGAAATCCACAAACAACGAGAGGACGTGGAAGAACTAACTCATGGTCAAGGTATGACAAGTCTCACATTAAATGTCATAATTGCCATAAGTTCGGTCATTATGCTTCGGAGTGTAGATGCCCAAGAAGAGTGGAGGAGAAGACCAACTTCGTAGAAGACAAAGGTGAAGAAGAAGGAACGTTGCTGCTAGCTTGCAAAGACAAAGATGGAGGCCAAGAAAAAAGATGGTATCTTGACACCGGCGCAAGCAATCACATGTGTGGACAAAGAAGCATGTTCGTGGAGCTCAATGAAGCGGTAAGAGGAAATGTCTCATTTGGAGATGAATCAAAGATATCCGTGGAAGGCAAAGGTAAAATTCTCATACGCTTGAAGAACGGAGATCATCAATTCATCTCAAACGTTTACTTTGTGCCCAACATGAAGAACAATATTTTGAGTTTGGGTCAATTGCTAGAGAAAGGCTATGACATTCACTTAAAAGAAAATAATCTTTTCTTAAGAGATGATAGAAATAATTTGATTGCCAAGGTGCCTATGTCAAAGAATAGAATGTTCCTCTTAAATATTCAATGTGATGTTGCAAAGTGTCTAAAGGTTTGTTATAGTAATTCATCATGGCTATGGCATTTACAATTTGGACATCTCAACTTTGGCGGTCTTGAACTTTTATCGAAGAAGGAGATGGTGAGAGGCCTTCCTATCATCAACCAACCGGATCAGCTATGTGAAGGATGTTACTCGGAAAGCAATCTCGCAAATGCTTTCCAAAGGAGTCAATTTCAAGAGCCACAAAACCTCTCGAGCTTATACACACCGATGTCTGTGGACCCATCAAACCACATTCTTTTGGTAAGAGTAAATACTTTCTCCTCTTTATTGATGATTTTTCAAGAAAAACATGGGTGTATTTTTTGAAGGAGAAATCGGAGGTGTTCGAAAATTTCAAGAAGTTCAAAGCCCTTGTTGAGAAAGAAAGTGGTCTTGTTATTAAGGCCATGAGATCAGACCGAGGAGGAGAGTTCACATCAAATGAGTTCCAAAAGTATTGTGAAGATCAAGGGATTTGTCGTTCCTTAACGGTGCCAATATCTCCTCAACAAAATGGAGTGGCAGAAATGAAGAATCGAACTATTCTCAACATGGCTCGAAGCATGCTCAAAAGCAAGAAGATACCGAAGGAGTTTTGGGCCGAAGCAGTGGCTTGTGCAATCTACCTAGCAAATCGCTCCCCAACAAGAAGCGTTCAAGGGAAGACACCTCAAGAAGCATGGAGTGGGAGGAAGCCAGGAATCTCTCACCTGAAAGTCTTTGGAAGTGTTGCCTATGTTCATGTGCCCGATGAAAAGAGAACCAAGCTTGACAACAAAAGTGAGAAGTACATATTCATTGGCTATGACTCAAATTCCAAAGGCTACAAGTTGTATAATCCAATTAGTGGCAAAACTCTCATTAGCCGTGACGTGGAGTTTGATGAAGAAGAGTATGACTTTCTTCCTTACTTTGAAGAAGAAGAAGAAGAGACAAGAGAAGAACCTCAAGAGCTGAATACTCCACTGATCTCACCAACCGGAAACACACAAGAAGATTTGCCATCAAGCGATAGTTCAAATGAAAAGACGCCACGTTTTAGAAGCTTACAAGATCTTGATGAGGTAACCGAAAACCAAGATGATATTACTCTTTTTTGTCTTCTTAGTGATTGTGAACCTTTAAGTTATCAAGAAGCGGCAGAAAACAAGAAGTGGAAAGATGCCATGGATGAGGAAATCGAGTCAATCATGAAGAATGATACATGGGAGCTTGCTACATTGCCACATGGACACAAGTCGATTGGAGTCAAATGGGTGTACAAGGGGAAGAAGAATGCTAAAGGAGAAATCGAGAGATACAAAGCGAGATTGGTGGCAAAAGGCTATAGTCAAAGACAAGGCATTGACTATGATGAGATATTTGCTCTTGTTGCTCGTCTTGAAACCATTAGACTAATCATTTCTTTGGCAGCCCAGAATAGATGGAAGATCTACTAAATGGATGTAAAGTCTGCTTTCTTAAATGGTTTCCTTGAAGAAGAAGTCTACATCGAGCAACCATTGGGATATGAGGTGAAAGACATGAAGATAAAGTTTTAAAATTGAAAAAGGCCTTATACGGTCTAAAGCAAGCGCTGAGAGCTTGGAATGCCCAAATTGACAAGTACTTCCAAGACAAGAATTTCACCAAGTGTCCATATGAGCATGCACTTTATACTAAAGTTCAAAAAGGAGATATATTGATTGTATGCTTGTATGTAGATGACTTGATTTTCACAGGAAGCAATCCAAGCTTGTTCGAGGAATTCAAGAAGGAAATGGCGAAAGAATTCGAGATGACGGACATTGGGATCATGTCTTATTTCCTCGGTATTGAAGTGAAGCAAGAAGACAAAGGTATTTTCATAACTCAAGAAGGCTATACTAAAGAAGTTCAAGATGGATGATTCTAATCCGGTTGGCACACCAATGAGATGCGGAATCAAGTTGTCAAAGCATGATGAAGGAAAAAAGGTGGATCCAACTCTCTACAAAAGCCTTGTTGGAAGCTTACGCTACTTAACTTGTACAAGGCCGGATCTTCTCTATGCTATTGGAGTCATTAGCCGCTACATGGAAGCTCCAACAACAACCCATTTCAAGAGTGCAAAGAGAATACTTCGGTACATCAAAGGTACGACCAACTATGGCTTGTTTTATTCATCTTCCAATAGTTATGAGATCGTTGGATATAGTGATAGCGATTGGAGTGGAGACTTGGATGATAGAAAGAGCACCACTAGATTTGTGTTTTTCATGGGAGACACTGCTTTTACTTGGATGTCAAAGAAGCAGCCTATCGTCACACTTTCAACTTGTGAAGCCGAATATGTCGCTGCAACTTCATGTGTCTGTCATGCTATTTGGCTAAGGAACCTGTTGAAAGAGTTGAATTTGCCACAACAAGGGCCCACGGAAATTCGTGTTGACAACAAATCAGCACTTGCACTAGCAAAGAATCCAGTTTTCCATGAAAGAAGCAAGCACATCGACACTCGTTATCATTACATACGAGAATGCATTGGAAGAAAAGAAGTGGAGTTGAAGTACGTAACGTCTCATGACCAAGCGGCAGATATCTTTACCAAGCCACTCAAGCTAGAGACTTTTTTTAAGTTACGAAGCATTCTTGGAGTCACAAATCAAGTTTAAGGGAGGGTGTTGAAAAAATAATAAACTTGATTTATTGGGCGTTTGTTGGTTGTTGAGATAATTAGTCTCTAGAGTTTTCTTGCACTATCTAGAGTTAATGTTATGTCTAGAATTACCTATGTTAGATAAGAGTCTGCATTTAATGTTAGTAGTTGAGAAGTTCATTTATTATTGTATCCAGAACTCTCTATAGTGTGCTATATATAGAGATGTTCTTTCCCATTTGTACTCACTCCATCAAAAGATAAATGCCTCTTATCTCCAATATCTTATCAATCTTCTTCTAACTATTCAACATACACTAGCGAGGGTGGAGTTTTGTCATTAAAGTCTCACTCGCAGATGCTTGAGCCAATTTGGAATAATCTGATTTGGTCACCCTTGAATTGAAATTAGATGCCAATGTCATATCCGATCTGGTGTTGTTATGATAGAGAACGCTGGTTTTGAGGGCAATGGAAGAGACAGAGAGTTACTGTCTAGCATAAGAACAACTGTATCCATGGTTGGCCTATGAGCTACATTTTCTTGGACACACAATAGTGCGATGTGGATGCATCTCATTATTTCAGAACTTGAATTAACCCTCACTAATGGATCTATGATATTTGTGGCTGTCTTGTCCCTCCAGTTTCTCCAAGCCTGCAACAATAGCAAATGCTAACGTGTTAGATATAAAATTCTTTTGATTCGTATATACAAATTAAAATTATAGTCCAACATTTTAGTCTGAATTACAATATAATGTTGCACTTGCATAGCTTAAAATGCCTTCCACATGTTCTCCATTACGGAAACAATTATTTTTCTGTCAGCTCACTATTTCCAAAAGTAACACACCAAAACTAAATACATCGATCTTGACCGAAAAATGTCCATGCAATGCATATTCTGGAGTCATGTATCCATTAAAACAAAGAATATTTTAGTAATTAATATTTTAAATGGAATTTAAATTAGTAACTATAATAGCTCTTATTATATGGTTATGTATGTTATTTTATCTTGCTTAAACTCGGTTTAAAATTTTTATGAATTGGGTGTCGACTCCAATGTGACATAAAGTTGCAGGATGAAAAACCCCCCCTTTTTATTTTTCAAGACAACGTCATTAGTATAAAGTTTAGTCAAGGTTGATAGGCACTTACTAGGTGCCCACAATTCTACTTGTACTATCTTGAGCTTGATTAACAACAAACAACCTTGCCATTCTGAAATCCAAAATCTTAGGTTGCATTTCTTCATCTAACAAAATGTTACTAGCTTTGAGATTTCGGTGGATAATTCTCAAACATGAATCTTCATGTAGGTAAAGGAGTCCTCGGGCAATGCCTCATATAATTTTATAGCGCCTCTCCCGGTCTAAATTTGCACGCTTGCTTAGATCTACATGTTCATAAGAGTATCATCCGATTAATATTTTAAAGACGTATATGCCAAGATCTATAGAATTCTTTAAGACATAAATTAAAATTGAAGCATGGTAAATATATTTTCTATAGTTATTTATAAATCCAAAAGCACAGAAAGGCAATTATACCAAAAATGAAGTGATCAAGGCTTCCGTTTGGAAAAAACTCATATACAAGAAGCCTTTCATTTCCTTCCAAGCAGAAACCAAGGAACCTAACTAGATTACGGTGTTGAAGCTTAGAAACTAGTAAGACCTCATTCTTGAATTCGAAATCTCCATGGCCTGAATCCCTAGACAATCGTTTTACAGCAATGTCTTGGCCTTCAGATAGCCTTCCATGAAATCCATACGTACAAGGATTTGAATTTCGCACAATGTATTTTAAATCATAGTATTCGTGACTTCAAACAAAGAGCTGTATCATTACCCTGTAAACAGGACCAAATCTGCCAAGTCCAAGCCTGTTTGCCTCCAAAAATTCATTTGTTGCGATTCTGATAGTCTCAAAATTGTATTGCAGGGATTCTGCACTTTTAATTTCTTCTACAGGTTTGGACAAGGGACGAGCTTCAAGAATATATATCTAATGAGTTACACACTGAAAAGGTTCTTCTTGGTTTATGCTACTGAATTATTTGGTAATCTTGGTAACATACTACTATTATTGAGTATGCTATTATAAAATTACATAGTACAGCCGAGGAAGAATATGGTCATAGGAGAACAGCTTATATATGGTGCATGATCTGTGGTGAAGGATACAAATTACAATAGAGAAGCGCATTAGATGATCTCAACTTACATTTATCCTTTTGCTTTTCCCTCCTTATTTTAGAAACACCCACATGGAGATGATTAATACCAGAGCTCCTACAATACTTGAAAGAATGACGATAATAATAGTCGTCCTAGGCATGTTACTCTCTTTTCCTACGAACCCATAAAATATGCTCCGATCAAAATATTAATTACATTGTCAAAACGATTTCTATAATGGCAAACAACATAGCATATAACTTACTAATAGTCAAAATAATTCGATCACAAAAGTATAAGTACTTCCTGTAGTTGTTGTTATGTTAGTTGATGGTGGAGGTGGAGTTACCGTTGGGGCCAATGGCGATGGAGAAGAAGCAAGTAGGGCATTATTTGTTCGATTGTAAGAGAGGTTAATCTCATACTGAAAGTGAAAATTGGTTCCAATGACTCTTCCCGCTAACTTCCAATAGCAAGATTCTGGAATATTTGCAAATGCGTCATCCAAGCAATTGTTGCAGCCTTGCTGCGACAAGTCGGGTGTGCACTGAATGAGCATGTATAACGTTTGAAAATCTGGAGCACACGCGTTCCCTGTTGCAAACTTGCTAAAAGAACCGCGGGAGGCAGCTCGGTTTATCAGGCCATCCAACAAGGTCCGGAGGTCTTGGAAAATTTCATCCTTATAATTGGCTGACACATTATTGGGATTTATTATACAGGCTTTTTGAGAAGTCTCCTTGATGCCGATCTTCGAGCGGTTCAAGTAGCGTAAAATGCAGTAGTCATACCATCCGATGGCCTCCTTCTTATTGGGGCAAAGCTGTGGGAGAAGCTGTGTGGCATTGTTGAGGCAACTGCTGCAAACATCTGGATTAGCGTCTCCTCTGCACAGCCCGATCGTGTAAACTTGGTAGGAGGAATTGCCGTACGAGAGACTGTAAAAGCCATAGCCGTTGCCATCTTGGGAGGGAAGGACTAACATGAGATGGTTGAGGTTTGCGTGATAAGTACTATTGATGATGTAATTGCCTATGAGACAATAGTGTTGCCAGAAGGCTGGCAGAGCAATTGCATGGGTGATCAGGAGAATAAAGATGTGACGGGGGAACATGAAAAACACTACTCTTGAACAAGTGTGTACCCTTGCCATTAAATGTTTATGATATGGTGATATGAACATGAAAATATAATTTGCTTTTATTGGGGTGGAAGTTCTTTTAAAGCCTAAGCCATTGCTTGGAAATAACGTTCGCTGAAATAGGCGCTTTTTGTGAAGCCACACATGCCGAACCCAACCCCGCATTCTGAGTCGGTCTAGAAGCAATTGATAATGGAGACCGCTGGAAAGTTCACGCTCCCAACTCCTAAGTGGGAACAATCGGACGTAGAGTGATTTTCTTGCCAAAACAAAAAATAAATGAGAAAAATATCCAAAACACCTCCAACATTTTGTCTAAATACCATTTTTTTTGTTCATTTTATAATGTAAATGTCTAAAAAACTTTTTTTGATTTTAAAATTATACTCAAAAGACCTGTTGAAGCAATTAAACTTTTTAAAAAACCTAGCTTACATTATCCAACATTTAGTAGATGCAATTTTAAAAGTAATTAAACTGAAACACTAAATGAAGTCAATGTTGAAAAGTAAAAAACTTTAAAAATAACTAAAGTATATGCTTAATTCAAATATTTATTTGAACATTTTAAATTAGTTTAAATTTAATTTTTTAGTTAAGTCATGCTTAAAATAATATTTATATAAATCAGGCAGTATAACTTTGATGTTTTTAAAAATTTATTTTTTTCCGAGTAGTTGGAATATGATTTTATAAACACAAAAAAGGTGTTTTGTATATTTGGATTATGAAATTCTCTTCATGGACCCCCCGCATTAACTCGATCTACGACGTGAAACTTACTGCGTTTACTTGATCAACTGGGATTAAGCAGTTATCCACGGGGCCTCCCAATTTTGTAGCTTTATTATTATTATTATTATTATTTTGAAGATGTTTATTTTTATTATTGTGGGATAGTATATATCTAACACATAAATTCGATGGTTATTGAATTCACTGACTATCTTTTATAAAATACACCTTCCTAAATATTGTTTATGGTTCATACCCTAAAAAAGGTGGAAAATTGTCCACCGAGTAAACGTTACTTTTGCCAAGATCACTTGGAAATTTTTACGTACGTAACCGAGAAAATACTCCTATATAGCACTGTAAAATATATGATACATATAAGTTATCATTAGAGACGTTATCTGCCGGTAAACAATCAAAATAGCGGCATTCAATTTGACTGGAAAATACCGAATGCATAGAACAAAACACAATCCAGAAGAACTAGAAGTCTAGAACTCTGACAGAGTTGCTCTGAATGTCAAAGTAAAAAAAGAAATAGAAAGAAAAAGGAGAACTATCACAAAGTCTACTTTGTTTTATTTATGTGTGATGGAAAAGATATAGTTAGTTATGTATACGCTCTCATGTATTAATTGGGGCTTATGATATTACAAAGATCTCGTTCAAAACTAGATTTTTTTTTCCTTTTCTTTTTTATTTTATCTTTTATGGGAGCTCTTATAGTAGGACACATATTTTGCCCTTATCAATACATCCTGTTATTTGAATTGTTAGATTGATTTTTCAATGATTTGATGATAAAAATTAACAAAGTGTGATATAGAATTGTTTTTAGTTATAAAGTAGACCCTTAAAAAGTTAATCCAATGGTTATAATAACATGACTTATTGGTAGAGTTAAAGTGTCTGTCTTACCACAACTTTTGCCTTTGAAGCAAGTAACTCTGTAGTGTACAGGAAAGGTACCTTGCAAACAGGACAAAAACTGTCATCTCTAATTTTATTACTAACGAAAAGTTGACAGTAGGATTGAAGATGATTTTCAAATCGAAAGAAAGTAAATCTACATTTTTCTTGAAGAGGCTTGGACTCGTGATCTTCAATTGGATTGTTTGCTCTCATTGCTGTTAAAAGAAAAAATATTTTGCCAATTGAGGCTAGCTCAATTGGTGATGTGTGACTGTGTTTCTTTCAACGTATTGAGTTTTGAGTTAAATCCTAACGGATGTCATTAAAAAAAAAAAAAAAACTGAATACAACCATGCAGTATAACTTGAGCATGAGTTTCCTTTCCAGATCAGAGGCCAAAGTAGTTAAAAAAATTCAAAAAAGAAAAAAGAAAAAAACCAGCTCCCTTTATGTGTTCTGCCTACACCTTTCTAATTATTGAATTATTACAAAAAGGGAAAAAAAACACAGAAAATACTTATAGAGCAAAAAATTCAATAGAACAAAAAAATTGTTTTAGCACAGCCGTCGTGTGCACACAAATTCTGTTGCGATCAAAAGTTGAAAGTCCCATGCTTGCACTATCTTTCTTCCATGGATTTACTCTATTCCATGTTGTCCCCTCAATTTCACATTATGTGCTAGGGCTAACATCATTGGAAACACAAGTAAAAAATAAAATAAAAGAAAAGCCAAAAAAAGGGGAGATTGGCAATGTATTAAGTACATTCGACCATATTATATATGCAAGTAAATATTTTTCACATTAGCGAGGGTGGAGTTCAGTGATTGAAGCCTCATTAACAGATGCTTGAACAGACTGCCTCCTGGAATGATCTGATGAATTGAAATCAGATGCCAATGGCATATCTGTTCCGATGTCGCTGCGCATAAAGAAAGCTGGTTCTGTGGGCACTGGGAGAGACAGAGAGCTACTATTTAGCATAAGAATAACTGTATTCATGGTTGGTCGAAGAGCTACATTTTCTTGGACACATAACAAACCAATGTGGATGCATCTCCTTATTTCAGATCCTGAATTAGCTCTCAGAAATGGATCTATGATATTTAAGGCTGTATTGTCTCTCCAGTTTCTCCACGCCTACAATGATAATACATGTGAACATGTTAGATATAAAATTCTTTTAATTCCATTGCTCTTGCATTTTGGTATGAATTATAGCTATTGTACTTACACAGCTTAGAAGGTCTTCAGCATGTTCTCCATGCCGGAAACAATTATTTTTTTGTCCGCTCACTATTTCCAAAAGCAACACACCGAAACTAAATATGTCGGTCTTGAGTGAAAACTGTCCATGCATTGCATATTCTGGAGCCATATATCCACTAGAACAAAGAAGATTTGAGTACTTAATATCTAACTACAATTTAGACTAGAAAATAAGAGCTTCTATTATATGGTTATATATGTCGTCTTGCATATTCATTATCCAAGAAACATTAGGATTTGGGTGCCAACTCTATGATACAAAGTGCGCAGCAGAAAAGCTTTTTTTTTTTCTTTTTCTTTTTCTGCAAGTCATTAGTGTAAACTAAGGTTTAGCCAAGGTTGACAAGCACTTACTAGGTTCCCACAATTCTATTTGTATTGCCTTGTGTTTGGTCAACAACAAACAACCTTGCCATCCCAAAATCTGAAATCTTGGGGTGCATCTCTTCGTCTAACAAAATGTTACTAGCTTTAAGATCTCGGTGGATAATTCTCAAACGTGAATCTTCATGAAGGTAAAGGAGCCCTCGAGCAATGCCTCGTATAATTTTATAGCGCCTCAGCCAATCTAAATTTGCACGCTTTCTTGGATCTGCATGTTTACACAAGTGTAATTCAATTAAAAACATTTAAACATGTATGTGCTGGACATAGTACTTTTTGAAGACAAGAAACAGAACAGAAGCATGTTTGATATATATTATCTCTGATTTTCTATGATAATAAAAGCAGAGAAAGGCAACTATACCAAATATGAAGTGATCAAGGCTTGCATTTGGAACAAACTCATACACAAGAAGCCTTTCATTTCCTTCCAGGCAGAAACCGAGGAGCCTTACTAGATTACGGTGTTGAAGCTTGGCAACTAGTAAGACCTCATTCTTGAATTCCAAATCTCCTTGGCCTGAATCCTTAGACAACCGTTTTACAGCTATCTCTTGGCCATTAGAAAGCCTTCCCTGAAATTCATGCGAACGAGGATTTAAATTGCACACAATCCATTTCAAAACTTATTATTTACGATGTTATTACCCTGTAAACAGGACCAAATCCACCCTGTCCAAGCTTATTTGCCTCGGAAAAATCATCCGTCGCAACTCTGATGGTCTCAAAACTGTATTGCAAGGATTCTGCACTTTCGATTTCTTCAACAGGTTCATATAAGGGGCGAGCTTCAAGATCATATGTGAAACAGTTACACTCTCACAAAACTCTTGGTTAGTGATACCAAAACATAAGGTAATATGGAGAATGATATGTGATGAAGAAAACTAACTACAAGTGTGAAAAAGATTGGATGATCTCAACTTACTTTGATCATTTCTCTTTGACTTCCTTTTTCTCAAAAACACGCAGACGGAGATGATTAGTAGCAGAGCTGCAACAGTACTTGAAACAACAGCAGTAATGACAATTGTAGAAGTGTTACTCTCATTTCCTACAAAATCCAAAAAAAGGGTCTCTGATCAAGTTATTAATTACAGGAGCTAAATAGATATGCATAATATTTAACAACGTACTACCACTCTCACTAATAATAAAAATAATTTGACCCCAATTTTATACATACCTCCTGTAGTTGTGGTTCCGTTAGCTGTCGACGGTGGTGGAGGAGATGCCGTTGGGGCCGGTAGCGATGAAGCAAGTGTTGAATCATCTGTTAAATTATAAAAGAGGTTAGTCTCATACCTAAAGTTACAACTGGTATCAAAGACTCTTCCCCCTATCTTCCCATAACAACAAGTCGGTATATCCCCAAATGCATCATCCAAGCAATTGTTGCAGTCTTGCTGTGACAAGTCAGGCGTGCACTGAACGAGCGCGTATAAGGTTTGAAAATCCGGAGCACTCGCATTCCCTGTTGCGAACTTGAGAAGAGAACCGCCAGAGGCAGCTTGATTTTTCAGGCCATCCAATAAGGTCCTGAGGTCTTGGAAAAATTCATCCACATTGGACGATACATTACGAGTGATCCACATATAGACTTTATTAGAAGTCTCCATGACGCCGGACATGGAGCGGTTGGAGTAGCGTAACATGCAGTAGTCATACCGCCCGAGCGCCTCCTTCTGATTGGGGCATCTCTCTGGGAGAAGCTGTGTAGCGTTGTAGAGGCAACTGCTGCAAACGTCAGGATTAACGTCTCCTCTGCACAGCCCCATCGTGTAAACTTGGTTGGTGGAATTGCCGTATGAGAGACTGTAAAAGCCTTTGCCGTTGCCGTTTTGGGAGCGAAGAGTTGACAGGAGGTGGTTGAGGTTGGCCTCATAGGTACTATTCCTGCTGTAATTGCCCTTGTCGTACATACAAAAGTAAGACAGGAATTCTGGAGGATCAGCAACTGCGTGGGTGATAAGGAGAATGAAGATGTGACAGAGGATGGAAAACAAAATTCTTGAATACACTACCCTCGCCATTGGTTGTTTCTGATACATGAAAATATTTGCCTTCTTTGGGGGTTCAAGTTCTTTTAAAGCGTACCAAACTTGGAAATATGTTAGCTGAAACAAATTAATTGGTTTATTTATTAAAATTGATTACTGGTTTGAAATTGTCAGCTCTATATGAAACCAAACCAAACCAAACTATAGGAACACGTGGAATGGAACTATTGGCATCGATTAGTAAACTTGAAAAAATGGAGCTGTTTCTTGGCATTTTCTTTTGTTACATCCTTGTTCCATCCTAATTCTATGCACCCCCGAACGATACTGTTGTACATTCTTTAGCAGTGAGGTTGCGTATTGCTTTGAAATTTTTTTAAAGTAATATTTTATTTGAATTAGAATAGATCACATTGATTGTGAAGGGAGTGTTAATTAATTGATTATCTCTGAAATTTTGTGAAAGTAGACAAGAACAGCTGTAGAAAAGGACAGGCTCCCCCGTGGACCTTTTCGCACACGCCGAACCCAACATGCATTCTCAGTCAGTCGATTATAAAAAGAAGAATAAGGAGACTTTTTTATGCTTTTAAATCATGATGGTTTTATAACAATAATTATTTAAAATTACTTCCGAATTTTTATATACTAGAATTAGAACTATTTAAAAAGTTAAAAATTAATTTTGCTTTTGAATTAATTTGCATCTTATAAATAGGACATTCATATTTATTTTGGAGAATCGAATAATATTTTACTCCTTTTTTTTTCCGCAATTGCAATTCACTCTTTCTAGTAGGTTTCAGAATAAAATATAGAATATTAACAAAAATAAAATAAAATAAAATACAGAAGCAATTGACGATAGACTGTAGAGCCAGCGTGGTTGACGCTCCTAAATGAGATCAACTCACAAGACATATTTTTATTTTCTAGCCAGAAAAAGGAAAATTGAAAAAGAAATCATAAACCTGGATGTTGATTTCTCTACATGGACCACCATATTAAGCATTAACTCGTTCCACTGAGAAACGCCGAAGTTTTCGCGTTTACTTTGTCAACTATGATAAAGCGGTAAATCGTGGGGCCTCGTAAAAGTTAGGACATGCAGAATTTTCGCAGCTTTATTATTATTATTATTATTATTTCATGTTTAGAATTAAACACATTGATTGATTATGTGTGGAATTCACGGACTAACTTCTACACAGATGCTCTTTCTAAATGTTGTGTTAGGAATTAAAACATGAAACGAAGCGGAAGAAACGGATCGTTGACAAACAAAAATTTTCTAAAAACTTTGTTCATCGAAAATAGATATATAATTTTAATTATAGAAAGCTTTAGGAATTTTTACTAACCTTTTGGAGACTATCGGGGTATCTTAGCTTTCCTCTTTGACACCACGATCTTCCAAACCAGGCCTTGACATCAATAGAAAGACGAGTGGGCGTCAAACTATAAGAATGAATTTTCCTCACATATTTCTGAATCTGCTATGTACTCAACACATAAGATAACACACCTTTTTCTTTAGAAATTACGTGAATCATTATTCTGCTGAGATAACTGTTATCTCTCCTTTTTATATCTGAGTCATTAGTAATTTTACTTTTCTTTTTTCTTTTCTTTTTTTGTTCTTCCGAATCACGTTAACGTGATATATATATATATATATAAAAGGAAAGTTTACGCAAAGTAAACTTTCCTTTTTTTTTTTTTTTTAATTTAACCGAATCACAATGTGATACAGTTTAACATATATATATATATATGTGATTTGGTTTAATATATATATATATATATATATAAATAAAAGGAAAGCGTGAAACTGAAGTTTCACGTCTTTCCTACTCTTTTTTTTTTTTTTTTTTAATTTAACCGAATCACAATGTGATTCGGTTTAATATATATATATATATATAAAAGGAAAGCGTGAAACTGAAGTTTCACGTCTTTCCTTATCTTTTTTTTAATATAATATTAATATATATATATATATATATTATAAAATCTTATATATATAAAAATATTTGGTTCAAAACCATATATATTTAAATTCAAAAATATATCACATTTATTTAAGAATAGATTTTAAAAAAATCAATTAATTAATTAACTAATGCAGAATTTTTCTGTGTCACGTTAATAATTCAAGTGTGAAAAAATTAATTCAGAATTCAATAATTTCAAATTAAATACGTAGAATTCATTTTATGCAAAAATCCAATATAGTGTTATAGAGGTGGTATTGGGGACCTATAGACCTATAACCCAAGCTCCAATAAATTTGACAATTAATTAAACTCTTTGATTAAAGTGCCAAATTTATTAGTTTCAGTATTACTCCACTAAAAACCTGAAACTGAACTCTTGAGATTATAGTGAAATTACTCAAAGAAAATTAGCGAGTATTCCATTGATATAATCATTACATATAAGTCAGTCCTCCATAAATAGTTCATAATAAGAGCTAGGTTCAATTTCTGTTCACCTCTCTTATTACATCTTTATCCTTGAGTTCCAATAATTCTCTAATGAACAATTAATTCATAATCTTATTATGAACGAGCGCTCCACTGTTCAAACCTTGAATTATCACTCAAGAGAACTATTTTTCCAACTTCCATTGGGAAGGAATGGATTCCATATCTATATAATATTATTCCCAGCCATTTATTACTTTATGTTTCCAAGATGCTAAGTTATAATCTGTGCTTAGACAAATCTTACCATGCACGTCAAAAAACATAATGTCATAAATAGGAGTCTAATAAATACTCAGGATTAAGACTGTCAAATATATGATCATTATAGTGATAAATTTGAATACTCTATTTGTAACGGATGATTATTAGAGATTTATAATTTATCTGGTCTAGTCCAATATAATTTCATTATATAAAGTACTTCCAATCCAATGTCTCTACATTAATAGTCCGGATAATGACTATTTTATTTTAGATGAGATTGAACCGTACTTGAAATTTTTAATTAAAGATCCCAAACTTTAATTAATTATTACGGACTATTTAGATTATTATCTATAAATTTTATCCCTAAGCAAATAACACTTATATGCTAAATTTATAGTCACATAAATAATCATGAAATTTTCTTGATGTTTATAAATGTATTCATAATACATATAATCAACCAAAATAATAATAAATGTCATTTTATTTATTTATTAACAATATATACAATGTCACAATTTTTAAGGCACCAAACCCAACATGTTGTTCATAAATTATAGTAGGGACTTTTTCGGTGGAAATATTTACAAACGGTACATGTTTTACAATCGTTAGATCTAATTACAATTATTTTTTTTCTATAAATCTGACTCAAAACACAGATACCCACTTTTTTTTTTCAGTTCTCACTTGAGAAATTGCCTTGCACTGAGCAGCCGAGTAGACTTAAGTTACTAATTTACTATGTAGTTATGTCAAGTCGATTGTTTGCAAATTTTTGCTTACGTAACCAAGAAATACTCCTATAGAAGTAAATTATAATGTATTATTACGTGGGGATATTAACATATCTTCCGGTAATTATGTAGAAATAAACAAGCAAAAGAAGAGGCATTCAATTTGACTAGAAAATACCGAATGCATTGAACAAAACATACCCTAGAAGCTACTAAAACTAGGAAAGAGTTGCCCACGGTTCTATTGTGAGAGAGATATATATATATATATATCTATATTATATAAGAGCTAATTATGTATGCGCTCTCATGTATCAGGGCCTCGTTATATTTCAAAGATCTTGCCATTTGAATTTGGTTAAATAAGTCATTTTTTCCTTCTTAATTTGTAACACCCTCCATCTTAACTAGACAAAACACATGCCTAGTCAAGCTGGCAAGTGTTACCTTTACTTCAAGGTGTAGAAATTATAAAAAAATTTCTTCATTTATCTTTTTATATACCATATTATTAGATAAAAATTACAAACTGAAAAAAAAAACAATATTTACAAAATATATATATATCTTTTCTAGAACAAGTTCTCAAACTCTTGATTATACACATCGAAAACAACAGTCTTTAAAACATAATAGTTCTCATTAGCAGCATGTGAACATCTTGTCAGCTGTAGCAACTTAAACAACTTCTGTTCCTGCACATCAACATCTACATCACAAGAAACTAAATGAGCTATAGCTCAGTAAGTAGAACCTAGAGTTGATATCACAAGGTCAAACATGTATTTTAAACCATGGCATCCTATTGTACCCATTTTCAGTTAAAAGAAAATATTTTCAGTGAAAGGCAATCTGTGGCATCCATGTCAAGTATAGAACTAGCTTAATATCCGATAGGCCATGAGTTTTCGAAACCTGTTCTTTTTCAGTCTTATGGCTACCCTATATTGGAAAACCTCATGCCTCAAGGGATATCACCACCATAATTTGGGTATGTTGGTCCCTCCCGCGTCCCTTTCCGCAGATATTAAACGGTGTTTTATACTTTATCTTAAAACATAACACAAAGATACAATAGCTTTGCTTTGTAAACAAGTAAACAAGACAATCACAATTATACAAATCCTTTAACTCGTTGAGTTTATAAAATACTTCTCACACAAGTACTATTATTTCTTGTGAAGTTTGAAAATAAGATTCTACTTACTTGAAATTCAAGAAGACTTAAAGAAAGTGTGGAGAGTGGACCCTTCTTGGTGAATTTGATATGCTATTGACCTGTCATATTCATATTGTAACCATTCAAACACAAAGAAACAATTTTAACAAATCATACCTATACCAACTTACAATCATCTTCTGATATGTAAAAATGGAAAAATTCATAGATCTTATAATACAAACCCAATTGTCATGAAAATTTGCAGAACAACAATAAACATATCAAAGAATCTCCCTGTAAAATTTCACATCATTTAAGTTTAATTTGTCTAGGTTCACAAACAAGCAAAGCTAGCCTACTGCCAACAAAATTTCAGCAGCAAGACCTGATTTTGAAAAATTCACCAAAAATTCTTCCTTCAACATTTTTGGACGAAATTTTGATACAACATAGCTCTATATGTCCACTGTCATTCCTCAAAATTTCAACTTCAAAATCAAAGTAATCTAGGAGATATGAAGCCCGTAATCAGGGCTACTGCACACTTTTTTTCCAGAATTTCAGCTTAACATTTTCTCAAATGTCATGCTTGCACTCACCAAAATTCATAGAAAACAGAGCAAATTCAAATTTAAACACTTCCAAATCCTGCTTAGATCAAACCACAGCAAGAGGAACACCTATTTACATTCAATTAAACTCTTTCTCACATCATCTAACCAAAGACATCTTTTCTTCCATGAAAATTTTCAGAAACCAGCCTATATGCATACAAGCCACAAAACCCCCATCAAGAAGCACGAAAACAACCATCCATTTCAAGAAAAACGTCTTACCTTGGCTGCTATACAAGCTGGCCTCTCAAATTTAGGTTCAAACTTCAATTTTCTCAAGAAAACTATAGTTTTCTCAAGTTGGCTGCTATACCTTTTCACATATATTAACCCAACATTAATATATGTTCATAAATGCACCACCATTTTTAACAAAGTCATGCAAATAGATATCAAATACTTACTGTAACTGTTACTAAAATAGTCAACTAAATGAAAACATAATAAATCATATAATGAACCAACAATAAAAAAACATATTATTTTCAATTATTCGTAGCACAATAATTCTTGCCAAGTAAGTCATTCAACTCTTCACTGTAAAAAGACACTTGAAATAGATTTCTCAAAAATTCTATATAATAGAACATTATATTATGATTAAATTAATAAAATGCACAACATTCTATTCAAATTTACTATGAAAATGCTTCATATAACCATACTTTTGGGCATTACAAAATTATTGTACTTTGTGAAGAATAAATTTCCTTTTGTTCAAACAAATTAAAAGCCATATCACTTGATTTAGAAGCATTTCATCGCTATTTCATCATGCCACAAATGCATGTATTACAGTTTATATAGCAGGGAAAGAAAAGAAAAGAAAAATATTGTCTTCCATTAATCTTTTGTGTTCTTTGGTTTCTTGATAGAATTTTAATTTGTACTCTGTTGCAGTTTAGAATAAAGCATTAATGGAGAAAGGAAAATTGGCCCTCATGTACCAACTTAAATCACCCTTTTTTTTTTTAATTACCCTGTTACATGTGCAAGTTCTGCACTACCGAGGGTAGAATTCAGTGATTGAGATTTCATTTGCGGATGCTTGAGCATACTCGCTCCTGGAATGATCTAATTCATTCACCCTTGAATTTCCTAATGAGATATTGGATCGGAGGTGGCTATGCAAGAAAGCTGGTTTTGAGGGCTCTAGAAGAGAGAGAGTCAATATTTAGCATGAGAACAACCGTATTCAGGGTTGGTCGCTTGGCCACATTGTCCTGGGCACATAATAATGCAATGTCGATGCATCTCATGATCCTTACATAGCTTAACATCAATACTAAATTTCTCAAATTTTAGGCCAGAACGTAATAAAGATTCTTACATAGCTTAAGAGGTCATCTGTGTGGTCGTCATGGAAAAAAAGAACTATTTTTCTGACCGCTTACCGTTTCAAAAAGTAACACACCAAAACTAAATACATCAGACTTGATGGAAAACTTCCCATACATAGCATACTTTGGGGCCATATATCCACTGAAAGAAAATTAATTTAATTACTAATATTCACTTAGTATTTAAAATGGTGCCTTGGAGCTTATTTGCTATGATTCATATGTATATTTTTAATACTCATGGTGTAATCTGTATAAAATAAGGCTTAGGTTAATGTGAGATGTACTTACTAGTTCCCACAATTTGATTTGTATTGCCTTGAGTTTGGCCTATATCAAACATCCTTGCCATTCCGAAACCTGAAATTTTTGGATGCATTTCTTCAACTAAAAAAATGTTACTAGCTTTGAGATCACGATGGATAATTCTCAGTCGAGAATCTTCATGCAGGTAAAGGAGTTCTCGAGCAACACCTCTTATAATTTTGAAACGTCCATCCCAGTTCAAATTTGTAGGCCTGTTGGGATCTAACAAGATTCCATTAAAGCTCAACAGCATATACATGTGTCACAAAGTACTCTTCCAAGATGAAAAAATTGAAGCCTAATGGATATATGTTCTGTATTATGATTCTGTACTAAAATAAAACAAAGGAATGCAACTAAACCGGATATGAAGAGATCAAGATTTCCATTTGGAACAAACTCATACACTAGAAGCCTCTGATTTGCTTCCAAGCAGAAACCGAGGAGCCTAACCAAGTTTACGGTGTTGACCTCATTCTTGAATTCTAGATCTCCTTGGCCTGAACTCCTAGATAACATTTTCACAGCTATGTCTTCTCCATCGGAAAGTGTTCCCTCAAATACACTGCATAAGAGGATATGATCTGTTATATTGCACGCAGTTGATTTAAGTTGCTATATTCTGTTCCTGAATATTTAAGTTTTAGTACTTGTCACCCATTCAAATAAAGATCCAATTGTGTTGTGTTGACTCATATCCTTACCTTGTAAACATAGCCAAATCCACCCTGCCCAAGCCTATTTACCTCACAAAAATTATCCGGTGCAACTCTGATGGTATCAAATTTGTACTGCAAAGACTTTACACTTTCAATTTCTTCAACAGGTTTGTATCGGGCGAGATTGAATATAAATCAAATGAGTTTATTTTCTATATGAGAGATGATATCTATTTCCAAAATCACATTTACAATTTATAAGTTACCTTGATTAATATATCTATAAGATTCAATAATCTTGGTGACAGTATAATATTTATATTATCAGTTACAGTATTATATAGAGTCAAAGTTTGATGTGACGGTGATAAAGTGGCATTGTAGAGGAAGATTATTTTTGAGGCAGAGGAGATTATTTTGTGGAGCATGTTCTGTATTGAAAGATGCTATAATTCCCAAGGAAACATAATTAAACGCTGTCAACTTACTTTCTTCCTTTTTCTCTGCCCACTTCATTCTTTAAAACAAGCAGACTGAGATTAGTACTCCTAAAAGTGAAAGAGTACTTGAAACCAAGGCAATAATAACAATTCTATATGCATGACTCTCTGTTCCTGTAAAACACACACACCAAAAAAAAAAAAAACCCTGCACTGATTAAATCAATAATAAAAAATGCTATATACAAAATATCTACCAGCATATTGGTCCCCTATTGGACTAGTAACGGAGAAGGGAAGTAATTGAACCCAAAGTCACTCATCCCACTGTAGTTGTGATGCTGTTTGTTGACGGTGGCGATGGAGGAGATAGCGTGGGCTGTGGAGCTGAAGCAAGTGGCGTGTTGTCTGTTGGCCCATAAGAGTGCCCAATCTCATACCTTAAGTTACAATTGGTACTCATGACTCCCCCTATCTTCATCTCACTAAATTGTGAAAAATTGTAAACATATCATCTAAGCAATTGCTGCAATTTTGCTGCGACAAGTCCGGCATGCACTGCACTAGTGCATATAAGGTTTGAAAGTTTTGGGCACTTGTGTTACCCGTTGTGAATTTGCGAAGAGAACCACCTTGTGCTGCCTGGTCTTTTAGGGCATCCAGTAAGGACTGGAGGTCTCTGGTAAATTCGTCCACCTTGACGGACACATTTTGGGTGTTCCACAAAAAGACTGCCGGAGAAATCTCCATGACACCGAACATGGAGCGGTTGGAGTAGCACAACATGTAGCAGTCATACCATACTACTGCCTCCTTTTGATTGGGGCAATTCTTTGTGCCATTGTGCGGCGTTGTGGAGGCAACCGTTGTAATGCTCCCTTACGGATGTCATAGATATCGTTACATTCATCCTTGTTGTCATAACTTATGATAAACTATTTAATTGGAAACATAATTTAATAAACATATTCCCAGGATCCATACATGTTATTATTTTTTTATAATATTTATAAATATACAAATGTAAATTAAATTACTTATATATATTAAATTTGAAGTAGTTTATGAACACCAAAACAATGAAACCATAATTTAAATATAAATTAAAACAAACTTTAAAATCTGTTCAATTGGTTCATTAGGCCAAACTTTGAACACCGGTAGACTGAATCTATACAAGCAGTTCAAACTTCCACCATTGACAGGCCGTCCGAGGCTCTGCAAATCTAGATTTTTAAAACACTTGGAATGGCAGGTTGATACAAGGTAATCGACAGGTCGATACCAACATCGGCAGTCCGATCTATAATGATCGAAAGGCCGATCTTCAGCATAATAAAGAAAAAGTAAAACAAGTCTTGCTATTTAATAGTGCGGAAACTAACATATAAAGAAATAAAACTTAGTTCAGAAACTTCAAAAATTCTTTCCTAGAGTTCATCTGTTTTCAATAAATAAAACACAGTTCAATAACTTAAACTCTTTTCTTGGCGTTCTTCCGTTTCAATCCATTGTGCCTTGCTCACACGCCTGTCCCTGCCCTCCACCTATTCCATGATCCTCTTATCTTTATCTGCAACATGATCATAAACTAAGTAAGTAAAAGCTTAGTAAGTACACTTTCCTATCTCACAACTTTAAAACATTTTATGACCATCTTTATGAAACATCATAATTATAATCATCATAAACATAGTAGTGCACCAGGCATAGTTTCATATAGAACATACGTTTCATTAACATTACCCATATTAAAACTTCATTCATTTTTATATTTGAGGGCCCAAGTGTTGCACCATTAATATCATCGTAGGCGCGCCGTCATGAGAGAAGATGGATAGCTAATCCCAAACCAAACATGACAAGTCCACCTTGGGGGACATCATAAACATAAACATAAACATAGGGTGTGCAACATTTAATTAAGTGATACGTATATATACATATATACTTTTAACATACCTCATCATTGAAACATTCATTAAACTTTCTTTTTGCAACAAAAGTTTTCATAAGAAAAACCATATGTAAAAACAAACTTAAGAATCATCATAAAACATGTTTTCAAAACCTTTTCATAAACTTTTATCATGTTGCAGGTGAGAATGTACTTACTTGACTTGCTTACTTAAATCTTATCTTAGATGACGTCGCCAGGGACTTAATGTGCTCACTGCTTGCATTCATATGCAATTAAAATTAATTTTTCAATTTCATGAAATCATCCAATACTATAAGACAACACTCATATTTCCATCTCAAGTAACACAAGCACATAAATACACTTTACCATCTTATAAGCATTCATGCAAAATCTATAATTTAACAACCTGCCTGACCCTTAAGGATACACAATTCAATTATTCAAAATTCCTACAAAATTAAGGCATGGGACTTTGCAGGGACATTATTAACATATATATATATAGATTACCCTAATTTTTTTATTAGTCATATAATTTCCATTAGACATTTAAAATAAGTCGCACAACACACAACACAAAAACTTATAGCAATAACAAAACAGTTAGCAGCCCTAACTAACATTCATAAAATAAATTCTCCACATCCTAAAATAATTTCATAAAAATCCTGCATACAATAGACACTAGAGCTATAACATATCTAAAAATTAGCTTCAAATAAATTTTCAACAATTCAAATCATCCATTAGAATCCAAAAACAAAATAAACTCTAAACACAGTAGGCAGTGAGTAACAAGCGATCATCATACTCAAATAATTAAAATAAAATTTCTTTGACCCTAAAATTTTCATGACAACCTATAAACATATAAATACAGTACCACAAAAAGTCTCATTGTCAAATAAATTCATTTGTTCATACAAAAAGCTCAAAAAGCAAGAAGTCCAAAGTTCACTGATTTATTAGCCATAAAGACCTATTTTAAAGAAAATTCAAGAACTCATCAAATATTCATCAAATCACCACCAAATTTTCTAGATCATAACTTTGCATATGCATGAATATATCTGTAAAAATTCGTTCAAATCAAAGATCGTTTGCCCCTTAAACATGGACTATACTTTTTGTGTAACATACCAATCAGCAACACTTATACTGGGAGTGGCAGAGAATAAAAATTTAATATCTCAGCATAGAAATTTCCGATTAGGGTGAAATTTTGAGGAATATCACATAACATATAAATGAACATCATACCAAAATTTTAGAGCAAACAGAAATCCATAGACAAAGTTATGGGGGTCGGATTACAGAGGAAACAAAATTTCAGCAATTGTGTAGAATGAGTTTCTTACCTCCAAAACAATTCTTCTCAATTCTCTTGAATTTATCTAAGCAAAAACCCAATATTTCATTCAATTGTTTGTAGAAAAATAAGGGAGAGAAGGGAAAGAAAAATCATGAAGTAAAGAAGAAGGGAAAAGAGAGAGAATGGGAGAGAGCGATATAGAGGGATAGAGAAAAAAATTTACATGAAAAAGAATGGTGTGAAGGAAGAAATAATCTTTTCTGTATTTAAAGCAAATTTTTCTTTAAAAATAGAGGGAATATGCATGTATGATGGGGTGGGATAAGGAAAAATTCAAAGATTTGCTCTAACTACCAAATCTTATCTTATAAAATTAGGAAATCTTATCACAAATCAAATCATCTTTAAAAATTCAAACCTTCCCTAACATGGATAAGGAAAGAGATAAAATATACCAATTATTCACAATTCTTGCAATAAATAAAATTAATCATCAATGCCACAATTTTGGAATTATTTGCTAATTTTTTGTCAACAGTGTTCGCCCTGTCGACGATTTAATTCGGTCTGCCAAATTTGTGAGTTCGGCCTACTGACTAAAACCATTGGCATGCCAAAAAAAATAATTTGGCCTACCGAATTAGTAACTTTGGCATGCCGAAGTGCCACGTCAAACATTACACAAAATTAAAACATCAATTATTCATCATACATGCATTATAAATGACATGACCACCTTAAGCACATCAATTTCACGTGACTGTTACCTTTCATCATTCTCAGATAAATAGTCAGTAACATTATATCATAAGAAAATGCTTAACGTCATTAAATATCTATCATTAGTCCGTTACATGAAAAATGACGGGTGTTACAACTGCAGTAAACATCAGGTGTAGTGTCTCCTTTGTGTTGAAATATAAAATTTTATTAGGCCCAAAACTTGATGAAGTTCAAATTCAAATCCAAGGCCAACTTTTAGAAATATTTCTAGATTATTCTTCAAAAAATATCTAGATATTTTTGGAGTGGTTGAATTGTAGAGAATTCTAAATAGGAGATATTTTGGAGGAAAATTCTACAGAGCCCAAAATATCTCCTAGAGAGTGAATTATAGCCTTTAGACTAAAAGTGTATTAGCATAATTCTAAAAATTAGTTAAAGAGGTACCACTAGTATAAATAGGGGTGATTTCTCTCATTTTGTATCAAGAAGTAGTAAGAACTTCTAAGAGTGAGAAGAGAAAAACCAAAGATTATTAAGTGAGTTTTTTGCATGTGTGAGAAGTTGTAATTGTAAGAGTATTTAATCTTGTAATAAAAGAGTTTGATGTTTGAGTTTGAACAAAGTTATCAAGCCAAGGTTGTGAGGTCTCTTAAAATTCTAAATATGCTCTGTGGATGCAGCTTTGATTGATCTTCCATATCAGAAAATAATTCTTGAGATTGAGAGTATGGAAAATTTGTTTTAAACATATTACCATAGCATCTCAAATCGAAGAACACAATGAGACGAGCGCGTGGCCATAAAAATCAACTCAATTGGAGTCCGGACATACCCGAACAAGCCATTGGAAGTTTTAGCCCATGTTTAACAGCGTTGACCATTGACTAGTGATTGACCAAAAAAATGATTCTTTGACCTAAGTCCCTCCTAAGGTTCTTTTGGCGTTTTGGATCCATCTGTGTAGTCGGAATTCTTAAATTCTTACTCCATTAAAAGATGCGGCTACCGCTAGTATAGCGTCTTTCTTTTCCAAGTTTGACCACTCGAGGAGAGCAAGTTGACAATTAGAGTATAAGATGAAGGCACTACTTCAAGCACATGATGTTTACAAGGTCATAGAGAAAGGCTACGAAGAGCCAAAGGATGAGTCAACACTATCCTCAACATAAAATGATAGTTTGAAAGATTTAAGAAAGACAAGAAAGCTTTCTACCTCACCTATCAAGCATTAGATGATGATTGCTTTGAGAAGATCTCAAATGCAACATGTGCCAAGGAAGCATAGGAGAAGCTGCAAACTTGCTACAAGGGAGCAGAGCAAGTCAATAAGGTTTGTCTTCATTAAGAGGAGTGTTTGAGGTCATGCATATGAAGGAAGCCGAAACAGTATCCAATTATTTTTCTAGAGTCTTGGCAGTTTCTAATCAACGAAAGAGAAATAGAGAGAAGAAAGATGATCTAAAGATTATGGAAAAGATTATTAAATCTTTGGATCTAAAGTTCAAAAACATTGTCTCCATCATTGAAAAAACCAAAGATTTAAAGACCATGACAATTGAATAACTATTAGGTTCTTACGAGCCTATGAAGAAAGGAAAAAGAAGAAGCAAGGGATCGTGGAACAACTCCTCAAGACACAGCTCAATCCGAACAAAAAAGATGAGTCTTGTGGGAATGATAAAAGCCAACAAAGTTGAGGATAATGATGTGGTCAAGAACGAGGTAGAGGTCTTAGACATGGACGAGGTTAAAGTCTTGAAAATAACTTCAACAAATTCAACAACAACTATGAGAGAGGTGAAAGCTCAACAAGAGGCCATAGAAAAGGAAATTTCAACTCAAGGTATGAAAAATCTCAAGTTCAATGCTATAATTGTCATAACTTCGAGCATTACGCTAGGGATTGTAGAGCTCCATCTAATAGAGTTAAAAAAAAGGCCAATTATGTCAAGAAGAAGGACGAGAAGCATTCAATTTTGTTACTAGCTTGAAAACATAATGATGGCAGTTAAGAAGACACATGCTACCTCGACACCAGTACAAATAATCGCATGACTAGAAGAAAAAACATGTTTGTTGAACTAGATGCAACAGTGAGAGGCAACGTCTATTTTGGAGATGATACCAAAATAGAAGTGAAAGGAAGAGGTAGCATTCTTATCCGCTTGAGAGATAGTAGACATCGGTTCATTTTCAATGTTTACTATGTTCCCAACATGAAAAATAACATTTTGAGTCTAAGACAACTCCTAGAGAAAGGTTACGATATCCATATGAAGGATTATGATTTTTCTATAAAAGATGATAAGAATAACCTTATTGCTAAAGTGCCAATGTCAAAGAATATGATCAACAATCAAAATAATGTAACAAAATGTCCAAACACTTATTACAAAGACGCATTATGGCTATAGCATCTTCGGTTTAGGCACATCAACTTTGGAGGTCTGGAGCCATTATTTAATAAGGAGATGATAAGAGGTTTATCTCGCATCAGTCGCCCAAAAC
Source organism: Artocarpus heterophyllus (assembly GCA_025403435.1). Lineage (NCBI taxonomy): Eukaryota > Viridiplantae > Streptophyta > Magnoliopsida > Rosales > Moraceae > Artocarpus > Artocarpus heterophyllus. Next base: position 9,534,702 of record CM046349.1, read on the forward strand.
AACTGTGTGAAGGATGTTTACTTAGCAAGCAATTCAAAAATAACTTTCTAAATGAGTCAAATACAAGAGCCTAAAGGCCACTCAAGTTTATTCCTTCAAATATGTGTGGATCTATCAAACCAAGTTCTTTTGGTAAAAGAAACTACTTCGTCCTCTTTATAGATGACTTTTTAAGAAAAACATGGGTTTATTTCTTGAATCAAAGATTAGAAGTCTTTGAAGCAATCAAGAAGTTCAAGGCCGTAGTGGAGAAAGAAAGCTGTTTTCATATTAAACCTATGAGATTTGATCAAGGAAGAGAATTCACTAAAAAAGAGTTCTAAGAAGTAAAGCAAATGGAATTCAATGACCTTTGACTATTTCAAGATCCCCCAATAGATGTGGCAAAAAAGAAGAACAAAACAATCCTCAACATGGCATGAAGTATGCTCAAGAGTAACAGAATGCCAAAGGAATTCTGAGTAGAAGCTATAGCAACTGCCATCTACCTTGCCAATCATTCTCTAACAAGAAGTGTATAGGGAAAAATGCCACAAGAAGCTTGGAGTGGTGGAAAGCCCGGCATTTCCTACTTAAAAGTTTTCGGAAGCATCGCCTATACTCATGTACTAGATGAGAATGAAGCAAGTTGATGACACAAGTGAAAAGCTTGTGTTCATTGGTTACGATAGTAGATCTAAAGGCTACATGCTATACAACCCAAGAAATAGGAAGGTTGTTATTAGTCGTGATGTGGAGTTCGATGAGGAAAGCACTAGAGATTGGAATGTCTAAGAATAAAACTATGACCTTTTCCCCATATATGGATGAAGAAGATGAGGAATAGTTGTAACACCCCTATGTGGGGGTTAACAGTTTTAAATAAATAAAAATAATTTTAAATTTTATATTATTTAAATCAATTAAACAATGCCCATGGGTCTTTAAACAACAAGAAAAATAAAAATAAACGTTTTAAATACAAACCACAGTTTTTAGTGTAGCACCAAATATATATAATTACAGTCATCATCACCATAGTACAATTCCCAAATAACTTAACACAGCCATAAAAAAAAATAATACAACTCTTACATGTTGTAGATAAGTTGTAATTAAACAGGGTCTTCTAACACGAAAACAGCAGGATTGTTTTCGTTTATTCCTCTTCAAATATGTTGCACTGAGTTCCACCTGAGATATGAAGATATGATAGGGATGAGCATCGACATGCCCAGTAGGGAAATCATGACTCACCTTATGGTTTATCCATTACCACATTAAAAACTGCATGGTTAGTAGGTTACATCATATTCCAGATTATGAGGTTTATTATGATCACATCTTATGGATACCGTAGTTAATCATTACCAAGTGTCATAATTACACATTTATACAAATATTACCAATCATCATTGTTCCTAGGTATCCATGTTAAATTGAGTATCACTCAACTCATCGAAACCCAAATGGGCGCACTTGATCACCCCATAAACATTCCAAGGGTGTTCCGGTGAGGGGACATCAAGCCCCGAGTCCTCACCAAATCAATTCCTGTACAGTGTGTTTTGGGACTTTCAACCCAAGGAAGCGTCATCACCTTCCCCCTATTTTACCTTTTTGGGTATTCATGCCCAAGGACGTAACCGCCGCCCTCTTCATGTCTCACCATTTCTCTATATTAAATCATTATTAATAGAGTCAGTTTTCCTAACCATGTTCTCAATTTATAACATGTGTCAATTCATTATGTTCCTCGCCATACAATACAAGACGAGTCCATGTCATAGTTTCATATGTGATACTCATATAATATCAGTTCAACATAGATATATATATATTGCGGCAAAACAATCAATTTTAATTCTATAAAAACCTCACAAAAATGAGTAATAGAATCCCTACCTTTCAAGCTTATCAACAATCTTTTAATCCTGGAATCAATTAACGTTAGCTCCACACATCCTTGACCCTAAGGCATGCATAAGGACAATTAAAACTAAAGCACAACGTATAATCACATTCATAAGTGAGTTATGTGTAAACCCGTCTACTAGTGCCATTAAAGTATTTTTATGCATTAAACATGGAGAAAATGCATACTAAAAACTAAGTTTAGATTAAAGAAAACCTACCTCAAAACTTCTTTGAAAAGCACCAAAGTTTGGGTTATCAATCAAGCTTGAATTAACTTTAAAACCGCCTCGATCATCGTTGGGAATTATAATTGTCTTGGCCACAAAGAGAGCTTTGTGCTCTATGTCTTTAGTTAGAAATTTGAAGTGAGAAGGGAGAGAATGAGAACTAGAGAAGAAGGTGGTGATAGTTAAATAAAAAGATATCAAAATGCTTAAGAGGAATGAGATGTTTACGGGGAAAAGTTGTAAGAAGAAACAAAAGAGTCTTAAAGGAAAATATCATCTTGTCTCCCATGAAGACTTTTAGCAAATAATGCCAACATAATTGAGGGGATAATTGGAGTGAATTATAGAAGAAGATAAGGAAATAATTAATTAGGTGGTTGAGAAATATCTCCATGTCTTCTATGAATTGACGGAAAATAATTCAATGTCCCCTTCGGATACCTTTAGCAAAATGAGAAGAAGTCTATATAATTGAGCAATAATTTAGGGAGACAAGATTAGTAGAAGTAAGTGTTGGTAAGTTTTGAATGTTTCTTAGGAAGACTTGGTAAGAAAATACTAAAATGGTATTTTTTTTAAATGATCATAAACAACTTAGTAATTTTAAATAGTCACATTTTATTCATTAAATTTTACAAAATTATGCCCGTTAAAAATACGGGTGTTACAGCTCTCCCCTCCTATAAAAATTTCGTCCTCGCAATTTCGTACACTGATTACAATGTTAAAACAAATGTGGGTACTTTTCTCTCATTTCAGATTCAAGTTCCCATGTGGCTTCCTCCACATCATGGTGTTGCCACATCACTTTCACCAGAGGAATTCCACGACGACGTAATAATTTTATTTCATGATCCAGTATTTGAACTGGAATTTCTTCATAATTCGTATCTCCTTGAATTGGCACATCTATCCACATGATCACATGTGAAGGGTCGGGTTCATACTTTCTCAACATCGATACATGAAACACATTATGTACATGAGACAATTGTGGTGGTAGGTCTAAACGGTATGCCAACGTTCCAATGCGTTCCACAATCTCAAACGGTCCTGTATACCTTGGTGCTAACTTTCCTTTAACACCAAATCGAGATACACCTCGTTTTGGTTTCACTTTTAAGAACACAAAGTCTCCGATCATGAACTCTAAAGGTCGCCTCCTCTTATCTGCATAACTCTTTTGTCGACTTTGAGCTGTCTGAAGACGTTCGCGAATAATCTGGATCTTGTCCGTTGTTTCTCTGATAAACTGAGGCCCAAGTTCAAGACGCTCTTCCTTTTCAGCCCAACACAATGGAGATCTACAAGGTCTACCATATAAGGCCTCATATGGAGCCATTCTAATACTTGCTTGGTAACTGTTGTTATATGCGAATTCAACATATGGCAGCTGTGCAGCCCAATTTGTTCCAAAGTCCAGCACACAAGCCCGAAGCATATCCTCGAGAATCTGAATGACACGTTCAGATTGTCCATCTGTTTGAGGATGAAAAGCTGTACTAAAATTCAATTGAGTTCCCAAGGCCCTCTGCAATCCTCTCCAAAATTTCGACGTGAAACGTGTATCTCTATCGGAAACTATTGACATTGGCACTCCATGCAATGTCACTACCTTTTCCACGTACAATTGACATAATTTTGAGACACTATAATTAGTTCTGATTGGGATGAAGTGGGCTGTCTTAGTTAAACGATCTACAATTACCCAAACGGCGTCATGCCCTATTTGAGTCTTAGGAAATCCAGTAACAAAGTCCATTGTCACATGATCCCACTTCCATTCTGGAATAGGTAAGCTCCTCAACTCGCCTCCAGGCTTTTGATGTTCCGCTTTAACCTGTTGGCACGTCATGCACTTAGAGACAAAGGTTGCTACATCTCGTTTCATTCCTCGCCACCAGTATTGTCGTTTTAGATCCATATACATTTTTGTGCTTCCAGGATGAATAGCAAACTTTGAACGGTGAGCCTCATCTAGCACCGCATGCCTGAGATATGGATCCTCTGGAACAACTAATCTTCCTTTGTAAAGTAAAAATCCTTCTGGCTCAATCTGCCATCCATCCAGTTGTTCTCCATTTTGTATTTGTTTCCAAACCCTATGTAATCCTTCATCGTGCCATTGTCCTTGTTTTACTTTCTGAATTAACGTAGGAGTTGCTATCACATTGAATAAGAAAGCTCTCTCGTTATCTTCATAATATTGCAAGTTGAAGTCGGCGATAGTGACTCGTCTCCAATCTTCCAATGCTAAACTGGCTATACGTCCGTTGTTCTTACGACTTAGAGCATCTGCCACGGCATTTGCTTTTCCAGGATGATATTGGATACTAAAGTCATAGTCCACCATGTACTCAGTCCATCTTCGTTGCCTTAGATTGAGATCCTTTTGAGTAAACAAATATTTCAAACTTTGATGATCTGAATATAGCTCGAACTTTGCGCCATATAGATAACATCTCCAAATTTTGAGTGCGAAAACCACAGCAGCTAACTCAAGATCATGTGTGGGGTAGTTCCTCTCATGGGGTTTCAACTGGCGTGAGGCGTAGGCAACTACTCGTCCATGCTGCATTAACACACAACCCAAACCGTTTCCTGAGGCATCAGTGTATACTGTGTAAGGCTCCTCGTTGTTAGGTATGATCAGCACAGGTGCACTAGTGAGTCTTCGTTTCAGTTCCTCAAATGCTTCTTCACATTTATCATCCCACACGAACTTGACATTCTTCCTTGTGAGTTTTGTTAATGGAGAAGCAATCTTTGAAAAATTCTCTACGAAGCGTCGATAGTATCCAGCTAGTCCGAGGAAACTTCGAATCTCTGACACGTTCTTTGGTCGTTCCCAATTTAGCACTGCTTCAATTTTGGAGGGGTCCACTGAGATGCCTTCTTCAGAGACAACGTGTCCAAGGAACTTGACCTTCGTCATCCAGAAATCACATTTTTCTCTTTTTGCATAAAGACCATGTTCTCTCAACGTTTGTAGAGCGATCCTCAAATGCTCAGCATGTTCTTCTTCGTTTTTAGAATAGATCAAGATATCATCTATGAAAACAATGATAAATTGATCTAAGTACGGTCGAAAGACACGGTTCATCAAGTCCATGAAAGCCGCTGGTGCATTAGTCAACCCGAAAGGCATGACAAGAAACTCAAAATGACCGTAGCGAGTCCGAAAAGCTGTCTTTGGAATGTCCTCTTCTCTTATCTTCAGTTGGTGATATCCGGATCGTAAGTCAATCTTTGAGAAATAGCAAGATCCTCCTAACTGATCGAACAACTCATCAATTCAGGGTAGAGGGTACTTGTTCTTGATAGTCAATCGATTAAGCTGGCGATAATCGACACAGAGCCTCAACGATCCGTCATGTTTCTTCACAAAAAGTACTGGAGCTCCCCAAGGTGATGTACTTGGTCGAATAAATCCTTTTTCCAGTAATTCGTCCAACTGCTTCCTCAATTCCACTTTCTCAGCAGGTGCCATTCGATACGGGGCAAAAGAAACAGGCGCTGCTCCTTGAGTTAAGTCGATGACAAACTCAATTTCTCTATCAGGCGGAAGTCTGGGCAATTCATCTGGAAAAACATCTGAAAATTCGTCCACCACAGGAGTGTGAGAGGATAGGTCACTCTTCTTTAGTTCTCCATCTGAAGCAAAGATCGTCCCAAGATTGGTGAAATTCCTTCGTCCTCCAATACAAGCCTTTAGCACCGGGGCTGGCGTCACTGTTCCTGTTTTTGCCTGAAATTCGATGACTTGTCCATTCTTGGTGAATAAAGAGACACGTTTCCTATGACAATCTACTATTGCCTGGTATTTAGTTAGCCAATCCATTCCTAAGATTACATCAAACTCTGTCATAGTTATTACATATAGGTCAGCCGATAGTTTATGTTCTCCTATAACAATACACACTGATTTACAAATTATGGATACTTCAGCTATCCCGCCCATTGGTGTACTAAGGGTTAATGATGAACTACATGTCTCAGTTTCTAATTGTAGTACGGAAGCAAATAACATAGATATAAATGAATGAGTGGCACCAGTGTCAAATAATACATGAGCCCAAGAATGAGACACGTGAATCATACCGTCTACAACTGAGTGATCAGCCTGTTTTCCTTGTCCAGTTGTAGCCGTAATTGCATAAGCTTGTGCTGGTGCTTTTCCTTTATCACTTTTTCCTCGGTTTCCTTGGCTACTACTAGCCTTATTATTATTTCTCCCAGAAAAATATGGCCTTTGATTCACTGAGCCTTGTGGAGTCGGTTGGAAGTTCTGATTAGCATAAAAATTGGAACCCTGTGGCCGCTGTTGATAGTTGTACTGAGGCTGGAACCCTCGAGGTTGAGTTACTGAGACTTGGGAAGCTGGAGTGTTTTGCTGAGGCGCTCCACGATTTTGACTCCCTCCCCAAACAGTGGAGCCAAAATGACTTCCTTGTGGCCTTGGTGCAAAGGATGATTGTGTAGGGCGGTTAGGGCAATTTCTCCTCAGATGTCCCACTTGTCCACAGTTATGACAAGCATACGGTTGGAAACGACCACTGCCAGAAGATCCACCACCAATAGTCACTCCACTATGCTGAATGACTTGCCCTTGTGACTTCTCTTTCTTACTTATTTTCCTTTGACGCCCACCAGAACCCTTATACTCTCCATAGGAGTTATTTAGTTCTGTCTCTGCCCGCTGTGCCGCAGCTACAAGATCAAGAAAATCTGTTGATGGAACAGCAGCTATCATTTGTCTGATTTTCGGCCTCAGGTTATTTCTAAATTTTTCATATCTCGCCATTGGATCCGATACAGCCCCGGGATTGTAGCGAGACAATTCTATAAATCGAGCATGGTATTCAGCAACTGTTGTATCTCCCTGCACCAGGTTTTCAAATTCTCGCATCATTGCTTGCCTATGGCTCTGAGGAATTTAGGTGTTGCGAAAAATGGTTTCGAACTGCTCCCATGTAAGATTCGGCACGTCATAGTCGTCTTTCTGAAGATCCCACCATTCTTCGGCTTTACCCTCAAATATATATGTTGAAAAGCTAACCCAATACTCCCGTGGAATCCTCAAGGTGTCCAACTTCTTTTTGACTGCCTTTAGCCATTGTTCTGCTATGACCGGGTTAGGTTCTCCACTAAATGTGGGTGGTTTCTGCTTCATAAACTCCTTCAACAGAGTTAGATGTCGTTGTTCGGGATCACGAACCTCCACAGGTCTTTGCACATTTTGTAATGCTTGAAGAATTTGTCCTAAATTATTTACTTCTGGTGCAGCTGGCGGGGATTGTGTTGCATGTCGTAGTTGCTCATCTTCTTGAGCTTGTTCCATCGGTTCCGGTTGCTCAACTTCTTGAGCATGTTCAACCGGTTGTGACAGCTCAGACGATTGCATTTGACGTCTTGGTGGCATAGTTTCTACTGGCTGCGAAAATTTAACTAGGATCAGTACCAAATGATGATGACATTAACACCTAACTTTAAAACCATTCCCAAAGATTAATTTTTAAGGTGGTGCTATACCCCCTAGGTTAATCGAACCTAGGCTCTGATACCAAAAATTCTGTAACACCCCTATGTGGGGGTTAACAGTTTTAAATAAATAAAAATAATTTTAAATTTTATATTATTTAAATCAATTAAACAATGCCCATGGGTCTTTAAACAACAAGAAAAATAAAAATAAACGTTTTAAATACAAACCACAGTTTTTAGTGTAGCACCAAATATATATAATTACAGTCATCATCACCATAGTACAATTCCCAAATAACTTAACACAGCCATAAAAAAAAATAATACAACTCTTACATGTTGTAGATAAGTTGTAATTAAACAGGGTCTTCTAACACGAAAACAGCAGGATTGTTTTCGTTTATTCCTCTTCAAATATGTTGCACTGAGTTCCACCTGAGATATGAAGATATGATAGGGATGAGCATCGACATGCCCAGTAGGGAAATCATGACTCACCTTATGGTTTATCCATTACCACATTAAAAACTGCATGGTTAGTAGGTTACATCATATTCCAGATTATGAGGTTTATTATGATCACATCTTATGGATACCGTAGTTAATCATTACCAAGTGTCATAATTACACATTTATACAAATATTACCAATCATCATTGTTCCTAGGTATCCATGTTAAATTGAGTATCACTCAACTCATCGAAACCCAAATGGGCGCACTTGATCACCCCATAAACATTCCAAGGGTGTTCCGGTGAGGGGACATCAAGCCCCGAGTCCTCACCAAATCAATTCCTGTACAGTGTGTTTTGGGACTTTCAACCCAAGGAAGCGTCATCACCTTCCCCCTATTTTACCTTTTTGGGTATTCATGCCCAAGGACGTAACCGCCGCCCTCTTCATGTCTCACCATTTCTCTATATTAAATCATTATTAATAGAGTTAGTTTTCCTAACCATGTTCTCAATTTATAACATGTGTCAATTCATTATGTTCCTCGCCATACAATACAAGACGAGTCCATGTCATAGTTTCATATGTGATACTCATATAATATCAGTTCAACATAGATATATATATATTGCGGCAAAACAATCAATTTTAATTCTATAAAAACCTCACAAAAATGAGTAATAGAATCCCTACCTTTCAAGCTTATCAACAATCTTTTAATCCTGGAATCAATTAACGTTAGCTCCACACATCCTTGACCCTAAGGCATGCATAAGGACAATTAAAACTAAAGCACAACGTATAATCACATTCATAAGTGAGTTATGTGTAAACCCGTCTACTAGTGCCATTAAAGTATTTTTATGCATTAAACATGGAGAAAATGCATACTAAAAACTAAGTTTAGATTAAAGAAAACCTACCTCAAAACTTCTTTGAAAAGCACCAAAGTTTGGGTTATCAATCAAGCTTGAATTAACTTTAAAACCGCCTCGATCATCGTTGGGAATTATAATTGTCTTGGCCACAAAGAGAGCTTTGTGCTCTATGTCTTTAGTTAGAAATTTGAAGTGAGAAGGGAGAGAATGAGAACTAGAGAAGAAGGTGGTGATAGTTAAATAAAAAGATATCAAAATGCTTAAGAGGAATGAGATGTTTACGGGGAAAAGTTGTAAGAAGAAACAAAAGAGTCTTAAAGGAAAATATCATCTTGTCTCCCATGAAGACTTTTAGCAAATAATGCCAACATAATTGAGGGGATAATTGGAGTGAATTATAGAAGAAGATAAGGAAATAATTAATTAGGTGGTTGAGAAATATCTCCATGTCTTCTATGAATTGACAGAAAATAATTCAATGTCCCCTTCGGATACCTTTAGCAAAATGAGAAGAAGTCTATATAATTGAGCAATAATTTAGGGAGACAAGATTAGTAGAAGTAAGTGTTGGTAAGTTTTGAATGTTTCTTAGGAAGACTTGGTAAGAAAATACTAAAATGGTATTTTTTTTAAATGATCATAAACAACTTAGTAATTTTAAATAGTCACATTTTATTCATTAAATTTTACAAAATTATGCCCGTTAAAAATACGGGTGTTACAATAGCCAAGTACAACAGATCAACATACAAAAGATCCCACTACACCACCAGCTTCACCGATGATTGATGATAGAAATTCACCGCTATCTTTCTTAGTTAAAGGAAATGAAGGGCATACAAGGAGCCGTCAAGATCTCTACGAGGTGACTGAGAGACTAGATAATCTCACTCTTTTTTACCTTTTTGTTGATTATGAATTGGTGAACTTTCAAGAAGCTATGTAAAAGGATAAACATAGAGCTATAATGGAGGAGGAAATCAAGGCAATCAAGAAGAATAACGCAAGGGAACTTACTTCAGTCTTGAAAGGTTACAAGGCTAACTGTAACGCCCTTTAATTCAGACATCACAGATGTCGTTACATACATATATTCATACTTGCTTAAACTTTAATTATATAAATAATGTTGAACTTAAACAGTACTATTGATTTAAAAAAGTACTTAAACATACATAACCAGGATCCATTCATACCTTCAAGTTTTTTTTTTTTTTTTTTTAAACTTAACATTGTTTAGAATAACATCGATTAACTTATTCCATATCATAATTTATCCAATTATACTTAAATCAATCATGAACTTATTTAATAATATAGGTTTACCAAGTTATAAAAAAATTAGGACTTATAAAAATATCACAACATATCTCATTAAACATCAAATCGTTTAAAACTTACTTATTCCCATAGTTCGGCAGGCCGAACTTGGGACTTCGGCATGCCAAACTTGGGACTTCGACAGGCCGAACATGATCGGCAGGCCGGAGTTCCCTCAACCGGCAGGCCGGCAGAGGCTTTGCAATTCGGACCCAAAATTCATCCATGTTCGGCAAGCCGAGAATTGTGATCGGCAGGCCAAACTCCTGGACTTCGGCAGGCCGGCCAAAAAGTTCGACAGGCAGTCCGAGACCAATCTTTGAGAGATCTAAAATTTTAAAACAAACCAACTTTTCGTAAAATATAGCGGAAGTTCATAATTCATCAAAAAATGATAAAATAACTTATAAAACCATAATATAAGTATTCTTAAAACTTAACATAAAATATATATTCCAAAATATAACTTAATTAAAAAAAAAACATAAGAGCGTTCTTCTTGGCGTGCTTCCAGTTACAGTTCATCATGCATATTGCTCACACGCCTTTCCATGTCCTCCACTAGTCCATGATTTTCTTACCCTTATCTGCAACGTGACATAAAACATTATTAAGCTAATGCTTAGTAAGTACATATAATTCTCACAAATTAAAACATTTCATAAACATCATCATCATCATTACCATAATGTCATAAAAGTGCCTTAAGCACAATTTTATAGAAACATATCTTTCATTACGTTGACCATTTTAAAACTTATTCTATTTTTTTTTATCTTAAGGGCCCAAGTGTTGCACCATAAACATCATCATAGGCGCGCCGTCATGAGAGGAGAATGGTAGCTAATCCCAAACCAAACATGACATCATAAAACATCATTACATTACATTGGTGTGCAACACTTATTACGTGATAACTATATATGTACATAATTTTCATACTTTGAAACATGTCATAATCATCATACATAACTTTTAAATCATGAAAATCTTTCATAGAAATCCTTAAGGAAAAATATCCATAAAAATCATGATGAATATTATTATGAACATAACATCAAACCTTGTAAAAACATGTGTCATGTTGCAGGTGAAAATGTACTTGCCTTATCGTTAGCTTACTTAACCTTAACGTGATTTGGTGACGACGTCGCGGTCTCGTAGTGCTCATTCCTTGAGTGTTCATGCCATTTTCCATTTTAAAGATGCAATATATTAATATGTATCATAAAACATCCATGCATATAACATTTATTCATATACATTCATCTCATAATCCATAACCATCATCATAAAACATGAAATTATCATCACATATATATTTTCATCACATCCATTACAATCAATAATTCATAACCATAAACATTGTCATCACATAAACATGTTATTATGATTTTTCTTTAATTATAAAAATTACCTTAAGCATATAAAAACAAACCATATATTTTAAACATATTTATCTTTTAAATAAAACATTTTTGAACAAATACATATATTTTAATTTAAAACTCCATGCAATCATCATATTATTATGCATAAAATCATTTTATTATCATAAAATCATGTAAATACATAAAAAAAAATTAATAAAACGAAAATCCTAAAAACAACATTATCAAAACAGTTTTCTTGTTATAATCTCAAAAAAATTTCATAATCATAAAATACATTCATCTTACATTATACTTGCATATTCTTAACAATTTCCATGAAAAACATCATTCATTTACCTCCTGAATAAACATTACATTTTTCTTACTTCAAAATTAAACAGTAACATTACTATAAAGAGTAAAAGACAGAAATATTCATTTTTCATATAACATTCATATGACATGAAATTAGAAAAACACCATCTATATATGCATAACATCACATTTAAAATTTGAGACAAAACACAATACCTATAGAAAGATATTGTAGACGAAACAAGGAGAAGAATTTCTTTTCAAAAATACCAGAAAAGTCGAATTCATACCTTCAAGTTTCTTCTCAAAATCCTTGAATTTTAACCAACAAAATAAGACTTTTCTTTCAATATACTCAGAAAATTTTCATGAGAGAGAGAGAGAAGCACTCGTGGAGAAGAGAAGAGGAAGAGAAAAAAAATGAGAGAACGTCTCAGAATTTTTTTTTTTTTGAGAGAAAAACGTGAGAAGGAGAGAAAATAATGAAAAAGGAAACGTTAAAATTTTTAACGTAATAAACACAATTGATGGGAATTCAGTTCCCTTCATTAAGTTAGAATTTTCTGACTGTTAAGAGGCTGATTGGCATGGAGAAAAGGAGAGAAAGAAGGAAAGTCAAATCTCCCACTCATTACTTACCATGTTTTGCCTTATTTAAATGGGAAACCATTTAAATTGACACAAATCAATGCGAAGTCAAACCCCTTTAATTTCCTTAACTGATAAAACATTCCTTAATTATGCCAATTAATCACATTAAATCATCCAATTAATGTAATTAGCTCAGCCATAATTTTGGAGAGATTTTAGCTGATCGTTTGTCAGCCGTGTTTGGCCTGCCGATTTCCCTCTTCGGCCTGCCGGTTCCACAAGTTCGGCCTGTCGACGGGTTTCTTCGGCCTGCCAATCTCGGGCAGAATGTTCGGCCTGTCGATCTTGAAAGTTTGGCCTGCCGAATTGTCCTTAAATGCCATACAATAAAACATTCATACATTATTGCATCATAAATAAACATATACTTAAAATTTCACATGAACACTAAAGCACAACAATCCCATGCGGTCGTCACCTGTCACAAAACTTGACATAAAAAAAAGTTAGTAATATGCACATCACACATCATATCATATAACGTAATTTATTAATAAAATTCCTTAACAACGTTACTAACTTAACGTAGTCCGTTACATAAAATAGGCGGGTGTTACACTAATAGTGTCAAGTAGGTGTCCAAGACAAAGAGAAATGCTAAAGGAGAGATCAAAAGGCATTAGGTGAAGCTTGTAGCAAAAAAGGTATAGTCAAAAGGCTAGAATCGACTGTGATGATGTATTTGTTCCTATTGCCCGATTAGAAACTATAAGACTAATAATTTCTCTAGCAGCTCATAATAAATAGAAGATACATCAAATGGATATAAATTCTACGTTCCTAAATGGAGTCCTCGAAGAAGAAGTTTATGTTCAACGATCACAAGGATATGAAGTCAAAGGGCAAGAGGATAAGGTTTAGAAGTTGAAGAAGGCTCTTTATGACACCAAGAGCATGGAATAGTCAGATTGACAAGTATTTTTAGGAGAATAATTTCAACAAATGTCCGTATAAGCATGCTCTTTACATCAAAAATAAAGATAGAGATGTGTTAATCTATTGCTTGTATGTGGATGACTTAATCTTCACTAGAAGCAACCCTAAAATGTTTGAAGATTTCAAGAAAGCAATGACAAAAGAGTTTGAGATGACTAATATAGGTTGATGGCATACTACCTTGGCATCGAAGTCAAGCAAAAGGAAGACATAATTTTCATCTTGCAAGAATGCTACACAAAAGAAATTCTAAAAAAGTTCAAGATGGAAAATTGCAAGCTGATAAGCACGCCAGTAGAATGCGTAGTCAAGATGTCTAAGCATGAAGAAGGAGAAAGTATAGATCCAACACCCTTCAAGAGTCTAGTTGGAAGTTTGCAATACTTGACATGCACAGGGCCCGACATTTACTATGCTATTTTACTCATCAGTCCTTATATAGAAAATCCAACAACCATTCACTTTAAAGTTGCAAAGAGAATCGTTTGCTATCTCAAAAGTACGACAAACTTTGATTTAAAGTATTCAGTTTCTAATGACAATAAGCTTTTTGGATTTAGTGATAGCGATTGGAGTGGAGATACAGATGATAGAAAGAGCACCATAGGGTTCGTGCTTTTTATGGCTGAGACTGCATTCACTTAGATTTCAAAGAAGGAGCCAGTTGTCATACTTTCTACATGTGAAGCTAAGTATGTTGCAGCTACCTTGTGCACTTGTCATGCAATATGGCTTCAAAATTTGTTGAAAGAATTAAATATGCCACAAGAAGAGCCTATAGAGAACTTTGTCAACATGTCAGCAATTGCACTAGCAAAGAATCTATTTTTTCACGATCGAAGTAAATATATCGACACTCAATATCACTACATAAGGGAGTGCATCTTAAGAAAGGATGTGCAACTGCAGTACATGAGGTCTCATGATCAAATTGCTGATATCTTCACTAAGTCACTGAAGTAAGAAGACTTTGTCAGATTGCGAAACACACTTGGCATCATAAAACAAGTTTAAGGGGGGTGTTGAAACATAAGCTTGTTTTAGGCCCAAAAGTCGGTGAAGTTCAAACTCAAATCCAAGCCCAACTTTTAGAAAGATTTTCTAGAGTATTCTTCAAAAAAATATCTAGATATTTTTGGAGTAGTTGAATTATAGAGAATTCTGGATAGGAGGTATTTTAGAAGAGAATTCTAGAGAATGAAGTGTAGTCTTTAGATTAATAGTGTATTGGCACAATTTTAGTCATTGGTTAAAGAGGTGCCACTAGTATAAATGGAGGTGATTTCTCTTATTTTGTATCAAGAAGAAGTAAGAACTTCTAAGAGTAAGGAAGAGCAGAACCAAAGGTTCTTTAGTAAGTTCTTTGAGTATGTGAGAAGTTGTAATTATAAGAGTGTTCAATCTTGTAATAAAAGAGTTTGGTGTTTGAGTTTGAACAAATTTCCAACGCTCTACATAGCCTGATTGCGTCAACTTGGTTGGAGGAATGGTCATATGAGAGATTGTAAAAGCCATAGCTGTTGCCATCTTGAGAGGATAGGATTGACAAAAGTTGTTGAGGTTTTCATGATATGTGATAAACTTACTGTAATTGCGTTTTAGGGTGTTTGGAAGAGTAGTTTAAACCAATGATTTGAACTATGATTAGTGTAAAGCTCTCACATGCTGCAGGCAGAAGCTAGAGCACAAAGCTATCACATGCTACAGCAAAAGCTACAGTATAAAGATCTCACATGCTACAGTTCTCAAACCAAGACTTGCAGTTTAAACTATTTTTCCAAACACCTTTTTTGTCATTGATTCAAAAGTGATACAGGATCAGCAATGGCATGGGCGATAAGAAAAATGAAGATGTGGCAAAGGGTGGAAAACTGCACTATTCTTACCATTGGAGGTGTATTAGAAATGATGTTAATATATGGCTTTATTGAATTTGATATTCTTTTCATTTAAGCGTTGGAACGTGAAAACAAGTTAACTGAACAAAATCAATATTCTTATTGGTGGTAAATTTTTACTCTTTCAAGCATCTCAACTGTAAATTGAAATATGGTCTCTTAGTTTTGTAGTTTTTTTAAAAGTAAATGGAAAGATAACAACTTAGAATAAAGAGGCAGCATAAAGCAGAAGGTTGGCACCTAGTCCATAGCACAAACAAGTCCTTAATCTTAATTGATTAAAAAATACGTATAACAGAACAAAAAAAATGTTTAGAAACCAACTATAAGGTCAAAACAAATAAAATCATAAACAGAGCTTAAGACAATCATTAAAAAAAAGGGAAAAAAACAGAAATAAGTACACCTATTTCATCATTTATACAACATGAATCCCCTTCCTTCTAGGCGACAGAGAGTATAAGCAGTTTTTCTTTTTCATATTTAGTGATCACTTTATAATTATTATTTTTACTTTCGCAAATTATTGAGCTCTGCCAAACAATTCCATAATCCCAAAGCACGGCATCCACTTCTTTCTAGGATAGTTTATAATTATAGATTTTCTTTCTTTACATTCCTAATGATTCAAAACATAGAAGCAACAGACGATGAAGCCAGGATGCTGTACTCAAGACCTAGTTTAATTTTCTAGGTAGAAAATTAAAAATAGAAAAAGAAATAAAAAACCTAGGACAGTTATTTCCTTATATGGACCACCCTATTAACTCGTTCCACCGAGAAAATGCGGAAGTTTCGCCATTTACTTTGTCAACTCTGTGGGAACTTTGAAAAGGATATGACATGCAAAATTTTGTAGCTTTCTTGTTGTTGTTGTTGTTGTCTAATTAACACATTAATTGGACCGTCACTGAGTCAACAAAATGCTCTTCCTAATATTGTTTATAGTTTATACCACACCCAAAAAAAAAAGTTCATGGGTAGAAAAATTGTCCCTTGAGTAAACTTATTAATAAAGTTACGGTAGTAAACAAGAAAATACTCCCATAAACGGGACTTAAAGCGCCTTCTCTCATTTTATTTACTGAGGAAAAATTGTCAGTAGCATTGAAAATGGTTTTCAAATGAAAAGATTAAGGTAACTGATCTCTACATTTTTCACCTTCAAGAGTCTCGAATTATGATCTTCAATTGGATTGTTTGCTTCATTGCTGTTAAAAGAATATTGAAAATATTTTGCCAATTGAGGCTAGTTCAATTGGTATTCAATGTGTGTGTGAATTTTTATTCAATGTAATGAGTCTTGTTGTGGGTAATCTCGATGGCCTAAAGCCCACTGTTGAAACCATGCCACGGCCCAACAAAAGCCCAAGTGTAAAAAGATATCTTGGTAAGTCAGCCATACTTTCAATAGACAGCAACATAACTCAAGGGGAGTTAGAGGTCGAGATAATAAGATGTCTAGATACGTTGAATTTACAAACATAGGTTTACGTCATCTAGTGAACAAAGGCCAACGTGGTCTCAGGAAGGTGGGTCATATCCTGCATGGGTGGTTGAGAGGGCAGAACGTGGGATTAGTGGTGAAATTTAAATTATTTTTTATTATATTTTATACAGAGAATTGTACATATAAATAAGACTCCTGACCTTTGTACAGGGAATCGGTCTCTAATAAATGACATTATAGTGAAATTCTTCCAAAGTAGACGTAGCTCTTTAGAGTGAACCGCTTAACTTCCTATGTTCTAGTTCTAAAGCATTATATTTCCTTTTATTTTTGATACATTTGTATAGACGTCGTGAGCGTTTTGTGAGGCATATTGTTGACGAATTTTCGCCATCAACAAGTCTTAAGTTTAATTCCTAGCGGACACAATTAGAAAAAATGGATATAACCGTCCAGATTTTCAAAGCAAAGGAAGTAATGCTATTTTTTAAGACATAATACCACGAAAAACCCAGGAAAAAATGACATATATAAATATGTGTATGTATATACATCTACACACTTCCACAATGAGTAAAGATTGGATTTGACTTTTTCAATAGCTTCTTTTCTCGGAAGCTTTAATAATAGCATGCCTCGATATAAAGTAGAGTAGCATCTAAGCACTAGTTCGTAAAATAGACGTTGGTGATGGTCTTTAAACAAGAAACGACTAGGAATTCAAAAGTATTAATTCAGCTTGAGTCTGTCCTTCTAAATTCGATGGAGGCCAAAGTTATTAATTTAAGAATTCTAACAACTAGGTAGCCCCCTTTATTTGTTCTGCCAACACCTTTTTAATTATTTGATTATTGCAAAAAGAAAAAAAAAAAGAAGAGAAAATACTTCTAAAGTACAAAGTTCACTAGAAAAATTGCATGAGTACAGCCATTGCGCACACACCAATTTTATTGCTAGTTTAAAGCCCCATGCTTACACCGTCCTCCTTCCAAGTAAAGATAAAAATGCTCACACTAGCGAGGGTGGAGTTCCGTGATTAAAGTCTCACTCGCAGATGCTTGAACCGATTGGCTCTTGGAATGATCTGATTTGGTCACCCTTGAATTGAAATTAGATGCAAATGGCATGTCCAATCCGGTGTTGCTATGCATAGAGAACGCTGGTTTTGAGGGCAATGGAAGAGACAAAAAGTTACTGTTTAGCATAAGAACAACTATATCCATGGTTGGTCTTCCAGCTACATTTTCTTGGACACACAATAGTGCGATGTGGATGCATCTCATTATTTCAGAACTTGAATTAACCCTAACTAATGGATCTATGATATTTGTGGCTGTCTTGTCCCTCCAGTTTCTCTAAGCCTGCAACAATAGCAAATGCTAACGTGTTAAATACACAATTCTTTTGATTCGTATATACAAATTAAAATTATAGTCCAACATTTTAGTCTGAATTACAATATAATGTTGCACTTACATAGCTTAAAATGCCTTCCCCATGTTGCACTTAATATTTTAAATGAAATTTAAATTAGTAAATACAATAGCTTCTATTATATGGTTATGTATGTTATTTTATCTTGCTTAAACTCGGTTTAAAATTTTTTACGAATTGGGTGTCAACTCCAGAGTGATACAAAGTTGCAGGATGAAAAACCCCACCCTTTTTAATTTTCAAGACAACGTCATTAGTATAAAGTTTAGTCAAGGTTGATATGCACTTACTAGGTTCCCACAATTCTACTTGTATTTTCTTGAGTTTGATCAACAACAAACAACCTTGCCATTCCGAAAATCAAAATCTTAGGTTGTATTTCTTCATCGAACAAAATGTTACTAGCCTTAAGATCTCGGTGGATAATTCTCAAACATGAATCTTCATGAAGGTATAGGAGTCCTCGAGCAATGCCTCTTATAATTTTACAGCATGTCTCCTACTCTAAATTTGCACACTTGCTTGGATCTACATATTTAGAAGAGCGTAATCCAATTAACATTTAAAAATGTCTAAGCGATGTTTTAAAGTACTCTTTCAAAACGTAAATCAGAATTGAAGCATGGTAGATATATTTTCTACAGTCCTCTACAAAAGGAAAAAGCAAAGAAAGCAAACCATACCGAATATGAAGTTATCAAGGCTTGCATTCCGAGCAAACTCGTATACCAGAAGCCTTTCATTTTCTTTGAAGCAGAAACCAAGGAGTTTTACTAGATTACGGTGTTGAAGCTTGGCCACTCAAGACCTCGTTCTTGAATTCAAGATCTCCTTGTCCTGAATCCTTAGACAACCGTTTTACAGCTATGTCTTGGCCATTTGAAAGCCTTCCCTGAAATTCATACGAATATGAATTTGAACAGTACATGCAGTAGTCATGCCTTCCAACGGCCTCCTTCTGATTGGGGCAAATCTCTGAGAGAAGCTGTGTGGCGTTGTTGAGGCAACCGCTGCAAATGTTGGGATTAGCGTCTCCTCTGCACAGCCCAATTACGTAAACTTGGTCAGAGGAATTGCCGTATGAGAGACTGTTAAAAGCCATAGCCGTTGTCGTTTTGGGATGGAAAGGTAGACAGGATGTGGTTTAGGTTGGCGTGGTAGGCACTATTTATGGTGTAATTGCCTCTGTCGTTTTCACAAAAGTAAGATAGGAAAGGAAGCTGGGCAGTGGCTTGGGTGATAGGAAGAATGTAGATTTGACAAAATATGAAAAACATTATTATTATTCTTGAAGGAGAACGAAACTTTGCCATTGGTTGTTGATTCTGATATGGTGTAACGTACATGAAGTGAAAGATAAATTAGATAATGATCTTTGCTTTTGTTGCGGATGAAGTTTTTTAAAGCCTAGCCAACGTGGAAATTTGTTAACTGAAACATTTAATATATTTCTTTATTTATATTTCTCATTTGTGGGAAATTGACAGCTTTTGTAGGAACACGTGGATTCGTGGAATGGAAATATTGACATTGATTAGTTATTTGATCGAGTAATTTTGAAAACACGAGGTTTTATAATATTAGTTTTCTTCTATTGACTAATTTCTTAGTATTTCCTTTCGTTACATCTTATTCCTTTTCCACTTCCAAACTGCTTCGAAAGCTTTGAGCTGTGAGGTTAAGTGTTACTTTGCAACTTTGAAGTAATGCTTGCATTAGAAAAAGACATGTTGATTGTGAAAGGATTGTTAATCTGTTGGTTGTCTTTGAAATCTTGTACACGGTTGAATAGAACAAGATTAGAAGGCAAACAGATTAGACGTTAATGTAAAATAGGATATATGCTGCACACGGCAACCCAACTTGCATTCTCAGTCAGTCAATTGTAAAGGAAGAAGAAAGTGATTTGTTTTATTGTTTAAAATCATGATGAGCAAGAGGTGATGTAGGAGTGACACAATCATTCATTTTTAAAAGTTGCAAATGATGGGAGAGGTGTAATTAATTTTTTTAAACACCAACCTGAACCAAGACTCCAGAATCTACCTTAAACACTATCGGTATGCACCTTTACTTCAAACAACCCCTTATAAATATATGGGCGCACCCGATGGACAAGTTCGGGTACTTCTTCAAAATTCATGTCACATAGGCCGTCTCTCAGGTTTAAGTATAGTACTCTTGCATTAAGAAGTTAATTGAGGATGGAGCTAAGATTGTTGATGCTGCTAATTGCAAACCACCAACTGATTTTCGACCGAAGGATAAAATATGGAAAGAGAAGCGTGACCTAGCCATCATAATCATTTTTAAAAATTCCCCAAAATACCTTTTGTATTTTTTCAAAATATCATTTTTACTTCAATTATTATAAAAATTCTTAAAACATCCCGTGTTTTTTAAAGTATCATATTTAATCCTAGTGTTCTAACATGTAGTCTAAAAATAATCTTTTACCCAGGTTTAACCTGTCAACTTTTTTAAATACTAAAACTACCCTTACTAATTTTGCAAAAAGAAAAATAAAAAATAAAAAATAAAAAACTCAAAACACCCCATGAGCCAATATATCACTTTTTGTCTCTCTCACAAATGCCTAAACATCTCCTTCACGAGAGATTCCCTGCCACAAACCCTGTCTCTACTCCCCGTAAGGCCGCCGACACTAACCCCCACCATGCGAAGATCTATTGCTGTGAGCCCTACATGAGGTCATCGTGGCAATATGACAAGGAAGAAATAGAAGTTTCTTGCTTGGAATATTTTGAAAGTATTTTAAGTTTCAAATTTTTATGACTAATGAAAAATCATGGTAATATGTTTATGTATTAACTTTGTCCCTGTCAAGTGTGGTGCTCAAATTGTGTGTGAATGCTAAGATATTGAGCTATGAATTCATAGAGGTCAGAATGCATTTTGTGTTGATAGTTTTGTTCTAATGATTTATGGTTAATGAAACATGCTATAAATTTATGTTTTAAGGGATGAATATATGTGTAATGAAATATGGTAATGATGATAAGTTGTGATGATTAATTCTTTGAATTAATTGTTAATTGTTTTTTTAAATGAATGTATGACATGAACACACTAAGGGCGAGCACATCGAGACCGCAGTGATGTCACCAACAAATTTAAGGTTAAGTAAGCTAGCTAAAAAGTAAGTACATTCTCACCTGCAACATGATATGTTTTATAAGGTTTGAAATTATGTGCATAATGATAATTATTCTATGATGGATTTTATGATGGTTTCATTTAAAGTTTTCTTATGAAATATTTTGATGTTCATAAAGTTATGCATGTATGATGATGACGTATTTCAAAGCATGAAAGTTTAAATATATATATATATGTATCACCTAAATAAGTGTTGCACACCAATGTTATGATATGTTATGATGTCATGTTTGGTTTAGGATTAGCTACCCTTCTCCTCTCATGACGGCGCGCCTACGATGATGATTATGGTGCAACACTTGGGCCCTTAAGATAAAATGGAAAAAGTTTTAAATTGGTCAATGTTATGAAAGATATGTTCCTATGAAAATGTGCCTAGTGCACTATTATGATGATGATGATGATGATGTTCATAAAATGTTTTAAGTTGTGAGATAATAATGTACTTACTAAGCTTTAGCTTAATCAGTTTATATCATGTTGCAGATAAGGGTAAGAAGGTTATGGACTAGGCGGAGGGCGTGGAAAGGCGTGTGAGCAAAGGACGATGAATTGCAAATGGAAGAACGCCTAGAAGGAAGTTTTAATGATTTAAATTATGTTTTATTATTTGGACACATTTATTTGATAAGTTTTAAAGAATTCATGAACAATCTTTTATTATTTTATCTTATTGCTTTTTAAGTATATTGTTTTCCGCATTTAAATTATGGAGTTTGAATTTTGAAATTGGATTTTTAACCGTCGGTCGGCCTGCCGATCATTACTGGCTGGCCTGCCAAAGTGTTGATCGGCCTGCCGATTACTTTGTACCAGCCTACCGATCTTGAAGATTTTGAAACCCCGTTTTGCAAAGCCTCGGATGGCCTGCCAAAGCCTTAAGCTCGGCCTACCGAACCATAAATTAAATGAAGATACTCTTTTAAGAAGTTTTAAAAAGTTAATTTGTTCTACTATGGTATTGGTAAACTATTTAAAGGATGTTTATGATTAAGTTGTAAAAAAAAAAATGTATGCATGGATCCTGAGATATGTTTTCCCAAATATGTTTTCAAACTATCTTCAAGTTATATGGTTGATCTCAAAGTAAAAGTTTAAATGAAAAGTTTGTAACGACATCTGTGACGTCCGTAAGGGGCGTTACATTTGTGGTACTATGATGTATGTTAATAAGTTGTTAGTAAGAATTTTAGAGTCTAAATAAATTTGTTTTGATTGTTTGAAAATGATGAACTCTTGTAACTCACTGCTTAATATGTTGGAAGTTAGTTTTACTACTGATTTCAAATGTGTGTTTTGACCTTATCCGATTTTTCCTGAAGCCAATTTTTTGATATGTTATAGTTTTATGTGTCTATTGTAAATGTTAATTTTCGTGGATTTTTCTACAGTCTTGAAAATGTGATAATGGACCCGAGTTTAAAGTTGTTCACTGCCTAACTATTGTTGACAGATTTCATGTTTTGATATGTATGACTTGTTTTTAGATACTAAATGTAATTTTTATGACTAATGAAAAATCATGGTAATATGTTTATGTATTAACTTTGTCCTTGCCAAGTGTGGTGCTCAAATTGTGTGTGAATGCTAAGATATTGAGCTATGAATTCATAGAGGTCAGAATGTATTTTGTGTTGATAGTTTTATTCTAATGTTTTATGGTTAATGAAATGTTTTATAAATTTATGTTTCTAAAGATGAATGTATGTGTAATGTTATAAGGTAATGGATGTTATGTTGTGTGATAATTTGTTAACAATATATAGTAATTGTCAATTTTTTTTTAATGAATGTATGACATGAACGCATTGAGACTGTGGCGTCGTCATCGACAAAATTAAGGTTAAGTAAGCTAGCTAAAAAGGTAAATATATTCTCACCTGCAACATGATATGTTATAAAGGTTTGAAATTATGTTCATGATGGTATCTATGATGATTTTATGATGATTTCATTTAAATATTACTTATGAAAGATTTTTATGTTCAAAAGTTATGCACGTATGATGATGATGTATTTCAAAGTATGAAAGTATATATATGTATATATATGTATCACTTAAATAAGTGTTGCACACCAATGTTATGCTATGATATGTTATGATGTCATGTTTGGTTTAGGATTAGCTACCCTTCTCCTCTCATGACGGTGCGCCTACAATGATGGTTATGGTGCAACACTTGGGCCCTTAAGATAAAATGAATTAAGTTTTAACATGTACATAATAATGAAAGATATCTTCCTTATGAAATTTGTGCCTAGTGCACTATTATTATGATGATGATGATGTTCATAAAATGTTTTAAGTTGTGAGATATAATTGTACTTACTAAGCATTAGCTTATTTAGTTTTATATCATGTTGCAGATAAGGGTAAGAAAGTCATGGACTAGGTGGAGGGCAAGGAATGACGTGTGAGCTAAGCAAGATGAATTGTAAACAGAAGGATGCCAAAGAAGGAAGTTTTAATAATATAAACTATGTCTTATAATTTGAACATGTTTATTTGATAAGTTTTAAAGAATTCATGAACTATGTTTTATTATTTTATCTTATTTCTTTTAAGTATATTGCCTTTTGCATTTTGAAGTATCAAATCTCGTTTTCAAATTATTTTTCTAATTTTTTTTTAGTCGATCAGCCTGCCGAACACTGATAGTTGGCCTGCCGAACTTAGCAAAAATTAAACCTAGGTTGCACAAAGCCTCGAGCGGCCTGCCGGTGGATGATTTCTGGTCTGCCGGTCAAGTTTAGCCTGCCAAATAGCGAGAGCTTGTTATTTAAAAATGTTGTGACGTTTCATTTTAATTTATGATTTTAATGTTTGGAGTATATAACTAACTAAAGAATGTTTATAATCAAGCAATTAAAAAAAAATGTGTATGCATGGATCCTAGGTATGTTTTTCCCAAATAAAGTTTCAATTAAGTTGTGCACTAATAGTTCAACTTAAATAAAAGTATGTAATGAATGAATGTAACGATATCTGTAACGTCCGTAATGGGGACGTTACATGTATCACTTAATTAAGTGTTGCACACCCTATATTTATATTTATGTTTATGATGTCCTAAAGGTTGGACTTGTCATGTTTGGTTTGGGATTAGCTACCCCTCTCCTCTTATGATGGCATGCCAACGATGATGATGTTTATGCTACAACACTTGGGTCCCCAAAGATAAAATGAATAAAGTTTTTAATATGGATAATAATAATGAAAGATATGTTCTATATAAAACTGTGCCACGTGCACTATTATGTTAATGATGATTATGATCATGATGTTTCATAAAGGTGTTCATGAAATGTTTTATGTTGTAAGATAGGAAAGTGTACTCACTAAGCTAATGCTTACTTAGTTTTTATATCATGTTGCAGACAAAAGAAAAAGGCATATGGAATAGGTGGAGAACGGAGGCGGGTGTGTGTGCTTGGAGTGTTGGATTGGAAACGGAATCACGCCAAAAAAAAATTTTAATTACTTGAACAATGATTTTGTTACTGATTTTATTTTAATTTTCCACAGTATTAAGTAAAATGACTTATTTTATATTTATTTTGATTTTACAGAAGTTCGGTCTACCGAACTATTTAAACAAATTTTAAAGTTTGTTTTGAAATTTTATTTAAATTATGGTTTTGTTAATCTGGCATTGCTAAACTAAAAAAAAAAAAAAAGATTTGAAATATTTGGAATATTTTAAAAAAAAATTTGTATGCATGGATCCTGGGATATGTTTATCAAATTGTGTTTAATTTTAAATGGTTTATCTTAAAAATAATGATAACAAGGATGAAAGTAACAATTATTGTAACGTCTATAAGAGGGTGTTACGTATAATTGGGGTTTATTATACAGGCGTTTTGAGAAGTCTCCTTGATGCTGATCTTGGAGCGGTTTGAGTAGCGTAAAATACAGAAGTCATACCATCCGACAGCCTCCTTCTTATTGGGGCAAAGCTGTGGGAGAAGCTGTGTGACATTGCTGAGGCACCTGCTGCAAAGATCGGGATTAGCGTCTCCTCTGCACAGCCAGATCGTGTAAACTTGGTCGGAGGAATTGCCGTATGAGAGACTGTAAAAGCCATAGCCGTTGCCATCTTGGGAGGGAAGGATTGACATGAGATGGTTGAGGCTCGCGTGAAAAGTACTATTGGTGGTGTAATTGCCTCCGAGACAATAGTGATGCCTGAAGGTTGGCAGAGCAATTGCATGGGTGATTAGGAGAATAAAGGTGTGACAGAAGATCATGGAAAACACGACTCTTGAACAAGTGTGTACCCTTGCCATTGGTTGTCTATGATATGGTCATATGTGCACGAAAATATAATTTGCTTTTATTGGGGCGGAAGTTCTTTTAAGCCTAAGCAATTGCTTGGAAATAACGTCAGCTGAAATAGGCGCTCTTTGTGAAACCAAACCAAACTACATAGGACAAACATATTCCCGTGACCCTTTCCACACATGCCGAAGCCAACCCCGCATTCTCAGTCAGTCTAGAAGCAATTGATGATGGAGCCCGCTGGAAAGTTCACGCTCCCAACTCCTAAGTGGGAACAACCGGACCCAGAGTGATTTTCTAGCCAAAACAAAAAATAAATGAGAAAAACATCCAAAACACCTCCAACATTTTGTCTAAATACCATTTTTTTTGCTCATTTTATAATGTAAATGTCTAAAAAACTCTTTTTGATTTTAAAATTATACTCAAAAGACCTGTTGAAGCAATTAAACTTTTTAAAAAACCTAGCTTACATTATATAACATTTACTAAATGCAATTTTTAAAAGTTATTAAACCAAAATAATAAATAAAGTCAGTGTTGAAAAGTAAAAATCTTTAAAAATAACTAAAATATATCCTTAATTCAAATATTTATTTGAATAAATTAGTTTAAATTTAATTTTTTAGTTCAGTCATACTTAAAATAATATTTATATAAGTTAGGAAGTATAACTTTGATATTTTTAAAAATTTATTTTTTTCCGGTATTTGTAATAGGATTTTATAAACCCAAAGGATGTTTTGTATATCTGGATTATAAAATTCTCTTTATGGACCACCCGCATTAACTCGTTCCACGACGTGAAACTTACTGCGTTTACTTGATCAACTGGGATTAAGCAGTTATCCATGGGGCCTCCGAATTTTGTAGCTTTATTTTTATTATTATTTTTTTGAAGATGTTTATTTTTATTATTCTGGGATAGTATATATTTAACACATTAATTGGATAGTTATTGAATTCTCAGACTAACTTTTATAAAATACACCTTCCTAAATATTTTTTATAGTTTATGCCCTAAAAAAAAGGTGGAAAATTGTCCACCGAGTAAACATTAGTTTTGTCGAGATCACTTGGAAATTTTTACGTAAGTAACCGAGAAAATACTGCTGTATATGACTGTAAAATATATGATACATATAAGTTATCATTAGAGACGTTATCTTCCGGTAAACAATCAAAAGATAGCGGCATTCAATATGACTGGGATATACCGAATGCATTGAACAAAACAGAATCCAGAAGACCTAGAAGTCTAGAACTCTGACAGAGTTGCTCTGAATGTCAAAGTAAAAAAAGAAATAGAAAGAAAAAGGAGAACTATCACAAAGTCTACTTTATTTTATTTATGTGTAATGGAAAAGATATAGCTTATGCCTTATAGTTATAGGTGTTAGTTATGCATACGCTCTCATGTATCAATTGGGGCTTGTGATTTCTCCTTTTCTTTTTTTTTTTTTTTTACGGGAGCTCTTATAGTAGGACATATATTTTACCCTTATCAGTTGGTCCTGTTATTTAAACTGTTAAATTGATTTTTTAACAATTCGATGATAAAAATTAACAAAGTGCAATATAGAATTGTTTTCAGTTATAAAGTAGACCCTTAAGAAGTTAATCTAATGGTTATAATAACGTGACTTATTGGTAGAGCTAAAGTGTCTGCCTTACCACAACTTTTGCCTTTGAAGCAAGTAAATCTGTAGTGTACTGGAAAGGCACCGGGCAAACAGGACAAAAAATGTCATCTCTAATTTTATTACTAACGAAAAATTGACAGTAGGATTGAAAATGATTTTCAAATCGAAAGAAGGCAAATCTATGTTTTTCTTGAAGAGGGTTGGATCTTCAGTTGGATTGTTTGTTCTCATTGCTGTTAAAAGAAATATATTTTGCCAATTAAGGCTAGCTCAATTGGTGATGTGTGACTGTGTTTCTTTCAATGCATTGAGTTTTGAGTTACATCCTAACGGATGTGATTAAAAAAAAAATGAATAAAACCAAGCAGTATAACTTGAGCATGAGTTTCCTTTCCAAATCAGAGGCCAAAGTAGTTATAAATATTCAAAAAAAAAAAAAAAAAAAGGCCCCCTTTATGTCTTCTGCCCATACCTTTCTAATTATTTAATTATTAGAAAATGGAAAAAAAAACACAGAAAATACTTATAGAGCAAAAAAATTCAATAGAAAAAAAATTGTTTGAGCACAGCCATTGTGTTCACACAAATTCTGTTGCCATCAAACGTTGAAAGTCCCAATGCTTGCATTATCTTCCTTCCATGGATTTACTCTATTCCATTTTGTCCCCTCAATTTCACATTATGTATAAGGGCTAACATCATCGGAAGCACAAGTAAAAAAAATAAAATAAAAGAAAAGCCAAAAAAAGGGGATTGGTAATGTATTGAGTACATTCGACCATATTATATATGCAAGTAAATATTTTTCACATTAGCGAGGGTGGAGTTCAGTGATTGAAGCCTCATTAACAGATGCTTGAACAGAGTGCCTCCTGGAATGATCTGATGAATTGAAATCAGATGCCAATGGCATATCTGCTCCAGTGTCGCTACGCATAAAGAAAGCTGGTTCTGTGGGCACTGGGAGAGACAGAGAGCTACTATTTAGCATAAGAACAACTGTGTTCATGGTTGGTCGAAGAGCTACATTTTCTTGGACACATAACAACCCAATGTGGATGCATCTCATTATTTCAGATCCTGAATTAGCTCTGACTGATGGATCTACGATGTTTAAGGCTGTGTTGTCCCTCCAGTTTCTCCATGCCTACAACGATAATACACGTGAACATGTTAGATATAAAATTCGTTCGATTCGATTGCTCTTGTATTTTGGTATGAATTATAGTTATTGTACTTACATAGCTTAGAAGGTCTTCAACATGTTCTTCATGCCGGAAACAATTATTTTTTTGTCCGCTCACTATTTCCAAAAGCAACACACCAAAACTAAATATGTCGGTCTTGACTGAAAACTGTCCATGCATTGCATATTCTGGGGCCATATATCCACTAGAACAAAGAAGATTTGAGTACTTAATATCTAACTACAATTTAGACTAGAAAATAAGAGCTTCTATTATATG
The DNA here is from genome assembly GCA_025403435.1 of Artocarpus heterophyllus. Classification (NCBI taxonomy): domain Eukaryota; kingdom Viridiplantae; phylum Streptophyta; class Magnoliopsida; order Rosales; family Moraceae; genus Artocarpus; species Artocarpus heterophyllus. Next base: position 9,563,588 of record CM046349.1, read on the forward strand.
GTTATATATGTCGTCTTGCATATTCTTTATCCAAGAATTAGGAGGATTTGGGTGCCAACTCTATGATACAAAGTGAGCGATGGAATTTTTTTTTTTTCTTTTTCTTTTTTGCAAGTCATTAGTGTAAACTAAGGTTTAGCCAAGGTTGACAAGCACTTACTAGGTTCCCACGATTCTACTTGTATTGCCTTGTGTTTGGTCAACAACAAACAACCTTGCCATCCCAAAATCTGAAATCTTGGGGTGCATCTCTTCGTCTAACAAAATGTTACTAGCCTTAAGATCTCGGTGGATAATTCTCAAACGTGAATCTTCATGAAGGTAAAGGAGCCCTCGAGCAATGCCTCCTATAATTTTATAGCGCCTCTCCCAATCTAAATTTGCACGCTTTCTTGGATCTGCATGCTTACACCAGTGTAATTCAATTAAAAACATTTAAACATGTTTGTGTTAGACATAGTACTTTTTGAAGACAAGAAACACAGCAGATGCATGTTTGATATATATTTTCTCTGATTTTCTATGATAATAAAAGCAGAGAAAGGCAACTATACCAAATATGAAGTGATCAAGGCTTGCATTTGGAACAAACTCATATACAAGAAGCCTTTCATTTCCTTCCAGGCAGAAACCGAGGAACCTTACTAGATTACGGTGTTGAAGCTTGGCAACTAGTAAGACCTCATTCTTGAATTCCAAATCCCCTTGGCCTGAATCCTTAGACAACCGTTTTACAGCTATCTCTTGGCCATTAGAAAGCCTTCCCTGAAATTCATGTGAACGAGGATTTAAATTGCACACAATCCATTTCAAAACATATTATTTATGATGTTATTACCCTGTAAACAGGGCCAAATCCACCCTGTCCAAGCTTATTTGCCTCAGAAAAATCATCTGTCGCAACTCTGATGGTCTCAAAACTGTATTGCAAGGATTCCGCACTTTCGATTTCTTCAACAGGTTCATATAAGGGGCGAGCTTCAAGATCACATGTGAAACAGTTACACTCTCACAAAACTCTTGGTTAATGCTACTAAAGCATTCGGTAATATGAAGAATGATATGTGATGAAGAATACTAACTACAAGTGCGAAAAAGATTGGATGATCTCAACTTACTTTGATCATTTCTCTTTGACTTCCTTTTTCTCAAAAACACGCAGACGGAGATGATTAGTATCAGAGCTACAACAGTACTTGAAACAACAGCAGTAACGACAGTTGTAGAAGTGTTACTCTCATTTCCTACAAAAACCAAAAAAGGGTCTCCGATCAAATTATTAATTACAGAGCTAAATAGATATACATAATATTTAACAACATATTACCACTCTCACTAATAATAAAAATAATTTAACCCCAATATTATACATACCTCCTGTAGTTGTGGTTCCGTTAGCTGTCAACGGTGGTGGAGGAGATACCGTTGGGGCCGGTGGCGGTGAAGCAGGTGTTGAATCATCTGTTACACTATAAAAGAGGTAAGTCTCATACCTGAAGTTACAACTGGGACCAATGACTCTTCCCCCTCTCTTCCCATCACAACAAGTCCGTATATAACCAAATGCATCATCCAAGCAATTGTTGCAGTCTTGCTGCAACAAGTCAGGCGTGCACTGAACGAGCGAGTATAAGGTTTGGAAATCCGGAGCACTCGCGTTCCCTGTCGCGAACTTGAGGAGGGAACCGCCAGAGGTAGCTTGATTTTTCAGGCCATCCAATAAGGTCCTGAGGTCTTGGAAAAATTCATCCACATTGGACGATACATTATTGGGGTTCCACATATAGAATTTTGGTAAAGTCTCCATGACGCCGGACATGGAGCGGTTGGAGTAGCGCAACATGCAGTAGTCATACCACCCAACCGCCTCCTTCTGATTGGGGCATTTCTCCGGGAGAAGCTGTGTGGCGTTGTCGAGGCAACTGCTGCAAACGTCAGGATTAACGTCTCCTCTGCACAGCCCGATCGTGTAAACTTGGTTGGTGGAATTGCCGTATGAGAGACTGTAAAAGCCTTTTCCGTTGCCGTTTTGGGAGTGAAGAGTTGACAGGAGGTGGTTGAGGTTGGCCTCATAAGTACTATTCCTGCTGTAATTGCCCTTGTCGTTGAGACAAAAGTGATACAGGAAGTCTGGAGGATCAGCAACTGCGTAGGTGATAAGAAGAATGAAGATGTGACAGAGGATGGAAAACAAAACTCTTGAAGAAACTACCCTCGCCATTGGTTGTTTCTGATACATGAAAATATTTGCCTTCTTTGGGGTTCAAGTTCTTTTAAAGCGTACCAAACTTTGAAATATGTTAGCTGAAACAAATTAATTGGTTTATTTGCTAAAATTGATTACTGGTTTGAAATTGACTGCCCTTTATGAAACCAAACCAAACCATAGGAGCACGTGGAGTGGAATATTAGCATTGATTAGTATATATATTTGATCGAGTAAACTTGAAAAAATGGAGCTGTTTCTTGGCATTTTCTTTTGTTACCTCGTTGTTCCTTCCCAATTCTATACAGCCCGAACGATACTGTCGTACATTCTTTCGCAGTGAGGTTGCGTATTGCTTTGAAAATGTTTTAAATAATATTTTTTTTGAATTAGAATAGATCATATTGAATGTTAAGGGAGTGTTAATTAATTGATTATCTTTGAAATTTTGTCAAAGGTGGATAAGAACAGGGGTAGCAAAAGGACAAGCTCCCCCGTGGACCTTTCTGCGCATGCCGAACCCAACGCGCATTCTCAGTCAATCGATTAGAAAAAGAAGAATAAAGAGACTTTTTTTTATGCTTTTAAATAATGATGGTTTTGTTACAAGAATTATTTAAAATTACTTTAGAATTTTTATATACTAGTTTAAAAAGTTAAAACTTAAATTTTCTTTTGAATTAATTTGCATCTTATAAATAGGACATTCATATTTATTTTGGCGAATCGAACAATAACTCTCTTTTTTTCGCAATTGCAATTCACTCTTTCTAGTAGGTTTCAGAATAAAATATTAAATATTGACAAAAAAGAAGATGAAACATAGAAACATAAAATATTGACGCTCCTAAATGAGATCAACTAAAAAGACATATTTTGATTTTCAAGCCAGAATAAAGAAAATAGAAAAAGAAATCAAAAACCAAGATGGTGATTTCTCTGCATGGACCACCGTATTAGGCATTGACTCGTTCCACTGAGAAACGTGGAAGTTTTTGCATTTATTTACTTTGTCAACTATGATAAAGCAGTTGCTCGTGGGCACTCGTAAAAGTTAGGACATACAGAATTTTCGTAGTTTAATTATTATTATTATATTTAGAATTAAACACATTAATTGATTATTTGTGGAAGTCACGGACTAACTTCTACACAGATGATATTATTAAATATTGTTCATAAGTTATAGTAGGGACTTTTTCAGTGAAATATTTACCAACGGAACATGTTTTGCAATTGTTAAATCTAATTGCAATTTTTTTTTTCTGCAAATCTAACACAAAACCCAAAACACAAATACTCATTTTTTTCAGTTCTCACTTAAGAAATTGCCTTGCACAAAGCAGCTGAGTACACTTAAGTTACTGATTTACTATGTAGTTATGTCAAGTCGATCGTTTGCAAATTTTTACTTACGCAACCAAGAAATACTCCTATAAAAGTAAATTATAATATATAGATATTACGTACGGATATTAACGTTATCTTCCGGTAATTATGTAGAAATAAACAAGCAAAAGTTGAGGCATTCAATTTGACCCGAAAACAAGTAATGCATTGAACAAAACATAACCTAGAAGGTCCTAAAACCAGGGAAGAGTTGCCCACTGTTTTATAGTGAGATATATATATATATATATATTTATATTTATATAGGAGCTAATTATGTATGCGCTCTCACGTATCAGGGCCTCGTTATATTTTAAAGATCGCGCCACTTGAATTTGGTTAAAATAAGTAATTTTTTTCCTTCTTAATTATTGTACTTTGTGAAGAATAAATTTCCTTTTGTTCAAACAAATTTAAAGCCATATCAATTGATTTAGAAGCATTTCATCATAATTTGATCATGCCACCAATGCATGTATTACTGTTTTATATAGCAGGGAAAGAACAGGAAAAAAAATAGTCTTCCATTAATCTTTTGCGCTCTTTGTTTTCTTAATAGAATTTTAATTTGTACTCTTTGCTGCAGCTTAGAATAAAGCATTAATAGAGAAAGGAAAATTTGCCCTTATATAACAACCTAAATCGTGTTTTTTTAATTATAGCGTTACATGTCCAAGTTTCGTACTATGGAGGGTAGAATTCAGTGATTGAGATTTCATGTGCATATGTGATAAGTTAGTTTTAGGCTAGTTAATTAGATAATTCTCACTTAATATTTTTTTTATAGTTTTGAGCAATTTATAAGAATTTGACAGTGTTTTGTGTTCTTTTATAGGTTTTGAGTAAAAAGGATGCATGATAGCAAAGTGTGGGGCAAAGCGAACAAAAAAATAAACAAAATTAGACTTGGGATGAAAATGGAGCCTAAATGCCAGCTTATGGGTGCCTAGGCGCTCATATAGATGAAGTTCTATACAAAAACCCGAGAGCAAAGTGTCTAGGCTCCATAACTTGGGCTCCTAGGCACCATTCTGTGAATGAGAAACCCGAGAGCAAAAGTGCCTAGGCGCCATTCCATGAAGTAGGCTTATAAACACTGCAGCACCTAGGCGCCACAATCTTGGCACCTAGGCGCCAGTTTAAAAAAGGGGTATGCGGTCTGCGTAGCGCCTAGGTGCTACAATCTTGGCGCCTAGGCACCGTAATGAAGCCTAGGCGTCGGAAAATCAAGCCTAGGCGCCGTTACGGTTCCAACTCAAATTTCAATGTAATTTTATTCTAAAATTGCCCTTCCAAACCCAAGCCTATAAATAGAACATTATAGAGGGTTGGAAAAGGAATTTTTGACAGAGAAAAACTGTAGAAAAGAAGAGAGAGGACACACTACTTTGGAGAAGAAGATCGGTGCAACCCGGAGACGGAATCATCTTCCCATCCAAACATACAATTTTTTTCTTCTACTCCTCACATTTAGGAGATTGTTTAGGATGATTTTTAGTTTCATTATGAGCTAATTTTCTCCATTCTAGGGCAAAGACGTAGCCGGATTTTGATTATTCACTTTTTAATTCAATTCGATGTTTATTCATTATCTATGCTGAGTGTTTAGTCTAATCTTAATGCTTGTAAAAGTTTGCACACCTTTTGCATGATTTGTGATTTAATTTGAGGCTGAGAAGCGATAATTAAACTAGACCATGATTGAATGCCATGAGATCATCATAGTATAGAGATATCTATGAGACTTGTGTAACACTATGAATTTCTTGTTTGTAATGAATCTTGGTAAGTTCAGAGTTTCTACAGAGATGTAGAAAATTTGCTAACTAGGATAAATTATTAATGCTTGAGAAAGATTAATGACTACCTAAGAGAAATTCATTATCAGCATAGGAATAAATGTCAATTGATTAAATTAGATAAAAGTAGATATGATTAATCCAGTGAGTCAAAACCCCTAGAAGTCTTAATATATTGAATTCTCATCTGTTAAAGTTGTAATTTCTCAATTTTCATTCATTTAGTTTGTCCTACTTTTACCATTTTATCATTCCATTGTTTCCTATATTTCAATTGTTCAAATAGAATTAGAGTTAGAGTAATTTGGTACTTAGTGACAGTTAGTCCTTGAGGGAACGATCTCTACTCTCACTTTATTACTTGTTAACGATACGTGCACTTGCGTTAGAAAATCCACAACAAGTTTTTGGCACCATTGTCAGGGGACTATTTGGTTTTCATTAGTGTCGAATAAAATAACTCTAGTTTTGCTTTGAATTTGTCTTTCAATTTTATTAATTATAGTTGTTTGCAGTTCTTTGTCGCAGGAATTCTATCTAGGTGCATGCGAAGGTCTAGGAGCAATGACTTATTTCCTCTCGATTTTGAGATAGAACACACTTGTTGGAGGAATAGGAAGGAGAGAAAAGAAGCTCTCAATCAGTTGCAAGATACCATGGCTGATCCGAATGAAGTTTGAAATGAGGCCCATCCACCATTGGCCTTAAGGGACTATGCATTAACAACTGCGATTGGTATTCAATTGGTCATAAGAAGGCTAGCTATTGGAGCTAATAACTTTGAGCTGAAGCCAGTGACTTTGCAGATGATTCAAGGAATACAAGTCACTGGATTACCCACTGAAGATCCCAATGCTCACATTGCAAATTTTTTGGAGATTTGTGATACTGTCAAGTATAATGGTGTTTCTGATGATGCCATTCGCCTTCGTTTGTTCCCTTTCTCTTTGAATGATAAAGCAAAAAATTGGTTGAACTCTTTACCTACAGATTCTATCACCACCTGGGAAGATTTGGTTCGCAAGTTCCTGGCTAAGTTTTTTCCTCTGACAGTAGCGCAACATGCAGTAGTCATACCGCCCGAGCGCCTCCTTCTGATTGGGGCATCTCTCTGGGAGAAGCTGTGTAGCGTTGTAGAGGCAACTGCTGCAAACGTCAGGATTAACGTCTCCTCTGCACAGCCCGATCGTGTAAACTTGGTTGGTGGAATTGCCATATGAGAGACTGTAAAAGCCTTTGCCGTTTTGGGAGGGAAGAGTTGACAGGAGGTGGTTGAGGTTGGCCTCATAGGTACTATTCCTGCTGTAATTGCCCTTGTCGTACATGCAAAAGTAAGACAGGAATTCTGGAGGATCAGCAACTGCGTGGGTGATAAGGAGAATGAAGATGTGACAGAGGATGGAAAACAAAATTCTTGAATACACTACCCTCGCCATTGGTTGTTTCTGATACATGAAAATATTTGCCTTCTTTGGGGGTTCAAGTTCTTTTAAAGCGTGCCAAACTTGGAAATATGTTAGCTGAAACAAATTAATTGGTTTATTCATTAAAATTGATTACTGGTTTGAAATTGTCAGCTCTATATGAAACCAAACCAAACCAAACTATAGGAACACGTGGAATGGAACTATTGGCATCGATTAGTAAACTTGAAAAAATGGAGCTGTTTCTTGGCATTTTCTTTTGTTACATCCTTGTTCCATCCCAATTCTATGCACCCCGAACGATACTATTGTACATTCTTTAGCAGTGAGGTTGCGTATTGCTTTGAAATTTTTTTAAAGGAATATTTTATTTGAATTAGAATAGATCACATTGATTGTGAAGGGAGTGTTAATTAATTGATTATCTCTGAAATTTTGTGAAAGTAGACAAGAACAGCTGTAGAAAAGGACAGGCTCCCCCGTGGACCTTTTCGCACACGCCGAACCCAACATGCATTCTCAGTCAGTCGATTATAAAAAGAAGAATAAGGAGACTTTTTTATGCTTTTAAATCATGATGGTTTTATAACAATAATTATTTAAAATTACTTCCGAATTTTTATATACTAGAATTAGAACTATTTAAAAAGTTAAAAATTAATTTTGCTTTTGAATTAATTTGCATCTTATAAATAGGACATTCATATTTATTTTGGAGAATCGAATAATATTTTACTCCTTTTTTTTCCGCAATTGCAATTCACTCTTTCTAGTAGGTTTTAGAATAAAATATAGAATATTAATAAAAATAAAACAAAATAAAATATAGAAGCAATTGACGATAGACTGTAGAGCCAGCGTGGTTGACGCTCCTAAATGAGATCAACTCACAAGACATATTTTTATTTTCTAGCCAGAAAAAGGAAAATTGAAAAAGAAATCATAAACCTGGATGGTGATTTCTCTACATGGACCACCATATTAAGCATTAACTCGTTCCACTGAGAAACGGCGAAGTTTTCGCGTTTACTTTGTCAACTATAATAAAGTAGTAAATCGTGGGGCCTCGTAAAAGTTAGGAGATGCAGAATTTTCGTAGCTTTATTATTATTATTATTATTATTATTATTTCATGTTTAGAATTAAACACATTAATTGATTATTTGTGGAATTCACGGACTAACTTCTACACAGATGCTCTTCCTAAATGTTGTTCATAAGTTATAGTAGGGACTTTTTCGGTGAAAATATTTACAAACGGTGTATGTTTTACGATCGTTAGATCTAATTACAATTATTTTTTTCTATAAATCTGACTCAAAACACAGATACCCACATTTTTTGTTCAGTTCTCACTTGAGAAATTGCCTTGCACTGAGCAGCCGAGTAGACTTAAAGTTACTAATTTACTATGTAGTTATGTCAAGTCGATTGTTTGCAAATTTTTACTTACGTAACCAAGAAATACTCTTATAGAAGTAAATTATAATATATATATATATATATATATATATATTATTACTATGTAGTTATGTATTATTACGTGGGGATATTAACATATCTTCCGGTAATTATGTAGAAATAAACAAGCAAAAGAAGAGGCATTCAATTTGACTAGAAAATACCGAATGCATTGAACAAAACATACTCTAGAAGCTACTAAAACTAGGAAAGAGTTGCCCACGGTTCTATTGTGAGATATATATATATATTATATAGGAGCTAATTATGTATGCGCTCTCATGTATCAGGGCCTCGTTATATTTCAAAGATCTTGCCATTTGAATTTGGTTAAAATAAGTAATTTTTTTCCTTCTTAATTTGTAACACCCTCTATCTTAACTAGACAAAACACATGCCTAGTCAAGCTGGCAAGTATTACCTTTACTTCAACGTGTAGAAATTATTAAAAAAAAAAGCTCTTCATTTATCTTTTTATATACCATATTATTAGATAAAAATTACAAACTAAAAAAAAACAATATTTACAAAATATATTTATATATTTTCTAAAACAAGTTCTCAAACTCTTGATTATATACATCGGAAACAACAGTCTTTAAAACATTATAGTTTTCATTAGTAGCATGTGAGCATCCTGTCAGCTGTAGCAACTTAAACAACTTCTATTCCTGCACATCAACATCTGCATCACAAGAAACTAAATGAGCTATAGCTCAGTAAGTAGAACCTAGAGTTGACATCACAAGGTCAAACATGTATTTTAAACCATGGCATTCTATTATACCCATTTTCAGTTAACAGAAAACATTTTCAGTGAAAGGCAATCTGTGGCACCCATGTCAAGTATAGAACTAGCTTAATATCCGATAGGCCGTGAGTTTTCGGAACCTGTTCTTTTTCAGTCTTATGGCTACCCTATATTGGAAAACCTCATGCCTCAAGGAATATCACCACCATAATTTGGGTACGCTGGTGTAACGCCCCTTAGCTCAGACGTCACAGATATTGTTACATTTATACATTCATATTTATTAAACCTTAAACATAAACGTAATTACATAGCTTATACAATGTTTTCAAATATAAACGTAGTTAAACATACATAACCAGGATCCATTCATACATCTATTTTTTTTATAAGTTATCATTGTTTAAAATAACATTGTTTAACTTATTCCATATCATAATTTATTCAATTATACTTTAAATTAATCATGAACTTATTTAATAATATAAGTATATCAAATTGAAAAATTAGGACTTATCAAACATCACATCAAATCTCCTTAATCCACACATCATATAAAAGTCATTTACTCCCATAGTTCGGTAGGCCGAACTTGGGACTTCGGCGGGCCAAACATGACCGGCAAGTCGGAGTTCCTTCAACTGGCAGGCCGGCAGAGGCTTTGCAATTCAGACCTAAAAACTTATCAACGTTCGGCAGGCCGAAAACATAATCGGCAGGCCAAACTTTCAGACTTCAGCAGGCCGACCAAGGATGTTCGGCAGGCTGACCGAGCCAAAATCTTTGAGAAAAACTTAATTTTTAAAACAAACCAACTTTTCATAAAATATTGCGGAAGTTCATAATTCATTAAAAATGATAAAATAACTTATAAAACCATAGTATAAGTATTCTTAAAACTTAACATAAAAATATGTTCAAAATATATAACTTGATTAAAACATAAAAACGTTCTTCTTGGCGTGCTTTCGGTTACAATTCATCATGCATAGTGCTCACACGCCTCTCCATGTCCTCCACCTAATCCATGATTTTCTTACCCTTATCTGCAACATGACATAAAACATGATTAAGCTAATGCTTAGTAAGTACATATAATTCTCACAAATTAAAACATTTCATAAACATCATCATCATCATTGTCATCATATCATAAAAATGCCTTAAGCACAATTTCATAGAACATATCTTTCATTGTGTTCATCATTTAAAATCTTATTCCATTTTATCTTAAGGGCCCAAGTGTTGCACCATAAACATCATCATAGGCACGCCGTCATGAGAGGAGAAGGATAGCTAATCCAAAACCAAACAGGACATCATAACATTTCATTTCATAACATTGGTGTGCAACACTTATTAGGTGATACATAGATACATAATTTTCATACTTTAAAACATGCCAAAATCATCATGCACAACTTAAAATCATGAAAATCTTTCATAGAAATTCTTAAGGAAAATATCCATAAAATCATCATGAATATCATTATGAACATAACATTAAATCTTGTAAAAACGTGTCATGCTGCAGGTGAGAATGTACTTACTTGACAACTTTGTTAAAATAACAATTCATAAACAAAATCCAGAAATAACATTGTTAAAATAGTTTCTTAAAAATAACATAAAATGCCTTCATCATATATCATACACACACATTCTTGAAAACTTTCATGAAAAACATCATACTTACCCCTTGAATATCATTACCTTTTTCATACATCAAGATTAAATAGTAATATTTACTGTGAGGGGTAGAAGATAGAAAATTCTTATTTTATCATAAAAACGTTGAAACAACTTGAAACTTAGGAAAACATTTCATAACACATACATGCATATCATATTAAAAATTCAACACAAATACAATACCTTAAGAAGAATATTGTAGACAGATTGAGGAGGAGAATTCTTTTCAAAAACACAAGAAAAACTAAATTATGTCCTTAAAATTTCTTCTCAAAATCCTTGATTTTAACCGAGGAAATATGACTTTTCTTTCAATTTTCTTGTAGAAAATTTTTGAGAGAGAAGGAAGTGAAATGCGTGGAGAAGAGAAAAGGAAGAGAGAATGAAAGAACGTCTCAGAAATGAATGAGAGAGGAGTGAGAAGTTGAGAGAAAAAAAACTGAGGAAAGAAAACGTTAAATTTTTTTTAACGTAACAATCATAATGAAATTCATTGCCCTTCATTAAGTCCCTCCATTAAGTCAGAATTTCTGACTGTTAGGGGCAATTGGCGTGAAGGAGAGAAAGAAGAAAAAGGAAAGTCAAAACTCTCACTCATCACTTACCATGTTTTGCCCTATTTAAATGGGAAACCATTTAAATTAACACAAATCAATGCAAAGTCAAACCCCTTATTTCCTTAACTGATAAAATCATTCCATTATTATGCCAATTAATCACATTAAATCATCCAATTAACGTAATTAACTCAGCCATAATTTTGGAGAGATTTCTACTGACTGCTCGTCAGGCGTGTTCGGCCTGCCCATTTTCCCCTTCGGCCTACCGATCTCAGGCAGACATTTCGGCCTGTCGATCTTAAAAGGTTGGCCTGCCGAACTGTCCATAAATGCCATACATTAAAACATTCATACATCATTGCATCATAATTAAACATACATTAAAATAATCATGAACACTTGAGCACAATGATTCCATGCGGTCGTCACCTGTCATAAAACTTGACATAAGAGTTAGTAACATTAACATCATATATCATTACGTATATCATAAAATATTATTAACGTCGTTACTAACTTAACGTAATTCATAACATAAAAATAGGCGGGTGTTACAATTCTCTCCACCTTATAAAAGTTTCATCCTCGAAACTTAGAATAAATGCGGATACAAAGCTTTCATGTCATCTTCACGCTCCCACGTGGCTTCTTCGACTTGCTGATTTCGCCATAACACCTTAACTAATGGAATTTCTTTATTCCTCAAGGTCTTGGTTTTTCGATCGAGTATCTTTTTTGGCTTTTCTTCGTAACTTAAGTCTTCTCGTATCTCGATCACTTGTGGCTCAATCACATGTGTAGGGTCCGGAACATACTTCTTGAGTATAGAGGCATGAAATACATCGTGCATTGCAGATATTTCAGATGGTAACTTCAGCTGATAAGCTACTTTTTCTATTCGTTTAACCACCTCATAAGGACCGATGAATCTTAGGCTTAACTTGCTTTTCTTCCCAAATCTCATAACTCCTTTCATTGGTGCAACTTTCAAAAACACATATTCGCCCACGGCAAACTCTAAGGGTCTTCTTCTCTTGTCAGCATAACTCTTCTGACGGTTTTGTGCAGTCTTTATTCTTATTCTTATCAACTTTATCATCTCAGAAGTTTCATTCACGAAATCGGTTCTTTCAGTATCTACGCTTTCCATCAACTTCTTTTCACCAGCTTCGTGCCAACATATAGGCGACCTGCATTTTCGTCCATACAGAGCCTCATATGGCTCCATCCCAATTGTCGCTTGAAAGCTGTTGTTGTAAGCAAACTCTACTAACAGTAACATTTTACACCAACTGGTCTTAAAATCAAGAGAACATGCTCGTAGCATATCTTCTAGAATCATGTTTGTCCTCTCCGTTTGGCCGTCAGTCTGAGGATAAAAAGCTGTACTGAAATGAAGCCTGGTTCCCATTGTAGTCTGTACACTCTTCCAAAACTTAGATGTGAACCTACCATCACGATATGAGATAATTGACTTGGGAATCCCATGAAGTCGTACAATCTTCTTAACATAGAGTTCTGCTAACCGTTCCATAGAGTAAGTGATCTTGATAGGAATGAAATGCACCGTCTTCATCAGTCGATCCACAACTACCCAAATTGCATCATAGCCATTCATAGTTCTGGGCAAACCGGTAATGAAATCCATTGCTATATCTTCCCATTTCCATTCCGGTATTTGGATAGACTGCAGTTCACCACCAGGTCTCTGGTGTTTAGCCTTTACTTGCTGACATGTCATACATTTCTTCACATACTTTGCAACATCACGTTTCATTCCAAACCACCAGAAGTTACCTTTTAAATCATTATACATCTTTGTTGCACCTGGATGAATAGAGTAAGGAGTGTCATGAATTTCTACCAAGATCTTTTCCCTTAAATCATCAACATTGGGAACACATAAACGGTCCTTGAGGTACAGAGTTCCGTCATCCGCAATACGAAACTCTTGACATTTTCCTTCTTTCATTTCTTGCTTGATCCTTACAAGGCTTACGTCGTCATCTTGCTTACTCTGAATTTCATCATACATCATCGGAGCAAGAGAGAGTGCTGATAGCTGGCCTGCTAAAAGTTCTAAACCGAAGTCTAGAATTTCCTTCCTTAAAGGTGGAGACATTGCTTGCATAGACATCAACGTGGCAACTGACTTCCTACTTAGAGCATCAGCCACTCGGTTAGCTTTTCCAAGATGATAAAGGATTTCACAATCGTAATCCTTCACCAACTCTAGTCATCTTCTTTGTCTCATGTTCAGGTCTCTTTGTGTGAAGAAGTATTTTAGACTTTGATGATCAGTGAAGATCTTGCATTGGACCCCATATAAATAGTGTCTCTATATTTGCAACGCAAAAACAACTGCTGCTAACTTGAGGTCATGAGTAGGATAGTTCTTTTCGTAGTCCTTCAGTTGTCTTGAAGCATAAGCAATCACCTTTTCATTTTGCATCAATACAGCTCCTAGGCCCATCTTGGAAGCATCACTATAGATTACGAACCCATCATTTCCCTCAGGAATTGCCAACACTGGAGCCGTCGTTAATCTTTTCTTCAGTTCTTGAAAACTCTTTTCACATGCATCCGTCCATTCATACTTCTTTCCCTTGCGAGTCAAGTTCGTGAGTGGAGCTACTATCTTGGAGAAATCTTCTACGAATCTCCGATAATAACCTGCTAGACCTAAGAAGCTCCTTATTTCACTTGCATTCATCGGTTGCTTCCAATTGAGAACAGCTTCTACTTTAGCAGGATCAACCATAATCCCATCCTTTGAAATAACATGCCCCAAGAATGACACTTTATCCAGCCAAAACTCGCATTTGGAGAACTTAGCATATAGCTGGTGTCTTCTTAAAGTCTCCAGCACAATCCTTAAATGCTCCTCATGTAACACCCGCCTATTTTTATATAACGGACCACGTTAAGTTAGTAACGCTATTAAGGAATGTTATTAATAAATAACGTTATATAATATGATATGTGATGTGCATGTTACTAACTTTTTTATGTCAAGATTTGTGACAGGTGACGACCGCATGGAATCGTTGTGCTCTAGTGTTCATGTGAAATTATAAATATGTGATTATTTATGATGCAATGATGTGTGAATGTTTTATGTTATGGCATTTAATGACAGATCGGCAGGCCGAAGAGGGAAAATCGGCAGGCCAAAGATGAAAATCGGCAGGCCGAACAAAGCTGACAAACAGTCAGCAGAAATCTCTCCAGAGTTATGACTGAGTTAATTACGTTAATTGGGTGAATTAATGTGATTAATTGGCATAATAATGGAATGTTTTTATCAGTTAAGGAAATTAAAGGAATAGATTTGTATTATATTAAGAGGTTTCCTATTTTTAGAAGGTAAGTTAAGGTATGATTGATGAGTTTTGACCTTCCTTTTTAATTCTCCTCCTTTCCCACGCCAATCACCTTCTTCATAGTTAGAAATTTCTGACTTAATGAAGAGTAATGACTCTTTATTATACACATTATGTTAAAAAAAAATTTTATGCTCTTTCCTCAAATAATTTTTCTCGGTTATGAGACGTTCTCTCATTATTTTCTTTTCCTCCTCTCACGCCTCACGTCACGCCCCAACAGTCAGAATTTTTCTAACTTAATGAAGGGAATTGAATTCCCATCAATGGTGTTTATTGCGTTAAAATTTTTAACGTTTCCTTTTTTATTATTTTCTTTCCTTCACACGTTTTGCCTTTCAAAAATTTCTGAGACATTCTTTCATTTCTCTTCCTCTTCTCTTCCTCACGAAATTTCTCTCTCTCTCTTCCACGGAAATTTTCTGAGCATATTGTAAAAAAAAAAAAGAGAGAAGTCTTGTTTCGTTGATCGAATTCAAGAATTTCGAGAAGAAACTTCAAGGTATGAATTCAGTTTTTTTTGGTAAATGTAAAAAGATGTTCTCCTCTTCAAATTTCGTCTACAATGTCTTCTTTAGGTATTGTATTTTGTTATGTGTGATGTCTCTTCACGTTTTATGTCATTTTAACGTTTTATGAAAAATGAATATTTCTGTCTTCTACCCCTCACAGTAAAATGTTACTGTTTAATTTTGAAGGTATGAAAAATGTAATGATTATTCAATAGGTAAAGAATGATGTTTTCGTGAAAAGTTGTTAATTATGCTTATGTATGAGTATGTAAGATGGATGTATTTTATGATTATGAAATGTTTTAATAAATGTTATTTCTGGATTTTTGATTATAAAATGTTATGTATGTTTAAAAGATTTTATGATAATAAAAATAATTTCATGCATGATAATATGATGCTTGTATGAAGTTTTGAATTAAAATATAAATATATTAATTGTTCGAAAATGTTTTATTTAAAAGATAATTATGTTAAGATGTAGGGTTTTGAATAATATTTAAAATATGAGATGAGTGTATGGATATTTTATGATAAGTATTGATTTTTTTTATTGCATCTTAAAATGGATATATGGCATGGACACTTAAGGAAGCGAGCACAACGAGACCGCGGTGTCGTCACCAAGTGCAATATTAAGGTTAAGTAAGCTATCGATAAAGTAAGTACATTCTCACCTGCAACATGACACTTTTTCAAGGTTTAATGATATGTTTACAAGGATTTTCCTGATGATTTTATGATGATTTTTCTTAAAGGATTTCTTATGAAAAGTTTTTCATGATTTAAAGTTATGCATGTATGATGATTATGGTATGTTTCAAAGTATGAAAATTATGTATATATGTATCACCTAATAAGTGTTGCACACCCAATGTTATAAAATGATATGTTATGATGTCATGTTTGGTTTGGGATTAGCTACCCTTCTCCTCTCATGACGGCGCGCCAATGATGATGTTTATGGTGCAACACTTGGGCCCTTAAGAATAAAAAAATATATATATGGAATAAATTTTAAAATGGTCAATATTATGAAAGATATGTTTCTATGAAATTGTGCTTAAGGCACTTTTATGATACGATGATGATGATGATGATGATGATGTTTATGAAATGTTTTAAATTGTGAGAATTTTATGTTCTTACTAAGCATTAGCTTATTCATGTTTTATATGTCATGTTGCAGATAAGGGTAAGAGAGTCATGGAATAGGTGGAGGACATGGAACGGCGTGTGAGCAACATGAACGATGAATTGTAACCGGAAGCACGCCAAGAAGAAATGAATTTATGATTTAATAAAATTATATATTTTGAACATATTATATGTTGAGTTTTTTTTAAGAATACTTATATTATGGTTTTATAAGTTATTTTATCATTTTTTTATGAAATATGAACTTTCGCTATATTTTACGTAAAGTTAGAACGTTTTAAATTTTTTCTTCCAAAGTAGATTTGGTCTCGGACGGCCTGTCGAACTCCGTGTCCGGCCTGCCGAAGACCAGAAGATCGGCCGACCGATCTATTTTTCGGCCTGCCGAACCTGGATGAATTTTTGGTCCGAATTACAAAGCTTCTGCCGGCCTGCCGGTGGAAGACGCTCCGGCTTGCCGAAGTCCCAAGTTCGGCCTGCCGAACTGTGGGAATAAGTGGATTTCAAAGATGTGATGATCAAAGTGATTTAATGTGAGATTTTAATAAGTCTTGATTTTACTATTTGATTATCAATTATTATTAAATAAGTTCATGAATAATTTAAGTATAAACGAATAAATTATGTTATGGAATAAAATTAAACTATGTTCTTCGAAACAACGTAAGTTTTAAAAAAAAAAAAATTTGTATGAATGGATCCTGGTAATGTAAGTTTAAGTACTTTTAAAATCTATAGTACGATTGAGTTGATATTATCTATGAGTTTAATTATTTAAGCATGTATGAATGTAAGTATGTAACGATATCTGTGACGTCCGAATTAAGGGGCGTTACACCTCATGTTCTTCTTGATTCTTAGAATAGACAAGAACATCATCGATAAATACAACAACAAATTTATCAAGGAAATCCTTGAATACTCTGTTCATCAAATCCATAAAGGCAGCAGGTGCATTCGTCAGACCGAAAGGCATAAGCACAAATTCATGGTGACCATACCTCGACCTGAAAATAGTCTTGGGAATATCTCCTTTTTTAATCTTCAACTGGTGATATCCTGGTCGTAGATCAATCTTTGAGAACACAGATGCACCCTTGAGCTGATCAAACAAATCATCAATTCGAGGCAACGGGTACTTGTTCTTGATCGTCACCTTGTTCAGCTCTTTTTAGTCGATGTAGAGTCTCATAGTGCCATCCTTCTTCTTCACAAATAAGACTGGGGCACCCCATGGTGAGTGACTTGGCCTGATAAATCCTTTGTCAAGTAGCTCCTTTAATTGCATGTGAAGCTCCTTTAATTCTGTCGGGGCCATTCTATAAGGTGCTTTTGAGATTGGATCGGTGTCTGGAGCGAGCTCAATCTCAAATTCAACTTCTCTTTCTGGCGGTAGGCTCGTCAAATCATCAAGAAACATATCTTCATATTCATGAACAACATGCACATTTTTAATTCTTGTCTTTCCTTCTTGGCTTTTGTCTACAACGTTCGCCAGATAGCCCATGCAGCCACCTGCTAATAACTTCCTTGCTTTCATTGCCAATAAAAACATGCTGGGTTTCTTTCTAGACTCGCCAACATAAATGAACTTCTGAGCACCTTCTGGATGGAAGATCACCTTTCGTTTTTGGCATTTGATAGATGCATTGTACTTGCTTAGGAAATCCATCCCAAGAATCATGTCGTAATCATGCATGTCGATCACAATGAGGTCGACAAAAAGTTTCCTATTAGAAATCCATAGGGGTACTGCACGCAAACAGTGCATGGATAATATCACTTCCCCGGAGGGTAGTGTCGTAGTGAATCCCTGTCTTATAGGCTCTAAACGAACCTCTAACTTCTTAACATATGACATAGATACAAAAGAATGCATGGCACCCGTATCAAAAAGAACATAAGCATCGTTAAATAAGCTTGTTATCTGACCTATGACCACATTGGAAGCTTCTGCAGCCACTTGTTCTTTCGTCATGGCATAGATCCGGGCATTCGGTGGTGGCGCTTCAATTCTCCCTTGACTAATAAGTGGCCCTTCAAGGGAGGCTTGCATCTGATGAAGCTGGGCTTGAGGAGGAGGTCTCTGCGGGGCATTGGCATTCATCAACTTGGGGCAATTCTTTACAAAGTGGTCTTCACACCCATAGATGAAACATTGGTTTGTTCCCAAGCGACATTCCCCTGGATGCTTCTTTCCACATTTGGCACACGGTTGAAATCGCCTGTCATTGTTGTTGCGCTGACCATCATTGTGCCTCTTATTGTCTTGGCCCTGCTGTTGTTGAGGATTGCCCTTCCTCTTATTGTTCCTCCAGTTCTGATTGTTGTTGTTGCTGCTGTTGCTGTTGTTGTTCCTGTGGGGAGGGCGGTTCTGGTTGCTTGCATTGTTGGCCTGTTGGTTGGGCTGAGGCTGGTTCCTTCTTAACTTTGACAAATGAAACTCAGCACGTTGAGCCCTCATAACAACCTGTTCTTGGGTCCTTGGCGGACTTGCCCCATCAACGATCGCAGCAATATCTGGTCTAAGGGTTTTGATCAGTCTTCTGACACTTTCACCTTCATTCATAACCATCCCTGGACATAAACGGGCAAGCTGGTCAAACTTTGTCACCACATCAGTGACTGACATATCCCCCTGTCGTAAACTCTCGAACTCCTCATAATGCTTCCTCGTGACATTCATGTGGAAGAACTTCGTGTTGAATTCATGAACGAAGTCAGCCCATGTCATTTCTTCAACATTCCTGCTCTGTTTGATGCCATCCCACCATATCCTGGCCTCCATGGTAAGGCAGTACGAGGCACAGAGGACCTTCTCGTTGTCCGTGAAATCCATAAGTCTTAGGGTGGCTTCGATCATCTTTAACCATCCCTGAGCTACAAGCGAATCCTTAGAGCCCTCAAAGTCCGCTGGCTTGACTCTCTTCCATCTGACCAGAAGAGGTTCCTGATAAGCTGCTCTTGGTTCAGCAGCAGGAGCTGGGACTTTGTTGACTTGAGGCTGCGGAGGAGGAGGAGGAGGCACATCATTGCCTCGTCGTTCATCATTCTGGCCATTGGCCCTTGAAGCAGTAATTTCCCTTCGTTGATCCTCCAACTGCCTTTCCAGTTCAGCAATCATCGTCATAAGTCTTTCATTGGTCTGGGTGCGTGTCTGCATTCTTTTGTTGCCGTCCATCGTAATTTCTCCTAAAAGAATTAGGTCTTAGAAATAATCTTCCAATTATGAGACAGGTTTTCACTACTGAATCGTTAATCATCAATCATTCAAACCTTAATCTTATCATCATACTTGCATCAATACATCTAACTTAATAACATATTTACTTGGAAGACTTGGATTGACGTGTGGCGATATGAATTGTAATAAAAAAATCGCTCTGATACCAAAGCCTGTAACGTCCCTTAGCTTAGACGTCACATATATCGTTACATTCATACATTCATACTTATTAAACCTTAAACATAAACGTAATTACATAGCTTATACGATGTTTTCAAATATAAACGTAGTTAAACATATATAACCAGGATCCATTCATACATCTATATTTTTTTTTTATAACTTATCATTGTTTAAAATAACATCGTTTAACTTACTCCATATTATAATTTATTCAATTATACTTTAATTTAATCATGAACTTATTTAATAATATAGGTATATTAAGTTGAAAAAAAATCAGGACTTATCAAACATCACATCAAATCTCCTTAATCCACACATCATATAAAAGTCATTTACTCCCACTGCTCGGCAGGCCGAACTTGGGACTTCGGCAGGCCGAACATGATCGGCATGTCGGAGTTCCCTCATCCGGCAGGCCGGCAGAGGCTTTGCAATTCAGACCTAAAAACTTATCAATGTTCGGCAGGCCAAAAACATGATCGGCAGGCCGAACTTTCAGACTTCGGCAGGCCGACCGAGCCAAAATCTTTGAGAAAAACTTAATTTTTAAAACAAACCAACTTTTCATAAAATGTTGCGGAAGTTCATAATTCATTAAAAATGATAAAATAACTTATAAAACCATAGTATAAGTATTCTTAAAACTTAACATAAAAATATGTTCAAAATATATAACTTGATTAAAACATAAAAACGTTCTTCTTGGCGTGCTTCCGGTTACAATTCATCGTGCATAATGCTCACACGCCTCTCCATGTCCTCCACCTAATCCATGATTTTCTTACCTTTATCTGCAACATGACATAAAACATGATTAAGCTAATGCTTAGGAAGTACATATAATTCTCACAAATTAAAACATTTCATAAACATCATCATCATCATTGTCATCATATCATAAAAGTGCCTTAAGCACAATTTCATAGAACATATCTTTCATTGCATTCATCATTTAAAATCTTATTCCATTTTATCTTAAGGGCCGAAGTGTTGCACCATAAACATCATCATAGGCGTGCCGTCATGAGAGGAGAAGGGTAGCTAATCCAAAACCAAACATGACATCATAACATTTCATTTCATAACATTGGTGTGCAACACTTATTAGGTGATACATATATACATAATTTTCATACTTTAAAACATGCCAAAATCATCATGCACAACTTAAAATCATGAAAATCTTTCATAGAAATTCTTAAGGAAAATATCCATAAAATTATCATGAATATCATTATGAACATAACATCAAATCTTGTAAAACATGTCATGTTGGAGGTGAGAATGTACTTACTTTAACGCTAGCTTACTTAACCTTAAAATGATTTGGTGACGACGTCGCGGTCTCGAAGTGCTCGTTCCTTTGTGTGTCATGCCATTTTTCCATTTAAAACACAATTAAATCAATACTTAACATCATAGCGTAAATCTTCCATTCATATAACATTCTCATATACATACATTCATATCATATTACAGACATAATTCATAGCCATAAACATTATCATCACATAAACATGTTATTATGATTTTTTTTAAATTATAAAAATTACCTTAAGCATATAAAAACAAACCATACATTTTAAACATATTTATCTTTTAAATAAAACGTTTTCGAACAAATACATATATTTTTATTTAAAACTCCATACAATCATCATATTATCATGTATAAAATTATTTTATTATCATAAAATCATTTTAACATAAATAAAAATTCATAAACAAAATCCAGAAATAACATTGTTAAAATAGTTTTCTTAAAAATAACATAAAATGCCTTCATCATATATCATACATGCACATTCTTGACAACTTTCATGAAAAACATCATATTTACCCCTTGAATATCATTACCTTTTTCATACATCAAGTTTAAACAGTAATATTTACTGTGAGGGGTAGAAAATAGAAAATTCTTATTTTATCATAAAAACGTTGAAACAACTTGAAACTTAGGAAAACATTTCATAACACATACATGCATATCATATTAAAAATTCAGCACAAATACAATACATTAAGAAGAATATTGTAGACGGATTGAGGAGGAGAATTCTTTTCAAAAACACAAGAAAAAATAAATTCTTAACTTGAAATTTCTTCTCAAAATCCTTGATTTTAAACGAGGAAATATGACTTTTCTTTCAATTTTCTTGTAGAAAATTTTTGAGAGAGAAGGAAGTGAAATGCGTGGAGAAGAGAAGAGGAAGAGAGAATGAAAGAATGTCTCAGAAATGAATGAGATAGGAGTGAGAAGTTGAGAGAAAAAAAAATGAGGAAAGAAAACGTTAAAATTTTTTTAACATAACAATCATAATAAAATTCATTGCCCTTCATTAAGTCCCTCCATTAAGTCAGAATTTCTGACTGTTAGGGGCAATTGGCGTGAAGGAGAGGAAGAAGAAAAAGGAAATTCAAAACTCTCACTCATCACTTACCATGTTTTGCCCTATTTAAATGGGAAACCATTTAAATTAACACAAATCAATGCAAAGTCAAAGCCCTTATTTCCTTAACTGATAAAATCATTCCATTATTATACCAATTAATCACATTAAATCATACAATTAATGTAATTAACTCAGCCATAATTTTGAAGAGATTTTTGCTGACTGCTCGTCAGTCGTGTTCAGCCTGCTGGTTCCACCAAGTTTGGCTTGCTGATGGGTTTCTTTGGCCTGCCGATCTCGGGTAGACATTTTGGCCTACCGATCTTAAAAGTTCGGCCTGCTGAACTGTCCATAAATGCCATACATTAAAACATTCATACATCATTGCATCATAATTAAACATACATTAAAATAATCATGAACACTTGAGCACAACGATTCCATGCGATCGTTACCTGTCATAAAACTTGACATAAGAGTTAGTAACATTAACATCATATATCATTACGTATATCATAAAATATTATTAACGTCGTTACTAACTTAACGTAATTCATTACATAAAAATAGGCGGGTGTTACAGCTAGTCCCTCTCGCGTCCCTTGCCACAGATATTAAACGGTGTTTTATACTTTATCTTAAAACATAACACAATGATACAATAGCTTTGCTTTGTAAACAAGTAAACAAGACAATCACAATTGTACAAATCCTTTAACTCGTTGAGTTTATAAAATACTTCTCACACAAGTAATATTATTTCTTGTGAAGTTTGAAAATAGGATTCTACTTACTTGAAATCCAAGAAGACTTAAAGAAAGTGTGGAGAGTGGACCCTTCTTGGTGAATTTGATGTGCTATTGACCTGCCATATTCCTATTGTAAGCATTGAAACACAAAGAAACAATTTTAACAATCATACCTATACCAACTTACAATCATCTTCTTGATATGTAAAAATGGAAAAATTCATAGATCTTAGAATACAAACCCAATTGTTATGAAAATTTGCAGAAACAACAATAAACATATTAAAGAATATCCCTGTAAAATTTCACATCATTTAAGTTTAATTTGTCTAGGTTCACAAACAAGCAAAGCTAGCCTACTGCCAACAAAATTTCAGCAGCAAGACCTGATTTTGAAAAATTCACCAAAAATTCTTCCTTCAACATTTTTGGACGAAATTTTGATACAACATAGCTCTATATGTCCACTGTCATTCCTCAAAATTTCAACTTCAAAATCAAAGTAATCTAGGAGATATGAAGCCCGTAATCAGGGCTACTGCACACTTTTTTCCAGAATTTCAGCTTAACATTTTCTCAAATGTCATGCTTGCACTCACCAAAATTCATAGAAAACAGAGCAAATTCAAATTTAAACACTTCCAAATCCTGCTTAGATCAAACCACAGCAAGAGGAACACCTATTTTCATTCAATTAAGCTCTTTCTCACATCATCTAACCAAAGACATCTTTTCTTCCATGAAAATTTTCAGAAACCAGCCTATATGCATACAAGCCACAAAACCCCCATCAAGAAGCACGAAAACAACCATCCATTTCAAGAAAAACGTCTTACCTTGGCTGCTATACAAGCTGGCCTCTCAAATTTAGGTTCAAACTTCAATTTTCTCAAGAAAACTATAGTTTTCTGGGTAGTTTCTTCCCAAATCCGAACCTTCAAGCTCTCAAACCCTCACTTCTTTGGCTTTTTGTTTGAATTGAACAGAGGAAGCTCAAAGTAAAGTTTTTCTTTTAGCAATGATATGGTCAGAGACGTGAGTCAGAGGTTTTATGTGGTGGATTAATGTTTATGTGACAACTAAGCAATTCACATATTATAATCATATATTTTATTTCATAATTCTACTAATAGCCCCTACTAAAAATACCTTTTTACATATATATCCCCAACGTTAATATATGTTCATAAATGCACCACTATTTTTAACAAAGTCATGCAAACAGATATCAAATACTTACTTTAACTGTTACTAAAATAGTCAACTAAATGAAAACCTAATAAATCATGTAATGAACCAACAATAAAAAAACATATTATTTTCAATTATTCGTAGCACATCAATTCTTACCAAATAAGTCATCCAACTCTTCACTGTAAAAAGACACTTGAAATATCGTTAAATTTCTCAAAAATTCTATATAATAGAACATTATATTATGATTAAATTAATAAAATGCACAACATTCTATTCAAATTTACTATGAAAATGCTTCATATAACCATACTTTTGGGCATTACAAAATTATTGTACTTTGTGAAGAATAAATTTCCTTTTGTTCAAACAAATTAAAAGCCATATCACTTGATTTAGAAGCATTTCATCGCTATTTCATCATGCCACAAATGCATGTATTACAGTTTATATAGCAGGGAAAGAAAAGAAAAGAAAAATATTGTCTTCCATTAATCTTTTGTGTTCTTTGGTTTCTTGATAGAATTTTAATTTGTACTCTGTTGCAGTTTAGAATAAAGCATTAATGGAGAAAGGAAAATTGGCCCTCATGTACCAACTTAAATCACCCTTTTTTTTTTTAATTACCTTGTTACATGTGCAAGTTCTGCACTACCGAGGGTAGAATTCAGTGATTGAGATTTCATTTGCGGATGCTTGAGCATACTCGCTACTGGAATGATCTGATTCATTCACCCTTGAATTTCCTAATGAGATATTGGATCGGACGTGGCTATGCAAGAAAGCTGGTTTTGAGGGCTCTGGAAGAGAGAGAGTCAATATTTAGCATGAGAACAACCGTATTCAGGGTTGGTCGCTTGGCCACATTTTCCTGGGCACATAATAATGCAATGTCGATGCATCTCATGATCCTTATTTCAGATGCTGGACCAAGTCCCACTAGGGGATCTACAACATTCAAGATGCCTCCCTCCAATTTTTCCATGTCTGCAATTATACTGAGCATGCGTGAGTATAAGGTTAGAGATCACAATATTTTTCTTCAATTAACATCAATATTAAATTTCTCAAATTTTAGGCCAGAACGTAATACAGATTCTTACATAGCTTAAGAGGTCATCTGTGTAGTCGTCATGAAAAAAAAGACTATTTTTCTGACCGCTTACCATTTCAAAAAGTAACACACTAAAACTAAATACATCAGACTTGACGGAAAACTTCCCATACATAGCATACTTTGGGGCCATATATCTACTGAAAGAAAATTAATTTAATTACTAATATTCACTTAGTATTTAAAATGGTGCCTTGGAGCTTATTTGCTATGATTCATATGTATATTTTTAATACTCATGGTGTAATCTGTATAAAATAAGGCTTAGGTTAATGTGAGATGTACTTACTAGTTCCCACAATTTGATTTGTATTGCCTTGAGTTTGGCCTATATCAAACATCCTTGCCATTCCGAAACCTGAAATTTTTGGATGCATTTCTTCAACTAAAAAAATGTTACTAGCTTTGAGATCACGATGGATAATTCTCAGTCGAGAATCTTCATGCAGGTAAAGGAGTTCTCGAGCAACACCTCTTATAATTTTGAAACGTCCATCCCAGTTCAAATTTGTAGGCCTGTTGGGATCTAACAAGATTCCATTAAAGCTCAACAGCATATACATGTGTCACAAAGTACTCTTCCAAGATGAAAAAATTGAAGCCTAATGGATATATGTTCTGTATTATGATTCTGTACTAGAATAAAACAAAGGAATGCAACTAAACCGGATATGAAGAGATCAAGATTTCCATTTGGAACAAATTCATATACTAGAAGCCTCTGATTTGCTTCCAAGCGGAAACCGAGGAGCCTAACCAAGTTTACAGTGTTGACCTCATTCTTGAATTCTAGATCTCCTTGGCCTGAACTCCTAGATAACATTTTCACAGCTATGTCTTCTCCATCGGAAAGTGTTCCCTCAAATACACTGCATAAGAGGATATGATCTGTTATATTGCACGCAGTTGATTTAAGTTACTATATTCTTTTCCTGAATATTTAAGTTTTAGTACTTGTCACCCATTCAAATAAAGATCTCATTGTGTTGTGTTGACTCATATCCTTACTTGTAAACATAGCCAAATCCACCCTGCCCAAAACTATTTACCTCACAAAAATTATCCGGCGCAACTCTGATGGTATCAAATTTGTGCTGCAAAGACTTTACACTTTCAATTTCTTCAACAGATTTGTATCGGGCGAGATTGAATATAAATCAAATGAGTTTATGTTCTATATGAGAGATGATATCTATTTCCAAAATCACATTTACAATTTATAAGTTACCTTGATTAATATATCTATAAGATTCAATAATCTTGGTGACAGTATAATATTTATATTATCAGTTACAGTATTATATAGAGTCAAAGTTTGATGTGACGGTGATAAAGTGGCATTGTAGAGGAAGGCAGAGGAGATTATTTTGTGGAGCATGTTCTGTATTGAAAGATGCTATAATTCCCAAGGAAACATAATTAAACGCTGTCAACTTACTTTCTTCCTTTTTCTCTGCCCACTTCATTCTTTAAAACAAGCAGACTGAGATTAGTACTCCTAAAAGTGAAAGAGTACTTGAAACCAAGGCAATAATAACAATTCTATATGCATGACTCTCTGTTCCTGTAAAACACACACACCAAAAAAAAAAAAAACCCTGCACTGATTAAATCAATAATAAAAAATGCTATATACAAAATATCTACCAGCATATTGGTCCCCTATTGAACTAGTAACGGAGAAGGGAAGTAATTGAACCCAAAGTCACTCATACCACTGTAGTTGTGATGCTGTTTGTTGACGGTGGCGATGGAGGAGATAGCGTGGGCTGCGGAGCTGAAGCAAGTGGCGTGTTGTCTGTTGGCCCATAAGAGTGCCCAATCTCATACCTTAAGTTACAATTGGTACTCATGACTCCCCCTATCTTCATCTCACTAAATTGTGAAAAACAGTAAACATATCATCTAAGCAATTGCTGCAATTTTGCTGCGACAAGTCCGGCATGCACTGCACTAGTGCATATAAGGTTTGAAAGTTTTGGGCACTTGTGTTACCCGTTGTGAATTTGCGAAGAGAACCACCTTGTGCTGCCTGGTCTTTTAGGGCATCCAGTAAGGACTGGAGGTCTCTGGTAAATTCGTCCACCTTGACGGACACATTTTGGGTGTTCCACAAAAAGACTGCCGGAGAAATCTCCATGACACCGAACATGGAGCGGTTGGAGTAGCACAACATGTAGCAGTCATACCATACTACTGCCTCCTTTTGATTGGGGCAATTCTTTGTGCCATTGTGCGGCGTTGTGGAGGCAACCGTTGTAATGCTCCCTTACGGATGTCATAGATATCGTTACATTCATCCTTGTTGTCATAACTTATGATAAACTATTTAATTGGAAACATAATTTAATAAACATATTCCCAGGATCCATACATGTTATTATTTTTTTATAATATTTAT
This sequence comes from Artocarpus heterophyllus, assembly GCA_025403435.1. Taxonomy (NCBI): domain Eukaryota; kingdom Viridiplantae; phylum Streptophyta; class Magnoliopsida; order Rosales; family Moraceae; genus Artocarpus; species Artocarpus heterophyllus. The sequence goes on from CM046349.1 coordinate 9,591,186, forward strand.
AAATATACAAATGTAAATTAAATTACTTATATATATTAAATTTGAAGTAGTTTATGAACACCAAAACAATGAAACCATAATTTAAATATAAATTAAAACAAACTTTAAAATCTATTCAACTGGTTCGTTAGGCCAAACTTTGAACACCGGCAGACTGAATCTATACAAGCAGTTCAAACTTCCACCATCGACAGGCCGTCCGAGGCTCTGCAAATCTGGATTTTTAAAACACTTGGAATGGCAGGTTGATACAAGGTAATCGACAGGTAAATACCAACATCGGCAGTCCGATCTATAATGATCGGAAGGCCGATCTTCAGCAAAATAAAGAAAAAGTAAAACAAGTCTTGCTATTTAATAGTGTGGAAACTAACATATAAAGAAATAAAACTTAGTTCAAAAACTTCAAAAATTCTTTCCTAGAGTTCATCTGTTTTCAATAAATAAAACACAGTTCAATAACTTAAACTCTTTTCTTGGCGTTCTTCCGTTTCAATCCATTGTGCCTTGCTCACACGCCTGTCCCTGCCCTCCACCTATTCCATGATCCTCTTATCTTTATCTGCAACATGATCATAAACTAAGTAAGTAAAAGCTTAGTAAGTACACTTTCCTATCTCACAACTTTAAAACATTTTATGAACACCTTTATGAAACATCATAATCATAATCATCATAAGCATAGTAGTGTACTAGGCATAGTTTCATATAGAACATATCTTTCATTAACATTATCTATATTAAAACTTCATTCATTTTTATATTTGAGGACTCAAGTGTTGCACCATTAATATCATCGTAGGTGCACCGTCATAAGAGGAGAGGGTAGCTAATCCCAAACTAAACATGACAAGTCCACCTTGGGGGACATCATAAACATAAACATAAACATAGGTGTGCAACACTTGATTAAGTGATACGTATATATACATATATACTTTTAAGATACCTCGTCATTGAAACATTCATTAAACTTTCTTTTTGCAACAAAAGTTTTAATAAGAAAAACCATATGTAAAAACAAACTTAAGAATCATCATAAAACATATTTTCAAAACCTTTTCATAAACTTTCATCATGTTGCAGGTGAGAATGTACTTACTTGACTTGCTTACTTAAATCTTATCTTAGATGACGTCGCCAGGGACTTAATGTGCTCACTGCTTGCATTCATATGCAATTAAAATTAATTTTTCAATTTCATGAAATCATCCAATACTATAAGACAACACTCATATTTCCATCTCAAGTAACACAAGCACATAAATACACTTTACCATCTTATAAGCATTCATGCAAAATCTATAATTTAACAACCTGCCTGACCCTTAAGGATACACAATTCAATTATTCAAAATTCCTACAAAATTAAGGCATGGGACTTTGCAGGGACATTATTAACATATATATATATAGATTACCCTAATTTTTTTATTAGTCATATAATTTCCATTAGACATTTAAAATAAGTCGCACAACACACAACACACAACACACAACACAAAAACTTATAGCAATAACAAAACAGTTAGCAGCCCTAACTAACATTCATAAAATAAATTCTCCACATCCTAAAATAATTTCATAAAAATCCTGCATACAATAGACACTAGAGCTATAACATATCTAAAAATTAGCTTCAAATAAATTTTCAACAATTCAAATCATCCATTAGAATCCAAAAACAAAATAAACTCTAAACACAGTAGGCAGTGAGTAACAAGCGATCATCATACTCAAATAATTAAAATAAAATTTCTTTGACCCTAAAATTTTCATGACAACCTATATACATATAAATACAGTACCACAAAAAGTCTCATTGTCAAATAAATTCATTTGTTCATACAAAAAGCTCAAAAAGCAAGAAGTCCAAAGTTCACTGATTTATTAGCCATAAAGACCTATTTTAAAGAAAATTCAAGAACTCATCAAATATTCATCAAATCACCACCAAATTTTCTAGATCATAACTTTGCATATGCATGAATATATCTGTAAAAATTCGTTCAAATCAAAGATCGTTTGCCCCTTAAACATGGACTATACTTTTTGTGTAACATACCGATCAGCAACCCTTATATTGTGAGTGGCAAAGAATAAAAATTTAATATCTCAGCATAGAAAATTCCGATTAGGGTGAAATTTTGAGGAATATCACATAACATATAAATGAACATCATACCAAAATTTTAGATCAAACGGAAATTCATAGACAAAGTTATGGGGTCAGATTACAAAGGAAACAAAATTTCAGCAATTGTCTAGAATGAGTTTCTTACCTCCAAAATGATTCTTCTCAATTCTCTTGAATTTATCTAAGCAAAAACCCAATATTTCATTCAATTGCTTGCAGAAAAATAAGGGAGAGACGGGAAAGAAAAATCATGAAGTAAAGAAGAAGGGGAAAGAGAGAGAATGGGAGAGAGCGATATAGAGGGATAGAGAAAAAAATTTACATGAAAAAGAATGGTGTGAAGGAAGAAATAATCTTTTCTGTATTTAAAGCAAATTTTTCTTTAAAAATAGAGGGAATATGTGTGTATGATGGGGAGGGATAAGGAAAAAGTCAAAAGATTTGTTCTAACTACCAAATCTTATCTTATCAAATTAGGAAAGCTTATCACAAAATCAAATCATCTTTAAAAATTCAAACCTTCCCTAACATGGATAAGGAAAGAGATAAAATATACCAATTATTCACAATTCTTGCAATAAATAAAATTAATCATCAATGCCACAATTTTGGAATTATTTGCTAATTTTTTGTCAACAGTGTTCGCCCTGTCGACGATTTAATTCGGTCTGCCAAATTTGTGAGTTCAGCTGCCGACTAAATCCATTGGCATGCCGTTCAAAAAAATAATTTGGCCTACCGAATTAGTAACTTTGGCATGCCGAAGTGCCACGTCAAACATTACACAAAATTAAAACATCAATTATTCATCATACATGCATTATAAATGACATGACCACCTTAAGCACATCAATTCTATTTGACCGTCACCTGTCATCATTCTCAGATAAATAGTCAGTAACATTATATCATAAGAAAATACTTAACGTCATTAAATATCTATCATTAATCCGTTACATGAAAAATGGTGGGTGTTACAACTGCAGCAAACATCAGGTGTAGTGTCTCCTTTGTGTTGAAATATAAAATTTTATTAGGCCCAAAACTTGATGAAGTTCAAATTCAAATCCAAGGCCAACTTTTAGAAATATTTCTAGATTATTCTTCAAAAAATATCTAGATATTTTTGGAGTGGTTGAATTGTAGAGAATTCTAAATAGGAGATATTTTGGAGGAAAATTCTACAGAGCCCAAAATATCTCCTAGAGAGTGAATTATAGCCTTTAGACTAAAAGTGTATTAGCATAATTCTAAAAATTAGTTAAAGAGGTACCACTAGTATAAATAGGGGTGATTTCTCTCATTTTGTATCAAGAAGTAGTAAGAACTTCTAAGAGTGAGAAGAGAAAAACCAAAGGTTATTAAGTGAGTTTTTTGCATGTGTGAGAAGTTGTAATTGTAAGAGTATTTAATCTTGTAATAAAAGAGTTTGATGTTTGAGTTTGAACAAAGTTATCAAGCCAAGGTTGTGAGGTCTCTTAAAATTCTAAATATGCTCTGTGGATGCAGCTTTGATTGATCTTCCATATCAGAAAATAATTCTTGAGATTGAGAGTATAGAAAATTTGTTTTAAACATATTACCATAGCATATCAAATCGAAGAACACAATGAGACGAGCGCGTGGCCATAAAAATCAACTCAATTGGAGTCCGGACATACCCGAAAAAGCCATTGGAAGTTTTAGCCCATGTTTAACAACGTTGACCGTTGACTAGTCATTGACCAAAAAAATGACTCTTTGACCTAAGTCCCTCCTAAGGTTCTTTTTGGCGTTTTGGATCCATCTGTGTAGTCGGAATTCTTAAATTCTTACTCCATTAAAAGATGCGGCTACCGCTAGTATAGCGTCTTTCTTTTCCAAGTTTGACCACTCGAGGAGAGCAAGTTGACAATTAGAGTATAAGATGAAGGCACTACTTCAAGCACATGATGTTTACAAGGTCATAGAGAAAGGCTACGAAGAGCCAAAGGATGAGTCAACACTATCCTCAACATAAAATGATAGTTTGAAAGATTTAAGAAAGACAAGAAAGCTTTCTACCTCACCTATCAAGCATTACATGATGATTGCTTTGAGAAGATCTCAAATGCAACATGTGCCAAGGAAGCATAGGAGAAGCTGCAAACTTGCTACAAGGGAGCAGAGCAAGTCAATAAGGTTTGTCTTCATTAAGAGGAGTGTTTGAGGTCATGCATATGAAGGAAGCCGAAACAGTATCCAATTATTTTTCTAGAGTCTTGGCAGTTTCTAATCAACGAAAGAGAAATAGAGAGAAGAAAGATGATCTAAAGATTATGGAAAAGATTATTAAATCTTTGGATCTAATGTTCAAAAACATTGTCTCCATCATTGAAAAAACCAAAGATTTAAAGACCATGACAATTGAATAACTATTAGGTTCTTACGAGCCTATGAAGAAAGGAAAAAGAAGAAGCAAGGGATCGTCGAACAACTCCTCAAGACACAGCTCAATCCGAACAAAAAAGATGAGTCTTGTGGGAATGATAAAAGCCAACATAGTTGAGGATAATGATGTGGTCAAGAACGAGGTAGAGGTCTTAGACATGGACGAGGTTAAAGTCTTGAAAATAACTTCAACAAATTCAACAACAACTATGAGAGAGGTGAAAGCTCAACAAGAGGCCATAGAAAAGGAAATTTCAACTCAAGGTATGAAAAATCTCAAGTTCAATGCTATAATTGTCATAACTTCGAGCATTACGCTAGGGATTGTAGAGCTCCATCTAATAGAGTTAAAAAAAAGGCCAATTATGTCAAGAAGAAGGACGAGAAGCATTCAATTTTGTTACTAGCTTGAAAACATAATGATGGCAGTTAAGAAGACACATGCTACCTCGACACCAGTACAAATAATCGCATGACTAGAAGAAAAAACATGTTTGTTGAACTAGATGCAACAGTGAGAGGCAACGTCTATTTTGGAGATGATACCAAAATAGAAGTGAAAGGAAGAGGTAGCATTCTTATCCGCTTGAGAGATAGTAGACATCGGTTCATTTTCAATGTTTACTATGTTCCCAACATGAAAAATAACATTTTGAGTCTAAGACAACTCCTAGAGAAAGGTTACGATATCCATATGAAGGATTATGATTTTTCTATAAAAGATGATAAGAATAACCTTATTGCTAAAGTGCCAATGTCAAAGAATATGATCAACAATCAAAATAATGTAACAAAATGTCCAAACACTTATTACAAAGACGCATTATGGCTATAGCATCTTCGGTTTAGGCACATCAACTTTGGAGGTCTGGAGCTATTATTTAATAAGGAGATGATAAGAGGTTTATCTCGCATCAGTCGCCCAAAACAACTGTGTGAAGGATGTTTACTTAGCAAGCAATTCAAAAATAACTTTCTAAATGAGTCAAATACAAGAGCCTAAAGGCCACTCGAGTTTATTCCTTCAAATATGTGTGGATCTATCAAACCAAGTTCTTTTGGTAAAAGAAACTACTTCGTCCTCTTTATAGATGATTTTTTAAGAAAAACATGGGTTTATTTCTTGAATCAAAGATTAGAAGTCTTTGAAGCAATCAAGAAGTTCAAGGCCGTAGTGGAGAAAGAAAGCTGTTTTCATATTAAACCTATGAGATTTGATCAAGGAAGAGAATTCACTAAAAAAGAGTTCTAAGAATTTTGTAAAGCAAATGGAATTCAATGACCTTTGACTATTTCAAGATCCCCCAATAGAACGATGTGGCAAAAAAGAAGAACAAAACAATCCTCAACATGGCATGAAGTCTGCTCAAGAGTAACAGAATGCCAAAGGAATTCTGAGTAGAAGCTATAGCAACTGCCATCTACCTTGCCAATCATTCTCTAACAAGAAGTGTATAGGGAAAAATGCCACAAGAAGCTTGGAGTGGTGGAAAGCCCGGCATTTCCTACTTAAAAGTTTTCGGAAGCATCGCCTATACTCATGTACTAGATGAGAATGAAGCAAGTTGATGACACAAGTGAAAAGCTTGTGTTCATTGGTTACGATAGTAGATCTAAAGGCTACATGCTATACAACCCAAGAAATAGGAAGGTTGTTATTAGTCGTGATGTGGAGTTCGATGAGGAAAGCACTAGAGATTGGAATGTCTAAGAATAAAACTATGACCTTTTCCCCATATATGGATGAAGAAGATGATGAGCAACCAAGTACGGCGGATCAACCAACAAAAGATCCCACTACACCACCAGCTTCACCGATGATTGATGATAGAAATTCACGACCATCTTTTTTACCTAAAAGAAATGAAGAACATACAAGAAGCCTTCGAGATCTTTATGAGGTGACTGAAAGACTAGATAATCTCACTCTTTTTTACCTTTTTGCTGATTGTGGACTGGTAAACTTTAAAGAAGCTATGTAAAAGGATAAACAGAGAGCTATAATGGAGGAGGAAATCAAGGCAATCAAGAAGAATAACGCAAGGGAACTTACTTCACTCTTGAAAGGTTACAAGGCTAACTGTAACGCCCTTTAATTCAGACATCACAGATGTCGTTACATACATATATTCATACTTGCTTAAACTTTAATTATATAAATAATGTTGAACTTAAACAGTACTATTGATTTAAAAAAGTACTTAAACATACATAACCAGGATCCATTCATACCTTCAAGTTTTTTTTTTTTTTTTTAAACTTAACATTGTTTAGAATAACATCGATTAACTTATTCCATATCATAATTTATCCAATTATACTTAAATCAATCATGAACTTATTTAAAAATATAGGTTTACCAAGTTATAAAAAAATTAGGACTTATAAAAATATCACAACATATCTCATTAAACATCAAATCGTTTAAAACTTACTTACTCCCACAGTTCGGCAGCCCGAACTTGGGACTTCGGCAGGCCGAACATGATCGGCAGGCCGGAGTTCCCTCAACCGGCAGGCCGGTAGAGGCTTTGCAATTCAGACCAAAAATTCATCCATGTTCGGCAGGCCGAGAATTGTGATCGGCAGGCCAAACTCCTGGACTTCGGCAGGCCGGCCAAAAAGTTCGGCAGGCCGTCCGAGACCAATCCTTGAGAAATCTAAAATTTTAAAACCAACCAACTTTTCGTAAAACATAGCGGAAGTTCATAATTCATTAAAAAATGATAAAATAACTTATAAAACCATAATATAAGTATTCTTAAAACTTAACATAAAATATATGTTCCAAAATATAACTTAATTGAAAAAAAAACATAAGAGCGTTCTTCTTGGCGTGCTTCCGGTTACAGTTCATCATGCATATTGCTCACACGCCTTTGCATGTCCTCCACTAGTCCATGATTTGCTTACCCTTATCTGCAACGTGACATAAAACATTATTAAGCTAATGCTTAGTAAGTACATATAATTCTCACAATTTAAAACATTTCATAAACATCATCATCATCATTACCATCATGTCATAAAAGTGCCTTAAGCACAATTTCATAGAAACATATCTTTCATTACGTTGACCATTTTAAAACTTATTCCATTTTTTTTTTATCTTAAGGGCCCAAGTGTTGCACCATAAACATCATCATAGGCGCGCCGTCATGAGAGGAGAATGGTAGCTAATCCCAAACCAAACATGACATCATAAAACATCATTACATTACATTGGTGTGCAACACTTATTACGTGATAACTATATATGTACATAATTTTCATACTTTGAAACATGTCATAATCATCATGCATAACTTTTAAATCATGAAAATCTTTCATAGAAATCCTTAAGGAAAAATATCCATAAAAATCATGATAAATATTATTATGAACATAACATCAAACCTTGTAAAAACATGTGTCATGTTGCAGGTGAAAATGTACTTGCCTTATCGTTAGCTTACTTAACCTTAACGTGATTTGGTGACGACGTCGCGGTCTCGTAGTGCTCATTCCTTTAGTGTTCATGCCATTTTCCATTTTAAAGATGCAATACATTAATACTTATCATAAAACATCCATGCATATAACATTCATTCATATACATTCATCTCATAATCCATAACCATCATCGTAAAACATGAAATTATCATCACATATATATTTTCATCACATCCATTACAATCAATAATTCATAACCATAAACATTGTCATCACATAAACATGTTATTATGATTTTTCTTTAATTATAAAAATTACCTTAAGCATATAAAAACAAACCATATATTTTAAACATATTTATCTTTTAAATAAAACATTTTTGAACAAATACATATATTTTAATTTAAAACTCCATGCAATCATCATATTATTATGCATAAAATCATTTTATTATCATAAAATCATGTAAATACATAAAAAAAAATTTAACAAAACGAAAATCCTAAAAACAACATTATCAAAACAGTTTTCTTGTTATAATCTCAAAAAAATTTCATAATCATAAAATACATTCATCTTACATTATACTTGCATATTCTTAACAATTTCCATGAAAAACATCATTCATTTACCTCCTGAATAAACATTACATTTTTCTTACTTCAAAATTAAACAGTAACATTACTATGAAGAGTAAAAGACAGAAATATTCATTTTTCATATAACATTCATATGACATGAAATTAGAAAAACACCATCTATATATGCATAACATCACATTTAAAATTTGAGACAAAACACAATACCTATAGAAAGATATTGTAGACGAAATAAGGAGAAGAATTTCTTTTCAAAAATACCAGAAAAGTCGAATTCATACCTTCAAGTTTCTTCTCAAAATCCTTGAATTTTAACCAACAAAATAAGACTTTTCTTTCAATATACTCAGAAAATTTTCATGAGAGAGAGAGAGAAGCACTCGTGGAGAAGAGAAGAGGAAGAGAAAAAAAATGAGAGAACGTCTCAGAATTTTTTTTTTTGAGAGAAAAACGTGAGAAGAAGAGAAAATAATGAAAAAGGAAACGTTAAAATTTTTAACGTAATAAACACAATTGATGGGGATTCAATTCCCTTCATTAAGTCAGAATTTTCTGACTGTTAAGAGGCTGATTGGCGTGGAGAAAAGGAGAGAAAGAAGGAAAGTCAAATCTCCCACTCATTACTTACCATGTTTTGCCTTATTTAAATGGGAAACCATTTAAATTAACACAAATCAATGCGAAGTCAAACCCCTTTAATTTCCTTAACTGATAAAAAATTCCATTATTATGCCAATTAATCATATTAAATCATCCAATTAACGTAATTAACTCAGCCATAATTTTGGAGAGATTTTAGCTGATCGTTTGTCAGCCGTGTTCGGCCTGCCGATTTCCCTCTTCGGCCTGTCGGTTCCACAAGTTCGGCCTGTCGACGGGTTTCTTCGGCCTGCCAATCTCGGGCAGAATGTTTGGCCTGTCGATCTTGAAAGTTTGGCCTGCCGAATTGTCCTTAAATGCCATACAATAAAACATTCATACATTATTGCATCATAAATAAACATATACTTAAAATTTCACATGAACACTAAAGCAGAACAATCCCATGCGGTCGTCACCTGTCACAAAACTTGACATAAAAAAAAGTTAGTAATATGCACATCACACATCATATCATATAACGTAATTTATTAATAAAATTCCTTAACAATGTTACTAACTTAACGTAGTCCGTTACATAAAATAGGCGGGTGTTACACTAATAGTGTCAAGTAGGTGTCCAAGACAAAGAGAAATGCTAAAGGAGAGATCAAAAGGCATTAGGTGAAGCTTGTAGCAAAAAAGGTATAGTCAAAAGGCTAGAATCGACTGTGATGATGTATTTGTTCCTATTGCCCGATTAGAAACTATAAGACTAATAATTTCTCTAGCAGCTCATAATAAATAGAAGATACATCAAATGGATATAAATTCTACGTTCCTAAATGGAGTACTCGAAGAAGAAGTTTATGTTCAACGATCACAAGGATATGAAGTCAAAGGGCAAGAGGATAAGGTTTAGAAGTTGAAGAAGGCTCTTTATGACACCAAGAGCATGGAATAGTCAGATTGACAAGTATTTTTAGGAGAATAATTTCAACAAATGTCCGTATAAGCATGCTCTTTACATCAAAAATAAAGATAGAGATGTGTTAATCTATTGCTTGTATGTGGATGACTTAATCTTCACTAGAAGCAACCCTAAAATGTTTGAAGATTTCAAGAAAGCAATGACAAAAGAGTTTGAGATGACTAATATAGGTTGATGGCATACTACCTTGGCATCGAAGTCAAGCAAAAGGAAGGCAGAATTTTCATCTTGCAAGAATGCTACACAAAAGAAATTCTAAAAAAGTTCAAGATGGAAAATTGCAAGCTGATAAGCACGCCAGTAGAATGCGGAGTCAAGATGTCTAAGCATGAAGAAGGAGAAAGTGTAGATTCAACACTCTTCAAGAGTCTAGTTGGAAGTTTGCGGTATTTGACATGCACAAGGCTTGACATTCTCTATGCTATTGGACTCATCAGTCGTTATATTGTATATCTAACAACTTTTCACTTTAAAATTGTAAAAAGAATCCTTTGCTATTTCAACAGTATGACAGACTTTGATTTGCACTATTTAGTTTCTAATGACTATAAGCTTGTTGGATATAGTGATAGCGATTGGAGTGAAGATGCAGATCATAGAAAGAGCACCATAAGGTTCGTGCTTTTTATGGCTGAGACTGCATTCACTTAGATTTCAAAGAAGGAGCCAATTGTCATACTTTCTACATGTGAAGCTAAGTATGTTGCAGCTACCTTGTGCACTTGTCATGCAATATGGCTTCAAAATTTGTTGAAAGAATTAAATATGCCACAAGAAGAGCCTATAGAGAACTTTGTCAACATGTCAGCAATTGCACTAGCAAAGAATCTATTTTTTCATGATCGAAGTAAATATATCGACACTCAATATCACTACATAAGGGAGTGCATCTTAAGAAAGGATGTGCAACTGCAGTACATGAGGTTTCATGATCAAATTGCTGATATCTTCACTAAGTCACTGAAGTAAGAAGACTTTGTCAGATTGTGAAACACACTTGGCATCAGAAAACAAGTTTAAGGGGGGTGTTGAAACATAAGCTTGTTTTAGACCCAAAACTTGATGAAGTTCAAGTTCAAATCCAAGCCCAACTTTTAGAAAGATTTTCTAGATTATTCTTCAAAAAAATATCTAGATATTTTTGGAGTAGTTGAATTATAGAGAATTCTAGATAGAAGATATTTTAGAGGACAATTCTAAAGAGTAAATTGTAGTCTTTATATTAAAAGTGTATTAGTATAATCCTAGCCATTGATTAAAGAGGTGCCACTAGTATAAATGGAGGTGATTTCTCTTATTTTGTATCAAGAAGAAGTAAGAACTTCTAAGAGTAAGGAAGAGCAGAACCAAAGGTTCTTTAGTAAGTTCTTTGAGTATGTGAGAAGTTGTAATTATAAGAGTGTTCAATCTTGTAATAAAATAGTTTGGTGTTTGAGTTTGAACAAATTTCCAACGCTCTACATAGCCTGATTGCGTCAACTTGGTTGGAGGAATGGTCATATGAGAGATTGTAAAAGCCATAGCTGTTGCCATCTTGAGAGGATAGGATTGACAAAAGTTGTTGAGGTTTTCATGATATGTGATAAACTTACTGTAATTGCGTTTTAGGGTGTTTGGAAGAGTAGTTTAAACCAATGATTTGAACTATGATTAGTGTAAAGCTCTCACATGCTGCAGGCAGAAGCTAGAGCACAAAGCTATCACATGCTACAGCAAAAGCTACAGTATAAAGATCTCACATGCTACAGTTCTCAAACCAAGACTTGCAGTTTAAACTATTTTTCCAAACACCTTTTTTGTCATTGATTCAAAAGTGATACAGGATCAGCAATGGCATGGGCGATAAGAAAAATGAAGATGTGGCAAAGGGTGGAAAACTGCACTATTCTTACCATTGGAGGTGTATTAGAAATGATGTTAATATATGGCTTTATTGAATTTGATATTCTTTTCATTTAAGCGTTGGAACATGAAAACAAGTTAACTGAACAAAATCAATATTCTTATTGGTGGTAAATTTTTACTCTTTCAAGCATCTCAACTGTAAATTGAAATATTTTCTCTTATTTTTGTAGTTTTTTTAAAAGTAAATGGAAAGATAACAACTTAGAATAAAGAGGCAGCATAAAGCAGAAGGTTGGCACCTAGTCCATAGCACAAACAAGTCCTTAATCTTAATTGATTAAAAAATACGTATAACAGAACAAAAAAAATGTTTAGAAACCAACTATAAGGTCAAAACAAATAAAATAATAAACAGAGCTTATGACAATCATTAAAAAAAAGGAAAAAAAACAGAAATAAGTACACCTATTTCATCATTTATACAACATGAATCCCCTTCCTTCCAGGCGACAAAGAGTATAAGCAGTTTTTCTTTTTCATATTTAGTGATCACTTTATAATTATTATTTTTACTTTCGCAAATTATTGAGCTCTGCCAAACAATTCCATAATCCCAAAGCACGGCATCCACTTCTTTCTAGGATAGTGTATAATTATCGGTTTTCTTTCTTTACATTCCTAATGATTCAAAACATAGAAGCAACAGACGATGAAGCCAGGATGCTGTACTCAAGACCTAGTTTAATTTTCTAGGTAGAAAATTAAAAATAGAAAAAGAAATAAAAAACCTAGGACAGTTATTTCCCTATATGGACCACCCTATTAACTCGTTCCACCGAGAAAATGCGGAAGTTCGCTATTTACTTTGTCAACTCTGTGGGAACTTTGAAAAGGATATGACATGCAGAATTTTGTAGCTTTCTTCTTGTTGTTGTTGTTTAATTAACACATTAATTGGACCGTCACTAAGTCAACAAAATGCTCTTCCTAATATTGTTTATAGTTTATACCACACCGAAAAAAAAAAAAGTTCATGGGTAGAAAATTTGTCCCTTGAGTAAACTTATTAATAAAGTTGCGGTAGTAAACAAGAAAATACTCCCATAAACGGGACTGAAACCGCCTTTTCTCATTTTCTTTACTGAGGAAAAATTGTCAGTAGCATTGAAAATAGTTTTCAAATCAAAAGATTAAGGTAACTGATCTCTACATTTTTCACCTTCAAGAGTCTCGAATTATGATCTTCAATTGGATTGTTTGCTTCCATTGCTGTTAAAAGAATATTGAAAATATTTTGCCAATTGAGGCTAGTTCAATTGGTATTCAATGTGTGTGTGAATTTTTATTCAACGTAATGAGTCTTGTTGTGGGTAATCTCGATGGCCTAAAGCCCACTGTTGAAACCATGCCACGGCCCAACAAAAGCCTAAGTGTAAAAAGATATCTCGGTAAGTCAGCCATACTTTCAATAGACAGCAACATAACTCAAGGGGAGTTAGAGGTCGAAATAATAAGATGTCTAGATACGTTGAATTTACAAACATAGGTTTACGTCATCTAGTGAACAAAGGCCAACTTGGTCTCAGGAAGTGGGTCATATCCTGCATGGGTGGTTGAGAGGGCAGAACATGGGATTAGTGGTGAAATTTAAATTATTTTTTATTATATTTTACACAGAGAATTGTACATATAAATAAGACTCCTGACCTTTGTACAGGGGATCGGTCTCTAATAAATGACGTTATAGTAAAATTCTTCCAAAGTAGACGTAGCTCTTTAGAGTGAACCGCTTAACTTCCTATGTTCTAGTTCTAAAGCATTATATTTCCTTTTATTTTTTATACATTTGTATAGATGTCGTGAGCGTTTTGTGAGGCATATTGTTGACGAATTTTTGCCATCAACAAGTCTTAAGTTTAATTCCTAGCGGACACAATTAGAAAAAATGGATATAACCGTCCAGATTTTCAAAGCAAAGGAAGTAATGCTATTTTTTAAGACATAATACCACGAAAAACCTAGGAAAAAATGACATATATAAATATGTGTATGTATATACATCTACACACTTCCACAATGAGTACGGATTGGATTTGACTTTTTCAATAGCTTCTTTTCTCGGAAGCTTTAATGATAGCATGCCTCGATATAAAGTAGAGTAGCATCTAAGCACTAGTTCGTAAAATAGACGTTGGTGATGGTCTTTAAACAAGAAACGACTAGGAATTCAAAAGTATTAATTCAGCTTGAGTCTGTCCTTCTAAATTCGATAGAGGCCAAAGTTATTAATATAAGAATTCTAACAACCAGGTAGCTCCCTTTATTTGTTCTGCCAACACCTTTTTAATTATTTGATTATTGCAAAAAGAAAAAAAAAAAAAGAAGAGAAAATACTTCTAAAGTACAAAGTTCACCGGAAAAATTGCATGAGTACAGCCATTGCGCACACACCAATTTTATTGCTAGTTTAAAGCCCCATGCTTACACCGTCCTCCTTCCAAGTAAAGATAAAAATGCTCACACTAGCGAGGGTGGAGTTCCGTGATTAAAGTCTCACTCGCAGATGCTTGAACTAGTTGGCTCTTGGAATGATCCGATTTGGTCACCCTTGAATTGAAATTAGATGCAAATGGCATGTCCAATCCGGTGTTGCTATGCATAGAGAACGCTGGTTTTGAGGGCAATGGAAGAGACAGAGTTACTGTTTAGCATAAGAACAACTATATCCATGGTTGGTCTACGAGCTACATTTTCTTGGACACACAATAGTGCGATGTGGATGCATCTCATTATTTCAGAACTTGAATTAACCCTAACTAATGGATCTATGATATTTGTGGCTGTCTTGTCCCTCCAGTTTCTCCAAGCCTGCAACAATAGCAAATGCTAACGTGTTAAATATACAATTTTTTTGATTCGTATATACAAATTAAAATTATAGTCCAACATTTTAGTCTGAATTGCAATATAATGTTGCACTTACATTGCTTAAAATGCCTTCCACATGCTCTCCATTGCGGAAACAATTATTTTTCTGTCTGCTCACTATTTCCAAAAGTAACACACCAAAACTAAATATCCATGCAATGCATATTCTGGAGCCATTTATCCACTAAAACAAAGAATATTTTAGTAATTAATATTTTAAATGAAATTTAAATTAGTAAATACAATAGCTTCTATTATATGGTTATGTATGTTATTTTATCTTGCTTAAACTCGGTTTAAAATTTTTTACGAATTGGGTGTCAACTCCAGAGTGATACAAAGTTGCAGGATGAAAAACCCCACCCTTTTTATTTTTCAAGACAACGTCATTAGTATAAAGTTTAGTCAAGGTTGATATGCACTTACTAGGTTCCCACAATTCTACTTGTATTATCTTGAGTTTGATCAACAACAAACAACCTTGCCATTCCGAAATCCGAAATCTTAGGTTGTATTTCTTCATCTAACAAAATGTTACTAGCCTTAAGATCTCGGTAGATAATTTTCAAACATGAATCTTCATGAAGGTATAGGAGTCCTCGAGCAATGCCTCTTATAATTTTACAGCATGTCTCCTACTCTAAATTTGCACACTTGCTTGGATCTACATATTTAGAAGAGCGTAATCCAATTAACATTTAAAAATGTCTAAGCGATGTTTTAAAGTACTCTTTCAAAACGTAAATCAGAATTGAAGCATGGTAGATATATTTTCTACAGTCCTCTACAAAAGGAAAAAGCAAAGAAAGCAAACCATACCGAATATGAAGTTATCAAGGCTTGCATTCCGAGCAAACTCGTATACCAGAAGCCTTTCATTTTCTTTGAAGCAGAAACCAAGGAGTTTTACTAGATTACGGTGTTGAAGCTTGGCCACTCAAGACCTCGTTCTTGAATTCAAGATCTCCTTGTCCTGAATCCTTAGACAACCGTTTTACAGCTATGTCTTGGCCATTTGAAAGCCTTCCCTGAAATTCATACGAATACGAATTTGAACAACACAATCAATTTTAAATCATAGTATTTGTGACATCAAACAAAGAACTATATCATTACCCTGTAAACAAAACCAAATCCACCTTGTCCAAGCTTATTCGCATCAGTAAAATTATTTGTCGCAACTCCAATGGTCTCAAAACTATATTGCAAGGATTCCACACTTTCTATTTCTTCAACTTCATACAAGGTGCACGCTTCAAGAACATATATGAAGTGAGTTACACTGGAAAACTTCTTCTTGGTTAATGCTACAACAGTATTCATACCCTTTGGTACACTATGATAAAATTGTAGTAAAGCAGAGGAAGATTATGTTGCGAGGAGAACAAATATATGAAGCATGATCAGTGAAGTAGGATACAAATTGTACAAAAGTGGATTAGATGATCTTAACTTACTTTCAACCTTTTGCTTTACCCTCCTTACTTTTAGAAAAGCACAGATGGAGATGATTAGGACCACAGCTCCAACAGTACTTGAAACAATGGCAATAATAACAATCGTTCTAGATGCGTTACTCTCTTTTCCTTCAAACTCCATAAAAAATTGCTAAAATGATATGTTTGTTATATGTGAAAACATTTTATGCCTCAGTAATAATAATAAAAAAATTACCCCAAAATTTCACGTACCTCCTGTACTTGTGTTGTTATTCGTTGACGGTGGTGATGGAGGAGACACCTTTGGCGCCAGTGGTGGTGCAGCTGATGCAAGTGGTGCGTCGTCTGTTAGGTTATAAAAGAGCCTAATCTCATACCTAAAGTTACAATTGGTGCCAATAACTCCACCCCCTATCTTCCCATCACAACATTGGGGAATATCCACAAACGCATCATCCAAGCAGTTGTTACAGTCTTGATGTGACAAGTCAGGCGTGCACTAAACGAGAGAGTATAAGGTTTGAAAATGTAACGCCCCTTAATTCGGACATCACAGATATCGTTACATAATTATATTCATTTATGCTTAAACAATAAAACTTATAGATAATATCAACTCAATCGTTACTATAGATTTCAAAAGTACTTAAACTTACATTACCAGGATCCATTCATACATTTTTTTTATTTAACTTAACGTTGTTTTGAAGAACATAGTTTAATTTTATTCCATAACATAATTTATTCGTTTATACTTAAATTATTCATGAACTTATTTAATAATATTTGTTAATCAAATTGTAAAATCAAGACTTATTAAAATCTCACATTAAATCTCTTTGATCATCACATCTTTGAAATCCACTTATTCCCACGGTTCGGCAGGCCGAACTTGGGACTTCGGCAAGCCGAACAACATCGGCAAGCCGGAGCGTCTTCCACCGGCAGGCCGGCAGAAGCTTTGTAATTCGGACCAAAAATTCATCCAGGTTCGGCAGGCCGAAAAAATATATCGGTCGGCCGAACTTCTGGTCTTCGGCAGGCCGGACACGGAGTTCGGCAGGCCGTCCGAGACCAAATCTACTTTGGAAAAAAAAATTTAAAACGTTCTAACTTTACGTAAAATATAGTGAAAGTTCATATTTCATAAAAAAAATGATAAAATAACTTATAAAACCATAATATAAGTGTTCTTAAAAAAAAAAACTCAACATATAATATGTTCAAAATATATAATTTTATTAAATCATAAATTCATTTCTTCTTGGCGTGCTTCCGGTTACAATTCATCGTTCATGTTGCTCACACGCCGTTCCATGTCCTCCACCTATTCCATGACTCTCTTACCCTTATCTGCAACATGACATATAAAACATGAATAAGCTAATGCTTAGTAAGTACATAAAATTCTCACAATTTAAAACATTTCATAAACATCATCATCATCATCATCATCATCGTATCATAAAAGTGCCTTAAGCACAATTTCATAGAAACATATCTTTCATAATATTGACCATTTTAAAACTTATTCCATATATATATTTTTTATTCTTAAGGGCCCAAGTGTTGCACCATAAACATCATCATTGGCGCGCCGTCATGAGAGGAGAAGGGTAGCTAATCCCAAACCAAACATGACATCATAACATATCATTTTATAATATTGGGTGTGCAACACTTATTAGGTGATACATATATACATAATTTTCATACTTTGAAACATACCATAATCATCATACATGCATAACTTTAAATCATGAAAAACTTTTCATAAGAAATCCTTTAAGAAAAATCATCATAAAATCATCATGAAAATCCTTGTAAACATATCATTAAACCTTGAAAAAGTGTCATGTTGCAGGTGAGAATGTACTTACTTTATCGATAGCTTACTTAACCTTAATATTGCACTTGGTGACGACACCGCGGTCTCGTTGTGCTCGCTTCCTTAAGTGTCCATGCCATATATCCATTTTAAGATGCAATAAAAAAATCAATACTTATCATAAAATATCCATACATTCATCTCATATTTTAAATATTATTCAAAACCCTACATCTTAACATAATTATCTTTTAAATAAAACATTTTCGAACAATTAATATATATTTATATTTTAATTCAAAACTTCATACAAGCATCATATTATCATGCATGAAATTATTTTTATTATCATAAAATCTTTTAAACATACATAACATTTTATAATCAAAAATCCAGAAATAACATTTATTAAAACATTTCATAATCATAAAATACATTCATTTTACATACTCATACATAAGCATAACTAACAACTTTTCACGAAAACATCATTCTTTACCTCTTGAATAATCATTACATTTTTCATACCTTCAAAATTAAACAGTAACATTTTACTGTGAGGGGTAGAAGACAGAAATATTCATTTTTCATAAAACGTTAAAATGACATAAAACGTGAAGAGACATCACACATAACAAAATACAATACCTAAAGAAGACATTGTAGACGAAATTTGAAGAGGAGAACATCTTTTTACATTTACCAAAAAAAAACTGAATTCATACCTTGAAGTTTCTTCTCGAAATTCTTGAATTCGATCAACGAAACAAGACTTCTCTCTTTTTTTTTTTTACAATATGCTCAGAAAATTTCCGTGGAAGAGAGAAAGAAATTTCGTGAGGAAGAGAAGAGGAAGAGAAGTGAAAGAATGTCTCAGAAATTTTTGAGAGGCAAAACGTGTGAAGGAGAGAAAATAATGAAAAAGGAAACGTTAAAATTTTTAACGCAATAAACACCATTGATGGGAATTCAATTCCCTTCATTAAGTCAGAAAAATTCTGACTGTTGGGGGCGTGACGTGAGGCGTGAGAGGAGGAAAAGAAAATAATGAGAGAACGTCTCAGAACCGAGAAAAATTATTTGAGGAAAGAGCGTTAAAATTTTTTTCAACGTAATATGTATAATAAAGAGTCATTACTCTTCATTAAGTCAGAAATTTCTGACTATGAAGAAGGTGATTGGCGTGGGAAAGGAGGAGAATAGAAAAGGAAGGTCAAACATCATCAATCTTACCTTAACTTACCTTCTAAAAATAGGAAACCTCTTAATATAATACAAATCTAATCCTTTAATTTCCATAACTGATAAAAACATTCCATTATTATGCCAATTAATCACATTAATTCATCCAATTAACGTAATTAATTCAGTCATAACTCTGGAGAGATTTCTGCTGACTGTTTGTCAGCTTTGTTCGGCCTGCCGATTTTCCTTCTTCGGCCTGCCGATCTGTCATTAAATGCCATAACATAAAACATTCACACATCATTGCATCATAAATAATCATATATTTATAATTTCACATGAACACTAGAGCACAACGATTCCATGCGGTCGTCACCTGTCACAAATCTTGACATAAAAAGTTAGTAACATGCACATCACATATCATATCATATAACGTTATTTATTAATAACATTCCTTAATAGCGTTACTAACTTAACGTGGTCCGTTATATAAAATAGGCGGGTGTTACAGAAAATCCGGGCCACTTGCATTCCCTGTCGCAAACTTGCGAAGAGAACCACCAGAGGCAGCTTGGTTTTTCAAACCATCCAACAAGGCTTGGAGGTCTCGGAAAAACTCGTCCACATTGGATGATACATTTAAGCCGTTCCACCAATAGAGCTTTTGATAAGTCTCCATGACGCCAAACATGGAGCGATTGGAGTAGCGCAACATGCAGTAGTCATGCCTTCCAACGGCCTCCTTCTGATTGGCGCAAATCTCTGAGAGAAGCTGTGTGGCGTTGTTGAGGCAACCGCTGCAAATGTTGGGATTAGCGTCTCCTCTGCACAGCCCAATTACGTAAACTTGGTCAGAGGAATTGCCGTATGAGAGACTGTTAAAAGCCATAGCCGTTGTCGTTTTGGGATGGAAAGGTAGACAGGATGTGGTTTAGGTTGGCGTGGTAGGTACTATTCATGGTGTAATTGCCTCTTTCGTTTTCACAAAAGTAAGATAGGAAAGGAAGCTGGGCAGTGGCTTGGGTGATAGGAAGAATGTAGATTTGACAAAATATGAAAAACATTATTATTATTCTTGAAGGAGAACGAAACTTTGCCATTGGTTGTTGATTCTGATATGGTGTAACGTACATTGA
Source organism: Artocarpus heterophyllus (assembly GCA_025403435.1). NCBI lineage: Eukaryota > Viridiplantae > Streptophyta > Magnoliopsida > Rosales > Moraceae > Artocarpus > Artocarpus heterophyllus. Next base: position 9,611,697 of record CM046349.1, read on the forward strand.
GTGAAAGATATATTAGATAATGATATTTGCTTTTGTTGCGGATGAAGTTTTTTAACGCCAAGCCAACGTGGAAATTTGTTAACTGAAACATTTAATATATTTCTTTATTTATATTTCTCATTTGTGGGAAACTGACAGCTTTTGAAGAGGTTATTGACAGCTTTTGTAGGTACACGTGGATTCGTGGAATGGAAATATTGACATTGATTAGTTATTTGATCGAGTAGTTTTGAAAACACGAGGTTTTATAATATTAGTTTTCTGCTATTGACTAATTTCTTAGTATTTCCTTTCGTTACATCTTATTCCTTTCCCACTTCCAAACTGCTTCGAAATCTTTGAGCTGTGAGGTTAAGTGTTACTTTGCAACTTTGAAGTAATGCTTGAATTAGAAAAAGACATTTTGATTGTGAAAGGATTGTTAATCTGTTGGTTATCTTTGAAATCTTGTACACGGTTGAATAGAACAAGATTAGAAGGCACACAGATTAGACGTTAATGTAAAATAGGATATATGCTGCACACGGCGACCCAACTTGCATTCTCAGTCAGTCAATTGTAAAGGAAGAAGAAAGTGATTTGTTTTATTGTTTAAAATCATGATGAGCAAGAGGTGATGTAGGAGTGACAAAATCATTCATTTTTAAAAGTTGCAAATGATGGGAGAGGTGTAATTAATTTTTTTAAACACCACCCTGAACCAAGACTCCAGAATCTACCTTAAACACTATCAGTATGCGCCTTTACTTCAAGCAACCCCTTATAAATATATGGGCGCACCCGATGGACAAGTTCGGGTACTTCTTCAAAATTCATGTCACATAGGCCGTCTCTCAGGTTTAAGTATAGTACTCTTGCATTAAGAAGTTAATTGAGGATGGAGCTAAGATTGTTGATGCTGCTAATTGCAAACCACCAACTGATTTTCGACCGAAGGATAAAATATGGAAAGAGAAGCGTGACCTAGCCATCATAATAACTTTTTAAAAATTCCCCAAAATACCTTTTGTATTTTTTCAAAATATCATTTTTACTTCTCTTATTATAAAAATTCTTAAAACATCCTGTGTTTTTTTAAAGTATCATATTTAATCCTAGTGTTTTAAAAAGTAGTCTAAAAATAATCTTTTACCCAGGTTTAACCTTTTTAAACGTTTTTAAATACTAAAACTACCCTTACTAATTTTGCAAAAAGAAAAATAAAAAATAAAAAATAAAAAACTCAAAACTCAAAACACCCCATTTGTTGAGCCAATATATCACTTTTTGTCTCTCTCACAAATGCCTAAACATCTCCTTCACGAGAGATTCCCTGCCACAAACCCTGTCTCTACTCCTCGTAAGGCCGCCGACACTAACCCCCACCATGCAAAGATCTATTGTTGTGAGCCCTGCATGAGGTCATCGTGGCAATATGACGAGGAAGAAGTAGAAGTTTCTTGCTTGGAATATTTTGAAAGTATTTTAAGTTTCAAATTTTTATGATTAATGAAAAATCATGGTAATATGTTTATGTATTAACTTTGTCTCTGTCAAGTGTGGTACTCAAATTGTGTGTGAATACTAAGATATTGAGCTATGAATTCATAGAGGTCAGAATGCATTTTGTGTTGATAGTTTTGTTCTAATGATTTATGGTTAATGAAACATGCTATAAATTTATGTTTTAAGGGATGAATATATGTGTAACGAAATATGGTAATGATGATAAGTTGTGATGATTTATTCTTTGAATTAATTGTTAATTGTTTTTTTTAAATTAATGTATGACATGAACACACTAAGGGCGAGCACATCGAGACCGCGGTAACATCACCAACAAATTTAAGGTTAAGTAAGCTAGCTAAAAAGTAAGTACATTCTCACCTGCAACATGATACGTTTTATAAGGTTTGAAATTATGTGCATAATGATAATTATTCTATGATGAATTTTATGATGGTTTCATTTAAAGTTTTCTTATGAAATATTTTGATGTTCATAAAGTTATGCATGTATGATGATGACGTATTTCAAAGCATGAAAGTTTAAATATGTATATATTTGTACCACCTAAATAAGTGTTGCACACCAATGTTATGATATGTTATGATGTCATGTTTGGTTTAGGATTAGCTACTCTTCTCCTCTCATGATGGTGTGCCTACGATGATGATTATGGTGCAACACTTGGGGCCTTAAGATAAAATGGAAAAAGTTTTAAATTGGTCAATGTTATGAAAGATATGTTCCTATGAAAATGTGCCTAGTGCACTATTATGATGATGATGATGATGTTCATAAAATGTTTTAAGTTGTGAGATAATATTGTACTTACTAAGCTTTAGCTTAATCAGTGTATATCATGTTGCAGATAAGGGTAAGAAGGATATGGACTAGGTGGAGGGCGTGGAAAGGCGTGTGAGCAAAGGACGATGAATTGCAAAGGGAAGAACGCCTAGAAGGAAGTTTTAATGATTTAAATTATGTTTTATTATTTGGACACGTTTATTTGATAAGTTTTAAAGAATTCATGAACTATCTTTTATTATTTTATCTTATTGCTTTTTAAGGATATTTTCTTCCGCATTTAAATTATGGAGTTTGAATTTTGAAATTGGATTTTTAACCGTCGGTTGGCCTGCCGATCATTATTGGCCGGCCTACCGAAGTGTTGATCGGCCTGCCGATTACTTTGTACCGGCCTACCGATCTTGAAGATTTTGAAACCCCATTTTGCAGACCCTCGGACGGCCTGCCGAACCATAAATTAAATGAAGATATTCTTTTAAGAAGTTTTAAAAAGTTAGTTTGTTATACTATGGTACTGGTAAACTATTTAAAGGATGTTTATGATTAAGTTGTAAAAAAAAAAATGTATGCATGGATCCTAGGTATGTTTTCCCAAATTATGTTTTCAAACTATCTTCAAGTTATATGGTTGATCTCAAAGTAAAAGTTTAAATAAAAAGTATGTAACGACATCTGTGACGTCTGTAAGGGGGCATTACATTTGTGGTACTGTAATGTATGTTAATAAGTTGTTAGTAAGAATTTCAGAGTCTAAATAAGTTTGTTTTGATTGTTTGAAAATGATGAACTCTTGTAACTCACTGCTTGATATGATAGAAGTTAGTTTTAATACTGATTTCAAACGTGTGTTTTGACCTAATCTGATTTTTGTTGAAGCCAATTTTTGGATATGTTATAGTTTTATGTGTCTATTGTATATGTTAATTTTTGTGGATTTTTCTACTGTCTTGATAATGTGATAATGGACCTGAGTTTAAAGTTGTTCACTGCCTAACTATTGTTGGCAGATTTCATGTTTTGATATGTATGACTTGTTTTTAGATACTAAATGTAATTTTTATGACTAATGAAAAATCATGGTAATATTTTTATGTATTAACTTTGTCCCTGCCAAGTGTGGTGCTCAAATTGTGTGTGAATGCTAAGATATTGAGCTATGAATTCATAGAGGTCAGAATGTATTTTGTGTTGATAGTTTTATTCTAATGTTTTATGGTTAATGAAATGTTTTATAAATTTATGTTTCTAGAGATGAATGTATGTGTAATGTTATAAGGTAATGGATGTTATGCTGTGTGATAATTTGTTAATAATATATGTTACTTGTCAATTTTTTTTAATGAATGTATGACGTGAACACAATATGAAGTGAGCGCATCGAGACCGTGGCGTCATCACCGACAAAATTAAGGTTAAGTAAGCTAGCTAAAAAGGTAAGTACATTCTCACCTGCAACATGATATGTTATAAAAGTTTGAAATTATGTTCATGATGATATCTATGATGATTTTATGATGATTTCATTTAAATATTACTTATGAAAGATTTTTATGTTCAAAAGTTAAGCATGTATGATGATGACGTATTTCAAAGTATGAAAGTTTATATATGTATATATATGTATCACTTAAGTAAGTGTTGCATACCAATGTTATGTTATAATATGTTATGATGTCATGTCTGGTTTAGGATTAGCTACCATTTTCCTCTCATGACAGCGCGTATACAATGATAGTTATGGTGCAACACTTGGGCCCTTAAGATAAAATGAATTAAGTTTTAACATGGACATAATAATGAAAGATATCTTCCTTATGAAATTTGTGCCTAATGCACTATTATTATGATGATGATGATGTTCATAAAATGTTTTAAGTTGTGAGATATAAATGTACTTACTAAGCATTAGCTTATTTAGTTTTATATCATGTTGCAGATAAGGGTAAGAAAGTCATGGACTAGGTGGAGGGCAAGGAATGGCATGTGAGCTAAGCAAGATGAATTGTAAACAGAAGGATGCCAAAGAAGGTAGTTTTAATCATATAAACTATGTTTTATAATTTGAACATGTTTATTTGATAAGTTTTAAAGAATTCATGAACTATGTTTTATTATTTTATCTTATTTCTTTTTAAATATATTGCCTTCCGCATTTTGAAGTATCAAATCTCATTTTAAAATTATTTTTCTAATTTTTTTTAGTCGGTCAGCCTGCCGAACACTGATAGTCGACCTGTCGAACTTAGCAAAATTTAAACCTCGGTTGCACAAAGCCTCGGGCGGCCTGCTGATGGATGATTTCCGGCCTGCCGAACAGTGAGAGCTTATTATTTAAAAATGTTGTGACGTTTCATTTTAATTTATGATTTTAATATTTGGAGTATATAACTAACTAAAGAATGTTTATAATCAAGCAATTAAAAAAAATGTGTATGCATGGATCTTGGGTATGTTTTTCCCAAATAAAGTTTCAATTAAGTTTTGCACTAATAGTTCAACTTAAATAAAAGTATGTAATGAATGAATGTAACGATATCTGTAACGTCCGTAAGGGGGGCGTTACATGTATCACTTAATTAAGTGTTGCACACCCTATATTTATATTTATGTTTATGATGTCCCAAAGGTTGGACTTGTCATGTTTGGTTTGGGATTAGCTACCCCTCTCCTCTTATGACGGCACGCCTACGATGATGATGTTTATGGTGCAACACTTGGGTTCCCAAAGATAAAATGAATGAAGTTTTTAATATGGATAATAATAATGAAAGATATGTTCTATATAAAACTGTGCCAAGTGCACTATTATGTTAATGATGATTATGATTATGATGTTTCATAAAGGTGTTCATGAAATGTTTTATGTTGTAAGATAGGAAGTGTACTTACTAAGCTAATACTTACTTAGTTTTTATATCATGTCGCAGACAAAAGAAAAAAGCATATGGAATAGGTGGAGGACGGAGGCGGGCGTGTGTGCTTGGAGTGTTGGATTGGAAATGGAATCACGCCAAAAAATTTTTTTAATTACTTGAACAATGATTTTGTTACTGATTTTATTTTAATTTTCCACACTATTAAGTAAAATGACTTACTTTATATTTATTTTGATTTTGCAGAAGTTCGGTCTACCGAACTATTTAAACAAATTTTAAAGTTTGTTTTGAAATTTTATTTAAATTATGGTTTTGTTAATCAGGCATTGCTAAACTAAAAAAAAAAAAAGATTTGAAATATTTGAAATATTTTTTTAAAAAAATTGTATGCATGGATCCTGGGATATGTTTATCAAATTGTGTTTAATTTTAAATGGTTTATCTTAAAAATAATGATAACAAGGATGAAAGTAACAATTATTGTAACGTTCATAAGAGGGCGTTACATATAATTGGGGTTTATTATACAGGCGTTTTGAGAAGTCTCCTTGATGCTGATCTTGGAGCGGTTTGAGTAGCATAAAATACAGAAGTCATACCATCCGACGGCCTCCTTCTTATTGGGGCAAAGCTGTGGGAGAAGCTGCGTGACATTGCTGAGGCACCTGCTGCAAAAATCGGGATTAGCGTCTCCTCTGCACAGCCCGATCGTGTAAACTTGGTCGGAGGAATTGCCGTATGAGAGACTGTAAAAGCCATAGCCGTTGCCATCTTGGGAGGGAAGGATTGACATGAGATGGTTGAGGTTTGCGTGAGAAGTACTATTGGTGGTGTAATTGCCTATGAGACAATAGTGGTGCCAGAAGGCTAGCAGAGCAATTGCATGGGTGATCAGGAGAATAAAGATGTGATAGAGGAACATGAAAAACACTACTCTTGAACAAAAGTGTACCCTGGCCATTAAATGTTTATGACATGGTGATATGAACATGAAAATATAATTTGCTTTTATTGGGGCGGAAGTTCTTTTAAGCCTAAGCAATTGCTTGGAAATAACGTCAGCTGAAATAGGCGCTCTTTGTGAAACCAAACCAAACTACATAGGACAAACATATTCCCGTGACCCTTTCCACACATGCCGAAGCCAACCCCGCATTCTCAGTCAGTCTAGAAGCAATTGATGATGGAGCCCGCTGGAAAGTTCACGCTCCCAACTCCTAAGTGGGAACAACCGGACCCAGAGTGATTTTCTAGCCAAAACAAAAAATAAATGAGAAAAACATCCAAAACACCTCCAACATTTTGTCTAAATACCTTTTTTTTTTGCTCATTTTATAATGTAAATGTCTAAAAACCTCTTTTTTATTTTAAAATTATACTCAAAAAACCTGTTGAAGCAATTAAACTTTTTAAAAGACCTAGCTTACATTATCTAACATTTACTAAATGCAATTTTTAAAAGTTATTATAAACCAAAATAATAAATAAAGTCAATGTTGAAAAGTAAAAATCTTTAAAAATAACTAAAGTATATCCTTAATTCAAATATTTATTTGAACATTTTAAATTAGTTTAAATTTAATTTTTTAGTTCAGTCATACTTAAAATAATATTTATATAAGTTAGGAAGTGTAACTTTGACATTTTTAAAAATTTATTTTTTTCTGGTATTTGGAATATGATTTTATAACTACAAAAAATGTTTGGGATATCTGGATTATAAAATTGTCTTTGTGGACCACCCGCATTAACTCGTTCCACGACGTGAAACTTACTGCGTTTACTTGATCAACTGGGATTAAGCAGTTACCCATGGGGCCTCCGAATTTTGTAGCTTTATTTTTATTATTATTTTTTTGAAGATGTTTATTTTTATTATTGTGTGATAGTATATATTTAACACATTAATTGGATAGTTATTGAATTCTCAGACTAACTTTTAAAAATACAACTTCCTAAATATTTTTTATAGTTCATACCCTAAAAAAAAGCTGGAAAATTGTCCATCGAGTAAACATTAGTTTTGTTGAGATCACTTGGAAATTTTTACGTAAGTAACCGAGAAAATACTGCTATATATGACTGTAAAATATATGATACATATAAGTTATCATTAGAGACGTTATCTTCCGGTAAACAATCAAAAGATAGCGGCATTCAATATGACTGGGATATACCGAATGCATTGAACAAAACAGAATCCAGAAGAGCTAGAAGTCTAGAACTCTGACAGAGTTGCTCTGAATGTCAAAGTAAAAAAAGAAATAGAAAGAAAAAGGAGAACTATCACAAAGTCTACTTTATTTTATTTATGTGTGATGGAAAAGATATAGCTTATGCCTTATAGTTATAGGTGTTAGTTATGCATACGCTCTCATGTATCAATTGGGGCTTGTGATTTCTCCTTTTCTTTTTTATTTTTTTTTACGGGAGCTCTTATAGTAGGACATATATTTTGCCCTTATCAGTTGGTCCTCTTATTTGAACTGTTAAATTGATTTTTCAATGATTCGATGATAAAAATTAATAAAGTGCAATATAGAATTGTTTTTAGTTATAAAATAGACCCTTAAAAAGTTAATCCAATGGTTATAATAACGTGACTTCTTGGTAGAGCTAAAGTGTCTGCCTTACCACAACTTTTGCCTTTGAAGCAAGTAAATCTGTAGTGTACTGGAAGGTACCGTGCAAACAGGACAAAAAATGTCATCTCTAATTTTATTACTAAGGAAAAATTGACAGTAGGATTGAAAATGATTTTCAAATTGAAAGAAGGTAAATCTACATTTTGCTTGAAGAGGGTTGGAATCGTGATCTTCCGTTGGATTGTTTGTTCTCATTGCTGTTAAAAGAAATATATTTTGCCAATTGAGGCTAGCTCGATTGGTGATGTGTGAGTGTGTTTCTTTCAATGCATTGAGTTTTGAGTTACATCCTAACGGATGTGATTAAAAAAAAAAAGAATAAAACCAAGCAGTATAACTTGAGCATGAGTTTCCTTTCCAAATCAGAGGCCAAAGTAGTTATAAATATTCAAAAAAAAAAAAAAAAAAAGCCCCCTTTATGTCTTCTGCCCATACCTTTCTAATTATTTAATTATTAGAAAATGAAAAAAAAAACACAGAAAATACTTATAGAGCAAAAAAATTCAATAGAAAAAAAAAATTTGTTTGAGCACAGCCATTGTGTGCACACAAATTCTGTTGCGATCAAACGTTGAAAGTCCCAATGGTTGCATTATCTTCCTTCCATGGATTTACTCTATTCCATTTTGTCCTCTCAATTTCACATTATGTATAAGGGCTAACATCATCGGAAGCACAAGTAAAAAAAATAAAATAAAAGAAAAGCCAAAAAAAGGGGATTGGTAATGTATTGAGTACATTCGACCATATTATATATGCAAGTAAATATTTTTCACATTAGCGAGGGTGGAGTTCAGTGATTGAAGCCTCATTAACAGATGCTTGAACAGAGTGCCTCCTGGAATGATCTGATGAATTGAAATCAGATGCCAATGGCATATCTACTCCAGTGTCGCTACGCATAAAGAAAGCTGGTTCTGTGGGCACTGGGAGAGACAGAGAGCTACTATTTAGCATAAGAACAACTGTGTTCATGGCTGGTCGAAGAGCTACATTTTCTTGGACACATAACAACCCAATGTGGATGCATCTCATTATTTCAGATCCTGAATTAGCGCTGACTAATGGATCTACGATGTTTAAGGCTGTGTTGTCCCTCCAGTTTCTCCACGCCTACAACGATAATACACGTGAACATGTTAGATATAAAATTCTTTCGATTCGATTGCTCTTGTATTTTGGTATGAATTATAGTTATTGTACTTACATAGCTTAGAAGGTCTTCAACATGTTCTTCATGCCGGAAACAATTATTTTTTTGTCCGCTCACTATTTCCAAAAGCAACACACCGAAACTAAATATGTCGGTCTTGAGTGAAAACTGTCCATGCATTGCATATTCTGGAGCCATATATCCACTAGAACAAAGAAGATTTGAGTACTTAATATCTAACTACAATTTAGACTAGAAAATAAGAGCTTCTATTATATGGTTATATATGTCGTCTTGCATATTCATTATCCAAGAAACATTAGGATTTGGGTGCCAACTCTATGATACAAAGTGAGCGGCGGAAAATCTTTTTTTTTTTTTGTCTTTTTCTTTTTTTGCAAGTCATTAGTGTAGACTAAGGTTTAGCCAAGGTTGACAAGCACTTACTAGGTTCCCACAATTCTACTTGTATTGCCTTGTGTTTGGTCAACAACAAACAACCTTGCCATCCCAAAATCTGAAATCTTGGGGTGCATCTCTTCGTCTAGCAAAATGTTACTAGCTTTAAGATCTCGGTGGATAATTCTCAAACGTGAATCTTCATGAAGGTAAAGGAGCCCTCGAGCAATGCCTCCTATAATTTTATAGCGCCTCTCCCAATCTAAATTTGCACGCTTTCTTGGATCTGCATGTTTACAGAGTGTAATTCAATTAAAAACATTTAAATATGCATGTGTTAGACATAGTACTTTTTGAAGACAAGAAGCACAACAGAAGCATGTTTGATATATATTTTCTCTGATTTTCTATGATAATAAAAGCAGAGAAAAGCAACTATACCAAATATGAAGTGATCAAGGCTTGCATTTGGAACAAACTCATATACAAGAAGCCTTTCATTTCCTTCCAGGCAGAAACCAAGGAGCCTTACTAGATTACGGTGTTGAAGCTTGGCAACTAGTAAGACCTCATTCTTGAATTCCAAATCCCCTTGGCCTGAATCCTTAGACAACCGTTTTACAGCTATCTCTTGGGCATTAGAAAGCCTTCCCTGAAATTCATGTGAACGAGGATTTAAATTGCACACAATCCATTTCAAAACATATTATTTATGATGTTATTACCCTGTAAACAGGACCAAATCCACCCTGTCCAAGCTTATTTGCCTCAGAAAAATCATCTGTTGCAACTCTGACGGTCTCAAAACTGTATTGCAAGGATTCTGCACTTTCGATTTCTTCAACAGGTTCATATAAGGGGCGAGCTTCAAGATCATATGTGAAACAGTTACACTCTCACAAATCTCTTGGTTAATGCTACTAAAGCATTCAGTAATATGAAGAATGATATGTGATGAAGAAAACTAACTACAAGTGCAAAAAAGATTGGATGATCTCAACTTACTATGATCATTTCTCTTTGACTTCCTTTTTCTCAAAAACACGCAGACGGAGATGATTAGCATCAGAGCCACAACAGCACTTGAAACAACAGCAGTAATGACAATTGTAGAAGTGTTACTCTCATTTCCTACAAAAGCCAAAAAAGGGTCTCCGATCAAATTATTAATTACAGAGCTAAATAGATATAAATGGTATTTAACAACATATTACCACTCTCACTAATAATAAAAATAATTTGACCCCAATATTATACATACCTCCTGTAGTTGTGGTTCCGTTAGCTGTCAACGGTGGTGGAGGAGATACCGTTGGGGCCGGTGGCAGTGAAGCAGGTGTTGAATCATCTGTTACATTATAAAAGAGGTAAGTCTCATATCTGAAGTTACAACTGGGACCAAGGACTCTTCCCCCTCTCTTCCCATCACAACAAGTCCGTATATACCCAAATGCATCATCCAAGCAATTGTTGCAGTCTTGCTGCAACAAGTCAGGCGTGCACTGAACGAGCGCGTATAAGGTTTGGAAATCCGGAGCACTCGCGTTCCCTGTCGCGAACTTGAGGAGGGAACCGCCAGAGGCAGCTTGATTTTTCAGGCCATCCAATAAGGTCCTGAGGTCTTGGAAAAATTCATCCACATTGGACGATACATTATTGGGGTTCGACATATAGAATTTTGAAGTCTCCATGACGCCGGACATGGAGCGGTTGGAGTAGCGCAACAAGCAGTAGTCATACCACCCAACCGCCTCCTTCTGATTGGGGCATTTCTCTGGGAGAAGCTGTGTGGCGTTGTCGAGGCAACTGCTGCAAACGTCAGGATTAACGTCTCCTCTGCACAGCCCGATCGTGTAAACTTGGTTGGTGGAATTGCCGTATGAGAGACTGTAAAAGCCTTTGCCGTTGCCGTTTTGGGAGGGAAGAGTTGACAGGAGGTGGTTGAGGTTGGCCTCATAGGTACTATTCCTGCTGTAATTGCCCTTGTCGTTGAGACAAACGTGATACAGGAAGTCTGGAGGATCAGCAACTGCGTAGGTGATAAGAAGAATGAAGATGTGACAGAGGATGGAAAACAAAACTCTTGAAGACACTACCCTCGCCATTGGTTGTTTCTGATACATGAAAATATTTGCCTTCTTTGGGCTTCAAGTTCTTTTAAAGCGTACCAAACTTGGAAATATGTTAGCTGAAACAAATTGATTGGTTTTTTTATTAAAATTGATTACTGGTTTGAAATTGTCAGCTCTATATGAAACCAAACCAAACCAAACTATAGGAACACGTGGAATGGAACTATTGGCATCGATTAGTAAACTTGAAAAAATGGAGCTGTTTCTTGGCATTTTCTTTTGTTACATCCTTGTTCCATCCTAATTCTATGCACCCCCGAACGATACTGTTGTACATTCTTTAGCAGTGAGGTTGCGTATTGCTTTGAAATTTTTTTAAAGTAATATTTTATTTGAATTAGAATAGATCACATTGATTGTGAAGGGAGTGTTAATTAATTGATTATCTCTGAAATTTTGTGAAAGTAGACAAGAACAGCTGTAGAAAAGGACAGGCTCCCCCGTGGACCTCCGACCTTTTCGCACACGCGGAACCCAACATGCATTCTCAGTCAGTCGATTATAAAAAGAAGAATAAGGAGACTTTTTTATGCTTTTAAATCATGATGGTTTTATAACAATAATTATTTAAAATTACTTCCGAATTTTTATATACTAGAATTAGAACTATTTAAAAAGTTAAAAATTAATTTTGCTTTTGAATTAATTTGCATCTTATAAATAGGACATTCATATTTATTTTGGAGAATCGAATAATATTTTACTCCTTTTTTTTTCCGCAATTGCAATTCACTCTTTCTAGTAGGTTTCAGAATAAAATATAGAATATTAACAAAAATAAAATAAAATAAAATACAGAAGCAATTGACGATAGACTGTAGAGCCAGCGTGGTTGACGCTCCTAAATGAGATCAACTCACAAGACATATTTTTATTTTCTAGCCAGAAAAAGGAAAATTGAAAAAGAAATCATAAACCTGGATGTTGATTTCTCTACATGGACCACCATATTAAGCATTAACTCGTTCCACTGAGAAACGCCGAAGTTTTCGCGTTTACTTTGTCAACTATGATAAAGCGGTAAATCGTGGGGCCTCGTAAAAGTTAGGACATGCAGAATTTTCGCAACTTTATTATTATTATTATTATTTCATGTTTAGAATTAAACACATTAATTGATTATTTGTGGAATTCACGGACTAACTTCGACACAGATGCTCTTCCTAAATGTTGTTCATAAGTTATAGTAGGGACTTTTTCGGTGAAAATATTTACAAACGGTGTATGTTTTACAATCGTTAGATCTAATTACAATTATTTTTTTTCTATAAATCTGACTCAAAACACAGATACCCACTTTTTTTTTTCAGTTCTCACTTGAGAAATTGCCTTGCACTGAGCAGCCGAGTAGACTTAAGTTACTAATTTACTATGTAGTTATGTCAAGTCGATTGTTTGCAAATTTTTGCTTACGTAACCAAGAAATACTCTTATAGAAGTAAATTATAATATATATATATATATATATATGTATTATTACGTGGGGATATTAACATATCTTCCGGTAATTATGTAGAAATAAACAAGCAAAAGAAGAGGCATTCAATTTGACTAGAAAATACCGAATGCATTGAACAAAACATACCCTAGAAGCTACTAAAACTAGGAAAGAGTTGCCCACGGTTCTATTGTGAGAGAGATATATATATATATATATCAATATTATATAAGAGCTAATTATGTATGCGCTCTCATGTATCAGGGCCTCGTTATATTTCAAAGATCTTGCCATTTGAATTTGGTTAAAATAAGTAATTTTTTTCCTTCTTAATTTGTAACACCCTCCATCTTAACTAGACAAAACACATGCCTAGTCAAGCTGGCAAGTGTTACCTTTACTTCAAAGTGTAGAAATTATATAAAAAAAAAGCTCTTCATTTATCTTTTTATATACCGTATTATTAGATAAAAATTACAAACTGAAAAAAAAAACAATATTTACAAAATATATATATATCTTTTATAGAACAAGTTTTCAAACTCTTGATTATACACACGAGAAACAACAGTCTTTAAAACATAGTAGTTCTTATTAGCAGCATGTGAACATCCTGTCAGCCGAAGCAACTTAAACAACTTTTATTCCTGCACATCAACATCTACATCACAAGAAACTAAATGAGCTATAGCTCAGTAAGTAGAATCTGGAGTTGACATCACAAGGTCAAACATGTATTTTAAACCATAGCATTCTATTGTACCCATTTTTAGTTAAAAGAAAACATTTTCAGTGAAAGGTAGCCTATGACGCCTCGGTCAAGTACAGAACTAGCTTATTATCCGATAGGCCATGAGTTTTCGAAACCTATTCTTTTTCAGTCTTTTGGCTACCCTATATTGGAAAACCTCATGCCTCAAGGGATATCACCACCATAATTTGGGTATGTTGGTCCCTCCCGCGTCCCTTTCCGCAGATATTAAACGGTGTTTTATACTTTATCTTAAAACATAACACAAAGATACAATAGCTTTGCTTTGTAAACAAGTAAACAAGACAATCACAATTATACAAATCCTTTAACTCGTTGAGTTTATAAAATACTTCTCACACAAGTACTATTATTTCTTGTGAAGTTTGAAAATAAGATTCTACTTACTTGAAATTCAAGAAGACTTAAAGAAAGTGTGGAGAGTGGACCCTTCTTGGTGAATTTGATATGCTATTGACCTGTCATATTCATATTGTAACCATTCAAACACAAAGAAACAATTTTAACAAATCATACCTATACCAACTTACAATCATCTTCTGATATGTAAAAATGGAAAAATTCATAGATCTTATAATACAAACCCAATTGTCATGAAAATTTGCAGAACAACAATAAACATATCAAAGAATCTCCCTGTAAAATTTCACATCATTTAAGTTTAATTTGTCTAGGTTCACAAACAAGCAAAGCTAGCCTACTGCCAACAAAATTTCAGCAGCAAGACCTGATTTTGAAAAATACACCAAAAATTTATTTCAACATTTTTGGACGAAATTTTGATACAACATAGCTCTATATGTCCACTGTCATTCCTCAAAATTTCAACTTCAAAATCAAAGTAATCTAGGAGATATGAAGCCCGTAATCAGGGCTACTGCACACTTTTTTCCAGAATTTCAGCTTAACATTTTCTCAAATGTCATGCTTGCACTCACCAAAATTCATAGAAAACAGAGCAAATTCAAATTTAAACACTTCCAAATCCTGCTTAGATCAAACCACAGCAAGAGGAACACCTATTTACATTCAATTAAACTCTTTCTCACATCATCTAACCAAAGACATCTTTTCTTCCATGAAAATTTTCAGAAACCAGCCTATATGCATACAAGCCACAAAACCCCCATCAAGAAGCACGAAAACAACCATCCATTTCAAGAAAAACGTCTTACCTTGGCTGCTATACAAGTTGGCCTCTCAAATTTAGGTTCAAACTTCAATTTTCTCAAGAAAACTATAGTTTTCTGGGTAGTTTCTTCCCAAATCCGAACCTTCAAGCTCTCAAACCCTCACTTCTTTGGCTTTTTGTTTGAATTGAACAGAGGAAGCTCAAAGTAAAGTTTTTCTTTTAGCAATGATATGGTCAGAGACGTGAGTCAGAGGTTTTATGTGGTGGATTAATGTTTAGGTGACAACTAAGCAATTCACATATTATAATCATATATTTTATTGCATAATTCTACTAATAGCACCCACTAAAAATACCTTTTCACATATATATTCGCAACGTTAATATATGTTCATAAATGCACCACCATTTTTAACAAAGTCATGCAAACAGATATTAAATATTTACTTTAACTGTTACTAAAATAGTCAACTAAATGAAAACATAATAAATCATGTAATGAACCAACAATAAAAAAACATATTATTTTCAATTATTCGTAGCACATCAATTCTTGCTAAGTAAGTCATCCAACTCTTCACTGTAAAAAGACACTTGAAATATCGTTAAATTTCTCAAAAATTCTATATAATAGAACATTATATTATGATTAAATTAATAAAATGCACAACATTCTATTCAAATTTACTATGAAAATGCTTCATATAACCATACTTTTGGGCATTACAAAATTATTGTACTTTGTGAAGAATAAATTTCCTTTTGTTCAAACAAATTAAAAGCCATATCACTTGATTTAGAAGCATTTCATCACTATTCACAAATGCATGTATTACAGTTTATATAGCAGGGAAAGAAAAGAAAAGAAAAATATTGTCTTCCATTAATCTTTTGTGTTCTTTGGTTTCTTGATAGAATTTTAATTTGTACTCTGTTGCAGTTTAGAATAAAGCATTAATGGAGAAAGGAAAATTGGCCCTCATGTACCAACTTAAATCACCCTTTTTTTTTTTAATTACCTTGTTACATGTGCAAGTTCTGCACTACCGAGGGTAGAATTCAGTGATTGAGATTTCATTTGCGGATGCTTGAGCATACTCGCTACTGGAATGATCTGATTCATTCACCCTTGAATTTCCTAATGAGATATTGGATCGGACGTGGCTATGCAAGAAAGCTGGTTTTGAGGGCTCTGGAAGAGAGAGAGTCAACATTTAGCATGAGAACAACCGTATTCAGGGTTGGTCGCTTGGCCACATTTTCCTGGGCACATAATAATGCAATGTCGATGCATCTCATGATCCTTATTTCAGATGCTGGACCAAGTCCCACTAGGGGATCTACAACATTCAAGATGGTCCCCTCCCTCCAATTTTTCCATGTCTGCAATGATACTGAGCATGCGTGAGTATAAGGTTAGAGATCACAATATTTTTCTTCAATTAACATCAATATTAAATTTCTCAAATTTTAGGCCAGAACGTAATACAGATTCTTACATAGCTTAAGAGGTCATCTGTGTAGTCGTCATGAAAAAAAAGACTATTTTTCTGACCGCTTACCATTTCAAAAAGTAACACACTAAAACTAAATACATCAGACTTGACGGAAAACTTCCCATACATAGCATACTTTGGGGCCATATATCTACTGAAAGAAAATTAATTTAATTACTAATATTCACTTAGTATTTAAAATGGTGCCTTGGAGCTTATTTGCTATGATTCATATGTATATTTTTAATACTCATGGTGTAATCTGTATAAAATAAGGCTTAGGTTAATGTGAGATGTACTTACTAGTTCCCACAATTTGATTTGTATTGCCTTGAGTTTGGCCTATATCAAACATCCTTGCCATTCCGAAACCTGAAATTTTTGGACGCATTTCTTCATCTAAAAAAATGTCACTAGCTTTGATATCACGATGGATAATTCTCAGTCGAGAATCTTCATGCAGGTAAAGGAGTTCTCGAGCAACACCTCTTATAATTTTGAAACGTCCATCCCAGTTCAAATTTGTAGGCCTGTTGGGATCTAACAAGATTCCATTAAAGCTCAACAGCATATACATGTGTCACAAAGTACTCTTCCAAGATGAAAAAATTGAAGCCTAATGGATATATGTTCTGTATTATGATTCTGTACTAGAATAAAACAAAGGAATGCAACTAAACCGGATATGAAGAGATCAAGATTTCCATTTGGAACAAACTCATACACTAGAAGCCTCTGATTTGCTTCCAAGCAGAAACCGAGGAGCCTAACCAAGTTTACGGTGTTGACCTCATTCTTGAATTCTAGATCTCCTTGGCCTGAACTCCTAGATAACATTTTCACAGCTATGTCTTCTCCATCGGAAAGTGTTCCCTCAAATACACTGCATAAGAGGATATGATCTGTTATATTGCACGCAGTTGATTTAAGTTGCTATATTCTGTTCCTGAATATTTAAGTTTTAGTACTTGTCACCCATTCAAATAAAGATCCAATTGTGTTGTGTTGACTCATATCCTTACCTTGTAAACATAGCCAAATCCACCCTGCCCAAGCCTATTTACCTCACAAAAATTATCCGGCGCAACTCTGATGGTATCAAATTTGTACTGCAAAGACTTTACACTTTCAATTTCTTCAACAGGTTTGTATCGGGCGAGATTGAATATAAATCAAATGAGTTTATTTTCTATATGAGAGATGATATCTATTTCCAAAATCACATTTACAATTTATAAGTTACCGTGATTAATATATCTATAAGATTCAATAATCTTGGTGACATTATAATATTTATATTATCAGTTACAGTATTATATAGAGTCAAAGTTTGATGTGACGGTGATAAAGTGGCATTGTAGAGGAAGGCAGAGGAGATTATTTTGTGGAGCATGTTCTGTATTGAAATATGCTATAATTCCCAAGGAAACATAATTAAACGCTGTCAACTTACTTTCTTCCTTTTTCTCTGCCCACTTCACTCTTTAAAACAAGCAGACTGAGATTAGTACTCCTAAAAGTGAAAGAGTACTTGAAACCAAGGCATGTTGGAGATAAAAGCTTAATAAGTAAACTTTCCTATCTCACAAAAGCAAGAAGTCCAAGGTTCACTGATTTATCAGCCATAAAGACCTATCTTAAAGAAAATTCAAGAACTCATCAAATATTCATCAAATCACCACCAAATTTTCTAGATCATAACTTTGCATATGCATGAATATATCTGTAAAAATTTGTTCAAATCAAAGGTCGTTTGCCCCTTAAACATGGACTATACTTTTTGTGTAACATACCGATCAGCAACCCTTATATTGTGAGTGGCAAAGAATAAAAATTTAATATCTCAGCATAGAAAATTCTGATTAGGGTGAAATTTTGAGGAATATCACATAACACATAAATGAACATCATACCAAAATTTCAGAGCAAACGGAAATTCATAGGCAAAGTTATGAGGGTCGGATTACAGAGGAATCAAAATTTCAGAAATTGTGTAGAATGAGTTTCTTACCTCCAAAATGATTCTCCTCAATTCTCTTGAATTTATCTAAGCAAAAACCCAATATTTCATTCAATTGCTTGCAGAAAAATAAGGGAGAGAAGAGAAAGAAAAATCGTGAAGTAAAGAAGAAGGGGAAAGAGAGAGAATGCGAGAGAGCGATATAGAGGGATAGAGAAAAAAAATTACATGAAAAAGAATGGTGTGAGGGAGAAATAATCTTTTCTGTATTTAAAGCAAATTTTTCTTTAAAAATAGAGAGAATATGTGTGTATGATGGGGAGGGATAAGGAAAAAGTCAAAAGATTTGTTCTAACTACCAAATCTTATCTTATCAAATTAGGAAAGCTTATCACAATATCAAATCATCTTTAAAATTTCAAACCCTTCCCTAACATGGATAAGGAAATCTTTTGATAAGGAAAGAGATAAAATATACCAATTATTCAAAATTTTTGCAATAAATAAAATTAATCATCAATACCATAATTTTGAAATTATTTGCTGATTTCCCGTCAATAGTGTTTGGCCTGTCGACGATTTAATTCGGTCTGCTGAATTTGTGAGTTCGGCCTGCCGCCTAAATCCATTGGCATGCCGTTCAAAAAAATAATCCGGCCTACCAAATTAGTAAATTTGGCATGCCAAAGTGCCACATCCAACAATACACAAAATTAAAACATCAATTATTCATCATACATGCATTATAAATGACATGAACACCTCGAGCACATCAATTCCATTTGACCATCACCTGTCATCATTCTCAAATAAATAGTCAATAACATTATATCATAAGAAAATACTTAATGTCGTTAAATATCTATCATTAATCCGTTACATGAAAAATAGTGGGTGTTATAACTGCAGCAAACATCAGGTGTAGGGTCTCCTTTGTGTTGAAATATGAAATTTTATTAGGCCCAAAACTTGATGAAGTTCAAATTCAAATCCAAATCCAAAGCCAACTTTTAGAAAGATTCTGGATTACTCTTCAAAAAATATCTAGATATTTTTGGAGTGGTTGAATTGTAGAGAATTCTAAATAGGAGATATTTTGGAGGAAAATTCTATAGAGTCCAAAATATCTCCTAGAGTGAATTATAGCCTTAGACTAAAAGTGTATTAGCATAATTCTAACAATTAGTTAAAGAGGTACCACTATTATAAATAGGGGTGATTTCTCTCATTTGTATCAAGAAGTAGTAAGAACTTCTAAGAGTGAGAAGAGAAAAACCAAAGGTTATTAAGTGAGTTTTTTGCATGTGTGAGAAGTTGTAAGTGTAAGAGTGTTTAATCTTGTAATAAAAGAGTTTGATGTTTGAGTTTGAACAAAGTTATCAAGCCAAGGTTGTGAGGTCTCTTAAAATTCTAAATATGCTCTGTGGATGCAGCTTTGATTGATCTTCCATATCAGAAAATAATTCTTGAGATTGAGAGTATAGAAAATTTGTTTTAAACATATTACCATAGCATATCAAATCGAAGAACACAATGAGACGAGCGCGTAGCCATAAAAATCAACTCAATTGGAGTCCGGACATACCCAAACAAGCCATTGGAAGTTTTAGCCCATGTTTAACAAGGTTGACCATTGACCGTTGACTAGTCATTGACCAAAAAAATGACTCTTTGACCCAAGTCCCTCCTAAGGTTCTTTTGGCATTTTGGATCCATCTGTGTGGTCGGAATTCTCAAATCTTTACTCCATTAAAAGATACGGCTAACGCTAGTATAGCGTCTTTCTTTTCCAAGTTCGACCACTTGAGGAGAGCAAGTTGACAATTGGAGTATCAAGATGAAGGCACTACTTCAGGCACATGATGTTTACGAGGTCATAGAGAAAGGCTACGAAGAGCCAAAGGATGAGTCGACACTATCCTCAACATAAAATGATAGTTTGAAAGATTTAAGAAAGACAAGAAAGCTTTCTACCTCACCTATCAAGCATTACATGATGATTGCTTTGAGAAGATCTCAAATGCAACATGTGCCAAGGAAGCATAGGAGAAGCTACAAACCTGCTACAAGGGAGCAGAGCAAGTCAAGAAGGTTTGTCTTCATTAAGAGGAGTGTTTGAGGTCATGCATATGAAGGAAGCCGAAATAGTATCCAATTATTTTTCTAGAGTCTTGGCAGTTTCTAATCAACGAAAGAGAAATAGAGAGAAGAAAGATGATCTAAAGATTATGGAAAAGATTATTAAATCTTTGGATCTAAAGTTCAAAAACATTGTCTCCATCATTGAAGAAACCAAAGATTTAAAGACCATGGCAATTGAATAACTATTAGGTTCTTACGAGCCTATGAAGAAAGGAAAAAGAAGAAGCAAGGGATTATGGAACAACTCCTCAAGACATAGCTCAATCCGAACAAAAAGGATGAGTCTTGTGGGAATGATAAAAGCCAACATAGTCAAGGATAAGGATGTGGTCAAGGATGAGGTAGAGGTCTTAGACATGGACGAGGTTAAAGTCTTGAAAATAACTTCAACAAATTCAACAACGACTATGAGAAAGGTGAAAGCTCAACAAGAGGCCATAGAAAAGGAAATTTCAACTCGAGGTATGAAAAATCTCAAGTTCAATGCTATAATTGTCATAACTTCGAGCATTACGCTAGGAATTGTAGAGCTCCATCTAATAGAGTTGAAAAAAAGGCCAATTATGTCAAGCAGAAGGACGAAAAGCATTCAATTTTGTTACTAGCTCGAAAAAATAATGAGGGCAGTTAAGAAGACACATGCTACCTTGACACCAGCGTAAATAATCGCATGACTAGAAGAAAAAACATGTTTGTTGAACTAGATGCAACAGTGAGAGGCAACGTCTATTTTGGAGATGATACCAAAATAGAAGTGAAAGGAAGAGGTAACATTCTTATCCGCTTGAGAGATAGTAGACATCGGTTCATTTTGAATGTTTACTATGTTCCTCACATGAAAAATAACATTTTGAGTCTAAGACAACTCCTAGAGAAAGGTTACAATATCCATATGAAGGATTATGATTTTTCTATAAAAGATGATAAGAATAACCTTATTGCTAAAGTGCCAATGTCGAAGAATATGATCAACAATCAAAATAATGTAGCAAAATGTCCAAACGCTTATTACAAAGACGCATTATGGCTATAGCATCTTCAGTTTAGGCACATCAACTTTGGAGTTCTGGAGCTATTATTTAATAAGGAGATGATAAGAGGTTTATCTCGCATCAGTCACCCAGAACAACTGTGTGAAGGATGTTTACTTATGAAGCAATTCAAAAATAAGTTTCTAAATGAGTCAAATACAAGAGCCTGAAGGCCACTCGAGTTTATTCCTTCAAATATGTGTGGATCTATCAAACCAAGTTCTTTTGGTAAAAGAAACTACTTCGTCCTCTTTATAGATGATTTTTTAAGAAAAACATGGGTTTATTTCTTGAATCAAAGATTAGAAGTATTTGAAGCAATCAAGAAGTTGAAGGCCGTAGTGGAGAAAGAAAGCTGTTTTCATATTAAACCCATGAGATTTGATCAAGGAAGAGAATTCACTACAAAAAAGTTCTAAGAATTTTGTAAAGCAAATGGAATTCAACAACCTTTGACAATTTCAAGATCCCCCAACAGAACGATGTGGCAAAAAAGAAGAACAAAACAATCCTCAACATGGCATAAAGTATGCTCAAGAGTAAGAGAATGCCAAAGGAATTCTGAGTAGAAGCTATAGCAACTGCCATCTACCTCGCCAATTGTTCTCTAACAAGAAGTGTATAGGGAAAAATGCCACAAGAAGCTTGGAGTGGAGGAAAGCCCGGCATTTCCTACTTAAAAGTTTTCGGAAGCATCGCCTATACTCATGTACTAGATGAGAATGAAGCAAGTTGATGACACAAGTGAAAAGCTTGTGTTCATTGGTTACGATAGTAGCTCTAAAGGCTACATGCTATACAACCCAAGAAATAGGAAGGTTGTTATCAATCATGATGTGGAGTTCGATGAGGAAAGCACTAGGGATTGGAATGTCTAAGAATAAAACTATGACCTTTTCCCCATATTTGGATGAAGAAGATGAGGAATAGCCAAGTACAACGGATCAACAGACAAAAGCTCCCACTACACCGCCAGCTTCACCGATGATTGACGATAGAAATTCATCGCTATCTTTCTTAGTTAAAGGAAATGAAGGGCATACAAGGAGCCCTCAAGATCTCTACGAGGTGACTGAGAGACTAGATAATCTCACTCTTTTTTACCTTTTTGTTGATTGTGAACTGGTGAACTTTCAAGAAGCTATGTAAAAGGATAAACAGAGAGCTATAATGGAGGAAGAAATCAAGGCAATCAAGAAGAATAACGCAAGGGAACTTACTTCACTCTTGAAAGGTTACAAGGCTAATAGTGTCAAGTAGGTGTCCAAGACAAAGAGAAATGCTAAAGGAGAGATCGAAAGGCATTAGGTGAAGCTTGTAGTAAAAAAGGTATAGTCAAAAGGCTAGAATCGACTCTGATGAGGTATTTGTTCTTATTGCCCGATTAGAAACTATAAGACTAATAATTTCTCTAGCAGCTCAGAATAAATAGAAGATACATCAAATGGATATAAATTCTACGTTCCTAATTGGAGTCCTTGAAGAACAAGTTTATGTTCAACGATCACAAGGATATGAAGTCAAAGGGCAAGAGGATAAGGTTTAGAAGTTGAAGAAGGCTCTTTATGAGCTGAAGCAAACACCAAGAGCATGGAATAGTCAGATTGACAAGTATTTTTAGGAGAATAATTTCAACAAATGTCCGTATAAGCATGCTCTTTACATCAATAATAAAGATGGAGATGTGTTAATTGTTTGGCTATATGTAGACGACTTGATCTTCACTGGAAGCAACCCCAAAATGTTTCAAAGATTTCAAGAAAACATTGACAAAAGAGTTTGAGGTGACTGACATAGGGTCCATGGTATACTACCTTGGCATCAAAGTCAAGCAAAAGGAAAACAAAATTTTCATCTCGCAAGAACGCTACACAAAGGGAATTTTAAAGAAGATCAAGATGGAAAATTGCAAGCTGATAAGTACACCAGTAGAATGCAAAGTGAAGATGTCTAAGCATGAAAAAGGAGAGAGTGTAGATCCAACACTCTTCAAGAGTCTGGTTGGAAGTTTGCGGTACTTAACATGCACAAGGCCTAATATTCTCTATGCTGTTGGACTCGTCAGTCGTTATATAGAAAATCTAACAACCATTCACTTTAAAGCTGCAAAGAGAATCCTTTACTATCTTAAAGGTACAACAAACTTTGTTTTATACTATTTAATTTCTAATGACTACAAGCTTGTTGGATATAGTGATAGTGATTGGAGTGAAGATGCAGATCATAGAAAGAGCACCATAAGGTTTGAGCTTTTTATGGCTGAGACTACATTCACTTAGATTTCAAAGAAGTAGCCAATTGTCATACTTTCTACATGTGAAGCTAAGCATGTTGCAGCTACCTTGTGCACTTGTCATGCAATATGGCTTCGAAATTTGTTGAAAGAATTAATTGTGCCACAAGAAGAGCCTATAGAGAACTTTGTCAACATGTCAGCAATTGCACTAGCAAATAATACAGTTTTCCATGATCAAAGTAAGTACATTGGCACTCGATATCATTACAAAAGGGAGTGCGTCACAAGAAAGGATATGCGATTGGAGTACATGAAGTCTCATGATCAAGTTGTTGATATCTTCACCGAGTCACTGAAGTAAGAAGACTTTGTCAGACTGCGAAACATACTTGGCATCATAAAACAAGTTTAAGGGGGGTGTTGAAACATAAGCTTGTTTTAGACCCAAAACTTGATGAAGTTCAAGTTCAAATCCAAGCCCAACTTTTAGAAAGATTTTCTAGATTATTCTTCAAAAAATATCTAGATATTTTTGGAGTAGTTGAATTATAGAGAATTCTAGATAGAAGATATTTTAGAGGACAATTCTAGAGAGTAAATTGTAGTCCTTATATTAAAAGTGTATTGTTATAATCCTAGCCATTGATTAAGGAGGTGCCACTAGTATAAATGGAGGTGATTTCTCTTATTTTGTGTCAAGAAGAAGTAAGAACTTCTAAGAGTGAGGAAGAGCAGAACCAAAGGTTCTTTAGTAAGTTCTTTGAGTATGTGAGAATTTGTAATTATAAGAGTGTTCAATCTTGTAATAAAAGGGTTTGGTGTTTGAGTTTGAACAAATTTCCAACACTCTACATAGCCCGATTGCGTCAACTTGGTTGGAGGAATTGTCATACGAGAGATTGTAAAAGCCATAGTTGTTGCCATCTTGAGAGGATAGGATTGACAAAAGTTGTTGAGGTTTTCATGATATGTGATAAACTTACTGTAATTGCCTTTTAAGGTGTTTGGAAGAGTAGTTTAAACCAATGGTTTGAACTGTGATTAGTGTGAAGCTCTCACATGCTGCAGGCAAAAGCTAGAGCATAAAGCTATCACATGCTACAGCAAAAGCTACAATATAGAGATCTCACATGCTACAGCTCTCAAACCAAGACTTGCAGTTTAAACTATTTTTCCAAACACCCTTTTTGTCATTGATTCAAAAGTGATACAGGATCAGCAATGGCGTAGGCGATAAGAAAAATGAAGATGTGGCAAAGGGTGGAAAACTGCACTATTCTTACCATTGGAGGTGTATTAGAAATGATGTTAATATATGGCTTTATTGAATTTGATATTCTTTTCATTTAGGTGTTGGAACGTGAAAACAAGTTAACTGAACAAAATCAATATTCTTATTGGTGCTAAATTTTTACTCTTTGAAGCATCTCAACTGTAAATTGAAATATGGTCTCTTATTTTTGTAGTTTTTTTTAAAGTAAATGGAAAGATAACAACTTAGAATAAAGAGGCAGCATAAAGCAGAAGGTTGGCACCTAGTCCATAGCACAAACAAGTCCTTAATCTTAATTGATTAAAAAATACGTATAACAGAACAAAAAAAATGTTTAGAAACCAACTATAAGGTCAAAACAAATAAAATAATAAACAGAGCTTATGACAATCATTAAAAAAAATGAAAAAAAAAACAGAAATAAGTACACCTATTTCATCATTTATACAACATGAATCCCCATCCTTCTAGGCGACAAAGAGTATAAGCAGTTTTTCTTTTTCATATTTAGTGATCACTTTATAATTATTATTTTTACTTTCGCAAATTATTGAGCTCTGCCAAACAATTCCATAATCCCAAAGCACGGCATCCACTTCTTTCTAGGATAGTTTATAATTATCGATTTTCTTTCTTTACATTCCTAATGATTCAAAACATAGAAGCAAAAGACGATGAAGCCAGGATGCTGTACTCAAGACCTAGTTTAATTTTCTAGGTAGAAAATTAAAAATAGAAAAAGAAATAAAAAACCTAGGACAGTTGTTTCCTTATGTGGACCACCCTATTAACTCGTTCCATCGAGAAAATGCGGAAGTTTTCGCCATTTACTTTGTCAACTCTGTGGGAACTTTGAAAAGGATATGACATGCAGAATTTTGTAGCTTTCTTGTTGTTGTTGTTGTTGTTGTTTAATTAACACATTAATTGGACCGTCACTGAGTCAACAAAATGCTCTTCCTAATATTGTTTATAGTTTATACCACACCAAAAAAAAAAAAAAAAGTTCATGGGTAGAAAAATTGTCCCTTGAGTAAACTTATTAATAAAGTTACGGTAGTAAACAAGAAAATACTCCCATAAACGGGACTGAAACCGGCTTCTCTCATTTTATTTACTGAGGAAAAATTGTCAGTAGCATTGAAAATGGTTTGCAAATCAAAAGATTCAGGTAACTGATCTCTACATTTTTCACCTTCAAGAGTCTCGAATTATGATCTTCAATTGGATTGTTTGCTTCCATTGCTATTAAAAGAATATTGAAAATATTTTGCCAATTGAGGCTAGTTCAATTGGTGTTCAGTGTGTGTGAATTTTTATTCAATGTAATGAGTCTTGTTGTGGGTAATCTCGATGGCGTAAAGTGTGGCGTCCCCGGCCCCACTCAAGCCCCCATGAGGCCCGTAGGTCGGCCCCTAGCATAATTGGTTCTTATTGCTGCGTAACCGGACCCACTCATCCGCACTGTCCCCTCTAGGGCCCTCGGGTCCCTCAGGGTTTTCTTTCGCGTCCCTCACGTTCGAACCTCAAACCTCCCTTAAGAGATTCTTATTTCCATCATGAGTACCTATTAAGCTATTGTGGCGGCTGGCCCCACTCAAGCCCCCATGAGGTCGTAGTTCACCCCCGGCATAATTTGGCTCTTATTGTGGTCCCACAGTGGCGTAGGTTCCATCATGAGTACCAATTGAGCTATTGTGGCGACTGGCCCCACTCAAGCCCCCATGAGGTCGTAGTTCAACCCCGGCATAATTTGGCTCTTATTGTGGTCCCACAGTGGCGTAGGTCCCACTGTGTTGCCCCACTCATCCGTACTGTCCCCTCTGGGACCCATTGGTCCCTCAGGGCTTTCTTTCGCGTCCCTCAAGTTCGAACCTTAAACCTCCCTTAAGAGGTTCTTATTTCCATCATGAGTACCAATTGAGCTGCTAACTCAATTGGTACTCATGATGGAGATAAGAACCTCTTAACTCAATTGGTACTCATGATGGAGATAAGAACCTCTTAAGGGAGGTTTGAGGTTCGAACCCGAGGGACGCGAAAGAAAGCCCTAAGGGACCAGTGGGTCCCAAAGGGGACAATGCAGATGAGTGGGGTAACACAGTGAGACCTACTCCATTGTGGGACCACAATAAGAGCCAAATTATGCTGGGGGTGAACTACGACCTACTAGGGGCGTGAGTGGGGCTAGTCGCCACAATAGCTCAATTGGTACTCATGATGGAAATAAGAACCTCTTAAGGGAGGTTTGAGGTTCGAACATGAGGGGAAATAAGAACCTCCTTAGGGAGGTTTGAGGTTCGAACGTGAGGGACTCGAAAGAAAACCCTAAGGGACCCGAGGGCCCTAGAGGGGACAGTACGGATGAGTGGGCCTAGTTACGCCGCAATAAGAGCCAATTATGCTGGTGGCCGACCTACGGGCCTCATGGGGGCTTGAGTGGGGCCGGGGATGCCACATAAAGTCGTTGTTGAAACCATGCCATGGCCCAATAAAAGCCCAAGTCTAAAAATATATCTCGGTAAGTCAGCCATACTTTCAATAGACAGCAACATAAACAAAAGCCCAAGTCTAAAAATATATCTCGGTAAGTCAGCCATACTTTCAATAGATAGCAACATAACTCAAGGGGAGTTAGAGGTCGAGATAATAAGTTGTCTAGATACGTTGAATTTACAAACATAGGTTTACGTCATCTAGTGAACAAAGGCCAACGTGGTCTCAGGAAGTGGGTCATATCCTGCATGGGTGGTTGAGAGGGCAGAACATGGGATTAGTGGTGAAATTTAAATTATTTTTTATTATATTTTGCACAGAGAATTGTACATATAAATAAGACTCCTGACCTTTGTACAGGGGATCGGTCTCTAATTAATGATATTATAGTGAAATTCTTCCAAAGTAGACGTAGCTCTTTAGAGTGAACCGCTTAACTTCCTATGTTCTAGTTCTAAAGCATTATATTTCCTTTTATTTTTTATACATTTGTATAGATGTCGTGAGCGTTTTGTGAGGCATATTGTTGACGAATTTTCGCCATCAACAAGTCTTAAGTTTAATTCCTAGCGGACACAATTAGAAAAAATGGATATAAACGTCCAGATTTTCAAAGCAGAGGAAGTAATGCTATTTTTTAAGACATAATACCACGAAAACCCTAGGAAAAAATGACATATATAAATATGTGTATGTATATACGTCTACACACTTCCACAATGAGCACAGATTGGATTTGACTTTTTCAATAGCTTCTTTTTCTCGGAAGCTTTAATAATAGCATGCCTCGATATAAAGTAGAGTAGCATCTAAGCATTAGTTCGTAAAATAGACGTTGGTGATGGTCTTTAAACAAGAAACGACTAGGAATGCAAAAGGATTAATTCAGCTTGAGTCTGTCCTTCTAAATTCGATAGAGGCCAAAGTTATTAATATAAGAATTCTAACAAACAGGTAGCTCCCTTTATTTGTTCTGCCAACACCTTTTTAATTATTTGATTATTGCAAAAAGAAAAAAAAAAGGAAGAGAAAATACTTCTAAAGTACAACGTTCACTAGAAAAATTGCATGAGTACAGCCATTGCGCACACACCAATTTTATTGCTAATTTAAAGCCCCATGCTTACACCGTCCTCCTTCCAAGTAAAGATAAAAATGCTCACACTAGCGAGGGTGGAGTTCCGTGATTAAAGTCTCACTCGCAGATGCTTGAACCGATTGGCTCTTGGAATGATCCGATTTGGTCACCCTTGAATTGAAATTAGATGCAAATGGCATGTCCAATCCGGTGTTGCTATGCATAGAGAACGCTGGTTTTGAGGGCAATGGAAGAGACAGAGTTACTGTTTAGCATAAGAACAACTATATCCATGGTTGGTCTACGAGCTACATTTTCTTGGACACACAATAGTGCGATGTGGATGCATCTCATTATTTCAGAACTTGAATTAACCCTAACTAATGGATCTATGATATTTGTGGCTGTCTTGTCCCTCCAGTTTCTCCAAGCCTGCAACAATAGCAAATGCTAACGTGTTAAATATACAATTTTTTTGATTCGTATATACAAATTAAAATTATAGTCCAACATTTTAGTCTGAATTACAATATAATGTTGCACTTACATAGCTTAAAATGCCTTCCACATGTTCTCCATTGTGGAAACAATTATTTTTCTGTCCGCTCACTATTTCCAAAAGTAACACACCAAAACTAAATACATCGACCTTGACCGAAAAATGTCCATGCAATGCATATTCTGGAGCCATTTATCCACTAAAATAAAGAATATTTTAGTAAATAATATTTTAAATGAAATTTAAATTAGTAAATACAATAGCTTCTATTATATGGTTATGTATGTTATTTTATCTTGCTTAAACTCGGTTTAAAATTTTTTACGAATTGGGTGTCAACTCCAGAGTGATACAAAGTTGCAGGATGAAAAACCCCACCCTTTTTATTTTTCAAGACAACGTCATTAGTATAAAGTTTAGTCAAGGTTGATATGCACTTACTAGGTTCCCACAATTCTACTTGTATTATCTTGAGTTTGATCAACAACAAACAACCTTGCCATTCCGAAATCCGAAATCTCAGGTTGTATTTCTTCATCTGACAAAATGTTACTACTAGCCTTAAGATCTCGGTAGATAATTTTCAAACATGAATCTTCATGAAGGTATAGGAGTCCTCGAGCAATGCCTCTTATAATTTTACAGCATGTCTCCTACTCTAAATTTGCACACTTGCTTGGATCTACATATTTAGAAGAGCGTAATCCAATTAACATTTAAAAATGTCTAAGCGATGTTTTAAAGTACTCTTTCAAAACGTAAATCAGAATTGAAGCATGGTAGATATATTTTCTACAGTCCTCTACAAAAGGAAAAAGCAAAGAAAGCAAACCATACCGAATATGAAGTTATCAAGGCTTGCATTCCGAGCAAACTCGTATACCAGAAGCCTTTCATTTTCTTTGAAGCAGAAACCAAGGAGTTTTACTAGATTACGGTGTTGAAGCTTGGCCACTCAAGACCTCGTTCTTGAATTCAAGATCTCCTTGTCCTGAATCCTTAGACAACCGTTTTACAGCTATGTCTTGGCCATTTGAAAGCCTTCCCTGAAATTCATACGAATACGAATTTGAACAACACAATCAATTTTAAATCATAGTATTTGTGACATCAAACAAAGAACTGTATCATTGCCCTGTAAACAAAACCAAATCCACCCTCTCCAAGCTTATTCGCATCAGTAAAATTATTTGTCGCAACTCTAATGGTCTCAAAACTATATTGCGAGGATTCCACACTTTCTATTTCTTCAACTTCATACAAGGTGCGCGCTTCAAGAACATATATGAAGTGAGTTACACTGGCAAACTTCTTCTTGGTTAATGCTACTACAGTATCATACCCTTTGGTACACTATGATCAAATTGTAGTAAACCAGAGGAAGATTATGTTGCAAGGAGAACAAATATATGAAGCATGATCAGTGAAGTAGGATACACATTGTACATAAGTGGATTAGATGATCTCAACTTACTTTCAACCTTTTGCTTTACCCTCCTTACTTTTAGAAAAGCACAGATGGAGATGATTAGGACCACAGCTCCAACAGTACCTGAAACAATGGCAATAATAACAGTCGTTCTAGACGCGTTACTCTCTTTTCCTTCAAACTCCATAAAAAATTGCTAAAATGATATGTTTGTTATATGTGAAAACATTTTATGCCTCAGTAATAATAATAAAAAAATTACCCCAAAATTTCACGTACCTCCTGTACTTGTGTTGTTATTCGTTGACGGTGGTGATGGAGGAGATACCTTTGGCGCCAGTGGCGGTGTAGCTGATGCAAGTGGTGCGTCATCTGTTAGGTTATAAAAGAGCCTAATCTCATACCTAAAGTTACAATTGGTGCCAATAACTCCACCCCCTATCTTCCCATCACAACATTCGGGAATATCCACAAACGCATCATCCAACCAGTTGTTACAGTCTTGATGTGACAAGTCAGGCGTGCACTAAACGAGAGCATATAAGGTTTGAAAATCCGGGCCACTTGCATTCCCTGTCGCAAACTTGCGAAGAGAACCACCAGAGGCAGCTTGGTTTTTCAAACCATCCAACAAGGCTTGGAGGTCTCGGAAAAACTCGTCCACATTGGATGATACATTTAAGCCGTTCCACCAATAGAGCTTTTGATAAGTCTCCATGACGCCAAACATGGAGCGATTGGAGTAGCGCAACATGCAGTAGTCATGCCTTCCAACGGCCTCCTTCTGATTGGCGCAAATCTCTGAGAGAAGCTGTGTGGCGTTGTTGAGGCAACCGCTGCAAATGTTGGGATTAGCGTCTCCTCTGCACAGCCCAATTACGTAAACTTGGTCAGAGGAATTGCCGTATGAGAGACTGTTAAAAGCCATAGCCGTTGTCGTTTTGGGATGGAAAGGTAGACAGGATGTGGTTTAGGTTGGCGTGGTAGGTACTATTCATGGTGTAATTGCCTCTTTCGTTTTCACAAAAGTAAGATAGGAAAGGAAGCTGGGCAGTGGCTTGGGTGATAGGAAGAATGTAGATTTGACAAAATATGAAAAACATTATTATTATTCTTGAAGGAGAACGAAACTTTGCCATTGGTTGTTGATTCTGATATGGTGTAACGTACATTGAGTGAAAGATATATTAGATAATGATATTTGCTTTTGTTGCGGATGAAGTTTTTTAACGCCAAGCCAACGTGGAAATTTGTTAACTGAAACATTTAATATATTTCTTTATTTATATTTCTCATTTGTGGGAAATTGACCGCTTTTGATGAGGTTATTGACAGCTTTTGTAGGAACACGTGGATTCGTGGAATGGAAATATTGACATTGATTAGTTATTTGATCGAGTAGTTTTGAAAACACGAGGTTTTATAATATTAGTTTTCTGCTATTGACTAATTTCTTAGTATTTCCTTTCGTTACATCTTATTCCTTTCCCACTTCCAAACTGCTTCGAAATCTTTGAGCTGTGAGGTTAAGTGTTACTTTGCAACTTTGAAGTAATGCTTGAATTAGAAAAAGACATGTTGATTGTGAAAGGATTTTTAATCTGTTGGTTATCTTTGAAATCTTGTACACGGTTGAATAGAACAAGATTAGAAGGCACACAGATTAGACGTTAATGTAAAATAGGATATATGCTGCACACGGCGACCCAACTTGCATTCTCAGTCAGTCAATTGTAAAGGAAGAAGAAAGTGATTTGTTTTATTGTTTAAAATCATGATGAGCAAGAGGTGATGTAGGAGTGACAAAATCATTCATTTTTAAAAGTTGCAAATGATGGGAGAGGTGTAATTAATTTTTTTTAAACACCACCCTGAACCAAGACTCCAGAATCTACCTTAAACACTATCGGTATGCACCTTTACTTCAAGCAACCCCTTATAAATATATGGGCGCACCCGATGGACAAGTTTGGGTACTTCTTCAAAATTCATGTCACATAGGCCGTCTCTCAGGTTTAAGTATAGTACTCTTGCATTAAGAAGTTAATTGAGGATGGAGCTAAGATTGTTGATGCTGCTAATTGCAAACCACCAACTGATTTTCGACCAAAGGATAAAATATGGAAAGAGAAGCGTGACCTAGCCATCATAATAATTTTTTAAAAATTCCCCAAAATACCTTTTGTATTTTTTCAGAATATCATTTTTACTTCTCTTATTATAATAATTCTTAAAACATCCCGTGTTTTTTAAAGTATCATATTTAATCCTAGTGTTTTAAAAAGTAGTCTAAAAATAATCTTTTACCCAGGTTTAACCTGTCAACTTTTTTAAATACTAAAACTACCCTTACTAATTTTGCAAAAAGAAAAATAAAAAATAAAAAACTCAAAACACCCCATTTGTTGAGCCAATATATCACTTTTTGTCTCTCTCACAAATGCCTAAACATCTCCTTCACGAGAGATTCCCTGCCACAAACCCTGTCTCTACTCCCCATAAGGCCGCCGACACTAACCCCCACCATGCGAAGATCTTTGTTGTGAGCCCTACATGAGGTCATCGTGACAATATGACGAGGAAGAAATAGAAGTTTCTTGCTTGGAATATTTTGAAAGTATTTTAAGTTTCAAATTTTTATGACTAATGAAAATCATAGTAATATGTTTATGTATTAACTTTGTCCCTGTCAAGTGTGGTACTCAAATTGTGTGTGAATGCTAAGATATTGAGCTATGAATTCATAGAGGTCAGAATGCATTTTGTGTTGATAGTTTTGTTCTAATGATTTATGGTTAATGAAACATGCTATAAATTTATGTTTTAAGGGATGAATATATGTGTAATGAAATATGGTAATGATGATAAGTTGTGATGATTAATTCTTTGAATTAATTGTTAATTTTTAAGGGCAAGCACATGGAGACTGCGGTGACGTCACCAACAAATTTAAGGTTAAGTAAGCTAGCTAAAAAGTAAGTACATTCTCACCTGCAACATGATATGTTTTATAAGGTTTGAAATTATGTGCATAATGATAATTATTCTATGATGGATTTTATGATGGTTTCATTTAAAGTTTTCTTATGAAATATTTTGATGTTCATAAAGTTATGCATGTATGATGATGACGTATTTCAAAGCATGAAAGTTTAAATATGTATATATATATATCACCTAAATAAGTGTTGCACACCAATGTTATGATATGTTATGATGTCATGTTTGGTTTAGGATTAGCTACCCTTCTCCTCTTATGACGGCGCGCCTACGATGATGATTATGGTGCAACACTTGGGCCCTTAAGATAAAATGGAAAAAGTTTTAAATTGGTCAATGTTATGAAAGATATGTTCCTATGAAAATGTGCCTAGTGCACTATTATGATGATGATGTTCATAAAATGTTTTAAGTTATGAGATAACAATGTAACACCCACCTATTTTTATGTAACGGACCACGTTAAGTTAGTAACAATGTTAAGGAATTTTATTAATAATTTATGTTATATGTTATGAAATATGCTTTAAATGTTACTAACTTTTTTTTATGTCAAGTTTTATGACAAATGATGATCGCTTGGAATCGTTGTGCTCAAGTGTTCATGATTATTTTAATGTATGTTTAATTATGATGCATGATGAATTGAATGTTTTAATGTATGGCATTTAAGGACAGTTCGACAGGCCAAACTTTTAAGTTCGGCAGGCCAAACAGACTGCCAAAGATCGGTAGGCCGAAGGAAATCATCGGCAGGCCGAACTTGGTGGAACCGGTAGGCCGAAGAGGAAAATCGGCAGGCCGAACACGGCTGACGAGTAGTTAGCAGAAATCTCTCCAAATTCATGGCTGAGATAATTACGTTAAATGAGTGATTTATTGTGATTAATTGGCACAATAATGGAATGTTTTATCAGTTAAGGAAAATAAAAAGGTTTGATTTTACATTGATTTGTGTTATTTTAAATGGTTTCCTATTTTAAGAGGGCAAAATATGGTAAGATGTGATGATTTGTTTGACTTTCTTTTTCTTCTCTCCTCTCTTCACGTTTTGGGCTGTCAAACAGTCAGAAATTCTGACTTAATGAAGGGCAATGAATGTTCATTATGCTTGTTACATTAAAATATTTTGTTTTAACGATTCTTTTCCTCAGCCTTTCTACTCTCATTCACTATCTGAGACGTTTTCTGATTTTCTCTCTCTCTTCTCTTCTTCTCCACGAATCCCATCTCCTTCCCTCTCAAAAATTCTCTGCAAGTATTGAAAGAAAAAGTTATATTTTGTTGGTTAAATTCAAGAATTTTGAAGAAATTTCAAGGTAAGAATTTAGTTTTTTCGGTGTTTTTGAAAAGAAATTCTTCTCCTCAATTCATCTATGATATCTTTCTTTAGGTATTGTATTTGTTTTGAATTTTTAATATGATATGCATGTATATGCTATGAGATGCTTTCCTAAGTTTTAAGTTGTTTCAACATTTTTATGATAAAATATGAATTTTCTATCTTCTACCCCTCATAGTAAAATTTTACTGTTTAATCTTGATGCATGAAAAAAGTAATGTTATTCAAGGGGTAAATATGATGTTTTTCATGATAGTCGTCAAGAATGTGCATGTATAATGTATGATGAATGTATTTTATGTTATGAAATTTTTATGGGAATACATTAAGAAAACTGTTTTAATAAATGTTATTTCTGATTTTGTTTATGAAATGTTATTTATGTTTAAATGATTTTATGATAATGAAATAATTGTATGCATGATAATATGGTGTTTGTATGAATTTTTAAAATTAAAATATATATATTTAATTGTTCAAAAATGTTTTATTTAAAAGATAATTATGTTCAAAATGTATGGTTTGTTTTTATATGCTTAAGGTAATTTTTATGATTTAAGAAAAATCATAATAACATGTTTATGTGAAGACAATTTTTATGGTTATGAATTATGTTTGTAATATGAGATGAATGAATATATATATATGAATGATATATGAATGAATGTTTTATGAAAAGTATTAATTTTATTGTATTTTTAAATGGATAAATTAAATGAACACTCAAAGAAGCGAGCACATCGAGACTACGGTGTCATCACCAAAAGTGTATTAAGGTTAAGTAAGCTAGCGTTAAGGTAAGTACATTTTCACCTGCAACATGACACCTTTTTCAAGGTTTGATGATATGTTTACAAGGATATTCATGATGATTTTATGATGATTTTCCTTAAAGGATTTCTTATGAAAGATTTTCATGATTTAAAGTTATGCATGTATGAAGATGACATGTTTCAAAGCATGAAAATTATATATATATATATATATATATATATATGTATCACCTAATAAGTGTTGCACACCAATGTTATGCTATGATATGTTATGATGTCATGTTTGGTTTTGGATTAGCTACCCTTCTCCTCTCATGACGACGCGCCTATGATGATTTTTATGGTACAACACTTGGGCCCTTAAGATAAAAATGGAATAAGTTTTAATATGGTCAATGTAACGAAAGATATGTTTTATGAAATTGTGCTTAAGGCACTCCTATGATATGATGATGAAGATGTATATGAAATGTTTTATATTGTGAGAATTATATGTACTTACTAAGCATTAGCTTATTCAAGTTTTATGTCATGTTGTAGATAAGGGTAAGAAAATCTTGGAATAGGCGGAGGACATGGAAAGGCGTGTGGACACAAAGCTCAATGAATTGTAACCGGAAGAAACGCCAAGATGAACGTCTTATGTTTTAAATCAAGTTTTATAATTAGAACATTATTTTTATGTTAAGTTTTAAGAATACTTAATCTATGGTTTTATAAGTTATTTTATCATTTTAATGAATTTTGATCTTCCGCATTTTTATGAAAGTTGGTTTGTTTTAAAAAAAAATTAAGTTTTCTCAAAGATTTTGGCTCGGTCGGCCTGCCGAACATCCTTGGTCAGCCTGCCGAAGTCTAAAGGTTCGGCCTGCCGATAATGTTTTCGGCCTGCCAGACGAAGATGAGTTTTAAAGCCAGTTTTGCAAAGCCTCTACCGGCCTGCCGGTTGAGGAACTCCGGCCTGCCGATCATGTTCGGCCTGCCGAAGTCCCAAGTTCGGCCTGCCGAACTGTGGGAGTAAGTAAACTTTAAATGTTATGATGATTGATGAGATATGTTGTGATGTTTTTATAAGTCCTGATTTTACAACTTGGTATATCTATTTTATTAAAATAAATTATGATATGGAATGTGTTAAGCAATGTGATTTAATAATGTTAAGTTAATAAAAAAAATGTATGAATGGATCCTGGTTAAGTATGTTTTACTTTTACAATTAAAAGTATCATTTAAGTTTTGTATTCATATATATGCTTAAAGTCCAAGTAAGTATGAATGTAAGAATGTAACGACATCTGTGACGTCCGAACTAAGGGGCGTTACAAATAATGTACTTACTAAGCTTTAGCTTAATCAGTTTATATCATGTTGCAGATAAGGGTAAGAAGGTTATGGACTAGGCGGAGCGCGTGGAAAGGTGTGTGAGCAAAGGACGATGAATTGCAAATGGAAGAACGCCTAGAAGGAAGTTTTAATGATTTAAATTATGTTTTATTATTTGGACACATTTATTTGATAAGTTTTAAAGAATTCATGAACTATCTTTTATTATTTTATCTTATTTCTTTTTAAGTATATTATTTTCTGCATTTAAATTATGGAGTTCCAAATTTGAAATTGGATTTTTTGAACTATCGGTCGGCCTGCTGATCATTACTGGCCGGCCTGCCGAAGTGTTGATTGGCCTGCCGATTACTTTGTACCGGTCTACCGATCTTGAAGATTTTGAAACCCCGTTTTTCAAAGCCTCAGACGGCCTGCCAAAGCCTTAAGCTTAGCCTACCGAACCATAAATTAAAGGAAGATATTCTTTTAAGAAGTTTTAAAAAGTTAATTTGTTATACTATGGAATTGGTAAACTATTTAAAGGATGTTTATGATTAAGTTGTAAAAAAAAATGTATGCATGGATCCTGATATGTTTTCCCAAATTATGTTTTCAAACTATCTTCAAGTTATATGGTTGATCTCAAAGTAAAAGTTTAAATGAAAAGTATATAACGACATCTGTGACGTCTGTAAGGGGACGTTACATTTGTGGTACTGTAATGTATGTTAATAAGTTGTTAGTAAGAATTTTAGAGTCTAAATAAGTTTGTTTTGATTGTTTGAAAATGATGAACTCTTGTAACTCACTGCTTGACATGATGGAAGTTAGTTTTACTACTGATTTCAAATGTGTGTTTTGACCTAATCCGATTTTTGTTGAAGCCAATTTTTGGATATGTTATAGTTTTATGTGTCTATTGTGTATGTTAATTTTCGTGGATTTTTCTACAGTCTTGATAATGTGATAATGGACCTGAATTTAAAGTTGTTCACTGCCTAACTATTGTTGGCCGATTTCATGTTTTGATATGTATGACTTGTTTTTAGACACTAAATGTAATTTTTATGAGTAATGAAAAATCATGGTAATATGTTTATGTATTAACTTTGTCCCTGCCAAGTGTGGTGCTCAAATTGTGTGTGAATGCTAAGATATTGAGCTATGAATTCATAGAGGTCAGAATGTATTTTGTGTTGATATTTTTATTCTAATGTTTTATGGTTAATGAAATGTTTTATAAATTTATGTTTCTAAAGATGAATGTATGTGTAATGTTATAAGGTAATGGATGTTATGTTGTGTGATAATTTGTTAACAATATATATTTATTGTCAAATTTTTTTTAATGAATGTATGACATGAATGCAATATGAAGTGAGCGCATCGAAACTGTGGCGTCGTCACCGACAAAATTAAGGTTAAGTAAGCTAGCTAAAAAGGTAAATACATTCTCACCTGCAACATGATATGTTATAAAAGTTTATATATGTTTATATATGTATCACTTAAATAAGTGTTGCACACCAATGTTATGTTATGATGTCATGTTGGGTTTAGGATTAGCTACCCTTCTCCTCTCATGACGGTGCGCCTACAATAGTAGTTATGGTGCAACACTTGGGCCCTTAAGATAAAATGAATTAAGTTTTAACATGGACATAATAACGAAAGATATCTTCCTTATGAAATTTATGCCTAGTGCACTATTATTATGATGATGATGATGTTCATAAAATGTTTTAAGTTGTGAGATATAAATGTACTTATTAAGCATTAGCTTATCTAGTTTTATATCATATTGTAGATAAGAGTAAGAAAGTCATGGACTAGGTGGAGGGTAAGGAAAGGCGTGTGAGCTAAGCAAGATAAATTATAAACAGAAGGATGCCAAAGAAGAAAGTTTTAATAACATAAACTATGTTTTATGATTTGAACATGTTTATTTGATAAGTTTTAAAGAATTCATGAACTATGTTTGATTATTTTATCTTATTTCTTTTTAAGTATATTGCCTTCCATATTTTGAAGTATCGAATCTCGTTTTAAAATTATTTTTCTAATTTTTTTTAGTCGATCAGCCTGTCGAACACTGATAGTCGGCCTGCTGAACTTAGCAAAAATTAAACCTCAGTTGCGCAAAGCCTCGGGCGGCCTACCGGTGGATGATTTTTGGTCTGCCGGTCAAGTTCGGCCTGCCAAACAGTGAGAGCTTGTTATTTAAAAACGTTGTGATGTTTCATTTTAATTTATGATTTTAATATTTGGAGTATATAACTAACTAAAGAATGTTT
Source organism: Artocarpus heterophyllus (assembly GCA_025403435.1). Classification (NCBI taxonomy): domain Eukaryota; kingdom Viridiplantae; phylum Streptophyta; class Magnoliopsida; order Rosales; family Moraceae; genus Artocarpus; species Artocarpus heterophyllus. The sequence continues at coordinate 9,650,911 of CM046349.1, forward strand.
ATAATCAAGCAATTAAAAAAGAATGTGTATGCATGGATCCTAGGTATGTTTTCCCCAAATAAAGTTTCAATTAAGTTTTGTACTAATAGTTCAACTTAAATAAAAGTATGTAATGAATGAATGTAACGATATCTATAACGTCCGTAAAAGGGGCGTTACATGTATCACTTAATTAAGTGTTGCACACCCTATATTTATATTTATGTTGATGATGTCCTAAAGGTTAGACTTGTCATGTTTGGTTTAGGATTAGCTACCCCTCTCCTCTTATGACGGCACGCCTATGATGACGATGTTTATGGTGCAACACTTGGCTCCCCAATAGGGGTGCACAAAAACCGCCCCGCAACCGCCGGTCGTCTGCCCAAAAAAAAGACTATGCGGGTTCAACCCGCCCATTGGCGGGTTCAACCCGCCCGCCTACATATGTTGACGGGCGGGTACGGTTTTAAATTTTAGGGGGCGGGTTCAACCCGAACCCGCCCGCCTAATTCTTTAAAAAAAAAAAAAAAAATCTTAATCTAAACCTCTCCCACTCCTCATTCTTTAAAAAGAAAAAGAACATTTGACTTTGTTCATCATTTCATCTGTAGTATCATGTTATTTTCGAACCCAATGAACAGGTTTTATGGAAGAACAAGAATTCTTGACTTTGTTCATCACTTCATATATAGTTGATGTTTCTTGTTGCAATGAATGATTATGTTTCTTAATTTGTTGTGAATATGGTTATTGTCTTTAGGCGTCAAACTTGGTTGTTGTTGAGAATGCTTCATACATTATCGTCTTATATTTTCTACAAATTTTCTTCACTTTTTTTTAAATAAAAAAGAGCTCAAAAAATTATATTGTACATTAGTGTAGACCCAACCCAACCCAACCCACCCCACCCGCCCGCACCGCCCGCCCCCAAACCGAAACCGCCCGCCACTCCATGGGCGGTTTGTGGGTTGGTTAATCGTCAACCTGCCACTTAAAAAAACCGCCCCGCACCAGCCTAAAAACCGCAAACCCGCCCGTTGTTCACCCCTAGTCCCCAAAGATAAAATGAATGAAGTTTTTAATATGGATAATAATAATGAAAGATATGTTCTATATAAAACTGTGCCAAGTGCATTATTATGTTAATGATGATTATGATCATGATGTTTCATAAAGGTGTTTATGAAATGTTTTATGTTGTAAGATAGGAAAGTGTACTTACTAAGCTAATGCTTACTTAATTTTTATATCATGTTGTAGACAAAAGAAAAAGGCATATGGAATAGGTGGAGGACGGAGGCGGGCGTGTGTGCTTGGAGTGTTGGATTGGAAACGGAATCACACCAAAAAAAAATTTTAATTACTTGAACAATGATTTTGTTACTGATTTTATTTTAATTTTCCACACTATTAAGTAAAATGACTTATTTTATATTTATTTTGATTTTGCAGAAGTTCGGTCTACTGAACTATTTAAACAAATTTTAAAGTTTGTTTTGAAATTTTATTTAAATTATGGTTTTGTTAATCTGGCATTGCTAAACTAAAAAAAAAAAAAAAGATTTGAAATATTTGGAATATTTTAAAAAAAATTTGTATGCATGGATCCTGGGATATGTTTATCAAATTGTGTTTAATTTTAAATGGTTTATCTTAAAAATAATGATAACAAGGATGAAAGTAACAATTATTGTAACGTCTATAAGAGGGCGTTACATATAATTGGAGTTTATTATACAGGCGTTTTGAGAAGTCTCCTTGATGCTGATCTTGGAGCGGTTTGAGTAGCGTAAAATACAGAAGTCATACCATCCGACAGCCTCCTTCTTATTGGGGCAAAGCTGTGGGAGAAGCTGTGTGACATTGCTGAGGCACCTGCTGCAAAGATCGGGATTAGCGTCTCCTCTGCACAGCCACATCGTGTAAACTTGGTCGGAGGAATTGCTGTATGAGAGACTGTAAAAGCCATAGCCGTTGCCATCTTGGGAGGAAAGGATTGACATGAGATGGTTGAGGTTTGCGTGAAAAGTACCATTGGTGGTGTAATTGCCTATAAGACAATAGTGGTGCCAGAAGGCTAGCAGAGCAATTGCATGGGTGATCAGGAGAATAAAGATGTGACAGAGGAACATGAAAAACACTACTCTTGAACAAAAGTGTACCCTGGCCATTAAATGTTTATGACAAGGTGATATGAACATGAAAATATAATTTGCTTTTATTGGGGCGGAAGTTCTTTTAAGCCTAAGCAATTGCTTGGAAATAACGTCAGCTGAAATAGGCGCTCTTTGTGAAACCAAACCAAACTACATAGGACAAACATATTCCCGTGACCCTTTCCACACATGCCGAAGCCAACCCCGCATTCTCAGTCAGTCTAGAAGCAATTGATGATGGAGCCCGCTGGAAAGTTCACGCTCCCAACTCCTAAGTGGGAACAACCGGACCCAGAGTGATTTTCTAGCCAAAACAAAAAATAAATGAGAAAAACATCCAAAACACCTCTAACATTTTGTCTAAATACCATTTTTTTTTGCTCATTTTATAATGTAAATGTCTAAAAAACTCTTTTTGATTTTAAAATTATACTCAAAAGACCTGTTGAAGCAATTAAACTTTTTAAAAAACCTAGCTTACATTATATAACATTTACTTAATGCAATTTTTAAAAGTTATTAAACCAAAATAATAAATAAAGTCAGTGTTGAAAAGTAAAAATCTTTAAAAATAACTAAAATATATCCTTAATTCAAATATTTATTTGAATAAATTAGTTTAAATTTAATTTTTTAGTTCAGTCATACTTAAAATAATATTTATATAAGTTAGGAAGTGTAACTTTGATATTTTTAAAAATTTATTTTTTTCCGGTATTTGTAATAGGATTTTATAAACCCAAAGGATGTTTTGTATATCTGGATTATAAAATTCTCTTTATGGACCACCCGCATTAACTCGTTCCACGACGTGAAACTTACTGCGTTTACTTGATCAACTGGGATTAAGCAGTTACCCATGGGGCCTCCGAATTTTGTAGCTTTATTTTTATTATTATTTTTTTGAAGATGTTTATTTTTATTATTGTGTGATAGTATATATTTAACACATTAATTGGATAGTTATTGAATTCTCAGACTAACTTTTATAAAATACACCTTCCTAAATATTTTTTATAGTTTATGCCCTAAAAAAAAGTGGAAAATTGTCCACCGAGTAAACATTAGTTTTGTCGAGATCACTTGGAAATTTTTACGTACGTAACCGAGAAAATACTGCTATATATGACTCTAAAATATATGATACATATAAGTTATCATTAGAGACGTTATCTTCCGGTAAACAATCAAAAGATAGCGGCATTCAATATGACTGGGATATACCGAATGCATTGAACAAAACAGAATCCAGAAGACCTAGAAGTCTAGAACTCTGACAGAGTTGCTCTGAATGTCAAAGTAAAAAAAGAAGTAGAAAGAAAAAGGAGAACTATCACAAAGTCTACTTTATTTTATTTATGTGTAATGGAAAAGATATAGCTTATGCCTTATAGTTATAGGTGTTAGTTATGCATACGCTCTCATGTATCAATTGGGGCTTGTGATTTCTCCTTTTCTTTTTTATTTTTATTTTTTTGCGGGAGCTCTTATAGTAGGACATATATTTTACCCTTATCAGTTGGTCCTGTTATTTAAACTGTTAAATTGATTTTTTAACAATTCGATGATAAAAATTAACAAAGTGCAATATAGAATTGTTTTCAGTTATAAAGTAGACCCTTAAGAAGTTAATCTAATGGTTATAATAACGTGATTTCTTGGTAGAGCTAAAGTGTCTGCCTTACCACAACTTTTGCCTTTGAAGCAAGTAAATCTGTAGTGTACTGGAAAGGTACCGTGCAAACAGGACAAAAAATGTCATCTCCAATTTTATTACTAAGGAAAAATTGACAGTAGGATTGAAAATGATTTTCAAATCGAAAGAAGGTAAATCTACATTTTGCTTGAAGAGGGTTGGAATCGGGACCTTCGGTTGGATTGTTTGTTCTCATTGCTGTTAAAAGAAATATATTTTGCCAATTAAGGCTAGCTCAATTGGTGATGTGTGACTGTGTTTCTTTCAATGCATTGAGTTTTGAGTTAAATCCTAACGGATGTGATTAAAAAAAAAAATGAATAAAACCATGCAGTATAACTTGAGCATGAGTTTCCTTTCCAAACCAGAGGCCAAAGTAGTTATAAATATTCAAAAAAAAAAAAAAAAAAAAGAAGCCCCCTTTATGTCTTCTGCCCATACTTTCTAATTATTTAATTATTAGAAAATGAAAAAAAAGCACAGAAAATACTTATAGAGCAAAAAAATTCAATAGAAAAAAAAAATTGTTTGAGCACAGCCATTGTGTGCACACAAATTCTGTTGCGATCAAACGTTGAAAGTCCCAATGGTTGCATTATCTTCCTTCCATGGATTTACTCTATTCCATTTTGTCCCCTAAATTTCACATTATGTATAAGGGCTAACACCATCAGAAGCACAAGTAAAAAAAATCAAATAAAAGAAAAGCCAAAAAAAGGGGGGATTGGTAATGTATTAAGTACATTCAACCATATTATTTATGCAAATAAATATTTTTCACATTAGCGAGGGTGGATTTCACTGATTGAAGCCTCATTAACAGACGCTTGAACAGACTGCCTTCTGGAATGATCTGATGAATTGAAATCAGATGCCAATGGCATATCTGCTCCAGTGTCGCTACGCATAAAAAAAGCTGGTTCTGTGGGCACTGGGAGAGACAAAGAGCTACTATTTAGCATAAGAACAACTGTATTCATGGTTGGTCGAAGAGCTACATTTTCTTGGACACATAACAACCCAATGTGGACGCATCTAATTATTTCAGATCCTGAATTAGCTCTCACAAATGGATCTACTATGTTTAAGGCTGTATTGTCCCTCCAGTTTCTCCACGCCTACAACGATAATACACAGGAACATGTTAGATATAAAATTCTTTTGATTCGATTGCTCTTGTATTTTGGTATGAATTATAGTTATTGTACTTACATAGCTTAGAAGGTCTTCAACATGTTCTTCATGTCGGAAACAATTATTTTTTTGTCCGCTCACTATTTCCAAAAGCAACACACCAAAACTAAATATGTCGGTCTTGACTGAAAACTGTCCACGCATTGCATATTCCGGAGCCATATATCCACTAGAACAAAGAAGATTTAAGTACTTAATATCTAACTACAATTTAGACTAGAAAATAAGAGCTTCTATTATATGTTATATATGTCGTCTTGCATATTCTTTATCCAAGAATCATTAGGATTTGGGTGCCAACTCTATGATGCAAAGTGAGTGGCGGAAAATCTTTTTTTTTTTTGTCTTTTTCGTTTTTTGCAAGTCATTAGTGTAAACTAAGGTTTAGCCAAGGTTGACAAGCACTTACTAGGTTCCCACAATTCTACTTGTATTGCCTTGTGTTTGGTCAACAACAAACAACCTTGCCATCCCAAAATCTGAAATCTTGGGGTGCATCTCTTCGTCTAACAAAATGTTACTAGCTTTAAGATCTCGGTGGATAATTCTCAAACGTGAATCTTCATGAAGGTAAAGGAGCCCTCGAGCAATGCCTCCTATAATTTTATAGCGCCTCTCCCAATCTAAATTTGCACGCTTTCTTGGATCTGCATGTTTACACGAGTGTAATTCAATTAAAAACATTCAAACATGCATGTGCTAGACATAGTACTTTTTGAAGACAAGAAACACAACAGAAGCATGCTTGATATATATTTTCTCTGATTTTCTATGATAATAAAAGCAGAGAAAGGCAACCATACCAAATATGAAGTGATCAAGGCTTGCATTTGGAACAAACTCATATACAAGAAGCCTTTCATTTCCTTCCAGGCAGAAACCGAGGAGCCTTACTAGATTACGGTGTTGAAGCTTGGCAACTAGTAAGACCTCATTCTTGAATTCCAAATCCCCTTGGCCTGAATCCTTAGACAACCGTTTTACAGCTATCTCTTGGCCATTAGATAGCCTTCCCTGAAATTCATGTAAACGAGGATTTAAATTGCACACAATCCATTTCAAAACATATTATTTATGATGTTATTACCCTGTAAACAGGACCAAATCCACCCTGTCCAAGCTTATTTGCCTCGGAAAAATCATCTGTCGCAACTCTGACAGTCTCAAAACTGTAATGCAAGGATTCTGCACTTTCGATTTCTTCAACAGGTTCATATAAGGGGCGAGCTTCAAGATCATATGTGACACAGTTACACTCTCACAAAACTCTTGGTTAATGCTACTAAAGCATTCGGTAATATTAAGAATGATATGTGATGAAGAAAACTAACTACAAGTGCAAAAAAGATTGGATGATCTCAACTTACTCTGATCATTTCTCTTTGACTTCCTTTTTCTCAAAAACACGCAGACGGAGATGATTAGCATCAGAGCCACAACAGCACTTGAAACAACAGCAGTAATGACAATTGTAGAAGTGTTACTCTCATTTCCTACAAAAGCCAAAAAAGGGTCTCCGATCAAATTATTAATTACAGAGCTAAATAGATATAAATGGTATTTAACAACATATTACCACTCTCACTAATAATAAAAATAATTTGACCCCAATATTATACATACCTCCTGTAGTTGTGGTTCCGTTAGCTGTGGACGGTGGTGAAGGAGATACCGTTGGGGCCGGTGGCGGTGAAGCAGGTGTTGAATCATCTGTTAAATTATAAAAGAGGAAAGTCTCATACCTAAAGTTACAACTGGGACCAATGACTCTTCCCCCTATCTTCCCATCACAACAAGTCCGTATATCACCAAATGCATCATCCAAGCAATTGTTGCAGTCTCGCTGCGACAAGTCAGGTGTGCACTGAACAAGCGCGTATAAGGTCTGGAAATCCGGAGCACTCACGTTCCCTGTCTCGAACTTGAGGAGGGAACCGCCAGAGGCAGCTTTATTTTTCAGGCCATCCAATAAGGTTCTGAGGTCTTGGAAAAATTCATCCACATTGGACGATACATTATTGTGGTTCCACATATAGAATTTTGGTGAAGTCTCCATGACGCCGGACATGGAGCGGTTGGAGTAGCGCAACATGCAGTGTTTATACCACGCGACCGCCTCCTTCTGATTGGAGCATTTCTCTGGGAGAAGCTGTGTGGCGTTGTCGAGGCAACTGCTGCAAACGTCAGGATTAACGTCTCCTCTGCACAGCCCGATCATGTAAACTTGGTTGGTGGAATTGCCGTATGAGAGACTGTAAAAGCCTTCGCCGTTGCCGTTTTGGGAGGGAAGAGTTGACAGGAGGTGGTTGAGGTTGGCCTCATAGGTACTATTCCTGCTGTAATTGCCCTTGTCTTTGAGACAAAAGTGATACAGGAAGTCTGGAGGATCAGCAACTGCGTAGGTGATAAGAAGAATGAAGATGTGACAGAGGATGGAAAACAAAACTCTTGAAGAAACTACCCTCGCCATTGGTTGTTTCTGATACATGAAAATATTTGCCTTATTTGGGGTATACCAAACCATAGGAGCACGTGGAATGGAATATTAGCATTGATTAGTATATATATTTGATCGAGTAAACTTGAAAAAATGGAGCTGTTTCTTGGCATTTTCTTTTGTTACCTCCTTGTTCCTTCCCAATTCTATACAGCCCGAACGATACTGTCGTACATTCTTTCGCAGTGAGGTTGCGTATTGCTTTGAAATTTTTTTAAATAATATTTTTTTTGCATTAGAATAGATCATATTGAATGTGAAGGGAGTGTTAATTAATTGATTATCTTTGAAATTTTGTCAAAGGTAGATAAGAACAGGGGTAGCAAAAGGACAAGCTCCCCCGTGGACCTTTCTGCGCATGCCGAAGCCAACGCGCATTCTCAGTCAAAAGAATAAAGAGACTTTTTTTTATGCTTTTAAATAATGATGGTTTTGTTACAAGAATTATTTAAAATTACTTTAGAATTTTTATATACTAGTTTAAAAAGTTAAAACTTAATTTTTCTTTTGAATTAATTTGCATCTTATAAATAGGACATTCATATTTATTTTGGCGAATCGAACAATAACTCTCTTTTTTCGCAATTGCAATTCACTCTTTCTAGTAGGTTTCAGAATAAAATATTGAATATTGACAAAAAAAAGATGAAACATAGAAACATAAAATATTGACGCTCCTAAATGAGATCAACTAACAAGACATATTTTGATTTTCAAGCCAGAAAAAAGAAAATAGAAAAAGAAATCAAAAACCAAGATGTTGATTTCTCTGCATGGACCACCCTATTAGGCATTGACTCGTTCCACTTAGAAACGCGGAAGTTTTTGCATTTATTTACTTTGTTAACTATGATAAAGCAGTTGCTCGTGGGCACTCGTAAAAGTTACGACATACAGAATTTTCGTAGTTTTATTATTATTATTATTATATTTAAAATTAAACACATTAATTGATTATTTGTGGAAGTCACGGACTAACTTCTACACAGATGATATTAGTAAATATTGTTCATAAGTTATAGTAGGGACTTTTTCAGTGAAATATTTACCAACGGTACATATTTTGCAATTGTTAGATCTAATTGCAATTATTTTTTTTTTCCTGCAAATCTAACACAAAACACGAAACACAAATACTCATTTTTTTCAGTTCTCACTTAAGAAATTGCCTTGCACAAAGCAGCTGAGTAAATTTAAGTTACTGATTTACTATGTAGTTATGTCAAGTCGACTGTTTGCAAATTTTTACTTACGCAACCAAGAAATACTCCTATAAAAGTAAATTATAATATATAGATATTACGCACGGATATTAACGTTATCTTCTGGTAATTATGTAGAAATAAACAAGCAAAAGTTGAGGCATTCAATTTGACTCGAAAACACCTAATGCATTGAACAAAACATAACCTAGAAGGTACTAAAACCAGGGAAGAGTAGCCCACTGTTTTATAGTGAGATATATATATATATATATATACTTATATATTATATAGGAGCTAATTATGTATGCGCTCTCACGTATCAGGGCCTCGTTATATTTTAAAGATCGCGCCACTTGAATTTGGTTAAAATAAGTAATTTTTTTCCTTCTTAATTATTGTACTTTGTGAAGAATGAATTTCCTTTTGTTCAAACAAATTTAAAGCCATATAAATTGATTTAGAAGCATTTCATCATAATTTCATCATGCCACCAATGCATGTATTACTGTTTTATATAGCAGGGAAAGAACAGGAAAAAAAAATAGTCTTCCATTAATCTTTTGCGCTCTTTGTTTTCTTAATAGAATTTTAATTTGTACTCTTTGTTGCAGCTTAGAATAAAACATTAATAGAGAAAGGAAAATTTGCCCTTATATAACAACCTAAATCGCTTTTTTTTAATTACAGCGTTACATGTCCAAGTTTTGCACTACGGAGGGTAGAATTCAGTGATTGAGATTTCATGTGCAGATGTGATAAGTTAGTTTTAGGCTAGTTAATTAGATAATTCTCACTTAATATTTTTTGTTAGTTTTGAGCAATTTATAAGAATTTGACAGTGTTCTGTGTTCTTTTATACGTTTTGAGTAAAAAGGATGCATGATAGCAAAACGTGGGACAAAGCGGACAAAAAAATAAACAAAATTAGACTTGGGATAAAAATGGAGCCTAGATGCCAGCTTATGGGCGCTCATATAGATAAAGTTCTATACAAAAACCCGAGAGCAAAGTGCGTAGACTCCATAACTTGGGCTCCTAGGTGCCATTCTGTGAATGAGAAACCCGAGATCAAAAGTGCCTAGGCGCCATTCCATAAATAGGCTTATAAACACTGTGGCGCCTAGGCGCCAGTTTGAAAAGGGGTATTCGGTCTACGTAGTGCCTAGGTGCCACAATCCTGGCGCCTAGATGCCGTAATGAAGCCTAGGCATAAAAAAATCGAGCCTAGGCGCCGTTACGATTCCAACTCAAATTTCAATATAATTTTATTCCAAAATTACCCTTTCAAACCTTAGCCTATAAATAGAACATTATAGAGGGTTGGAAAAGGAATTTTTGACAAAGAAAAACTATAGAAAAGAAGAGAGAGGACACACTACTTTGGAAAAGAAGATCGGTACAACCCAGAGACAGAATCATCTTCCCATCCAAACATACAGTTTTTTTCTTCTACTCCTCATGTTTAAGATATTGTTTAGGATGATTTTTAGTTTCATTATGAGCTAATTTTCTCTATTCTAGGGCAGCGATGTAGCCGGATTATGATTATTCACTTTTATTTGATTTAACTCAATTCGATGTTTATTCATTATCTATGTTGAATGTTTAGTCTAATCTTAATGCTTGTAAAAGTTTGCACACCTTTTGCATGATTTATGATTTAATTTGAGGCTGAAAAGCGATAATTAAAGTAGACCATGATTAAATGCCATGAGATCATCATAGTATAGAGATATCTATGAGACTTGTGTAACACTATGAATTTCTTGTTTGTAATGAATCTTGGTAAGTTTAGAGTTTCCACAGAGATGTAGGAAATTTGCTAACTGAGATAAATTATTAATGCTTGAGAAAGATTAATGACTACCTAAGAGAAATTCATTATTAGCAGAGGAATAAATGTCAATTGATTAAATTAGATAAAAGTATATATGATTAATCCTGTGAGTCAGAACCCCTAGAAGTCTTAATATATTGAATTCTCATATGTTAAAGTTGCAATTTCTCAATTTTCATTCATTTACTTTGTCCTACTTTTACCATTTTATCATTCCATTGTTTCCTATATCTCAATTGTTCAAATAGAATTACAGTTAGAGTAATTTGGTACTTAGAGATAGTTAGTCCTCGAGGGAACGATCTCTACTCTCACTTTATTACTTGTTAACTATACGTGCACTTGCGTTAGAAAATCCACAACAAGTTTTTGGCACCGTTACCAGGGAACTATTTGGTTTTCATTAATATTGAATAAAATAACTCTAGTTTTGCTTTGGATTTGTCTTTCAATTTTATTAATTATAGTTGTTTGTAGTTCTTTGTCGCAGGAATTATATCTAGGTGCATGCGAAGGTCTAGGAGCAGTGACTTATTTCCTCTCGATTTTGAGATAGAATGCACTTGTTGGAGGAATAGGAAGGAGAGAAGAGAAGCTCTCAATCAGTTACAAGATACCATGGCTGATCCGAATGAAGTTCAAAATGAGGCCCATCCACCAATGGCCTTAAGGGACTATGCATTACCAACTACGACGGGTATCCAACCGGTCATAAGAAGGCTAGCTATTGGAGCTAATAACTTTGAGCTGAAGCCGGTGACTTTGTAGATGATTCAAAGAATACAATTCACTGGATTGCCCACTGAAGATCCCAATGCTCACATTGCAAATTTTTTGGAGATTTGTGATACTGTCAAGTATAATGGTGTTTCTGATGATGCCATTCGCCTTTGGTTGTTCCCTTTCTCTTTGAAGGATAAAGCAAAAAATTGGTTGAACTCTTTACCTGCAGATTCTATCACCACCTGGGAAGATTTGGTTCGCAAGTTCCTGGCCAAGTTTTTTCTTCCTACAAAAACAGCAAAGATGAGGAATAAGATCAACAATTTCACTCAATATGAAGGCGAGACTTTATATGATGCTTGGGAGAGATATAAAGAGCTATTAAGGAAGTGTCCCCATCATGGGTTGCCTAAGTGGATGCAAGTCCACAATTTTTACAATGGGTTGACAGGTAACACCATAACTCTAATTGATGCATCTACAGGGGGAGCTTTTATGAAGAAAATGAGGATGAAGCATATGAGTTGCTGGAGGATATGGCCACCAATAACTTTTAGTGGCCAAGTGATAGGTCAATGACAAGGAGAGTAGCTAGGGTTTATGAAGCTGAAGCTCTATCCATGTTGACTGCTTAAGTTGCAGCTCTTACTAAGCAATTCCAAAACAGCCAATTGGTGGTCAATGCCATTCAGACTCCTCAGTTTATATGTGATTTCTTTCAAGGCAACCATCCTAGTGAAGATTGTCAAGTGGAAATCCGTTTCAATAACCTCAGGCAGAGCAGACACAGTTTGTTGGGAACTATAATAGACAACAGAATAACCCATACTCAAACACATACAACTTAGGATGGCACAATCACCCAAACTTTTCATGAAGAAATACTTAAAATATGGGGCAGTCTCAATAGGGATTTCAACCATAGGAGAAGAAGACTGATTTAGAAGCCACTTTGCTCCAGTTGACTAACAACACCGACAAGTTCATGACTGAGACTAGGACCAACTTTCAGAATCAAGCTGCTCAAATCCAAAATCTGGAAGCTCAAATTGGTCAATTAGCTAACATGTATGGTGGTCGGCAACAAGGTAATTTGCCTAGCAACACGGAAGTGAATCCTAAAGAACAATGCAAGGCAATCACTTTGAGAAGCGAAAAAGAATTGGAGGCGCCTTCAAGATGTGAAAAGTCCAAAAAGATTGATCAAAAGATCCTTTAGAAGCAAGCTTGACTTATCCCACTCCATCTACTCTTGAAGATGAAGACGTCATGGAGATTGTTCATTGGATGGATTCTTTTGGTCCCAACAACCGGAGGTATTTTGAACCTTTAGGACAAGGCCCTTCTCGATCAATCCCTTCAGTTGAGAAACCACCTACTCTTGAGCTCAAGCCATTACCGCATCATCAACGATATGCATTTCTTGGTGAGTCATCATCTTTACCGGTAATTATTTCTTCTAGCCTTTCTAATGAAGAAGAAGACAAGTTGTTACAGGTGCTTAGAAGATATAAGTAAGCTATTGGGTGGTCCTTAGTAGACATTAAGGGGATAAGTCCAACAATGTGCATGCACTGGATCTTAATGGAAGAAAATAGCAAGCCATCAATAGAAGCACAAGAGAGACTAAATCCTACCATGAAGGAAGTGGTTCACAAAAAGGTGTTGAAGCGGTTAGATGCGGGAGTGATTTACCCAATCTCCGATAGCTCATGGGTTAGCCCGGTGCAAGTAGTGCCAAAGAAGGGTGGTATGACGGTAGTGGAAAATGAGAATAATGAGCTAATTCCAACAAGGATCGTCACCAGATGGAGGATTTGGATAGACTACCGGAAACTAAACAAAGCTACCTGGAAGGATCAGTTCTCCTTACCCTTTATTGATCAAATGTTGGATCTTCTTGTAGGTCATGAGTATTACTATTTTCTAGATGGCTACTCGGGGTACAACCAAATAGCTATTGCACCAGAAGACCAAGAGAATACCACATTCACATGTCCTTATGGTACACTTGCATTCCGTCGGATGCCGTTTGGCCTTTGCAATGCACCAACAACCTTCCAAATTAAAGATGTATGATGGCTATCTTTTCAGACATGGTGAAGCAGATTATAGAAATATTCATGGATGATTTCTCTGTTTTTGGTAACTCCTTTGATCATTGCCTGACTAATCTAGAATTGGTTTTGGAGAGATGTGAACAAACCAATCTTGTGCTTAATTTAGAGAAGTGCCACTTCATGGTACAAGAAGGAATTGTCTTGGGCCACCGTGCTTCATCATAGAGGATAGAGGTTGACCGAGTGAAGATAGAGATAATTAAGAAACTACCACCACCAACCTCAGTCAAGGGGATCCAGAGTTTTCTTGGACATGTAGGTTTCTATGGAAGATTCATCAAAGATTTTTCCAAGATCTCCAAGCCTCTTTTGAATCTACTTGTGCAAGGTACTCCTTTTGACTACAATGAAGAGTGTGAAAAGGCATTCATCACCCTAAAAGAGAAGCTTATGTCTACAACCATTGTTGTAGCTCCAGAATGGGAGCTCTCATTTGAATTGATGTGTGATGCAAGTGATTATGCAGTAGAAACTGTTCTAGGACAGCAGAGGAATAAGGTATTTCATGCTATTTACTATGCTAGTAGGACCCTCATTGATGCCCAACTCAACTACGCCACAACAGAGAAGGAATTACTTGCCATCGCCTTTGCTTTTGACAAGTTCAGATCATACCTAATTGGCAATAAGGTAATAGTCTTTACAGATCATTCTGCAATTAAATACTTTATGGCCAAGAAGGATGCCAAGCCAAGACTCATCCGATGGGTTCTCTTACTCCAAGAATTCGATTTGGAGATTAGAGACAAGAAGGGTACAAAAAATCTAGTGGCAGACCATCTCTCAAGACTTGAACAACCAGAAGAACAAGAGTTACAACAGCCTCCCATTGGTGATCAGTTTCTAGACGAGCAACTTTTTGTCATCACATCTACAAGCTCTCTCCCATGGTATGCAGACTATGTGAATTTTCTTGCAGGAAAGATCATGCCATTGAAACTCTCATATCAACAAAAGAAGAAGTTCTTGTCTGATGTAAAGTACTACTATTAGGAAGAACCAGTTCTTTACAGGCACTGTGCTGATCAAGTAATAAGAAGATGTGTGCCATAAGATGAGGTAGAGGAGATCCTAAGACATTGCCACACCCTTGAGTGTGGTGGACATTTTGGAGGAAACAGAACGGCGGCTAAGGTGTTGCAATTCGGGTTTTATTGGCACACATTGTTCAAAGATGCTTATGTTTTTGTTATAGCTTGTGATAGATGCCAACGATCGAGAAACATTTCAAGAAGGAATGAGATGCCCTTGAAGAGTATTCTAGAAGTGGAGCTTTTTGATGTATGGGATATTGATTTCATGGGACCGTTTCTCTCATCCTACAACAACAAGTACATCCTCCTTGTAGTGGATTATGTGTCGAAGTGGGTTGAAGCGGCTGTAACCCAAACCAACAATGGCAAGGTAGTGCTTAATTTTCTCAGGAAACACATCTTTACAAGGTTCGAAACTCCACGAGCTATCATAAGTGATGAGGGAACACACTTTTGCAATAAGCAATTTGAGGCTCTCTTGTTGAAATATGGAGTCAAACACCGAACTGCACTTGCTTACCATCCTCAGACTAATGGGCAAGCAAAGGTATCTAACAGAGAGGTGAAACAGATTCTGGAGAAAACGGTTCATAGCTCTCACAAGGATTGATCGAAAAAGTTAGATAATGCGTTATGGGCCTATCGAACTACATTTAAGACACCTATAGGAATGTCTCCTTATAGGTTGGTCTGTGGGAAGGCTTGCCATCTTCCGGTGGAACTAAGAGCATTGAGCATAGTGGGCAATGAAACAGTTGAATATGGACATGCAAGCAGTGGGTGAGAAGCACCTTTTGCAACTCAATGAGATGGATGAGTTCCACAATGAAGCATATGAGAATGCAAAGATCTACAAGGAGCAAACCAAAGCTTGGCATGATAAGCACATCCAACGAAAGAACTTTGTACTCAGACAGAAGGTGCTACTATATAATTCCAGGCTTCGACTGTTTCTTGGAAAGCTCAAATCCAAATGGTCGAGCCTGTTTGTAGTCACCAAGGTGTTTCACTATGGTGCAGTTGAACTAAATCATAAAGAGAAAGGAACCTTTAAGGTTAATGGTCAGCGTTTGAAGCCATATTTTGATGGTGGCATTGATTGCAACAAGTCCATCATCACTCTCAACTCACCATAAAGAAGAAAAAGTCAAGCTGATGATGATAAAACAAGCGCTTCTTGAGAGGCAACCCAAGCTCTTTACCCTTATCTATTTTATTTTTTATCATGTTAATTAGTGCTTTAGTTAGTTACAGATTTTTGCCATTTTATAAGCCAATTATGATGCATTTTATTTTTGTGGTGATTTCAGGTGTTCTCGGGATAACACGAATGCAGAAGAAACACAAAAGAGCCTAGGTGCAAAAATTAGGCACCTAGGCACTATAGAAGGCCACAAAGACCCAAGAGCAAGGTGCCTAGGTGCCACTTCCTGGGCGCCTAGGCGCTCATCATGAAAAAAAAAGGCTGATTTTGAACTAGCGCCTAGGGGCTACAAACACAGCGCCTAGGCGCTGTGCCATTTAAAGACTCGCTTACCTTGTTTTCAAACAAAATCAATAAAAAAAGAAAAAAGAAAAAACACTCTTCTCGCCCCCCTTGTTCTCTCTCACACACAAACACCACCTATTACCCCTCAATCGATTTTTTTTTCATCTCTTCGTCACTCTACCTCCCCCCCCCCCACCACCCCCCCCCCCCCCCCCCCCCCCCCCTCATCCCAAATTCCTCACCCACCGTGTCAAAATGCCACCATCCAAGTTCCTTCATGAGTTGAAAGTTGGCGGCAAAACAATGACAGAAATTTTGAAACTTGGGCTGCATAAATTGGGTTTCTTGCTCACAACAGGTAACTCCACTCTTCTTTATGCTTTGCCTGAGAATTGTTGCAATTTGGGGAGACTTAATTGATAAAGAGGAGTCTATCCAAAGTGGAATTATTGAGTGCACACCAAGTGTTCGATAAAAAGTCTGAGAGAGACAAAAGTGTTGGTTGTTGCCAATTGACATCAAAGGTGTTAGTAGACATTACATGTGGTGCATTTGAGATCGTTTGGTGACATTAGCAGTTGATTTGGAGAGTTTAAGAGAAAGTTGGGAAATAGAGGCTTTTGAAGAGGGATTTGTGTGAATTGCAACCATGGCACCAAAGAAGCGTGTGAAGGCTTCGACGTCCGTGCAGCATGATACGACTAAATTTGTCTCACAGGCTGCTTTTAATCGCTATCAGTCCTCGTTGGAAAGAAAGACTCCAATTGTTAAACGGGGACTCAATACATATGAAAGGGTGACACAAGATCAAATTTTTGGTTGTGGATGGGCCAATTTTGTAAAACAACTAGGCTCGAGCCTAACTACAGTGGTTCGATAATTTTATGCCAATGCCCCTAAGCGTGATAATGGAAAGATCTTTGTAAGGGGAAAATGGGTGAAGCTTGATCATGCTGCTATCAACCAACCCTTTGTGCTACCTAATATTAATAATGATGAATATCAAGCTTATCTAGAAAACGTTGACCACAATGAAATCCTCAACAGGTTGTACACACCAGACACTAGTTGGAAAATGGGACACAATAGTGAGCACATCTCATTCCCCCCTATTGCTTTGCGAAACAAGGCATATAAGGCATGGCATAATTTTATCTATGCTTGCTTCATGCCAGTGTCTCACATTAGTGATGTACTGAAGGAACGAGTGGTGCTTCTATATGCTATTGTAACAGGGAAGAGCATTGATGTGGGCTGGGTGATTTCTTGGTAGATTGGTATTAGTGTGCTACATGCACACCTGGGCATATACTTTCCCTCACTTTTTACTGAGTTATGCAGTATAGCAGGAGTCCATTGGGATGCAACTGAAGAATGGGTAGGACCCCGACATGTCATCAATGATTCGATCCTCGCATCATACAGGGAGCTAGAAGCACAGGAGCCAACAGCAGGGGCCAGCTCCTTCAGGTCCCTTCGACCCCCACGACCACCCCGCTCTCCTGGTCAAGCCTCAGTGCATGAATGCCTGGATCGCATGGACAGACGTCTCGACCACATTAATGATAACATCTGCAACCCAGCGCAAATGATGAACCAAATGGCCCGGCACCTAAATATGAATATGGACAATTTTTCAACAGTCATGGCTTTCAATGATGAGGACCAAGCGCATGAGGACGAGGAGGAGTAGACTTCAACAATCTTCATTTTAGGGAGTGTTCTTTTCTTTTTCTTTTTCTTTTTCTTTTTCTTTTTATTTTTATTTTATTTTATTTTTGTTTATTTTATCATTTTCCATTTTTAGTTTATGTTTAATTTTTTTTCTTTTACATTGAGGACAATGTACTACTCAAGTTTGGGGGTGGTGTACTGCTTCATGTTTGGTTTATGTCAATCAGTTATCTTTATTTACTTAAGTTTTAAGCTAGGTTTCATTTTGTGTTTACTAACTATGATAGGAAAGTTGTGTCGTTTGAGCACTATTTAACTTGAATCATAGGAGGCTAGTGATAAGACGATGGTTGAAATTGAATATGGCTTTTAGGGGATAATAATTGTTGTTGGTCTATCCTTGTTTTTCTTGTGATTGGTTTGCCATGCTGTGATTCTTTGAGTACTTTGCATACTCACGCCTTGATTACCTAAGTATTCTACACTTAGAGGATTTTTATGTTGATTAAGTGATATTTTTTATCTCAAATGAATGCAAGAACCTATTTGATAACCACTCGAGGCGAAATCCTAGGCTACACAACATTAAGGATATGATTTAGGCTATTTTTAGACCGTTTGAGCCTTTCAAGCCTACCATTGACATCCTTTAATCACTAGTTACCCTGTTGAGCCTCATTATCCATTTTCTTTGTTACCCACATAATTAGCCTAGCCTTTGATTGATTTTATCATACTTGGTCCCTCACTCATAAGCATGACTAGTTTGTCCAGGAAATTATTTAAAGGTAATTGGTATGACAGGAGGATGGGCATAGTTTTAAAGAACTTATCAAGGAAATATGTTTTACTATCATTCATTTACGGGTGAAGTTTTGAGTATTGTCATCAAGAGATTATATAGTCACGTTTACAGCCTTGGGTATTGCTATCAAGGGTTTGTGTATTTATGCTTATTCATTGTGCAAAAAAAAAAAAAAAATTGATACATACATCAAATAAATGTGAATGACAAAGGGAATGCGGTATAAGTATGGGGGTGTACTTAGAAAGAAAAAAAAATTAAAAAAATGATGCTCTCATAAGGTCCTAAGACAAATTGTGTGTTTATGGGTGAATTTTGAGCTACATTATTTCCTTTATCCCACCTTTTTACCTTAGCCACACATTACAAGCCGAATAAAGTCCTAATGATCTTTGATGTTGCGATAGTCTACATTAGTGGAGAGTGGGTTTGAAAAATAGGCCTATGGAGTTCATTAATTTCACTAATCTAGAGATCTTTCACAATAAGCTTGTTGACATAAACTAATTCAAGTGTAGGTACATAAGTGCTAGAGGCATCACACACACACTTAAGGAATTATGAGTATGGTAAACTTAAGATTTAAATTGATCTTTTCTACATGATCACAACGGTTAGAGTTTCCTTTGAGTCATAAACTTTATGCAATCTTTGAGGCCAAGTATGATGAAAAATTAAATTGACGCTCGAACTATGTCGTGTGTTAGTGTCAGTCTCATTCTTTTTGTCTTGTTCTTTGTTCTTCTTTTATGTCTTTTGCTCGAGGACTGGCAACATCTTAAGTCTTGGGGTATTTGATAAGTTAGTTTTAGGCTAGTTAATTAGATAATTCTCACTTAATATTTTTTGTTACTTTTAAGCAATTCATAAGAATTTGATAGTGTTTTGTGTTTTTTTATAGGTTTTGAGGAAAAAGGATGCATGATAGCAAAGTGCGGGGCCAAGCGAACAAAAAAATAAACAAATTAGACTTAGGATGAAAATGGAGCCTAGACGCCAGCTTGTGGGCGCCTAGGCGCTCATACAGATTAAGTTCTATACAAAAACCTAAGAGCAAAGCACCTAGGCGTACAAAAACCCGAGAGCAAAGCGCCTAGGCTCCATTTTATGGGCTCCTAGGTGCTCATACAAATGAATTTCTATACAAAAACCCAAGAGCAAAATGCCTAAGTGCCATAACTTGTGAGCCTAGGTGCCATTTTGTGAACGAAAAAACCCAAGAGTAAAAGCGCCTAGGCGCCTAGGTGCCATTCCATGAAGTAGGCTTATAAACACTACGGCACCTAGGCGCCAGTTTGAAAAAGGGGTATGCGGTCTGTGTAGCGCCTAGGCACCACAATCTAGGCACCTAGACGCCATAATGAAGTCTAGGTGTCAAAAAATCAAGCTTAGGCGCCGTTGCGATTCCAACTCAAATTTCAATGTAATTTTGTTTCAAAATTGCTGTTCCAAACTCTAGCCTATAAATAAAACATTATAGAGGGTTGGAAAAGGAATTTTTGACAGAGAAAAACTGCAAAAAAGAAGAGAGAGGATACACTACTTTGGAGAAGAAGATCGATGCAACCCAGAAACAGAATCATCTTCCCATCCTAACATACAGTTCTTTTCTTCTACTCCTCATGTTTAAGAGATTGTTTAGGATGATTTTTAGTTTCAGTATGAACTAGTTTTCTCTGTTCTAGGGCTACGATGTAGCCGGACTATGATTGTTCACTTTTATTTAATTTAATTCAATTCGATGTTTATTCATTATCTTTGCTGAGTGTTTAGTCTAATCTTAATGCTTGTAAAAGTTTACACACCTTTTGCATGATTTGTGATTTAATTTGAGGCTGAGAAGCGATAATTAAATTAGACCATGATTGAATGCGATGAGATCATCATAAGATAGAGATATCTATGAGACTTGTGTAACACTATGAATTTCTTGTTCGTAATGAATCTTGGTAAGTTTAGAGTTTCCACAGAGATGTAGAAAATTTGCTAACTAGGATAAATTATTAATGCTTGAGAAAGATTATTGACTACCTAAGAGAAATTCGTTATCAGCATAGGAATAAATGTCAATTGATTAAATTAGATAAAAGTAGATATGATTAATCCGGTGAGTCGGAGCCCCTAGAAGTCTTAATATATTGAATTCTCATTTGTTAAAGTTGTAATTTCTCAATTTTCATTCATTTAGTTTGTCCTACTTTTACCATTTTATCATTCCATTGTTTCCTATATCTTAGTTGTTCAAATAGAATTAGGGTTAGAGTAATTTGGTATTTAGTGACAGTTAGTCTTCGAGGGAACGATCTCTACTCTCACTTTATTACTTGTTAACTATACGTGCACTTGCGTTAGAAAATCCACAACAAGATGCTTGAGCATACTTGCTTCTAGAATGATCTGATACATTCACCTTTGGATTTCCCAATGAAATATTGGATCGGATGTAGCTATGCAAGAAAGCTGGTTTTGAGGGCTCTGGAAGAGAGAAAGTCACTATTTAGCATGAGAACAATCGTATTCAAGGTTGTCGCTTGGCCACATTTTCTTGGACACATAATAATGCAATGTAGAATCTACTGTTCCTCATTTCAGATGTTGCACCAAGTCCCACTAGGGATCTACAACATTCAAGACTGTCCCCTCCCTCCAATTTTTCCATGTTTGCATGATATTGAGCATGCGTGGGCATAAGGTTAGAGATAACATTATTTTTCTTCAATTAACATTGATATTAAATTTCTCAAATTTTAGGCCAGAGCATAATAGAGATTCTTACATAGCTTAAGAGGCCATCTGCATGGTCGTCATGGAAAAAATGACTTATTTTCTGACCGCTTACAATTTCAAAAAGTAACACACCAAACCTAAGTACATCGAACTTGACAGAAAACTTCCCATACATAGCATACTCTGGCGCCATTTATCCATTGAAAGAAAATTAATATAATTACTAATATTCACTTAGTATTTAAAAGGGAGCGTCAGAACTTACTTGCTTTGATTCATGTATATATTTTTAATACTCATGGTGTAATCTGTATAAAATAAGGCTTAGGTTAATGTGAGATGTACTTCCTAGGTTCCCACAATTCAATTTATATTGCCTTGAGTATGGCGAATATCAAATAACCTTGCCATTCCAAAATCTGAAATTTTTGGATGCATTTCTGCATCTAACAAAATGTTACTAGCTTTGAGATCACAATGGATAATTCTCAGTAGAGAATTTTCATGCAGGTAAAGGAGTTCTTGAGCAACACCTCTTATAATTTTGAAATGTCCATCCTAGTTCAAATTTTTACGTCTGTTGGGATCTAACAAGATTCCATTAAAGCTCAAAAGCACATACATGTATCGCAAAGTATTTTTCCAAGATGTAAAAATTGAAGCGTAATGGATATACGTTCTGTATTATGATTATGTACTAGAACAAAACAAAGGAATGCAACTAAACCAAATATGAAGCGATCAAGATTTCCATTTGGAACAAATTCATACACTAGAAGCCTCTCATTTCCTTCCAAGCAGAAACTGAGGAGCCTAACCAAGTTTACGGTGTTGACGTCATTCTTGAATTCTAGATCTTCTTGGCCTGAACTCCTAGATAACCTTTTTACAGCTATGTCTTCTCCATCGGAAAGCATTCCCTGAAATACATTACATAAGAGGATATGATCTATTGCACGCAATTGATTTAAGTTACTATATTCTTTTCCTGAATATTTAAGTTTTAGTACTTGTGACCCATTCAAATAAAGAGCTAATTGTGTTGTGTTGACTCATATCCTTACCTTGTAAACATGGCCAAATCCACGCTGCCCAAGCTTATTTGCCTCAGAAAAATTATCCGTCGCAACTCTAATGGTATCAAATTTGTATTAAAATTGCAAGGACTTTACACGTTCAATTTCTTCAACAGGTTTGTATCAGGCGAGATTGAACATAAATCAAATGAGTTTATTTTTTATATGAGAGATGATATCTATTTCCAAAACCACATTTACAATTTATGAGTTACCTTCATTGATATATCTATAAGATTCAATAATCTTGGTGACAGTATAATATTTATATTATCAGTTACAGTATTATATAGAGTCAAAGTTTGATGTGACGATGATAAAGTACGATTGTAGAGGAAGATTCTGTTTTAGGCAAAGGAGATTATTTTGTGGAGCATGTTCTGTATTGAAAGATGCTATAATTCCCAAAGAAACATAATTAAATACTGTCAACTTACTTTCTTCCTTTTTCTGTGCCCTCTTCATTCTTTAAAACAAGCAGACTGAGATTAGTACTCCTAAAAGTGAAAGAGTACTTTAAACCAAGGCTGTACAATTCCAAATGTATGACTCTCTGTTCCTGTAAAACACCAAAAAAAAAAAAAACCTGCACTGATTAAATCAATAATTTAAAGTGCGATATACAAAATATCTACCAGCAATTGGTCCCCTATTGGAATAGTAACGGAGAAGGGAAGTAATTGACCCCAAAGTTACTCATACGGCCACCTGTAGTTGTGATCCTGTTTGTTGACGGCGGTGATGGAGGAGATAGCGTGGGTGTGGAGCTGAAGCAAGTGCCGTGTTGTCTGTTGGTCCATAAAAGAGCTCAATCTCATACCTTTAAGTTAAAATTGGTACTCATGGCTCCCCCTATCTTCATCTCACTAAATTGTGATAAAGCAGTAAACATATCATCTAAGCAATTCTTGAAATTTTGCTGGAAAAGTCCAGCAAGCACTGCACTAGTGTGTATAAGGTTTGAAAGTTTGGGGCACTTGCATTCCCTGATGTGAATTTGCGAAGAGAACCACCTTGTGCTGCTTGGTTTTTCAGGGCATCCAATAAGGTCCAGAGGGCTTTGGTAAATTCGTCCACCTTTCAGGACACATTTTGAGTGTTCCACAAAAAGACTGCTGAAGAAGTGGCCATGACGCTGCACATTGAGCGGTTGGAATAGCACAACATGCAGTAGTCATACCATACTACTGCCTCCTTCTGATTGGGGCAATTCTTTGTGAGACATTGTGTGGCGTTGTGGAGGCAACTGCGGCAAACGTCTGGTGTTGCATCTCCTCTGCACAGTCCGATTGCGTAAACTTGGTTGGAGGAATTGCTGTATGAGAGATTGTAGAAGCCATAGCCATTTTCATGATATGTACTAAACTTGCTGTAATTGCCTTTTAGGGTATTTGAAACAGTAGTTTAAACTAATAGTTTGAACTATAAATAGTATAAAGATCTCACATGCTCCATTTCTCAAATTAAAACTGATGGTTTAAACTACTCTTCCAATTACCCCTTTTGTCATTGAGGCAAAAGTGATATAGGAATTATTGCAGATCAGCAATGGCATGGGTGATAAGAATAATGAAGATGTGGCAAAGGGTGGAAAACTGCACTAGTCTTACCATTGGATGTTGATTCTGAGAGGAGTTATGTACGTGAAGTATAAAATGTATTTGAAATGATGTTAATATAAGCTTTTATTGAATTTGGTATTCTTTTAGCGTTGTGAACTTGAAAACAAGTTAGCTGAAAAAAAATCAATGTTCTTACTGGTTGTAAATTTTTACTCTTTCAAGCAGCTCAACTGCAAATTGAAATATGGTGTCTTATTTTTGTAGTTTTTTTTTAAAGTAAATGGAGAGATAACAACTTAGAATAAAGAGGCAGCATAAAGCAGAAGGTTGGCACCTAGTTCATAGCACAAACAAGTCCTTAACCTTAATTTTTAAATATATATATATATATTAAAATGTAGAAAGCAACTATAAGGTAAAAACAAATAAAATAATAAATACAGCTTGCGACAATCATTAAAAAAAAAAGAAGAAAAAAACAGAAATAGGTATACCTATCTCATCATTTATACAACATGAATCTCCTTCCTTCTAGGCGACAAAGAGTATAAGCAGTTTTTCTTTTTCATATTTAGTGATCACTTTATTATTATTATTATTTTTACTTTTGCAAATTGTTGAGCTCTGACAAATAATTCCATAATCCTAAAACACTCCATCCACTTCTTTCTTTAATAGGGTATAATTATCGATTTTAGTCTTCACATTCCTAACGATTCAAAATATAGAAGCAACAGACCATGAAGCCAGGATGCTGCACTCAAGACCTACTTTAATTTTCTAGCTAGAAAATTAAAAATAGAAAAAGAAGTAAAAAACCTAGCACATTCATTTCCTTATATGGACCGCCCTATTAACTTTTTCCACTGAGAAAGTGCGGAAGCTGCGCCATTTACTTTGTCAACTCCGTGGGGCCTTTGAAAAGTATACGACATGCTGAATTTTGTAGCTTTGTTGTTGTTGTTGTTGTTTAATTAACACATTAATTGGACCGTCACTGAATCAACAAAATGCTCTTCCAAATATTGTTTATAGTTCATACCATACAAAAAAAAGTTCATAGGTAGAAAAATTGTCCATTGAGTAAACTTATTCATTAAGTTATTTCAAGATGCCTTGCTAATTTTTACGTAAGTAAACAAGAAAATACTCCCATAGACAGACTGAAATCACCTTCTTTAATTTTATTTACCGAGGAAAAATTATTAGTAGCATTGAAAATGGTTTTCAAATCAAAAGAAGGTAACTGATCTCTACGTTTTCCACCTTCAAGAGGCTCGAATTGTGATCTTCAACTGGATTGTTTGCTTCCGTTGTTGCTAAAAGAATATTGAAATTATTTTGCCAATTGAGGCTAGCTCAATTGGTGTTCAATGAGTGTGTGATTTTTATTCAATGTAACAAGTCTTGTTGTGGGTAATCTCGATGGCCCAAAGCCCACGGTCAAGACTATGCCATGACCTAACAAAAGCCCAAGTCCAAGAAGATATCTCGAAAGGCCAGCCTTACTTTCAATAAACAGCGACATAACTTGAGGAGAGTTAGAGATAGTGAGATGTCTAGATACGTTGAATCTACAAACGTGGGTTTATGTCGCTTAGTGAACAAAGGCCGACGTGATCTCAAGAAGTGAGTCATATTGTGCATGGGGTTGAGAGGGCAAGACGTGGGATTAGTGGCTAAATTTAAATTATTTTTTTATAATATTTTACAGAAAGAATTGTACATACAAATAAGACTCCTAACCTTCTATACAAGAGATCGACGTCTGATTAATGACATTATAGTGAAATTTTTCCAAAGTGGATGTAGCTTTTTAGAGTGAACCACTATAATTTCGTGTATTATAATTCTTAAGCATTACATTTCTTTTCATTTTTTATACATTCGTATAGATGTCGTGAGTGTTTTATGAGGTATATTGTTGACGAATCTTCACCAACAACAATTCTTAAGTTTAATTCCTAGAGGACTCAATTAAAAAAAATAGATATAACCGTCCAGATTTTCAAACCAAGGGAAGTAGTGCTATTTTTAAAGACATAATACCACGTAAACACTAGGAAAAAAAATAACATATATGTGTGTGTGTTTGTGTCTTCACGTGTTTGTGTCTTCACACTCCCACAATGAGCACAGATTGGATTTGACTTTTTCAATAGCTTCTTTTTCTCGGAAGCTTTAATAATAGCATGCCTCGATATAATGTAGAGTAGCATTTAAGCATCAGTTCGTAAACTACACGTTGGTGATGGTCTTTGAACAAGAAACGACTAGGAATTCAAAAGTCTTGATTCAGCGTGAGTCTGTCCTTCTGAATTCGATAGAGGCCAAAGTTAATAATATAAGATTTCTAAGAACCAGGTAGCTTCCTTTATTTGTTCTGCCAACACCTCGTTAATTATTTGATTATTACAAAGAGAAAAAAAAAAGAAGAGAAAATACTTCTAAAGTACAAAGTTCACTAAAAAAAATTGCATGAGCACAGCCGTTGCACACACACCAATTTTATTGCTAGTTTAAAGCCCCATGCTTACACCGTCCTCCTTCCAAGTAAAGATAAAAATGCTCACACTAGCGAGGATGGAGTTCCGTGATTAAAGTCTCACTTGCAGATGCTTGAACCGATTGGCTCTTGGAATGATCCAATTGCATATCCGATCCTGTGTTGCTATGCATAGAGAACGCTGGTTTTGAGGGCAATGGAAGAGACAGAGAGTAACTGTTTAGCATAAGAACAACTGCATTCATGGTTGGCCGAAGAGCTACATGTTCTTGGACACACAACAGTGCAATGTGGATGCATCTCATTATTTCAGAGCTTGAATTGACCCTCACTAATGGATCTATGATATTTGAGGCTGTCTCGTCCCTCCAGTTTCTCCAAGCCTGCAACAATAGCAAATGCCAACGTGTTAGATATAAAATTCTTTTGATTCGTATATACAAATTAAAGTTATAGTCCAACATTTTAGTCTGAATTACATAATGTTATACTTACACCGCTTAAAATGCCTTCCACATGTTCTCTATTCCGAAAACAATTACTTTTCTGTCCGCTCACTACTTCCAAAAGTAACACACCAAAACTAAATACATCGATCTTGACCGAAAAATGTCCATGCAATGCATACTTTGGAGCCATGTATCCACTAAAGCAAAGCATATTTTAGTAATTAATATTTTAAATGGAATTTAAATCAGTTACAAATTGCTTCTATTATATGGTTATGTATGTTATTTTATCTTGCTTAAACTCTCGATTTAAAATTTTTTACAATTTGGGTGTCGGCTCAAATATGATACAAAGTTGCAGGAAGGAAAACCTTTTTTTTTTTCAAGACAATGTCGTTAGTATAAAGTTTAGTCAAGGTTGATATGCACTTACTAGGTTCCCACAATTCTACTTGTGCTATCTTGAGTTTGATCAACAACAAACAACCTTGCCATTCCGAAATCCGAAATCTTAGGTTGCATTTGTTCGTCTAACAAAATGTTACTAGCCTTAATATCTCGGTGGATAATTCTCAAACGCGAATCTTCATGAAGGTATAGGAGTCCTCGAGCAATGCCTCTAATAATTTTATAGCGTGTCTCCCAGCCTAATTTTGCACGCTTGCTTGGATCTACATATTCAGATGAGCGTAATCCAATTAACATTTTAAACATGTATATGCGATGTTTTATAGAACTCTTTCAAAACGCAAATCAGAACTGAAGCATGGTAGATATATGTTCTATAATTCTCCATAAAAGCAAAAGCAAAGAAAGGGAACCATACCGAATATGAAGTGATCAAGGCTTGCATTCCGGACAAACTCATATACCAGAAGCCTTTCCTTTTCTTTCAAGCAGAAACCAAGGAGTTTTACTAGATTACGGTGTTGAAGCTTGGCAACTAGCAAGACCTCATTCTTAAATTCAAGATCTCCTTGTCCTGAATCCTTAGACAACCGTTTTACAGCTATTTCTTGGCCGTTTGAAAGCCTTCCCTGAAATTCATACGAATACAAATTTGAATAGCACACAAAAAATTTTAAATCATAGTATTTGTGACATCAAACAAAGAACTGTATCATTACCCTGTAAACAAAACCAAATCCGCCCTGTCCAAGCTTATTTGCATCGGTAAAATTATCTGTCGCAACTCTAATGGTCTCAAAACTATATTGCAAGGATTCCACACTTTCTATTTCTTCAACTTCATACAAGGGGCGTGCTTCAAGAACAAGTATGAAGTGAGTTACAATGACAAAATTCTTCTTAGTTAATGCTACTGCAGTATTCGTACCCTTTGATAACAACATACTATAATATTTGGTACACTATGATAAAATAGTGGTAAAGCAGAGGAAGATTATGTTGGGAGGAGAACAAATATATGAAGCATGATCAGTAAAGTAGGATACAAATTGTACAGAAGGGGATTAGATGATCTCAACTTACTTTCAACCATTTGCTCTACCCTCTTTACTTTTAAAAAAGCACAGATGGAGATCTTTAGTACCACAGCTCCAACAGTACTTGAAACAACGGTGGTAGTAACAGTCGTTCTAGACGTGTTACTCTCTTTTTTTCCTACAAACTCCATAAAAATTTGCTAAAATGATATGTTTGTTATATTTAAAAACAATTTATACCACAGTAGTAATAATAATAATAATAAATTACCCCAAAATTCGACGTACCTCCTGTACTTGTGTTGTCATTTGTTGGCGGTGGTGATGGACGAGATACCATTGGCGCCAGCGGCGGTGGAGCTGATGCAAGTGATGCATCATCTGTTAGGTTATAAAAGAGCCTAATCTCATACCTAAAGTTACAATTGGTGCCAATAACTCTACCCCCTATCTTCCCTTCACAACAATTGGGAATATCTGCAAACGCATTATCTAAGCAGTTGTTACAATCTTGATGTGACAAGTCAGGCGTGCACTGAACGAGGGCGTATAAGGTTTGAAAATCTGGGCCACTCACGTTCCCAGTCGCAAACTTGCGAAGAGAACCAGCGGAGACAGCTCGGTTTTTCAGACCATGCAATAAGGCTTGGAGGTCTCGGAAAAACTCGTCGACATTGGATGATACATTTAAGTCATTCCACAAATAGAGCTTTTCATAAGTCTCCATGATGCCCAACATGGAGCGATTGGAGTAGCGCAACATACAGTAGTCATGCCATCCAACGGCCTCCTTCTGATTGGGGCAAATCTCTGGGAGAAGCTGTGTGGCGTTGTTGAGGCAACCGCTGCAAATGTTGGGATTAGCGTCTCCTCTGCACAGCCCGATTACGTGAACTTGGTCAGTGGAATTGCCGTATGAGAGACTGTAAAAGCCATAGCCGTTGTCGTTTTGGGATGGAAAGGTTGACATGATGTGGTTTAGGTTGGCGTGGTAGGTACTATTCGTGGTGTAATTGCCTCTGTCGTTTTCACAAAAGTAAGACAAGAAAGGCAGGTGGGCAGTGGCTTGGGTGATAGGAACAATGTAGATTTGACAAAATATGAAAAACATTATTATGATTCCCGAAGGAGAAAGTAACTTTGCCGTTGGTTGTTGATTCTGATATGGTGTAACGTGCATGAAATGAAAGATGTATTAGATAATGATAGTTGCTTTTGTTGCGGATGAAATCTTTTAAAGCCTAGCCATTGTGGAAATTTGCTAACTGAAACATTTAATATATTTGTTTATTTATATTTCTCATTTGTGGGAAATTGACAGCTTTTGATGAAACAAAACTACAGCTAGGAACACGTGGATTCGTGGAATGGAAATATTGACATTTATTAGTTATTTGATCGAGTAATTTTGGAAACATGAGGTATTATAATATTAGTTATCTGCAATTAAATAATTTCTGGGTATTTTCTTTCGTTGCATCTTATTCCTTTCCCACTTCCAAACTGCTTCGAAAGCTTTGAGCTGTGAGGTTAAGTGTTGCTTTGCAAATTTGAAGTAATGCTTGAATTAGAAAAAGACATATTGATTGTGAAAAGACTGTTAATCAGTTGGTTATCTTTGAAATCTTGTACACGGTTGAATAGAACAAGATTAGAAGGCACACAGATTAGACGTTAATGTAAAATAGGATATATGCCGCACATGGCGACCCAACTTGCATTCTCAGTCAGTCAATTGTAAAGGAAGAAGAAAGAGATTTGTTTATTCTTCAAAATCATGATGAGCAAGGAGTGATGTAGTTGTGACACAATCATTCATTTTTAAAAGTTGCACATGATGAGAGAGGTGCAATTAGTTTTTTTAAACATCACCCTGAACCAAGACTCGAGAATTTACCTTAAGCAGTACTATTGTATGTGCCTTTACTTTGAGTAGCCCCTTATAAATCTATGGGCGCACCCGATATACAAGTTCGGGCACTTCTTCAAAATTCATGTCACGTAGGTCGTCTCTCAAGTTTAGATATAGTACTCCTGCATTAAGAAGTTGATTGAGGATGGAGCTAAGCTTGTTGACGCTGCTAATTGTGAACAACCAAGTGATTTTCCACCAAAAGATAAAATATAGAAAGAGAAGAGTGACCTAGCCGTCATAGTGATTTCTTAGAAATTGCCTGAAATACCTTTTGTATTTATTCAAAATATCACTTTTTACTTCTCTTATTATCAAAATTCTTAAAACATCCCGAGTTTTTTTTAAAGTATCATATTTAATCCTCACGTGTTTAAAAATAGTCTAAAAATAATCTTTTACCCTCGTTTGACCTGTTAACTTTTTTAAATACTAAACCTACCCTTACTAATTTTGCAAACAAATAAATAAAAACTCAAAACATCCCATTTGTTTAGCCAATATATCACTTTTTTCCCTCTCCCAAATGCCTAAACATCTCCTCCGCGAGAGATTCCCTGGCACAAACCCTGTCTCCACTTCCCGTAAGGCATCCGATGCTAATCCCCACCATGTTAAGATCTATTGTTGTGAGCCCTGCGTGAGGTCATCGTGGCAATATGAATAGGAAGAAAAAGAAGTTTCTTGCTTGGAATATTTTGAAACTATTTTAAGTTTTAATATTTAGAGCATCTTTAATGAGATATTAAATTAATGTGTTAATAATAAATGTGGCATTTGAGTATAAAAAACACTCTCCAACATAATGATGTTTTTAATACTAAATTTGTAATATGTCATTTTTATACTTTTTGGAGGAAAATATAAAATTGACATTGTCATTGGCTTTTGTATTAGAGATAGTTTTATTTTATTTAATTTATTAAATGGTATTTAATCTAAGATGGAATGGGTAATGTTGGTTTTTTTGTAAATTTAATCGTTTAACGAGTATTTTGTGATTAATTTTACAAATAGACGTTTTGAATATTTTTTCGTGATTCCTCTATATAAGCCACTACATTAACCCGTTCAATTGTGAAACGCTGTAAGTTTTAACTGCGATAAAGCAAATGTGAGTGGGTCCTCTAAAAAGAATATGGCATGGACAATCTGCGTAGCTTTATTTTTATATTATTATTTAACACAACCAATTGGGCAGTTGTTGAATCTATAGACTAGCTTCCACAAAATGTTCTTCCTAAATATTGTTTGTACCCTAAAAAAAAGATACCAGGTGGAAGAAAATTATTGTCCGCTGAGTAAATTTATTACTATATAGCTAAGTCAAGTTGATCGCTTGCAAATGCTCAAGTATGATAAAAATAATAATAATAATAAGGACAGCTTAGTTGGTTATAAGTCATTCCACCTTATCCATAAGTTGAGGGTTCTACAATTTAACTAAAAAATATGCGATGGACATTGTCTACTACTGTGCTTTTGTGGCGTGTAATTGAAAAGATATCTAACTTACAAGAATGCACCTAAGTGGTTTATTAGAATTTAAGGGTTTATTAAAAGATCAAGTTTTCTTTCCTAGCACTCACTCATATAGAATGCCAAAACAGAACCTTCTAGGTTCCGTCCCAGAACCTGCCATGTTCTATATTAGAACCCATCAAATTTTATCATGGAACCAGTTGAAACCCGCCTTCGATACCGAAGTGGGTTCTTGATTATAACCTGCCAGGTTTTAAGTCGGAACCTTCCAGATTCCAACATTTTTTGAAACAAAAAAGCAAAAAAGCGCCAACCGCCTCCGATTGTTGGCATGGGTGCTGGGTTGCAATGTGCCAAATTTCAACTTAGAGCCTACTAGATTCTAACATTTTTTTTGAACCTACTATATCCCATCTTGAAATCCGCAGGAACCCACCAAGTTCCGTCCTCAAAGTAGCTTGAACACGCTAGATTCCATCCAAAAAATTGTCTAAAACTACAAAAATCCGTCCTAGAATTCACCGGAACCCACCTAATCCCGTCCCAAAACATATGGGAACTCGATAATTTTGTCACGGGCCCCGACAGGTTCCAAAGCGGAATCTTAAAAATCATTTCATCAGAAAAAATCTAGATCTACAAACTAACTAAACTACATTCAAAGTAAACAATTCAAATATGTAAAATCCATTGGCAATGTACAACTACAAAATCTAAACGAAAAATTCATATCCAAACCAAAACAAAAATCACAAACTAAATATCATTGAAACATAAACTGAGATCCAAACTAAAATCCAAAGTCAAACCACAAAATCATTAAAGTACAAACTCATATCCAAACTGAAATCCAAACACAAACCACAAAATCATTGAAACAGAAACTAAAATCCAAAAATAACACCATAGTTTGCGACTGCTGCACCATCTCTTTGAAACTCTTTCTATGTCCAGTACTTTCACTTAGTAGCAAACAAACGAATCTCATCCCATCTCCACTATCGGATCCCCTGAAAAAATGTCATTAGGCGGCGGCGCCGATAGCACCAGCATCCACATCATGACCCTAGACGGTCTTGTGAATGTGAGCTCTCTCTTCACACTGGCCGTCTTCATCGGCCTGACCTGGAACACCAAGGAACCCACCAACTCCCTCATCGATGACAACGTCAACCCCAGCTACAACCCTAGCCCCTCTGTCACCAAAGACCTTGTTGCCTTCCACGTCAGCCATTTTACAGCAATGTCTTGGCCATCAGAAAGCCTTCACTGAAATTCATACGTACAAGGATTTGGATTTCACACAATGTATTTTAAATCATAATATTCATGACTTCAAACAAAGAGCTGAATCATTACCCTGTCAACAGGAGCAAATCTGCCCTGTCCAAGTTTGTTTGCCTCAGAAAAATCATCTGTTGCAACTTTGATAGTCTAAAAGGTGTATTGCAAGGATTCTGCACTTTCAATTTCTTCAATAGGTTCGTACAAGGGGCGAGCTTCAAGAATATATATCTAATGAGTTACACTCTGAAAAAGATCTTCTTGGTTTATGCTACTGAATTATTTGGTAATCTTGATAACAACATACTATTATTATTGAGTATGCTATATTTTAAAATTAAAAAGTACAGCCGAGGAAGAATATGTTCATAGGAGAACAGCTTATATCTCCTTATTTTTAGAAACACCCAGATGGAGATGATTAATACCAGAGCTCCTACAGTACTTGAAAGAATGACCATAACAATAGTCGGTCTAGACGCGTTACTCTCTTTTCCTACAGTCCCAAAAAAATATGCTCCAATCAAAATATTAATTATGTAATCCAAAATGATTTCTATAATGGCAAACAACATACCATATAACTTATTAATAGTTTAGATAATTTGATCGCAGAAGTATGCGTACCTCCTATAGTTGTTGTTATGTTAGTTGATGTTGGTGGTGGAGTTACCGTCAGTGCCAGTGGCGGTGGAGAAGAAGCAAGTAGTGCATCATTTGTTTGATTGTAAAAGAGGTTAATCTCATACCTAAAGTGACAATTGGTGCCAACGACTCTTTGTCCTATCTTCCAATAGTAACATTCTGGAATATTTGCAAATGCGTCATCCAAGCAATTGTTGCAGTCTTGCTGCGACAAGTCAGGCGTGCACTGAACAAGCGCGTATAAGGTTTGAAAATCTGGAGCACTTGCAGTTCCCTGTTGCAAACTTGCAAAGGGAACCGCCGAAGGCAGCTTCGTTTTTCAGGCCATCCAATAAGGTCTAGAGGTCTCGGAAAAATTCATCCTTGTAATTGGTTGACACATTATTGGGGTTTATTATATAGGTTTTTTCCTGGATTCCGATCATGGAGCGGTTCGAGCGGCGTAACATGCAATAGTCGTACCATCCCTACGTGGCTGTTGTTGAGGCAACTGCTACAAACATCGGGATTAGCGTCTCCTCTGCAAAACCCGATTGTATAAACTTGGTCAGAGGAATTGTTATACAGGAGACTATAAAAGCCATAGATGTTGCCATCTTGGGAGGGAAGGATTGACATGTAACGACCCTACTTATATGGCCGTTACTTAACTAATTAATCTTGATTTTAAACATGCTTTAACATAAAGTACGTAAATTATGGAATTTTTTTTTTTTTTTTTTTGCTTCTAAAATGAAATCTTGGTATTGAATTCCTAAAATATTTCCTTAAAAGAAATAGTAATTATTTCCCAAAACATATTTTATAAATCGAACATAATAATATTAATTTCTTAAATGAGATAATAACGTAATAATTATTATTATGTTTTAATATAATCATAATTTTTAAAGATTTAATCCTTTGCATACATCATAATATTAATTTCTTAAAACATAAAAATAATAATTTCCTATAACCTTTCTTCAAATCATAAAGATAATTATTAAGAAACCATTTCTTAATTTAAAGGAAAATGTTTCTAGAACAATTCCAAATTAAATATCATTATATATTCCTACTTCAAATGCTTTTTAAATCCTTCCTTAAATTATCATTATGCTTTTCTAAAAATTTATTATTTTAAAATTAACATATTGATCTCTTAACACTTATTTCTTTTAAACTTAACATATAAATAAATTTTTATAACTTATTCTTTTAAATCGAACATATTAATTCTTTAAAACATATTCTTTTAAACTTTCATAATAATTAATTCATGAAACATGTTCATTAAAATCTTTTCTTAATTTACGTAAAACTCTTATAAAGATTTCTAATTCTAAATAATCTTATACTTTTCTTACTTGAAAATTTTTGTGTATTTGTTGTATTTTCTATTACAATATTTTTAAACCTTAAATTTCTATAGACGAAGGTAGTATGATTACAACCTTGGTTTTCAAGACATACATACGTAATCTTATTTACTTTTTAATTCATGCATAATTTCATAAAATAAAAATGTGCATAATTTCGTGAACTAAAAATGCAAAAATGTTACATTTGTGTGAATAGTATCCATTTCTAACTTCACCATTTGTCTGTGGCTTACCACTGCGTATCAAGTGTCACTGATGGTTTATTACCTATAGTATAAACATACTTAAATAAGCTTCTGCTCAGCAAGTAGGAAATTAGACTTGCAAAAATAATTAAAAATCATTCAATAAAAACATGCATGAACAATTTATGCTTGCTTATCAACTTTTTTGGTGTCTAATTATTTAAGCTTTAACTTTTCTTAATAATTGGGCCTGGGTGATCATACTAGTTATGCGTGATCTTCAGGAAGTCAGAGTTCATGAGGTCGCTAACGACACCGAGATCATAAACTGTACTGGACTATATTGAAGCCTACTCGTAGATCCAGATAATGGTATGATACCCTTAAGTTGTCTTATTAATTTCACTTATCTTATTGTGTGTATGCAATATGACATATTACTACATTGCATCACAATTTCATAAATCATAAATCATAAACATGCTTAACTTGAAAGTGACTAAACAATATAATATATTATTACATGCATCACATATTGATCATGGCATAATTACAACATAGCATGACATAGCATGGCATAAACATAATAATTATAATTATATCATAACATAACAAGTCATGACAAATTACTAATCATGCATTTCATAATATTTTTTATGAAATCATGTAAAACAATTTATTTAAAAACTGTTCATACTGTAGGCGAGATTTCTACTTACTTAGAGTCTGAGCTAAGCGGTTCCAGTTGAATCTCGCTATATCTAAAGTCTATGAAGCATCCTCAAGAATGGTCCTAGAAGACTTTGGATGTCTAAAAATGCTTCGTGGAGATTTATACTTGCTGAAACGTCATTTTGAACTCTGTTACTATAGTTTGCATCGCCTTGATCTCCATGCAGTTGATACTAGACGATTTTTAACGAAGTAGAATTAGCTTAAACAGAGGGCACCATCACATTCGGAAACATCGAAACAAATCAGAAGGTGGTCTAGGATTGTTCGATCGAGGGTCAGGATCACAAAAGCTGAGGTCACCAGAGTCTAGCCACTCGTAAGGTGCATGCAGTGGCTTCGGGCATCGATTGGGGCTAAAACTTTGCCTCTTGGCAGTTTTGGACCTCCTAAGATTGTTGGTAATGTCAATTTCACAATAATCGACCTCTATCACAGCAGCTCAGGCTTGAATTTTTTGAAAAATCTGACGGCACAAATCTTAATGCTCCAGTGGTGATGGCTGACATTCATCGAGGGGTTTTGATACTAGAGGCAAAAGCTACAATATAAAGCTCTCATATGGTACAACTCTTAAACTAAAACTGATGGTTTAAATTACTCTTTCAAACACCCTTTTTGTTATTAAGGCAAAAGTGATACAGGAAGTATTGTAGATCAACAATGGCATGGGCGATAAGAACAACGAAGATGTGGCAAAGGGTGAAAAACTGCACTATTCTTACCATTGGAGGTTGATTTTGATAGGAGTTATGTACGTATAGTATAAAATGTATTAAAAATGATGTTAATATATGCTTTTATTGAATTGGTATTCTTTTAATTTAAGCGTTGCGAACTTAAAAACAAGTTAGCTGAACAAAATCAATATTCTTACTGGTGGTGAATTTTTAGACTTTTTAGCGGCTCAACTGCAAATTGAAATATGGTGTCTTATTTTTGTAGTTTTTTTAAGTAAATGGAGAGATAACAGCTTAGAATAAAGAGGCAGCATAAAGCAGAAGGTTGGCGCCTAGTTCATAGCACAAACAAATCCTTAATCTTAATTTATTAAAAAATATAAATAAAAGTACAAAAAAGTTCAGAAACCAACTATAAGGTCAAAACAAACAAAATAATAAACACAGCTTGCGACAATTATTAAAAAAAAAAAAACAGAAATAAGTACACTTATTTTATCATTTATACAAGATAAATCCCCTTCCTTCTAGGCGACAAAGAGTATAAGCAGTTTTTCCTTTTCATATTTAGTGATCACTTTATTTATTTATTTATTTTACTTTTGCAAATTATTGAGCTCTGCCAAATAATTCCATAATCCTAAAACACTGCATCACTTCTTTCAAGGATAGTTTATAATTATGGATTTTCTCTCTTCACATTCCTAATGATTCAAAATATAGAAGCAACAGAAGATGAAGCCAGGATGCTGTACTCAAGGCCTACTTTAATTTTCGAGCTAGAAAATTAAAAATAGAAGAAGAAATAAAAAACCTAGGACAGTCATTTCCTTACATGGACCATCCTACTAACTCGTTCAACCGAGGACAGTCATTTCCTTACATGGACCACCCTACTAACTCGTTCAACCGAGAAAATGCGGAAGTTTCGCCATTTACTTTGTCAACTCCGTGGGCCCTTTGAAAAGGATATGACATGCAGAATTTTGTAGCTTTCTTGTTGTTGTTTAATTAACACATTAATTGGACCGTCACGGAATATGCTCTTCGTGATATTGTTTATAGTTTATACCACACCAAAAAAAAAAGAAAAGGTTATTGGGTAATTTTTAACACATGAAGTTATGTTGATCGCTTGCTAATTTTTACGTAGTAAACAAGAAAATACTCCCATAAACAGGACTGAAACCGCCTTCTCTCATTTTATTTACCGAGGAAAACTTGTCAGTAGCATTGAAAATGGTTTTCAAATCAAAAGAAGGTAACTGATCTCTACGTTTGCCACCTTCAAGAGGCTCGAATTATGATCTTCAATTGGATTGTTTGCTTCCATTGCTGTTGAAAAAAGATTGAAAATATTTTGCCAATTGAGGCTAGTTCAATTGGTGTTCAATGAGTGTGTGAATTTTTATTCAATGTAATGTGTCTTGTTGTAAGTAATCTCGAAGGCCCAAAGCCCACAGTTGAAACCATGTTAAGGCCCAACAAAAGCCCATGTCTAAAACCATATCTCAATAAGTCAGACATACTTTCAATAGACAACAACATAACTCAAGAGGGAGTTAGAGGTTAAGATAATGAGATGTTTAGATACGTTGAATCTACAAACGTAAGTTTACATCTTCTAGTGAACAAAGGCTAATGTGGTCTCAGGAAGTGGGTTATATCGTGCATGGGTTGAGAGAGCATAACGTGGGATTAGTGGTGAAATTTAAATTATTTTTATTATATTTACATAGAGAATTGTACATATAAATAGGACTCATGACCTCTGCATAGGGGATTGGCCTTTGATTAATGACATTATAGTGAAATTCTTCCAAAGTGATGTAGCTCTTTAGAGTGAACCGCTTAATTTCCTATGTTCTAATTCTTAAGTATTATATTTCCTTTAATTTTTCATACATTCGTGTAGACATCATGAGTGCTTTGTGAGGCATATTGTTGACGAATTTTCACCATCAACAAATCTAAGTTTAATTCCTAGGGGACGCAATTAAAAAAATGGATATAACCGTCCAGATTTTCAAAGCAAAGAAAGTAACGCTATTTTTTAAGACATAATACCACGAAAACACTAGGAAAAAAATAACATATATATATATATTTATATATGTATATATATATATATATATATACATCTACACACTTCCACGACGAGCACAGATTGGATTTGACTTTTTCAATGGCTTCTTTTTCACGGAAGCTTTAATAATAGCATGCCTCGATATAATGTAGAGTTGCATTTAAGCATCAGTTCGTAAACTACACGTTGGTGATGGTCTTTAAACAAGAAACGACTAAAAATTCAAAAGTATTAATTCAGCTTGAGACTGTCCTTCTAATCCGATAGAGGCCAAAGTTGTTAATATAAGAATTCTGAGAACCGGGTAGCTCCCTTTATATGTTCTGCCAACACCTTTTTAATTATTTGATTATTACAAAAAGAAAAAAAAAGAAAGAGAAAATACTTCTAAAGTACAAAGTTCAATAGAAAAAATTGCCTGAGCACAGCCATTGCGCACACGCCAAATTTATTGCTAGTTTAAAGCCCCATGCTTACACCGTCCTCGTTCCAAGTAAAGATAAAAATGCTCACACTAGCGAGGGTGGACTTCCGTGATTAAAGTCTCACTCGCAGATGCTTGAACCGATTGGCTCTTGGAATGATCCAATTGCATATCCGATCCTGTGTTGCTATGCATAGAGAACGCTGGTTTTGAGGGCAATGGAAGAGACAGAGAGTAACTGTTTAGCATAAGAACAACTGCATTCATGCTTGGCCGAAGAGCTACATTTTCTTGGACACACAATAGTGCGATGTGGATGCATCTCATTATTTCAGAGCTTGAATTAACCCTCACTAATGGATCTATGATATTTGAGGCTGTCTTGTCCCTCCAGTTTCTCCAAGCCTGCAACAATAGCAAATGCCAACGTGTTAGATATAAAATTCTTTTGATTCGTATATACAAATTAAAGTTATAGTCCAACATTTTAGTCTGAATTACATAATGTTGTACTTACATAGCTTAAAATGCCTTCCACATGTTCTCCATTCCGGAAACAATTACTTTTCTGTCCGCTCACTATTTCCAAAAGTAACACACTAAAACTAAATACATCGATCTTGACCGAAAAATGTCCATGCAATGCATACTCTGGAGCCATGTATCCACTAAAGCAAAGCATATTTTAGTAATTAATATTTTAAATGGAATTTAAATCAGTTACAAATTGCTTCTATTATATGGTTATGTATGTTATTTTATCTTGCTTAAACTCTCGATTTAAAATTTTTTACAATTTGGGTGTCGGCTCAAGTATGATACAAAGTTGCAGGAAGGAAAACCCTTTTTTTTTTCAAGGCAATGTCGTTAGTATAAAGTTTAGTCAAGGTTGATATGCACTTACTAGGTTCCCACAATTCTACTTGTACTATCTTGAGTTTGATCAACAACAAACAACCTTGCCATTCCAAAATCCGAACTCTTAGGTTGCATTTGTTCATCTAACAAAATGTTACTAGCCTTAATATCTCGGTGGATAATTCTCAAACGCGAATCTTCATGAAGGTACAGGAGTCCTCGAGCAATGCCTCTAATAATTTTATAGTGTGTCTCCCAGTCTAATTTTGCACGCTTGCTTGGATCTACATATTCAGATGAGTGTAATCCAATTACACTACAAGAAGAAGACCATTTGGAGACGACATTTGTCGTCGCTAAGATAAAATAAGTCGTCTCTAATGTTTTTCAGCGACGACATTTTCGTGGATAATTGTCGTCGCTAACACATGGTAACTAAAAATATTTACCGACGACAATTTAGTCGTCGCTAATTATGTTTAGTACTTGGTTAATCGCAACAAATTATCCAATTTAGCGACGGAGCTTATCGTCGCTATATAATTAGTCGTTGCTAATTTCAGCGACGACGTCGCTGTATAATTAGAGACGACAATTGTCGTCGCTGTGAATATTTTTTTTTTTTTTAACCAACATCCCCAAAATTTCATCCCTGACCATAATAAACCCTGTAAGCAAATAACTACCAAGTCACAGATATATTTTCTCGTCACACTGTAATAACTAAAAAAGTTTAATATAAATAAAATATAACTGTATAGACAATACGGTTATATGTACATTAAGTCAACAAGTCTGAATCATAAAAATAGAAACTAGTCTCCTAAATTGTCTGTTTCTCCATCATTATCATTGTTTTCTTCGTGACGTGGATAGGAAGACATAAAAGGTGGAGGTGATGGTGGTGGTGGGGGTGGTGGAGGAGGGGGAGGCATTGGTAAATCTAAATCCGGCAGTAGACGCTTAAATATTGCTGTCATTTGATTTTGATATTGAGCCATTTGATTTTGATATTGGGTTTGTTGTGTGTTATACCGAGATTGTTCCTCCATCCATTGTTGCACCTGTGGAGGTACTTGTGACTGTGAACGAGCCTCCTCAAGAGTAGCTGCTACAAGAATGTCTTTTCTCATCCTCGGGCTCACTCCTTTCCTATGCCCTCTGTGTGATCCAAGCACATTCTCTGCAATCTCTTCTTCATTCATGAGATGTGTTGTCTGAGATGCGCTCGAACTAGAAGCAGAAGCAGATGCAGCAGCAGCAGCAGCTTGGGTTTGTTGAGTATGCATCTGAAGCATTTCCTTCTGCAAAATCCATTTAACAAAATAAATTACAATCCAACTTAAAATTTCATAACTAAAACTAAATAAGTTATATGACTTACATATCTAGCCTCTGCAGTGTCATTAACCCATCTGCCATCAGAATATTGATGACATTGACGCCAATTTTCCAAAATTGAAAGCAACTCACCAGTTTCTGGATTTCTCTACAAGAGGGATAGGCTTGTGTTAGAACAATACATATCTTAAAGAAAAAATGAAACATAGTTTAATAAATTTTTATTTACTACCTTTTGATATCTTAAATTAGCATACGATTGCGTTCCATGACGACTTGGTTGCTTTACATTTGCTCTGTTTCTTTTATTTGTCGCCGACCTTTTCTGTTACTTAGATTAATAATTAAAATTAGTACAGTATATCAAATTATGCAATAATCATGAGAAATAGAGTTTATAATTTTAAACCTGAAAAGCTTCGCTGCAGAAGCGATCACAAGCAGCCTCTCAATCAGCTTGTGTTCGTACATTGTCGGGACGTTGCTTCTTCACGTTAACTACATTTTTTGCCCCCCCTAATTGTCTGAAATATTCATGAAGGTCATTTTTCCATTCCTTATACCGGTCTTGTGCATTACGATCTATTGATGCCGCCGATATAGGAGTCAAATCAAAATCAAAAAGATCCTATAATTTCATTATAAATATCACAATTAATACAAGGTCGTTAAAATTATATATTATAAATAAGAAATGAAATAATATTACCCGTGTTTGAGGTAAAATTTGATCCTTGTATACCGCGGGAACCTTCTTCCAACTATTATAATATGGAGGAATTTTGGATCGCACCGCCTGACCTATACAATTACTTAAGCAGTCTGCATTGTCTCCTAAGCCTCTATATGTCTTTCCTTCAGTGTCTAGGAATACTAGAAGTTTTCCTTTACTAGCACCAACAATCTTGTGGACTTCCTTATTCTTTGTGCGTCCACGAACCTTCTTAGCGGCAGCCGGTACTGAAAAATAAAATCAAAAAACAAGACAATGCAAGAGTGTTAGATTTTATATAAAATTTATAATACATTTGATAGAAGACATTGCATTCAGTTATACCTAACTCACAATCTGCTGGAAGTCTTCTTGGCCCTAGTGGAGGTTCTGCACCTCCAGAAGATCCAACACACGTAGCAACGGGTCCAGTCATTCTAATCACCTATTGCAAACAACTTTCTTAGACATTATTTATTAAAAAACTTAATATAAAAAGGAAGTTCAATGAGAACTAGAAGTAATGGAAACAAGTTAAATTTATAAGTACATTATTCATCATCACTAGTACTCTCGTTCTCAGTTTGTTCAAAACTGGTATCCTCGTCTTCATCTTCATTTTCTGTGCTTGTATCATCGTCGTACTCCGGTAAAGTATCATCCATCTCAAGGTCAACCTCAATGCCATCATTTCCATGACCCACTTCGATTAATGTTGCATTCTCAACGACATTAGGATCAACATCATTTCTTCTAAATGTTATTGACTCCAAATTGGGTAGCTCAACTACAAGTTCAAAATTTGAATAATCATCTTGTAGCACCTCAACTAAACTAGAATCTTCTTGTTCGATGTCAGGAAGATTCCACACATGTCGATGCCCAAACTGTTGGACCACTTTCCAATTAGGGCCATTAAGTTGATCTT
The DNA here is from genome assembly GCA_025403435.1 of Artocarpus heterophyllus. Lineage (NCBI taxonomy): Eukaryota > Viridiplantae > Streptophyta > Magnoliopsida > Rosales > Moraceae > Artocarpus > Artocarpus heterophyllus. The sequence goes on from CM046349.1 coordinate 9,693,721, forward strand.
CAAGATAAAACACTTGTTTTGCTTGTGATGATAATATAAAGGGATCATCTTTATAAGCCTCGGCATTAACAAACACACTCGTGAAGTTTTTATTATTTAAGATTCTTTTCTTTCTTGGATCTGCGTCAAACCATTTACACTTAAACAACACAACCGAACAATCATTCATATATCGAAGTACCAATACATCTTCTAGCCGACCGTAATATATGTTGTCATCAACACCAGGTACAGAAACCCCACTGTTTTGTGTTTTTCGTTGAACATCACGATTGTTGCACACAAACTTGACCCCATTTACCACACAAGCAGAGTATGATAGTGCAGTGTCATTGGGACCAGACGCCAAGGCGAGCAATTCTTCAGTCGCCTCCGGTGAATGATTTTTCCGTAAATGGTACACCTACAATGAGAAAATTATTATTGTTACTAAATCTTTAAATATGATTTTTCGCCTAGAAAGATTAAAAGTTTTTTTTACCTTTTTGTAAAACCACGTCGGAAATTCATCAATTTGAACCTTATTCAGGTTTCTTCTACCAGTAATTTCAAGCTCACGCATGTGTTCCCTATACATGAAATGGGTGTCATAAAATTTATGTTATACTACATACTAGAAAGTGAATAATTAAAGAGTTAAACTTACTCTATGTATCTTCGGATCTCTTGGCAATTGTTTAAAATATACCACTCGGCCTTCTTCCTTAATTGCTCATTTAAATGAGTTGCTACAATCTTTCCCATTGGTCGACATTGTGATTGGAAGACCGATATCGTTTTCTTTAGAGCAGAATCATGATTAGGCAGGTTCCTTTTAGGCCGATTGAATTTAGTTTCGATACCATGAAAGTAACGTGAACAGAAAGTCAATGCCTCATTTACAACATAAGCTTCTGCAATTGATCCTTCCAGTCGTGCTCGATTTCTAACATACTACTTAAGTGACCTAATATACCGCTCGAAAGGGTACATCCACCTTGTATGAACAGGACCCCCTTGCATGGCTTCTTCCGACAAATGCAAAGCCAAGTGAACCATTGTATCGAAAAATGCGGGCGGAAATATTCTTTCCAACTTGCATAATATTATGACAATTTCGTCTTCAGCTTTCTCTAAATCAGAGATCTTTAGGGTTCTAGAACAAATTTGTTGAAAAAAATAACAAAGTTCAGTAATTGTATTAGTGATCTCTTTCTTCAGAAATGGACGAATACCGACCGGCAAAAGACGTTGCATGATGACATGACAATCGTACGATTTAAGTCCAGTGATCTTACCATCAGCATCGACGTTCTTTTTCAAATTTGCCGCAAACCCATCAGGAAACTTAACGGATTTAATAAAGGAACCAAATTGTTTTCGTTCTATAGGAGTTAAAGTGTAGTCTGCATAAGGTTTCATCCATCGATCCCCATCCTTGTAAAGATGCAATTCATTCCTTATTTGCATGTCAGCTAGATCCATTCTTGCTTTGTCTGTGTCCTTTGACTTCCCATCAATATTCAATATTGTGCCCAACAAGCTATCACAGACGTTCTTCTCAATATGCCTGACATCTAAGTTGTGTTTTAGCAACAAATCTGACCAATATTCCAATTCAAAAAATATACTCTTTTTCGTCCAGTTTAACTCATTAGGTTCTCGCCTACGTTTTTTGCCTCCAAAATCAATGTGCTTGCCTGGTAATCTACGTTGCACACGTTCCAACTGATTTAATATTTCAATTGTAGACAAGCGTGGAGGTGAGGGTCTTTTCTCAACCGTACCATCAAATTGTTTGTCTCTCCTCATGATATTTGAAGTTGGAAGGAATCGTCGATGGCCTATATAACACATCTTACTCCTTAAACGCTTAGAAGGAGTATGCATGTTGCATGTTGGACATGCGTTGTATCCCTGGCCACTCCAACCAGACAAACTACTTCAAGCAGGAAAATCATTGATAGTCCACAACAACGCAACATGCATCCTAAATGATGCATTAGCGTAGGCATCATGAATTACCAATCCATGCTCCCAAAGCTCTTTCAACTCATCTACAATTGGTCTCAAAAACACATCTATATCCTTTGCAGGAGCATTAGGTCCCGGAATCAACAAAGTCAACATCAAGTATGGTTCCTTTGTACAAAGCCATGGAGGTAGATTATATGTTGAGAAGATAACTAGCCACATACTGTAAGGTTGACTCATATTTCAAAATGGACTAAACCCATCAACTGCTAAACCTAAATGAACATTTCTTACTTCAGAAGCAAAATCATGATACCTACGATCAAATGCCTTCCATGCCTCTCCATCTACTGGATGTTGCAAAACGCCTTGCATAGATTGACCAAAACCATGCCATCTCATATCTCTTGCAGTATGTCTTGACGCATACAAACGCTTCAACCAATCCTTTAAAGGGAAATATCGTAATACTTTATGTGGCACTCTTTTTCTCTTTGTGTTTGGATTCACCCATCGACTCTCACCACATATAGGGCAAGTGTTTCTATTAGCATATTCTTTCCAAAATAAAGCACAATCGTACTTGCACACATGAATTGTCTCGTAACCTAAACCCAACTTCCTTAACTTCATCTTGGCCTCATAATGTGAAGCAGGAATATTATTCCCCCCTGGTAATGCCTCGTTTAAAAGCTTTAGCAAAGAGCCAAACGATTTGTTGGTCCATCTATGAAGCACCGTTAAATGCATCAATTTTACTAAAAAATCAAGAGATGAAAAGTTTTCGCATCCAGGATACAACTCTGCCTCAAGCTCAAAAAAAAGTTTTTCAAACTGCCCAGAATTGTATTTTCCGGTTGGACTTGACTCTTCTGGTTCGACATGATTGTTGGCCCCCACTACATCATCTAAGACATTTCGCATCTCGTCAGTAGATTGTTCATGTGTTTCATAACCATTAATGTTCGCATTATAAGATTCTCCATGGTATATCCATGTAGTATATGTTCGACTAAATCCCTTGTCAATTATGTGAGCTTCAACCACTGGTAATGTTTGCATTGTTACATTCAAACAATTAATGCATGGACAACTAACAAACCCATCCTCATTCATGTAGTTCTTTGCTCTTTCCAAAAATGCCATTGCACCATTCCAGTATCGATCAGAAAAGCGATCATTTTCAAAAATCCAACTCTTGTCAATCGTCATATTGATGTTTTCAATCCTATTGTCAAATGCAATATAACTCATAAATATGGAAAATTTTCTACTAAACAAATATAGTTACACAATATTGCGTTACATAATACAAACTAAGCAAAAGGCATGGCAATCAAAATTAGATGATTAAACAAATTGTAATTCATGCGGTTAAAAACTTCACACGATGAGAATGATAGAAATAATAACATGTCAAATTTCTAAGCAATTAATGACCTGCCGTAGTGTTTGCTATATACAAGACCACGCAAGAATAAGCAATTAATCATCCATTCAATATTCATGCATTTAAGGCTTTTGTCTCTTTAACAGCAAATTCTTGTCTCATAAATCCGGCAAGTCATTAAAGTGGCATGCTACTCCAATCCAAAAATTGGTTACAAGAAGATTATTGAATTCTAAATAATTCCACTTGCATCTAAAAAGTTATTACATAGTTAATCCTAAGGAGAACGTAGACCTTAATTGCAACATAATATGGCTGTTCAATCAAACGCTGAAGCTGAACTACTATTTAAGGAAAATCGCTAGTACAAGCCTAGAAAAACTTAGTTGTCCCCATAAAACAATGAAAAGCAAAGAATATAGAAGATGAGAAGAGAGTTACTCCTCAAACTAATTTTCTTATTTCAAGTCCTAACTCTCTTGCCAGTAGAAAGCCCCTGAATTAGTTTCACTTGTCAACTTAGTTTTAGATACAAAAGCATCAATAATCCAATTTTGCTTAAAGAAAATTACCTCACCTAAGTGATCGAAGAAGAAATGTGACAAAGAACCAGCTAACAACAACAACAAACACTGTCTCTTGGTAAGGGCGACCTGCATTGTCAAACACAAAGAATTCGGGCGTCTAAGTCTTAAATCCTCGCACAGACCATTCAAATAAGATAACAAATCAATAATTAAGCTATTTATGCATGTATCCGTACATGCATTTATAAATATATTTGTTTACCTTCTTCACCTTGCAAAATAAAATGCAAACTTGAATTCAACTAGTACTTAATGACCATATTTATTCGTTCGACAAGTACAGGCACAAGTAAATTTTTTCTGCTATTATATACAGTCTAGATATTAGCTATCTGGCTTTGGAAGCTTTAGCTTGTTTCTAAAGGTCAGCAACACACCAATAAGATAATATAAGGAAACAGCTTTTTGATGAATATAAGTATACATCTTGTCAGTCATGAAGCAAATAATTAAGCAGAAGCAAAACCCTTTTCAAGCAATAACACACTGCTACATATATATATAGAGCTAGGGTTTTAATGCTGTATAGCCAGCCCAGCAGTCCTACACATCTCATTACAAACTTAACTGAATGGCCTAAAGAGTAAAGAAAGGCTATAGTACTACAAGCATTGTATTAATTATGTTGGGTATCTTTCTTTCTTTTCTTTTTTTTCTTTTTTCCTTTTCTTTTTCAAAGATGAGAAAGAAAAGAAATTGGTATACGGATCTGGTATTTATCTTCGACTTGGTTTTTAATGACTCCCGGTTTTGAAAATAGTTATTCCCATTACAACTTTGATCAGTTGTTTGGTTTAGAAGTCTAAATTTTGCTGCATGCATATATCTCTGCGGGGGGAAAAGTTGGTGTGGTCCTCTTCCTACTCAATGGGTGTTTAAAGGGGCAAAAACTTATACTGGTCCCTCATCTACAAGGTAGGTTTTTCATTATCAGAAGTAGCTATCAGACACATCAAGATGACAAAAGCTATTTAGTGTAGACCACAACTTTTCCAACCCATGAAATGGACTTATCTCAGTTGGATTATTTCTCGTCTCTCATATGGAAAGAAAAAAAGGGACAAATTTTACGAAATCCTCCTAAATTATGTCATTTGTATCAATATGTTTCCTCGAACTTTAGATGTTCTATCCTTGAATTATAAAATTTCTCTTTATTTACCTTTGAACTTTGAAACGTGTTGTTTTTAGACAAAACAAAGCTTGTTATGCACATTTTCATCAATTTCTAATTTAAAACCCTTAATCAACCCTTAATAAACTAGTGCCTCATAGAAAAACTGAGCATTACGGTAGAATTGGAAAAACCACCATAAACTTTGGTAATAACAAGAAAAATTCAGCAGTGAGTAAGTTTCAAAATGACGAATCTATAATGCTATAAAAAAAGGAAGCTTTGTGAAAAAATTTGGTTTAGATTTCAGATGAGAAACTTGAAATTCACATCAGATATGCTCGAAGATGTGCATAATTTATACTTGGTAATTGTCATTATTGAACAAGATGCCCCAATAGTTTAAACCTAAAAGTCCATTAACCATCACAAAGACAGCATTAATTTATGATATGCTCCAATAAAGTAACTAAGAATACAATTCATGTACTAATGAAGAAAAGGGAAAGAAAAATTCAAGCACTTTAAGTTGAAACATCTACCAGGATGAGCGGACTCCGTAGGCAACCCAAGTGGCGATTCTTTCTACACGCACAAACCGAGAGAAGATTACTTGTTTTATGAACACATAAGGGAACCAAATTGCACAAGCCAACCAAAATTTTTGAAAAGCGGTAATATAAAATCAAAATGGCAGTCACAAATACGCAGCAGCAGAAGGCAAATAATAATAATAATACAACATCAAAACACGACGCTCAGCTTCTGTTTGTATCCAATAACTCTGGCTGAAGTTAATTCTGGATAAAGATAAATTGCAATAAAAATTCAAACAGCGCACGACGCTAAAAAAGAAAATTGAAATTGAAATTGGTGCTTCCAATAATGAAAAATTGAGTAAGGTGTTAGTCTACCTCATATTTTATATAAACATATTGCTCCAATTGAATCGGTGTGGAAAGTATAACAAAAAAAAAAAAAAAAAAAACTTACCAGGTGCGGCGACAGTTGAAATTCGGCGTGGAAAACATCAACAATCTGGTCAACGACACTGTCTACCTCCGGCAGGGATCCTACGGGTCGCAAGGTGTTAGTGTCGGAAAAATTGGTGTCAAAAACAGAGAGAGAGAGTCTCAGAGGAAATCTCAGACCGCAAATGTCCAGAGACAAAAAGATTTTCAAACTGCCCAAACAAATCTCAGAGGAAATCAAGCTAGGAAAGTTGAACAAAAAAAAAGAAAAACCCTTACCTGTTGCGGCGACAACGAATCTCCGGCGTGCAAAACAGCAACAATCCGGCCAACGACACCGTCTAGCTCCGGCGGGGATCGTACGGGTTGCAAAGTGTTGTTTCAAAAAAATTTCGATGAGAGAGAGCCTTGAAAACGGAGAGACGATCGAATCCTTCTCAGACGAGATGAAGAGGCTGAAATTTTCTGAGCTCAGAAGCGGGTGAAGGGAAAGCTGGGTTTTGGGAATATGTATTCTCTTTTAGCGACGACATACGTCGTCTCCAAATATATTCCTACGAAAACGACAACGTATTAGGATTCAACGACGACATTTATCGTCGCTTAATATGCGAATACCGCGAATTTATGGCGCGTGTTTCGGAATTTCAGCAACGAAATTTTTGCACATATTCAGCGACGATTAAGTCGTCGCTAAATATAATAAACGACGACAAATATCGTCTCTAAATATTTTATTACACAAGCAAAAAAACGAATTTTGCACAGATTTAACGACGACAATATCGTTGCTGAAAAATAATTTAGCGACGACAAAATGTCGTCGCTAAAATTTTAGCCGCTAAATCATACAATTGTTGTAGTGTTAACATTTTAAACATGTATATGCGATGTTTTATAGAACTCTTTCAAAACGCAAATCAGAACTGAAGCATGGTAGATATATGTTCTATAATTCTCCATAAAAGCAAAAGAAAGAAAGGGAACCATACCGAATATGAAGTGATCAAGGCTTGCATTCCGGACAAACTCATATACCAGAAGCCTTTCATTTTCTTTCAAGCAGAAACCAAGGAGTTTTACTAGATTACGGTGTTGAAGCTTGGCAACTAGCAAGACCTCATTCTTGAATTCAAGATCTCCTTGTCCTGAATCCTTAGACAACCGTTTTACAGCTATTTCTTGGCCGTTTGAAAGCCTTCCCTGAAATTCATACGAATACAAATTTGAATAGCCCACAAACAATTTTAAATCATAGTATTTGTGACATCAAACAAAGAACTGCATCATTACCCTGTAAACAAAACCAAATCCGCCCGGTCCAAGCTTATTTGCATCGGTAAAATTATCTGTCGCAACACTAATGGTCTCAAAACTATATTGCAAGGATTCCACACATTCTATTTCTTCAACTTCATACAAGGGGCGTGCTTCAAGAACAAGTATGAAGTGAGTTACAATGACAAAATTCTTCTTAGTTAATGCTACTGCAGTATTCGTACCCTTTGATAACAACATACTATAATATTTGGTACACTATGATAAAATAGTAGTAAAGCAGAAGAAGATTATGTTGGGAGGAGAACAAATATATGAAGCATGATCAGTAAAGTAGGATACAAATTGTACAGAAGGGGATTAGATGATCTCAACTTACTTCCAACCATTTGCTCTACCCTCTTTACTTTTAAAAAAGCACAGATGGAGATCTTTAGTACCACAGCTCCAACAGTACTTGAAACAACGGTGATAGTAATAGGCGTTCTAGACGTGTTACTCTCTTTTTTTCCTACAAACTCCATAAAAATTTGCTAAAATGATATGTTTGTTATATTTGAAAACAATTTATACCACAGTAGTAATAATAAAAATAATAAATTACCCCAAAATTACACGTACCTCCTGTATTTGTGTTGTCATTTGTTGGCAGTGGTGATGGACGAGATACCGTTGGCGCCAGCGGCGGTGGAGCTGATGCAAGTGATGCATCATCTGTTAGGTTATAAAAGAGCCTAATCTCATACCTAAAGTTACAATTGGTGCCAATAACTCTACCCCCTATCTTCCCTTCACAACAATTGGGAATATCTGCAAACGCATTATCTAAGCAGTTGTTACAATCTTGATGTGACAAGTCAGGCGTGCACTGAACGAGAGCATATAAGGTTTGAAAATCTGGGCCACTCACGTTCCCAGTCGCAAACTTGCGAAGAGAACCAGCAGAGACAGCTCGGTTTTTCAGACCATGCAATAAGGCTTGGAGGTCTCGGAAAAACTGGTCGACATTGGATGATACGTTTAAGTCATTCCACAAATAGAGCTTTTCATAAGTCTCCATGATGCCTAACATGGAGCGATTGGAGTAGCGCAACATACAGTAGTCATGCCATCCAACGGCCTCCTTCTGATTGGGGCAAATCTCTGGGAGAAGCTGTGTGGCGTTGTTGAGGCCACCGCTGCAAATGTTGGGATTAGCGTCTCCTCTGCACAGCCCGATTACGTGAACTTGGTCGGTGGAATTGCCGTATGAGAGACTGTAAAAGCCATAGCCGTTGTTGTTTTGGGATGGAAAGGTTGACAGGATGTGGTTTAGGTTGGCGTGGTAGGTACTATTCCTGGTGTAATTGCCTCTGTCGTTTTCACAAAAGTAAGACAGGAAAGGCAGGTGGGCAGTGGCTTGGGTGATAGGAAGAATGTAGATTTGACAAAATATGAAAAACATTATTATGATTCCCGAAGGAGAAAGTAACTTTGCCATTGGTTGTTGATTCTGATATGGTGTAACGTGCATGAAATGAAAGATGTATTAGATAATGATATTTGCTTTTGTTGCGGATGAAATCTTTTAAAGCCTAGCCATTGTGGAAATTTGTTAACTGAAACATTTAATATATTTGTTTATTTATATTTCTCATTTGTGGGAAATTGACAGCTTTTGATGAAACAAAACTACAGCTAGGAACACGTGGATTCGTGGAATGGAAATATTGACATTTATAAGTTATTTGATCGAGTAATTTTGGAAACATGAGGTATTATAATATTAGTTATCTGCAATTGACTAATTTCTGGGTATTTTCTTTCGTTACATCTTATTCCTTTCCCACTTCCAAACTGCTTCGAAAGCTTTGAGCTGTGAGGTTAAGTGTTGCTTTGCAAATTTGAAGTAATGCTTGAATTAGAAAAAGACATATTGATTGTGAAAAGACTGTTAATCAGTTGGTTATCTTTGAAATCTTGTACACGGTTGAATAGAACAAGATTAGAAGGCACGCAGATTAGACGTTAATGTAAAATAGGATATATGCCGCACATGGCGACCCAACTTGCATTCTCAGTCAGTCAATTGTAAAGGAAGAAGAAAGAGATTTGTTTATTCTTCAAAATCATGATGAGCAAGGAGTGATGTAGTTGTGACACAATCATTCATTTTTAAAAGTTGCACATGATGAGAGAGGTGCAATTAATTTTTTTAAACATCACCCTGAACCAAGACTCGAGAATTTACCTTAAGCAGTACTATTGTATGTGCCTTTACTTTGAGTAGCCCCTTATAAATCTATGGGCGCACCCGATATACAAGTTCGGGCACTTCTTCAAAATTCATGTCACGTAAGTCGTCTCTCAAGTTTAGATATAGTACTCCTGCATTAAGAAGTTGATTGAGGATGGAGCTAAGCTTGTTGACGCTGCTAATTGTGAACAACCAAGTGATTTTCCACCAAAAGATAAAATATAGAAAGAGAAGAGTGACCTAGCCGTCATAGTGATTTCTTAGAAATTGCCTGAAATACCTTTTGTATTTATTCAAAATATCACTTTTTACTTCTCTTATTATCAAAATTCTTAAAACATCCCGAGTTTTTTTTAAAGTATCATATTTAATCCTCACGTTTTTAAAAATAGTCTAAAAATAATCTTTTACCCTCGTTTGACCTGTTAACTACCCTTACTAATTTTGCAAACAAATAAATAAAAACTCAAAACATCCCATTTGTTTAGCCAATATATCACTTTTTTCCCTCTCCCAAATGCCTAAACATCTCCTCCGCGAGAGATTCCCTGGCACAAACCCTGTCTCCACTTCCCGTAAGGCATCCGATGCTAATCCCCACCATGTTAAGATCTATTGTTGTGAGCCCTGCGTGAGGTCATCGTGGCAATATGAATAGGAAGAAAAAGAAGTCTCTTGCTTGGAATATTTTGAAACTATTTTAAGTTTTAATATTTAGAGCATCTTTAATGAGATATTAAATTAATGTGTTAATAATAAATGTGGCATTTGAGTATAAAAAACACTCTCCAACATAATGATGTTTTTAATACTAAATTTGTAATATGTCATTTTTATACTTTTTGGAGGAAAATATAAAATTGACATTGTCATTGGCTTTTGTATTAGAGATAGTTTTATTTTATTTAATTTATTAAATGGTATTTAATATAAGATGGAATGGGTAATGTTGGTTTTTTTGTAAATTTAATCGTTTAACGAGTATTTTGTGATTAATTTTACAAATAGACGTTTTGAATATTTTTTCGTGATTCCTCTATATAAGCCACTACATTAACCCGTTCAATTGTGAAACGCTGTAAGTTTTAACTGCGATAAAGCAAATGTGGGTGGGTCCTCTAAAAAGAATATGGCATGGACAATCTGCGTAGCTTTATTTTTATATTATTATTTAACACACAACCAATTGGGCAGTTGTTGAATCTATGGACTAGCTTCCACAAAATGTTCTTCCTAAATATTGTTTGTACCCTAAAAAAAGATACCAGGTGGAAGAAAATTATTGTCCGCTGAGTGAATTTATTACTATATAGCTAAGTCGAGTTGATCGCTTGCAAATGCTCAAGTATGTAATAAAAAAAAAAAAAAAAACAAATAAGGACAGCTTAGTTGGTTATAAGTCATTCCACCTTATCCATAAGTTGAGGGTTCGAGTCACGATGAGTCTCACTTAAAAGTGGTAGTATTTCTCCACCCTTTGTATTAAAAAAAAGTATTAAAAAGTATGTAATCGAGAAAATACCTTGAAAACTACAATTTGACTAAAAAATATGCGATGGACACTGTCTACTACGGTGCTTTTGTTGCGTGTAATTGAAAAGATCTAACTTACAAGAATGCACCTAAGTGGTTTATTAGAATTTAAGGGTTTATTAAAAGATCAAGTTTTCTTTCCTAGCACTCACTCATATAGAATGCCAAAACAGAACATTCTAGGTTCCGTCCCAGAACCTGCCATGTTCTATATTAGAACCCATCAAATTTTATCGTGGAACCAATTGAAACCTGCCTTCAATCACCGAAGTGGGTTCTTGATTATAACCTGCCAGGTTTTAACTCGGAACCTTCTAAATTCCAACATTTTTTGAAACAAAAAAGCACCAACCGCCTCCGGTTGTTGGCATGGGTGCTGGGTTGTAATGTGCCAAATTTTAACTTAGAGCCTACTAGATTCTAACATTTTTTTTGAACCTACTATATCCCATCTTGAAATCCACAGGAACCCACCAAGTTCCATCCTCAAAGTAGCTTGAACACGCTAGATTCCATCCAAAAAATTGTCTAAAACTGCAAAAATCCGTCCTAGAATTCACCGGAACCCACCTAATTCCGTCCCAAAACATATGGGAACTCGATAATTTTGTCACGGGCCCCGACAGGTTCCAAACCGGAATCTTAAAATCATTTCATCAGAAAAAATCTAGATCTACAAACTAACTAAACTACATTCAAAGTAAACAATTCAAATATGTAAAATCCATTGGCAATGTACAACTACAAAATCTAAACGAAAAATTCATATCCAAACCAAAACAAAAATCACAAACTAAATATCATTGAAACATAAACTGAGATCCAAACTAAAATCCAAAGTCAAACCACAAAATCATTGAAGTACAAACTCATATCCAAACTGAAATCCAAACACAAACCACAAAATCATTGAAACAGAAACTAAAATCCAAAAATAACACCATAGTTTGCGACTGCTGCACCATCTCTTTGAAACTCTTTCTATGTCCAGTACTTTCACTTAGTAGCAAACAAACGAATCTCATCCCATCTCCACTATCGGATCCCCTGAAAAAATGTCATTAGGCGGCGGCACCGATAGCACCAGCATCCACATCATGACCCTAGCCGGCCTTGTGAATGTGAGCTCTCTCTTCACACTGGCCGTCTTCATCGGCCTGACCTGGAACACCAAGGAACCCACCAACTCCCTCATCGATGACAACGTCAACCCCAGCTACAACCCTAGCCCCTCTGTCACCAAAGACCTTGTTGCCTTCCACGTCAGCCATTTTACAGCAATGTCTTGGCCATCAGAAAGCCTTCACTGAAATTCATACGTACAAAGTTTTGGATTTCACACAATGTATTTTAAATCATAATATTCATGACTTCAAACAAAGAGCTGAATCATTACCCTGTAAACAGGAGCAAATCTGCCCTGTCCAAGTTTGTTCGCCTCAGAAAAATCATCTGTTGCAACTTTGATAGTCTAAAAGGTGTATTGCAAGGATTCTGCACTTTCAATTTCTTCAATAGGTTCGTACAAGGGGCGAGCTTCAAGAATATATATCTAATGAGTTACACTCTGAAAAAGATCTTCTTGGTTTATGCTACTGAATTATTTGGTAATCTTGATAACAACATACTATTATTATTGAGTATGCTATATTTTAAAATTAAAAAGTACAGCCGAGGAAGAATATGTTCATAGGAGAACAGCTTATATCTCCTTATTTTTAGAAACACCCAGATGGAGATGATTAATACCAGAGCTCCTACAGTACTTGAAAGAATGACCATAACAATAGTCGGTCTAGACGCGTTACTCTCTTTTCCTACAGTCCCAAAAAAATATGCTCCAATCAAAATATTAATTATGTAATCCAAAATGATTTCTATAATGGCAAACAACATACCATATAACTTATTAATAGTTTAGATAATTTGATCGCAGAAGTATGCGTACCTCCTATAGTTGTTGTTATGTTAGTTGATGTTGGTGGTGGAGTTACCGTCAGTGCCAGTGGCGGTGGAGAAGAAGCAAGTAGTGCATCATTTGTTTGATTGTAAAAGAGGTTAATCTCATACCTAAAGTGACAATTGGTGCCAACGACTCTTTGTCCTATCTTCCAATAGTAACATTCTGGAATATTTGCAAATGCGTCATCCAAGCAATTGTTGCAGTCTTGCTGCGACAAGTCAGGCGTGCACTGAACAAGCGCGTATAAGGTTTGAAAATCTGGAGCACTTGCATTCCCTGTTGCAAACTTGCAAAGGGAACCGCCGGAGGCAGCTTCGTTTTTCAGGCCATCCAATAAGGTCTAGAGGTCTCGGAAAAATTCATCCTTGTAATTGGTTGACACATTATTGGGGTTTATTATATAGGTTTTTTCCTGGATTCCGATCATGGAGCGGTTCGAGTGGCGTAACATGCAATAGTCGTACCATCCCTACGTGGCTGTTGTTGAGGCAACTGCTACAAACATCGGGATTAGCGTCTCCTCTGCAAAGCCCGATTGTATAAACTTGGTCGCAGGAATTGTTATACAGGAGACTATAAAAGCCATAGATGTTGCCATCTTGGGAGGGAAGGATTGACATGTAACGACCCTACCTACATGGTCGTTACTTAACTAGTTAATCTTGATCTTAAACATGCTTTAACATAAAGTACGTAAATTATGAAAAAAATGAAATCTTGGTATTGAATTCCTAAAATATTTCCTTAAAAGAAATAGTAATTATTTCCCAAAACATATTTTCATAAATCTAACATAATAATATTAATTTCTTAAATGAGATAATAACGTAATAATTATTATTATGTTTTAATATAATCATAATTTTTAAAGATTTAATCCTTTGCATACATCATAATATTAATTTCTTAAAACATAAAAATAATAATTTCCTATAACCTTTCTTCAAATCATAAAGATAATTATTAAGAAACCATTTCTTAATTTAAAGGAAAATGTTTCTAGAACAATTCCAAATTAAATATCATTATATATTCCTACTTCAAATGCTTTTTAAATCCTTCCTTAAATTATCATTATGCTTTTCTAAAAATTTATTATTTTAAAATTAACATATTGATCTCTTAACACTTATTTCTTTTAAACTTAACATATAAATAAATTTTTATAACTTATTCTTTTAAATCGAACATATTAATTCTTTAAAACATATTCTTTTAAACTTTCATAATAATTAATTCATGAAACATGTTCATTAAAATCTTTTCTTAATTTACGTAAAACTCTTATAAAGATTTCTAATTCTAAATAATCTTATACTTTTCTTACTTGAAAATTTTTGTGTATTTGTTGTATTTTCTATTACAATATTTTTAAACCTTAAATTTCTATAGACGAAGGTAGTATGATTACAACCTTGGTTTTCAAGACATACATACGTAATCTTATTTACTTTTTAATTCATGCATAATTTCATAAAATAAAAATGTGCATAATTTCGTGAACTAAAAATGCAAAAATGTTACATTTATGTGAATAGTATCCATTTCTAACTTCACCATTTGTTTGTGGCTTACCACTGCGTATCAAGTGTCACTGATGGTTTATTACCTACAGTATAAACATACTTAAATAAGCTTCTGCTCAGCAAGTAGGAAATTAGACTTGCAAAACATAATTAAAAATCATTTAATAAAAACATGCATGAACATTTTATGCTTGCTTATCAACTTTTTTGGTGTCTAATTATTTAAGCTTTAACTTTTCTTAATAATTGGGCCTGGGTGATCATACTAGTTATGCGTGATCTTCAGGAAGTCAGAGTTCATGAGGTCGCTAACGACACCGAGATCATAAACTGTACTGGACTATATTGAAGCCTACTCGTAGATCCAGATAATGGTATGATACCCTTAAGTTGTCTTATTAATTTCACTTATCTTATTGTGTGTATGCAATATGACATATTACTACATTGCATCACAATTTCATAAATCATAAATCATAAACATGCTTAACTTGAAAGTGACTAAACAATATAATATATTATTACATGCATCACATATTGATCATGGCATAATTACAACATAGCATGACATAGCATGGCATAAACATAATAATTTATAATTATATCATAACATAACAAGTCATGACAAATTACTAATCATGCATTTCATAATATTTTTTATGAAATCATGTAAAACAATTTATTTAAAAACTGTTCATACTGTAGGCGAGATTTCTACTTACTTAGAGTCTGAGCTAAGCGGTTCCAGTTGAATCTCGCTATATCTAAAGTCTATGAAGCATCCTCAAGAATGGTCCTAGAAGACTTTGGATGTCTAAAAATGCTTCGTGGAGATTTATACTTGCTGAAACGTCATTTTGAACTCTGTTACTATAGTTTGCATCGCCTTGATCTCCATGCAGTTGATACTAGACGATTTTTAACGAAGTAGAATTAGCTTAAACAGAGGGCACCATCACATTCGAAACATCGAAACAAATCAGAAGGTGGTCTAGGATTGTTGATCGAGGGTCAGGATCACAAAAGCTGAGGTCACCAGAGTCTAGCCACTCGTAAGGTGCATGCAGTGGCTTCGGGCATCGATTGGGGCTAAAACTTTGCCTCTTGGCAGTTTTGGACCTCCTAAGATTGTTGGTAATGTCAATTTCACAATAATCGACCTCTATCACAGCAGCTCAGGCTTGAATTTTTTGAAAAATCTGACGGCACAAATCTTAATGCTCCAGTGGTGATGGCTGACATTCATCGAGGGGTTTTGATACTAGAGGCAAAAGCTACAATATAAAGCTCTCATATGGTACAACTCTTAAACTAAAACTGATGGTTTAAATTACTCTTTCAAACACCCTTTTTGTTATTAAGGCAAAAGTGATACAGGAAGTATTGTAGATCAACAATGGCATGGGCGATAAGAACAACGAAGATGTGGCAAAGGGTGAAAAACTGCACTATTCTTACCATTGGAGGTTGATTTTGATAGGAGTTATGTACGTATAGTATAAAATGTATTAAAAATGATGTTAATATATGCTTTTATTGAATTGGTATTCTTTTAATTTAAGCGTTGCGAACTTAAAAACAAGTTAGCTGAACAAAATCAATATTCTTACTGGTGGTGAATTTTTAGACTTTTTAGCGGCTCAACTGCAAATTGAAATATGGTGTCTTATTTTTGTAGTTTTTTTAAGTAAATGGAGAGATAACAGCTTAGAATAAAGAGGCAGCATAAAGCAGAAGGTTGGCGCCTAGTTCATAGCACAAACAAATCCTTAATCTTAATTTATTAAAAAATATAAATAAAAGTACAAAAAAGTTCAGAAACCAACTATAAGGTCAAAACAAACAAAATAATAAACACAGCTTGCGACAATTATTAAAAAAAAAAACAGAAATAAGTACACTTATTTTATCATTTATACAAGATAAACCCCCTTCCTTCTAGGCGACAAAGAGTATAAGCAGTTTTTCTTTTTCATATTTAGTGATCACTTTATTTATTTATTTATTTTACTTTTGCAAATTATTGAGCTCTGCCAAATAATTCCATAATCCTAAAACACTGCATCACTTCTTTCAAGGATAGTTTATAATTATGGATTTTCTCTCTTCACATTCCTAATGATTCAAAATATAGAAGCAACAGAAGATGAAGCCAGGATGCTGTACTCAAGGCCTACTTTAATTTTCGAGCTAGAAAATTAAAAATAGAAGAAGAAATAAAAAACCTAGGACAGTCATTTCCTTACATGGACCATCCTACTAACTCGTTCAACCGAGGACAGTCATTTCCTTACATGGACCACCCTACTAACTCGTTCAACCGAGAAAATGCGGAAGTTTCGCCATTTACTTTGTCAACTCCGTGGGCCCTTTGAAAAGGATATGACATGCAGAATTTTGTAGCTTTCTTGTTGTTGTTTAATTAACACATTAATTGGACCGTCACGGAATATGCTCTTCGTGATATTGTTTATAGTTTATACCACACCAAAAAAAAAAAAAAAGGTTATTGGGTAATTTTTAACACATGAAGTTATGTTGATCGCTTGCTAATTTTTACGTAGTAAACAAGAAAATACTCCCATAAACAGGACTGAAACCGCCTTCTCTCATTTTATTTACCGAGGAAAACTTGTCAGTAGCATTGAAAATGGTTTTCAAATCAAAAGAAGGTAACTGATCTCTACGTTTGCCACCTTCAAGAGGCTCGAATTATGATCTTCAATTGGATTGTTTGCTTCCATTGCTGTTGAAAAAAGATTGAAAATATTTTGCCAATTGAGGCTAGTTCAATTGGTGTTCAATGAGTGTGTGAATTTTTATTCAATGTAATGTGTCTTGTTGTAAGTAATCTCGAAGGCCCAAAGCCCACAGTTGAAACCATGTTAAGGCCCAACAAAAGCCCATGTCTAAAACCATATCTCAATAAGTCAGACATACTTTCAATAGACAACAACATAACTCAAGAGGGAGTTAGAGGTTAAGATAATGAGATGTTTAGATACGTTGAATCTACAAACGTAAGTTTACATCTTCTAGTGAACAAAGGCTAATGTGGTCTCAGGAAGTGGGTTATATCGTGCATGGGTTGAGAGAGCATAACGTGGGATTAGTGGTGAAATTTAAATTATTTTTATTATATTTACATAGAGAATTGTACATATAAATAGGACTCATGACCTCTGCATAGGGGATTGGCCTTTGATTAATGACATTATAGTGAAATTCTTCCAAAGTGATGTAGCTCTTTAGAGTGAACCGCTTAATTTCCTATGTTCTAGTTCTTAAGTATTATATTTCCTTTTATTTTTCATACATTCGTGTAGACATCATGAGTGCTTTGTGAGGCATATTGTTGACGAATTTTCACCATCAACAAATCTAAGTTTAATTCCTAGGGGACGCAATTAAAAAAATGGATATAACCGTCCAGATTTTCAAAGCAAAGAAAGTAACGCTATTTTTTAAGACATAATACCACGAAAACACTAGGAAAAAAATAACATATATATACATTTATATATGTATATATATATACATCTACACACTTCCACGATGAGCACAGATTGGATTTGACTTTTTCAATGGCTTCTTTTTCACGGAAGCTTTAATAATAGCATGCCTCGATATAATGTAGAGTTGCATTTAAGCATCAGTTCGTAAACTACACGTTGGTGATGGTCTTTAAACAAGAAACGACTAAAAATTCAAAAGTATTAATTCAGCTTGAGACTGTCCTTCTAATCCGATAGAGGCCAAAGTTGTTAATATAAGAATTCTGAGAACCGGGTAGCTCCCTTTATATGTTCTGCCAACACCTTTTTAATTATTTGATTATTACAAAAAGAAAAAAAAAAGAAAGAGAAAATACTTCTAAAGTACAAAGTTCAATAGAAAAAATTGCCTGAGCACAGCCATTGCGCACACGCCAATTTTATTGCTAGTTTAAAGCCCCATGCTTACACCGTCCTCGTTCCAAGTAAAGATAAAAATGCTCACACTAGCGAGGGTGGACTTCCGTGATTAAAGTCTCACTCGCAGATGCTTGAACCGATTGGCTCTTGGAATGATCCAATTGCATATCCGATCCTGTGTTGCTATGCATAGAGAACGCTGGTTTTGAGGGCAATGGAAGAGACAGAGAGTAACTGTTTAGCATAAGAACAACTGCATTCATGCTTGGCCGAAGAGCTACATTTTCTTGGACACACAATAGTGCGATGTGGATGCATCTCATTATTTCAGAGCTTGAATTAACCCTCACTAATGGATCTATGATATTTGAGGCTGTCTTGTCCCTCCAGTTTCTCCAAGCCTGCAACAATAGCAAATGCCAACGTGTTAGATATAAAATTCTTTTGATTCGTATATACAAGTTAAAGTTATAGTCCAACATTTTAGTCTGAATTACAATATAATGTTGTACTTACATAGCTTAAAATGCCTTCCACATGTTCTCCATTCCGGAAACAATTATTTTTCTGTCCGCTTACTATTTCCAAAAGTAACACACCAAAACTGAATACATCGATCTTGACCGAAAAATGTCCATGCAATGCATACTCTGGAGCCATGTATCCACTAAAACAAAGCATATTTTAGTAATTAATATTTTAAATGGAATTTAAATTAGTAACTAATAGCTTCTATTTTATGGTTATGTATGTTATTTTATCTTGCTTAAACGCTCGATTTAAAATATTTTACGATTTGGGTGTCGACTCCAATATGATACAAAGTTGCAGGAAGGAAAACCTTTTTTTTTTTTCAAGACAACATCATTAGTATAAAGTTTAGTCAAGGTTGATATGCACTTACTAGGTTCCCACAATTCTACTTGTACTATCTTGAGTTTGATCAACAACAAACAGCCTTGCCATTCCAAAGTCTGAAATCTTAGGTTGCATTTCTTCATCTAACAAAATGTTACTAGCCTTAAGATCTCGGTGGATAATTCTCAAACGTGAATCTTCATGAAGGTATAAGAGTCCTCGAGCAATGCCTCTTATAATTTTATGGCGTGTCTCCCAGTCTAAATTTGCACGTTTGCTTGGATCTACATATTCAGATGAGTGTAATCCAATTAATATTTTAAAGATGTATATGCGATGTTTTATAGTCCTCTTTCAAAACATAAATCAGAACTGAAGCATGGTAGATATATTTTTGCTATAATTCCCTATAAAACCAAAAGCAAAGAAAGTGAACCATACCAAATATGAAGTGATCGAGGCTTGCATTCCGAACAAACTCATATACCAGAAGCCTTTCATTTTCTTTCAAGCAGAAACCAAGGAGTTTTACTAGATTACGGTGTTGAAGCTTGACAACTAGCAAGACCTCATTCTTGAATTCAAGATCTCCTTGACCTGAATCCTTAGACAACCGTTTTACAGCTATTTCTTGGCCGTTTGAAAGCCTTCCCTGAAATTCATACGAATACAAATTTGAATATCACACAACCAATTTTAAATCATAGTATTTGTGACATCAAACAAAGAACTGTATCATTACCCTGTAAACAAAACCAAATCCACCCTGGCCAAGCTTATTTGCATCGGTAAAATTATCTGTCGCAACTCTAATGGTCTCGAAACTATATTGCAAGGATTCCACACTTTCTATTTCTTCAACTTCATACAAGGGGCGCGCTTCAAGAACATATATGAAGTGAGTTACACTGACAAAATTCTTCTTTGTTAATGCTACTGCAGTATTCGTACCCTTTGGTACACTACGATAAAATTATAGTAAAGCAGAGGAAGATTATGTTGGGAGGAGAACAAATATATGAAGCATGATCAGTGAAGCAGGATACAAATTGTACAGAAGTGGGTTGGATGATCTCAACTTACTTTCAACCTTTTGCTTTACCCTCCTTACTTTTAAAAAAGCACAGATGGAGATGATTAGTACCACAGCTCCACCAGAACCTGAAACAACGTCGATAATAACATTCGTTCCAGACGCTTTACTCTTTTTCCCTACAAACTCCATAAAAGATTGCAAAAATGATATGCTTGTTATATTTGAAAACATTTTATGCCTCAGTAATAATAATAAAAAAAATTACCCCAATTTTACACGTACCTCCCGTACTTGTGTTGATACTAGTTGACGGTGGTGATGGAGGATATACCGTTGCCGCCAGTGGCGGTGGAGCCGATACAAGTGGTGCGTCATCTGTTAGGTTGTAAAAGAGCCTAATCTCATACCTAAAGTTACAATTGGTGCCAATAACTCTACCCCCTATCTTCCCATCACAACATTCGGGAATATCCGCAAACGCATCATCCAAGCAATTGTTACAGTCTTGATATGACAAGTCAGGCGTGCACTGAACGAGTGCATATAAGGTTTGAAATTCTGGGCCACTCACGTTCCCTGTTGCGAACTTGCGGAGAGAACCGCCAGAGGCAGCTTGGTTTTTCAGACCATCCAATAAGGCTTGGAGGTCTCGGAAAAACTCGTCGACATTGGATGATACATTTAAGTCATTCCACAAATAGAGCTTTTGATAAGTCTCCATGATGCCCAACATGGAGCGATTGGAGTAGCGCAACATACAGTAGTCATGCCATCCAACGGCCTCCTTCTGATTGGGGCAAATCTCTGGGAGAAGCTGTGTGGCGTTGTTGAGGCAACCGCTGCAAATGTTGGGATTAGCGTCTCCTCTGCACAGCCCGATTAAGTGAACTTGGTCGGAGGAATTGCCGTATGAGAGGCTGTAAAAGCCATAGCCGTTGTCGTTTTGGGACGGAAAGGTTGACAGGATATGGTTTAGGTTGGCGTGGTAGGTACTATTCCTGGTGTAATTGCCTCTGTCGTTTTCACAAAAGTAAGACAGGAAAGGCAGGTGGGCTGTGGCTTGGGTGATAGGAACAATGTAGATTTGACAAAATACGAAAAACATTATTATTATTCCCGAAGGAGAAAGTAACTTTGCCATTGGTTGTTGATTCTGATATGGTGGAACGTCCATGAAGTGAAAGATGTATTAGACAACGATATTTGCCTTTGTTGCGGATGAAGTCTTTTAAAGCCTAGCCAACGTGGAAATTTGTTAACTGAAACATATAGATATTTGTTCATTTATATTTCTCTTTTGTGGGAAATTGACAGCTTTTGATGAAACAAAACTATAGCTAGGAACACGTGGATTCGTGGAATGGAAATATTGACATTGATTAGTTATTTGATCGAGTAATTTTGGAAACATGAGGTATTATAATATTAGTTATCTGCTATTGACTAATTTCTGAGTATTTTCTTTCGTTATATCTTATTCCTTTCCCACTTCCAAACTGCTTCGAAAGCTCTGAGCTGTGAGGTTAAGTGTTGCTTTGCAACTTTGAAGTAATGCTTGAATTGGAAGAAGAAATGGTTATTGTGAAAGGACTGTTAATCAGTTGGTTATCTTTGAAATCTTGTACACGGTTGAATAGAACAGGATTAGAAGGCACACAGATTAGACGTTTATTTAAAATAGGATATATGCTGCGCATGGCGACCCAACTTGCATTCTCAGTCAGTCAATTGTAAAGAAAGAAGAAAGAGATTTGTTTATTCTTTAAAATGATGAGCAAGGAGTGACGTAGCTGTGACACAATTATTCATTTTTAAATGTTGCAATTGATGGGAGAGGTGCAATTAATTTTTTTAAACGCCACCCTGAACCATGACTCGAGAATCTACCTTAAGGACTATTGGTCTGTGCCTTTTCTTCGACTAACCCTTATAAATCTATGGGCGCACCCGATAGACATGTTCGGGCACTTCTTCAAAATTCATGTCACGTAGGTCGTCTCTTAAGTTTAAGTACAGTACTCCTGCATTAAGAAGTTAATTGAGGATGGAGCTAAGATTGTTGACGCTCTTAATTGTCAACAACCGACTGATTTTCGACCAAAAGATAAAATATAGAAAGAGAAGAGTGACCTTGCCGTCATGGTGATTTCTTAGAATTTGCCCGAAGTACCTTTTGTATTTTTTTAAAATATCACTTTTGCTTCTCTTATTATCAAAATTCTTAAAAATACCTGTGTTTTTTTTTTAAAAAAGTATCATATTTAATCCTCACGTTTTAAACCATAAGTTTAAAAATAATCTTTTACACACGTTTGCCCTGCCAACTTTTTTTAAATACTAAAACTACCCTTTCTAATTTGGAAAATAATAATAATAATAACTTAAAACATCCCATTTGTTTAGCCAATATATCACTTTTTGTCTCTCTCACAAATGCCTAAACTTCTCCTTCATGAGAGATTCCCTGCCACAAACCCTGTCTCCACTCCCCGAAAGGCCGCCGACGCTAACCCCCACCATGCTAAGATCCATTGTTGTGAGCCCTGCGTTTGGTCATCGTGGCAATATGAAGAGGAAGAAAAAGAAGTTTCTTGCTTGGAATATTTTGAAAGTATTTTAAGTGTCAATATTTAGAGCATCTCTAATGCAGTATTGAATTGATGTGTCAATAGTAAATATAGCATTTAAGTATAAAAAACACTCTCCAATGCAATGATGTTTTTAATGCTAAATTTGTTATATGTTATTTTTATACTTTTTAGAGGAAAATATAACATTGATATTGACATTTGTATTAGAGATTTTTTTAGTTATTTAATTTATTAAATGGTATTTAATATAAAATGGAATGGGTAATATTAGTATTTTATTTAAATTTAATCGTTTGAAGGAGTATTTTGTGATTAATTTTACAAACATAGGTGTTTTGAATATTTTTTCGTGATTCCTCTATATAGACCGTCACATTGACCCGTTCAATTGTGAAAAGCAGAAAGTTTTAACTGCGATAAAGCAAATGTGGGTGGGGCCTCTAAAAAGAATATGGCACGGAGAATTTGCGTAGCTTTATTTTTATATTATTATTTAACACACAACTAATTGGGCAGTTGTTCAATCTATGGACTGGCTTCCACAAAATGTTCTTCCCAAATATCTGCTTTCACCCTCATAAAAAAATATAACAGGTGGACGAAAATTATTGTCCGCTGAGCAAATTTATTGCTATATAGTTAAGTCAAGTTGATCGCTCGCAAATGCTAAAGTATGTAACGGAGAAAATACTTGAAAACTATAATATCCCCGGTGAGCGTAGAAATAACCAGTCAAAAGTAGCGGCGTCCAATTTGACTGAAAAATGTACCGAATGTGATGGACAAAATATGAACACAATCCATCTACTACTGTGTTTTACTGCGTGTGATAGAAAAGAACTAACTTAAGTTAAAAGAATGCACCCAAATACACCATTTTATTAAAATGTTCTCCATCAAACTACTTATTAAAAATACTTATTTATTAAAAAGTAAGGATTTATTAAAATACCAAATTACCTTTTCTTGAATTCACTCATATAGAATGTAGAAATAGAACCTCCTAGATTTCGTCCCGGAACCCGTCAGGTTCCATCTTCCATCTTGAAACCCGTCAAGTTCTGTCGTGAAACCCGTTGGAACCAGCCTTCGGTCGTCGGAGCGAGGTGCCGAATTGTACCTTGCCAAGTTCTGACTTAAAACTTTCTAGATTTCAATATTTTTTTGAAACAAAAAAGCGCCAACTGCCTCCAATTGTTGGCGTGGGTGTTGGGTTGTATCTACCAAATTTTAACTTAAAACCTATTAGATTTCAACATATTTTTTAAAACTTATCATATTCCATCTCGGAATCTGCCGGAACCCACTAAGTTTCGTCCCTTAACTTGCTTGAACACGTTAAATTCTGTCCAAAAAATTGCCAGAACTACAAAAATCCATTATAGAATTCGTCGAAACCCACCAAATTCTATCCTAAAACTCGTCGAAACCTGTTAGTTTTGTCGCAGAACCTAATAGGTTCCAAATCGAAATCTTAACAATCATTTCAATAGAAAAAGATCCAGATCTACAAATTAACCAAACTACATTCAAAATAAAAAATTCAGATATCTAAAATCCATTACCAATATGCAACCATGAAATCTAAACGAAAAATTCATAGCAAAACCAAAAAAAAATCACAATCTGAACATGCATTGAAACACAAACTGAGATTCAAACTAAAATCCAAAGGCAAACCACAAAACCATTGAAGTACAAACTCATATCCAAACTAAAATCCAAACGCAAACTACAAAATCATTGAACAAAAACTAAAATCCAAAAATTACACCATAGTTTACGATTGTAGCACCATCTCTTTGAAACTTTGTCTATCTTCAATACTTTCACTTACTAGCAAGCAACCAAAGCTCATCTCGTCTCCACTGTCGGATACCCCAAAAACAAGTCATTAGACGGCTGCGACGACAGCAACAGCCTCCACATCATGGCCCTGGATAGCATCATGAACGTGAGCTCCCTCTTCACCCTAGCCATCTTCATTGGCCTGACCTAGAACCCCAAGGAACCCACCAACTCTCTCATTGATGATGACGTTGACCCCAGTTGGAACCCTTGCCCCTCCATCACTGAAGACCTTATCGCCTTCCACATCTACTCCTTTAGCTCCTTCCTCTTCTCTAGCCTCGTCGCCATCGACCTTAACCAAGCCATCTGGATCTGGCATAATCCCCACTGCTGCCCCAGCGTTGGCTTCCTCTGTCGCATAAACAAGAACATCCTCTATGTTGGCATGCTCGTCTTCGATGTCAACTCTATCACTGGCTGCACCTTCTCATGTTTAGAACTAGGTCAGATCTAGTTTTTAAGAAGACAAGAGAAAAAGTGAAAAGAAGAAGAGAGAGAAGGAGAAAGAGAGATAGAGTGAGAGAATTTCATATATGAGTTAGGGTTTTTTTTATCTAGTTTTGAATGAGAGACAAAAATATAAATTAAAAAACAAATAACAATGAAGGGTCTATTTTAAAAAGTGAAAAAGAGGAGGGCATTTTTAATAAGGAGTGTCCATAAGGAGGCATTCCATGTAGTTATTCGATAGAAAGGATGTAGCCTATAGCCTATAGGCACTAATCAATTGTATCTATCTAGCCCATTTGGTGTATAAGATAGATTAACATTAGACAGATAATCTTAGAGGATTAAATTGAAATGTGTTAGAAAAAGCAGGATAAAATTTTAGCTAATCAATCTATTTTTTGTGTCGTGTTATTAAGATAAGGGTCATGTAGTAAAGTTTTTTCAAAAACCAGGTCAAATTGTAGTTTTTTAAAATTAAAGGGGTAAAAACATAATTATTAAAAATAGTTTAATTATATAAAAATTACATTTTGGCCACTTAGTTTTTAGAAATTATAATTTGACCCTAAATTTAATAATTTTTTGCAAATAAGTCTTTGAAACTTTTTACAATGTACAAAAGTTGTGTTTAATCCTATACTTTAGCAAGGGATTATCTAATCCCCTTCTAAGGGGATTCAAGCATGAAATGAATAGACTTTATCCAACCCAGTCCTTTAAAGTTTATCATTAACAAAAATATTGAGATTTAATTCAATTCAATCCTCCCCAATCCTACACAAAAAACATGCCCGTCATGTATTAGACTCAGAGCTATGTGATGTAATTTCATAGGTCATGTTAGTTGAATTTCGCTAACAACATAATTTTTTTCTTTCCATCTTGATTGATTATACATTGAAGATTAATTCAACCTTTGAGATTATGTATAATTATGTTAAAATAAATGCCCTTAAAATATGTGATGTTTTTGTAAAGAATATATTAACAAATACGTAAAATGAAATTTTCATATTTTCAATACTTTATGAGTATTATTAAAATATCATAATTATGTATGTGACCTTAAATGTTGTGTATAAGTGTTACATACAAGAGGATAATATTTAAGGATAATAATTAAAATAGTCAAAAATATATAATTAATTATTCAATTGAAGAATGAATCTTTAATTTAGGCATAGTAGTGCAGGTCATTTCTATTGAGTATGGTCTTATTCATACCGTTAATATAATGAGTCATTAAATAAGTAAACTATACATAATAAGATTAAGTAGGATTTTATTATGTAGGAATGAGACATGATGTGATATGAATAGCTAATAATTTTTATTAAATATAGCAAGCTTTAATCATATTGACCAATAGTCATATAAAAGATAATCTTAATTTTGAATTGTTAGCAGACACCTATTTATGAAATTATGTCTTTTAATTTGCTCAGTATAGATCTAAGTATCTAATCTTGTCCCTTTTATTTTTGTAACATCCAAAAAAATTATTTTGTTTAGATGAAGAATTTAAACAATGAATTTCATTAGCAAAATTTCATATTTTTTAATTATAAAATTATATGACGAAAATATAATGAAATTTCATTTGCATTTTGTCTGCAATTCTTGGTGAATTAAGGTAAATTTTAATATGTACAAATTTTGTTGTTAAAATACTCCAAAATTTGTTAGTGCCTTAAGAGGAAAATTTAATGTCATTTGCATTATAATAAAAATTTAATTATATGACAAAATATACCCATAAAGTAAAAATGAGAAAATAAGATTAAAATATAATGCTAAAGTCCTAAATAGTATAAATATTTATAGTATACCAAACAATTAAACTGGTATGAGTATTTATGGTAGCAATCCACCCAATGTTAGTATTCAGTATACAAAGTCACTCAGAGCAGTTTAGTTAGCGACACAATAGAATTATACAAAATTAGTTTCTACGTACATAGACAAATGAACCACTATTAATGGAAATTAAATAGTATAGGTATACAGTGTAGTAGGATATTTTTTTATTAATAAAGAAAATATCTCATCTAAACCATACTGTCCAAACTGGAAAAATAAAATTTTTGTTGCAAATTAAACTGCTAAAGTAGAACACGGTCTACAAAGTGTACTTTGATCTTATCGTTATGGGCCTCAAAAATTGTGCAAAAATTTCTCTAAGTTGCCTTAGGAAATCTAATTTTCACTAGGGTTTTTGAGCAAATTTTAGACAAAAATAAGCCCCTAGAATCAAGCATTATAAATACTTAAGGGTCATTTTGAAATTTCATTTTCTTTCTTTTCCTTCAAGATTATCATGAAGCAAAATTTCTCCCATTCTCCCCTCTCAAAACTGACCCTTGTCTAGCATAAGTGCTCTAAAATTTTATTGATCCAAGCCTCAAAATCATCCTTAAAAGTAAGTCAAGAGTTTTTGTTGATCCAACGTGGTTTCAAGTAACAATCCACACTTTTTTAAATGATTTTTTTGTCAAAGTTTAGAGTTTATGCTATATATTTATTTTCTATGTCTTATTCTTGAGGTTAAGAAGTTTTAAAGGTCTTTGATTCGAAAACTTGGAATGTACTGGCTATAAATTCTAACTTTAAACCTTTCTTTAAGATTGTGTTTTTATACTTTTGTGGCTTATAAAGTATGATTATGGACTTTTGCATGTAAAGGACTTCTATGGCATGATTTATTTATGTGTTGTATAGTTATAAATGTGATGATTAAGTTTAGATTATGTGGTTTTCTTCAAAAAAAAAAAAACAGTTGTTGCAAAAAGAATTGCAACACACTTTTAGAACTAGTTTTGAAAATATTAAGTTTTCAGAGACTTAAAGATGGATTTGGTTTCCAAGCTCAACATGTAATTTATTGGAAACATCAAGATAAACGTTTTTTGTGAAGAAAATATCCCTGAATTCTAATCAGATCTAGCCAAGAAATCCATTTTCCAAATTGCTATTTTAGGAAATTAGTCAAAAGTCCCTCAAAATGATGGATTTTGAAAAAAATAAATAAAACATGAAAGTTGTAGATCTTGTCAAAATTGTTAGCTCTTGTGAAACAAGGTTCCCATCAATTCCGCACTGATTTTAAGTCATGAATTTTGCAAAGTTTTATTGCAAAACTTTTTAAATGGTATAAATGGGAAAAAGTTTCTAAAATGATTGAATCCACCTATTAGCCTTTGGAAAATTTTAATCCTTGTTAAAAACTACACATAATAGGGCCAAAGAGTTTCGTTTTGGTTCTGGGGGTAAAATTGTCAAAATTTTCATGTTTCATGTCAAAACCATAAAAACAGTAAAAACTGTATTTTCCATTGTACAGTCAAGTTTACTCCACTCTTTTGAGCATTAAGCCAACACAAGTTTATTTCCAAAGAGTTTGAAAATGTTTCAACCCATTAGGGGCAAAAAATCAAGATTTTCATATTTTAGGCCAAAACCATAAAGATTAACAAAATTGTGTTTTTCATTACACAAGTAGATTTACTATTTTGTTTTGGGCTGCAAGTAATCACAATTTTTGTCCTAAAATGTTTGGGTATTTTTCAAGACCCGTTGAGGGCAAAATTATCATTTTACAAAAAAAGAACCTGAGCTTACCGATTAAGCTCAAAGTTTTAAAACAAGCAATGATTCTCGACATACAAAGTTCAAAGATGTTAAATAGACACAAACTAATAGTCAAGTATCGCATAAACAGGACATAAAGTTGACTAACAAAGGAAAAAGGAATAAAGTGGAATGTTAATATAAGATTTAAGTAAGTTTTAAACCTCACATCTGGCATTAAAAAAAGGATTTTTATATGCTTTCTTCATGTATGCTTTATGATTACAAATGTTATACATATTGCCTTTAATAACATGTCATTACATAAAATATGTTCATTAAGATGAGGAGGCTGGTAATCTAAACCTCAAAGTAAAGGAAGTAAAGATATAAGAATTAAGTGTTATATCAATCTCTACTCAGGTGAGGTTTAAAAGTGTCTCAACCCAAGGGGAGCATCAAGTTAAGATAGAATCTCGGTGTTTGATGAACACGTGCTCTTAGTACAAACACTTAGGAAATAATTAAGGATAAGATAGGAATAATAATAAAATGTTCATAAGTAAGCATAAATGGAACCACGCATTGCATTACTATTAGTAATCCTAAAAAAATGTTTTGTTAGATGTGTTTAGACTTGTTGACCAAAAGCTCATCTACATCATTCATGTTGTGAGAAATCCTACCAAGAGGCCTGTATGAATAGTTGATGAGTTGGACGTGATGGTGGGACAAATATGATGATTGGGCAATAGATACTATTATAAGTTTTAATTCCACTTTTTGATAAACTGTTTATTTTATAGTATGTTACGGTTTTGTAATAAGCTAGATCAACTTTTGCAAGAACGTTTAAGTAAATGGTTTGTAAATATAAATAAGCAAAATTTTTAAAAATATTTATGGTGAATATTAAGTAATATGATTAAGCATAATAATTGTGTTTTTGTTTTTAAAAAAAAAATCCATATTTTCATTAGCAAGATTAAGTTTAAGAAAAGAGCATTAAGTAACAGCTTAGAAAGCCCAGTCATTACAATTTTGGAAGTTTAATGAAGCAGTCGTGGAATGTTAATATTACAAAATAGAGCCCATTTCCTTCTCTAATGAGAAGTACATAAATAATTCTCTTAAGTATTGATTTGGATTTTGAATAATATGAGTGCTAAATTCATGATTAAGTTCATAAATTTATTATTCATTAGAGAATCAATAATACTTAATGATAAAAAGTAATAGGAAATGTTAACAGATTTTACCTAGTTCTAATTATGGATTACTTATAATGAAGAATCAGTTTATATGCAGCAACTATATCAAATCGACGGCTCTAAAATATGAGTAATTATATATATAATTTCAAGTGTGCAATTTTAATTTTTTAATGGAGTAACATTAGAATTAATAAAAGAGTGACATATCAATTAAGTAGTTTAATTAATATATTGATTTTATTGGAGCTTGAAATTATAGGTCCATTAATCCCCCACCATCCTTATAAATACGGTTTAGACAAGTGAAATCATGGGTTCAATTAATTAATTTTAGAATGATAGAATTCTAAATTAAACATCACTCAAAATAAAGTATTTATGTACCAATTTATAATTATTAAGTAATGAGATTATTTGCTAATAAATAATTCATTTTGAAAAACATATTGTTGGTTCCTCCCACTATGTGTGGTGTGTATCTACATTGAGAAGGGTTCCCCATGCAGATTAAGACTTGTTCATCAAGTTTCCTATTCTAGAAGTTTCTAATCTTAATAAATATGACTTGATTCAAAATTAAAAAAGTTAAATTTGGAAACAAATTAAAGGTTGTTTGGAAAAATCAGCTCTAACCAAAACTTTTGATTAGTACAGTGTAAAGCTCTCATATACTATAATGTTCAGAAAAAATGAGGTACAATGTAAAGCTCTCATATGCTATGATTTTCAGTTTAAAAGTTTCAGTTCTAACCGCATTTCCTAAATATCTTATTAGATTAAATAACAAGTAGAATTTTCTCTCTCATCTTCCCATCATTGGCACCATACACGCAAATATGGTATTGTGCATGACGCCTATTAAAAATAAGGAAAGAAAAGAATTATCTCTTTTATTTTAATTAAATATATGATATTTAAAATTAAAATAAAGGAAGCTTTCAAAATTAATTGGGTCTTATATTCTCATTAATTGAGAGCTTTAGTTAGACTAAAAAGAACTCTGCCAAAGCCCTAGTAACAGGCGTGCAGAAGAGAGAAAGGAAGAGGAGAAGTGTTCTTCCATTTCTAGTCCTCCTTTGCTCATGCGAGATTAGTGGAAGAGAAAAGTGAATAAGTGATCTTTTAGTAAACCTTAATTTCATCTACACCCACACTTACATCCACACAGTGTCGAGGACTAGACAAACAAGACGGCAGTTTCATTTAGAAAACGTTTCCAAAAAGAAGATCTATGACCTCTTCTCTTGAACCGGTAATCATAAATTATATTTATATTTATTAAGCATTAAATTAATATACTTACAAAATTTTATGAAAATTTTTGTTACCATGTTTCCGTATACTAAAATCATTTTAGAAAACCAACATATTAAACTTCCTATTGTTGAAAGAAGATATCACCATAATATGTCACTTGAAGACGAATTTCATCATAATTTAATCAAGCCACAATGCATGTATTACTGTTTCAAATAGCAAGAAAAGAAGATAAAATAATTGTTATCGATTAATTTTGTAGCTTTGTCCTCTTCGTGTATTTTTAAAAGAGAAATTGGCCATGCATGCTACACGTACAACTTCTTGTCACACTAACAAGGGTAAAGTTCAGTGATTGATATTCGATTTGCAGATGATTGAGCGTACTCCCTCCTAGAATGATCCGATTCATTCATGATCCTTGAATAAGCCTATGACATATCTGATCCGGCATAGCTATGTAAGAAAGTTGGTTCTGAGGGGGACGGAAGAGAGAGTTTGTCACTATTTAGCATGAGAAGAACTATATTCATGGTTGGTCTCTTGGCCACATTTTTTTTGGACACATAATAAAGCAAGGTGGATGCATCTTGTTAACTCAGATCCTGAACCAAGTCTTATTACGGGATCTAGAATATTCAAGGCTGTTCCGTCCCTCCAATTTTTCCATGCCTACAATGATGTTGATCACGTACGCGTGTTAGGTTAGAAATGTTATACACACACACACATATAAAATATATTTTAAACTTACCCAAAATTTTGACCAACGTGCATAGCTTAAGAGGTCCTCTATGTACTCGTCATGGTAAAAATGACTCTTTGTCTTGCCGCTTAATATTTCAAAAAGTAACACACCAAAACTAAATACATCTGACTTGATTGAAAATTGCCCATACACAGCGTACTCAGGGGCCATATATCCACTGCAAAGAAGAAAGTTTTTACTACCAATATTAGATGTAGATGAAACTAATTAGTATTTAAAATAGAAATTAAGAGCTCCTCTGTTATGGTACACCTTCACATATATTGCTTATATGGTCAAGATCTTTGTAATGGAAACTGTTTTTGCAAAGACAGGTAGTAATCCTTGTAAGGCTTAGCCATATTTAAAATGTACTTAATAGGTTCCGACAACTCTATTTGTACTGCCTTGAGTTTAATTGTTAACAAACATCCTTGCTATTCCAAAATCTGAGATCTTAGGGTGCATTTCTTCATCTAACAAAATGTTACTCGCTTTAAAATCTCGATGGATAATTCTCGGTCAAGAATCTTTATGCAGGTAAGGGTGTCCCCGAGCAACACCCTGTATAATTTTGAAATGTCTATCCCAATTTAAATTGGAATGCTTCCATTAATAAAAATAAAAAAGAGAAAAGAACATGTACACGTCACACAACTGAAAATATAGAAGTTAGAAGCGTAATGCGTATATGTCCATATATGATTATGTATTAGAACAAAAACATAGGAATGCAATCACATATACCAAATATAAAGTGATCAAGGCTTGCGTTTGGAACAAGCTCATATACAAGAAGCCTCTCATTTCCTTTCAAGCAGAAACCGAGGAGCCAACAAGATTACGGTGTTGAAGATTCGCAAGTAACAATACCTCGTTCTTGAATTCAATATCTCCTTGGCCTGAGTCCCTGTACAACCTTTTAACGGCTCTATGTTGTCTATTGGAAAGCCTTCCCTAAATTATTTCAAAAGATACATTCTAATGAGGAAAGAAATTGCACTTGAATGAATTCAAGCAA
This sequence comes from Artocarpus heterophyllus, assembly GCA_025403435.1. Classification (NCBI taxonomy): domain Eukaryota; kingdom Viridiplantae; phylum Streptophyta; class Magnoliopsida; order Rosales; family Moraceae; genus Artocarpus; species Artocarpus heterophyllus. The sequence goes on from CM046349.1 coordinate 9,726,779, forward strand.
AAAAGGAACTGACTAGTTACTCATATTTGTACCAAGTAACCAGAAACGAATCCACCTTGTCCAAGTTTATTTGCCCCAGAAAAGTTATCGGTCCCAGCTCTAACGGTCTCAAAATTGTATTGCAAGGATTCCAAACTTCCAATTTCCTCAACAGATTGGTATAATTGGAGAGCTAGAATGCCAAAGACCAAGTGAGTTGCATTAAACTTTAAAAGGGATTGTAATCAATTTCTAGGGATTGTAATCAATTTTGAAAGCCATATTTTAGATATGTAATTTTGTTAGGTAGAGGAATGAGCGAGTGTGATAATCGTCTAGGAGGGAGAGCTCTTTCGAGCTTATAAGGAAGCATGTCGCCTATCTTGTGCACCTAAAAAAAAGCAGAAACCATCATGCCAGAGGGGCTAAGCAAGGGGCGGATCTAATTGAGAGACAAATTCAAAGCCACGAATGGAGAGGTCGGTGAATCTTGACAACAATTGACCAAATACAAAATACGGTACATTAATTGGGAAAAAAAATAAATTTGATACGGTGGTGGCGAAAGCAGTATATATACTTGAGGAATATCCTGTTTGGAAAAAAAAAAAAAAAGTAAATTGCAGATGGAGCAGGTTTTGAAATCCGAGCTTTAGAAGTAGGAAGTGAATTAGATAACCTCAACTTACTTCTAGCATCCTTTTTGTTTTCCCTTCTTAAATACAGAAAGGAAGATCTGACGAGCATCAAAGAAGCAACTGTACATGAAACAACAGCAATAATGACGGTTCTTGATGTGTTACTCTCTTTTCCTGCAATAATTCAAAAATCTGCTTGTTAAAACTCTAAAGCTAGCTTGTAGTAGAAAAGAATTCCAGAAAATAAAATAAAAAAGACCAATACAATGTTCTGAAATATGTTATACCTCGTATCCTTGTGGTACTGTTAGTTGGCTCATACGCAGATCCAAATAAGGGATGAATCTCATAGCTGACATAGCAAGCGGGCACAGTAACTCTTCCTCCGATCTTCCCATAACAACATTCTGAAAGCATCCCAAACTCATAATCCAAGCAACTCTCACAGTCTTCCTGTGACAAGTCCAGTGAGCACTGCATGTACGCGTATATGGTTTGGAAGTCTGGAGCGCTTGTATTTCCGGTCGCAACCTTGTGAAGAGAACCACCGGCAGCAGCCTCTTTTTTCAGGTCTTTCAGCGAAGTTCTGGGATTTTGGAAATAGCGATCCACGTCAGATGATACATTTCGGAGGTTCCCCCAATTCTTCATTGGAGAAGTTTCCTTGATGCCTAACATGGAGTGATCAGAGTAGCGCAGCGTGCAGTTGTCGTACCATCCAACTGCCGCCTCCTTGTCAGGGCAACGCTGTCTCAGAAGGTATGAACAGTCGTTGATGCAAGTACGGCAAGTTTCGGGATCGATGCCTACTCTGCATCTGCCAATAGCATAAACTTTGTTGGTTGCGTCGCCAAAAGAGAGATTATAAAAGCCAAAACCATTATAGCCTTTCAAGGCGAGGGACGATAGGAGACTATCGAGGTTTGCCTGGTAGGCGTTAGTAATTCTGCGACAGTTATTTGCACAAACGTGGTATCTATTTTCAGGCTGAGCGGTGGCTTTGGTGACCAGGAGAAGAAAGATTAAGCAAAGGATGAGAAACGATCTTGAAAAAAATATTCTTGACATTGGTTGCGCGAAAACTTGATTCTGGAAGATGAATTAGCAAATTACATATTGGTAAGCAAAGCAATTTGTTTCACGATAAAATTAGTTATAATAATTTGGAGGGACTTGTTGAAATTATTGGCAATTTATGGGTTGAATTCGTTGTGCAGTTGTAAAATAAGTAAGGAATAATTGTAATTTCCTCTCCACGAGGAAAATTGAACGAGCACCGAAGCTGGCGGCGAAGTAGACGAACAGTGGAAAAGCTGAAAAAATAAAATAACTAGTCACGATTTTTATCAAACATTGTTTAAGCTCCCAAGCCTAAAAAGTAAAGTTAAAATTACATGACGTGAACCTTTTTTAAAAAGTGAATTAAAAATTATCTTTATTTTACAAATATCACTTATATGTCTCTTTTTTAAAATTACATATAGTGAGAATCCAAACATACCCTTTAAGTAAACTTTATCATATATTTATTTTTATTTTTTTAATAAATTTTCTTATTTTTCTCATAGTTAAGTCGTTTTAAAAAAATAATGTTAGAGAAATACAGATATATTTAATCAATTACAATGTAACTTAAACAACAACAAAAAATCATCCATGTCATTAAATTACTTACAATAAATTTTTTTTTTAAAAATACAATAAGCAATAAAAAATAAATATCATTAACTTAATATAATATTATTTGTATTACCAATCCATAACATTAGCACACCCTAAAAAGGAAGTATCATTATTACTTGAAGTATTAAAAAATAAATGTCATTAAATATCATTATTATTATTTATCATTAACTTAGTGATATATCAATTATATAACCTATACGACATACAAAAGACTTAATAAATACTATTTTATTAATTTAATTACCTATCACAAAAAACAGAAATATCATTACCACTTGAAATCTTAAAAAATGAATGTCATTATATATCATTAACTTAATGATATATTAATTATATAACTTGTACGACACATAAAAGACTTAATAAATATTATATCATTAATTTAATTACAACATCATCATTCCAATTTGTTGGTAAAACTTGATTCCATGAAAACATTCTATCTTTTAGCTGAAGTAGTTTTAAAATCATTATTTCGGATACCAATTTGTATTCAAACAACAAACATCCTAATTTCATGGATTTTTTTAAATATAATGATATCATAATATGTTTAAAATCTTAAATATGTATATTTTAATTATTCTAAAAAAAATTAAAACTAACAATATCATCATTCAGGTCTTTATTGTCTTTATACATATGCCTTGGGACATATAAAAAATATTCATAAACTAAAGACATATTTTAACTCTATAAATAAAAAAAGGGCTACATGTCTCATTAACCCAAAAGTAAAATCCTCCACGAAACACGACTCCACGTTTATCATATCAGGGACTTTAAAGTAACTAGAGTCAAATATTGTAATAGGAGTAAAAACCACAAATAAAATATTATATCCATGTGGAGTCAGTTTTCAAGCATTATTATGCTTTAACCCCCAACCTAGAGATGCAACAATGGGCCGGGGCCCATGGGTTGGCCTAGGCCCATCATGATATAGTGACGAGCTGAGCTAACACAGCCCGTCACTATTTAAGACATGGCCCAACTCATAAATATTAGTGGGTTGAGCTGGGCCAACATATATTGGCCCATGAGCTGGCCCGGCGTGAACCATGAATCATAGGCCAGGCCGGGCTTGGGTCGGGCTAGTACGTCTAGGCCTATAATGGTCTAGGCCATCCCGGCCCATGTAAGGCCCATATAGGCCCACAATTGGTTAGCCTACCGAAGGCCTATTGTGGCCTAATTTTATATATATATATATATATATATACATGTATGTATATATTTATACATATTTTTTCATGTTCATTCATGAGTGAACATGACTAAGTATGCCCTTCTCTAGCAAAAGGCCCACACATCACGTCATGACATGCTTTATTATTTTAGTAATTTTGTAACCATCTTATGTATATTTATCCTGATTGTACTCTTTTTTCCTTACCAAGGTTTTGTCTCACTGAGTTTTCTTTGAAAAGATTTTTAATGAGGCAATCATAAATAAAATATCTCTTTTCATATTTCCATTTACTATTCAAACTTTTATATTTGTTAACTTGTTTAAAAATCTAAAAATTAAAATTAAAAATTAAAATTGCATGCTTAGATGGGCTGACTCATCTAAACTATGATGGGCCAAGATAGGCCTACTCATAGATGTGCATGAATAGGCCAGCCCATTCAAGGCTCATGGCATAGTCCCGCCTGACCCATGTAAAATTGGCTCGTGGTATGGGCTGGGCCGGGGTAATTCTTATATGGGCCAGCCTGGCCCATAAAATTTGTGGGCTAGGCCGGCCTGACCCACGGCCCGTGTGGGCCTAAGGAGAATCGGCTAAGCTGGGTCAGGTCGGCCCGTTCTGGCATATCTACCCCAACCCAAACTTTTCCTTAGCCTGTCCCTTCAGATAAAATTATAACACATGATTAGCCAAACCACTAGATTAATTAAAAACCAACAATAACATGATTAACAAATAGAATAGGCGTTGACAAGAAAGGAATTAACATGATTAACAGACGCTAAATTGTTTTGATTAATAAAATAAGACTAAGGAGAAGAAAGAAATTGATGTGTGTACACTAATAATAATAATAAGGAATATTTTAAATCCTAGGATAACATTTGTCGCTTTTTTACAGCCGTATAGGTTGTGGATCTTTTCCTTTTGTTTTCCAGTACAAAAGTATTATACTTCAATCTCGTTGGTAAGAAATTTGTTCCGAATGAAATGTACAACAATTTTCATGTGTGCTTCATTCAAGAATGAATTAAACACTGGGCTTGAGTATAGGTCTCTAGCACCAGTGTCATCCACTAAGTGATTTGACATGAATTAATCTCAATGTCAACTAAAAAGATATTAATTCTTTTGTTATAACAACCTGGCCATATCACTCCATCAAGATATTTTAATCATAGTTTCATGAAGCCAGAAATACTTTACTACAGATTCAACTTTTAATCCAAAAAAGAAAAGAACAGAAAAAAGAAAAACAGAAAACGTCTTCTTCTGTATTTTATGTTCTCTGTATTTCCTTTGTTGCATAGTTCTATCTCCAAACGTCATAGTCCCCCAAAAAGTACAATTGTTTATCATTTGACCAGCGACTAATTCAAAACAAATTGAAATAGCAGAATACATTGTTCAATGAACACTCCTATTTAACCCAATGGAGTTAAAATCTTATTATTCACAAAACAGTGGGTTCTGGTCTCAAAAGTATATTATAAACTAGATTGGGTTCCACTATTTTGTTTTGTGAGTAGTGAAGTTTTAACCCTATAAGAATGGAAAAAAAAAATTCTTATTCAATAACAAAAATTGTGGCTCCCATATACTAGCAGTAACGTCAATCCAGTTTGATGGTGGGGGGTCCAAAGAAAAGAATGAAGGGAAACGAGGGAAAGTTAAATTCTTAGGCATTAAGTATATATAAATATATATCAGTTATCACTATAATGACCATAACTCCGACAAAACATTAAGACTCAGTCTAAAAAGTACATTACATACTAGATTAGGTCTACAAAGTTTTGTGAGTAACCAAATTATAACCATATAGGGGTGCAAAGGATTTTTCATTAATATTAATACTTTAATTTTTGTCCCAAACACACATCATTAGCTAAACCACTACAACAATTAAAATTCAACAACAATAGTAATGAGATTAGAACTCATTTGATCATCAATTCCATCTCGACTGTCCAAGCCGTTACTTTACACATTTCTTAACTTAATCATACTTAGTCATAAAAATATGAAATAAATTTTCTAAAAAATTTTAAAACTAATATTAACATATTTATATCACACCACACTTGCTAAAAATAATTACATTTGTTTAGTTTCAAACACATAGTATACCCTTTGCAAAATAGTTTCCATTTACCATTACAAAAATGTTAAATAAACCTTTCAAAACAACGGAACTCTTTCTAGCGGCGGTATCCATACCCAAATCTACGCGATGTTCAACCACCGTTTTTAGGTCAACAATGCATCTATTCCAGCCTCTTAGTAGGATTTCCTACAACAAAAAAATAACTAGGTGAACTATTGCTTATTATGTCTAAACTTAACCCACAAAACATTTGTTTCCTCTAAAACTCAATGCATGATACCAATTATGCTTATTTATGAGCATTAACTTCTTTTCATAACTTGACTTAAACTAAGGGCCCAAGTATATGTACCAAATGCATATGGAGGGCCATCATATCACCGAGACCATAACATAATTATAACTTGATGTTCCCCTTAGGTCGAGAGGCTAGTATGACACTTTCTTATATTATCTGGTGAATTAATTTACCAGTCCTTAATTATGGTGACATACTATATATGATGCTTTGATAACTTGATTGAGTGCATAACGTATATATAACCATATTCATAAGTAAACCATGTGTTAATCTATTTCACTAGTATGCATATTCATAAGTAAATCATGTGTTAATCTATTTCACTAGTATGCCATCAAAATTTTATGTCACTTTGAGACATGATGCAACTATGTTTTAAAATGAATTAAGGTTGCATTGTTAGTTTAAAACTTGTTTCGTAACTAATCCTAAGGTTAAAGAGGTTTTAAAAATTTTAAAAACACAAAATTCAAGAAAATAACAAGGTTTTTCATCCTATCAGTCCTCAGGATCGGCCTACCGTTCTTTGGGCTTGAAGACCCCTTAAAAGGCCATGGTCGGCCTGTCGGTGAAGGTAACCGACCTATCAATCCAAGGCAACTGGTTTGCCAATTTCAAGTAAGCGGCTTGCCGCCTGAGAGTAACTTGGAAGATTCCAAGTTTAGGTTTTTGAACTTTTCAAGCCTCAAACTCGATTCCGAACTTATTTTTTATATCTTAGAGCGTGAAAACCATACATAAATGATAGAATAACAATAAACAACAACTTTTAAACTCATAATAACATGGATTTAAACATCAAAATTTAAAGTTTCATCTCTACATACAAAAGCAAAACTAAAACGTACCAAGTTCAAGTTTTAACAGTTGGATTGAAGAAATCTTTAATATGTAGTGAGTAAGTTTATTTTTAAGCAATAAAAATATGTTTTCAACATAAATATCAAATCAAAATAACAACATAATCACTGCTTTAACCATTCTAATCAATGTTTACATCTTAAAACTCAAAACACAAAATATGCATATTGACATAAACCAAAAATTTGCATAACATTGAACATGAAAATCATGCATTAAACTTGAAAAAAAAATACAGACTAAAAACCAAGTTCATTTTAGAAAAATATACCTCAAAACTCCTTAAAAAAACTCCGAACTGTCGGATTAAATGCCAAGCTTGAACTCTTGAAGTTGGCTGGCCATGAAGGTGGCATTTTTGCTGGTTTTCGAGCAAGAAGATGAGCTCTTTCTTGGCCTTTTTGGCTGTGCTTGGGCTGCATTTTTGGCTGTGTTCTTACTGCGTTTTTGGCAGAGTTTTTAGTTGATTTTGGGCAAGGAGAAGGACCGCCTTCCTTGGTGTTTTTGGCTGTCTTTGGTGTGTGTTTTTCCAGTTTAGCTTGCTGTAGTTTTGGCTATGCTTTGGTTGGGTTTTTGCTTCAACTAAGTACTGTTTTGCTGGAGACTTAAAAAATCTTATGTTGTCCATGCATGGGTGAGAGGTGAGAGAGTGATGTTGTGGTGGTTTTGAAATAAAGGAAAATGTGGGGGTGTGAGGGTAATTAAGAAAAATAGAAAAATGGTTTTAAAATTAAAAATTGGGACAAAAATGTATTCTAAATATGTAAATGGATGCAAATTATGCAACAATAAATTATTTTACATCTCAAAATTAATTAGGCACACTACTTGATTGAATTTATACATAATAAATTGTAATTAAATTTTTTTTGGATGTTACAGAGACAGAGCAAGCAAATAAAGATAAAAATTTAAGGAGGCAAAACATGTGCATAGAGAATGAAGAGAAAAAGAAAATGAGAGCATTAGAGAGATGACCAGAGGAGTGAAGGCGATGGGAGAATTAGGCAATAAGAAGTAAACAATAAATAATTAAAAAAAAAAGTGTGTAGAGAGATTCGTAATCCATAAAATAAACTTAGGAAAAAAAGAAAGTACTCGGACTAAGGGTCATGAAAATATAGAGAGCGAATTATGAGAGGAAAAAAATAGAAAGACTGAGAGAGAAAATTTAGAAAGAAAAAAGGGACCAAGATTGTTCATAGCAAGAAAATATATTTAGAGAATGATGAGAAAGAAAATATTGAGCGAACGAGAGGGAAAAAAAAGTATAAAGCGAGAACAATGTGAGCGAAAATAAAATAAGAAAAATAAAAATGTTTCTAATTTATTATTTTGTTATAAACATATCAACTGATCAACTTTGATTTTTGCCGTGCACTGATTAAGAATGGGACGAGCAAGACATATTAAAAAGGATCACAATTTGAGAAGACTCGTTAAAGAAGAATATTAACTATAAAATTGAGATTGCTCCCATATTTTGATCAAATCGGTGAAATAGTATCCAGTCTCATATTCTCATTGAATAATGATAAATAGTATGCAACAAAAGTTTTATTCATTGAATCTTTCTCAATTTTCGTCAATCGATCTTCTCTTTTTGCCTATCGTTTATTGTGTTACACGCCCAATTTTCTTTTGCTTATCTCCTGACGAGCTCTTTTATTTTATGAACAATTATTAAAATAATAATTTCCTTTTAGAGCTTTAGTTGACATATAAAGTTTAGATGCTAAATAATGTAAAGTATACTTTATAGGATATATCTTAACCATGCATTGTTTTGCTAGGCTCTTCTCAACTTCTTTTAAATGTTTTCTTTCACACTTGGTTTCGTCTTGTCATACGTGTTCGCTTTGTGTTGCAGCCTAAATAAATAGGCGAGTTGAAATTTCCACATTTTGCAGCCTGAGCTTGTGCGTCAAGTTGAGGAAGATTCGCTAAATATCACGTCTGGTGGTACCCAGCGAAACAATAGGTACCTCTTACATTCGCATTCAGTATATGTGGCATATTATTATGTCTTCATTATCCAATCCTGTTGTTCAAATGTTTCACACTTATTAAGTTACCTCTTAAAGTTATTGAAAAAAAATGCTAATACCACTACAAACTTTATGAAAATATCATTGTTTAATTTCTTATCATTTGTTAGTATATCAATTTAACGTTGTGTTGTTCCGTTTGTCATGCTTGTTGAAACAAAGAACTCGTGTGTAACCAAAAATAGACTTGACAAAAGCATATTTCTTATTTAAAAAACAACTAAATGACTCATTGTAAAATTTATAATCAAGCAGCGTATATCATGTAACCTACAACAAGGGCACGTGCCATCTCCACTAGTGACTGAAAAATGCTGAATGCGATGAACAAAACATAATAAGAATCTATCCACCACTGTGTTTTAGCCTATAACCAATAACCTGTAGGCGGTAATTAATTGTACCTGTCATGTATTGACCTTAGGGCTATGTGATGTAATTTCAAAGGTCTTGTTAGTTGAATTTGGTTAAAAACGTATAATTCTGTTTTTTCCTTCTTGACTGATTAAACATTGGAGATTAATTCAATCTCTGAGATTATGTATTATTAAACTTCCTTTCGTTGAAACAAAATAGCCAAACCATATCACATGAAGATACATTTCATTACAATTTCATCAAACCACAATGCACGTACTACAGTTTCAAATAGCAAGGTAACAAAATAATAATAACAATAATTGTCATCTCATTAATTTCTTTAATCTGTCCTCTTTGTGTATTTTTTAAGTATATGTTCTTGTCACTACCGAGGATAGAGTTCAGTGATTGATAATTGATTGCCAGATGATTGAGCGTACTCACTCCTAGAATGATCCGATTCATTCATGATCCTTGAATAAGCCAATGACAAATCTGATCCTACGTAGCTATTTAAGAGAGCTGGTTCTGATGGCGACGGGAGCGAGAGTGCGTCACTGTTTAGCATGAGAAGAACTGTATTCATGGTCGGTCTCTTGGCCACATTTTCTTGGACACATAATAAAGCAATGTGGATGCATCTCATTAATTCAGATCCTGAACCAAGTCTCATTAGGGGATCTACAACATTCAAGGCTGTTCCCTCCTTCCAATTTTTCCATGCCTGTAATGATATTGAACACGTGTGAGTGTAAGGTTAGAGATAACACGTTCTTTTTTTTTTTTTTAATTTAACATGTATATTAAACTTCTCAAAATTAGGCCAGAGCATAGTGTAGTTATGACGTACATAGCTTAAGAGGTCCTCTACAAGCTCGTCATGGTAAAAACGACTATTTTTTTGGCCGCTTAATATTTCGAAAAGTAACACACCAAAACTAAATACATCTGACTTGACTGAAAATTGCCCATACATAGCGTACTCAGGGGCCATATATCCACTGCAAGGAAAGAAAGTTTTAATTACTAATATTAGATGTATATGAAACTAATTAGCTTTTAAAACGGAAATTAAGAGCTCCTCTGTTATGGTACACATTCTTATATATTGCTTATATAAAGATCTTTGCAATGGAATAAGGCTCAGCCTACTTTGAGATGTAACTTACTAGGTTCCCACAATTCGATTTGTACTGCCTTCAGTTTGGTTAACAACAAACATTCTTGCCATTCCAAAATCTGCAATCTTGGCGTGCATTTCTTCATCTAACAAAATGTTACTAGCTTTGAGATCTCGATGGATGATTCTTAGTCGAGGATCTTCGTGCAAGTAAAGGAGTCCTCGAGCAACACCTTGTATAATTTTGAAACATCCATCGCAACTCAAATTGGAACGCTTGCTCGGATCTAACACAAGTTCCGTTAAAAAAAAAAAAAAGGAAAAAAAAGTAAGAACATATACATGTCACACAATTGAAGATATAAAACTTGAAGCGTAATGTATATATGTCCATACATGATTATGTACCAAAACCAAAACAGAGGAATGCACATATACCAAATATGAAGTGATCAAGGCTTGCGTTTGGAACAAACTCATATACAAGAAGCCTCTCATTTCCTTCCAAGCAGAAACCGAGGAGCCTTACCAGATTACGGTGTTGAAGCTTGGCAACTAACAATACCTCGTTCTTGAATTCAAGGTCTCCTTGCCCTGAGTCCCTAGACAACCTTTTAACGGCCATATGCTGTCCATTGGAAAGCCTTCCCTGAATTATTCCAAAAAGTACATCCTAATGAGGAAAGAAATTGCACTCAAATAATTTGAAGCAAAAAAGGAACTGAACTTTTACTCATATTTGTACCTTGTAAACAGAACCAAATCCGCCTTGTCCAAGTTTATTTGCCTCAGAAAAGTTATCTGTCGCAACTCTAATTGTGTCGAAATTGTATTGCAAGGATTCCAAACTTTCAATTTCCTCAACAGATTTGTATAATAGGAGAGCTAGAACGACGAAGACCAACTAAGTTTCATTAATCTTTAAAAGGGTGTGTAATCAATTCTAAAGTCATATTTTAGATATTTAATTTTGTTAGGTAGAGGAATGAGTGTGATACTTGTCTCGGAGGGATGTGAACTATCTTGTGTACTAAAAAAAAAAAAAGAAAAAGAAAAAAAGAAACCATCATGCCAGCGGGGCTAAGCAAAGGACGGATCAAATTGAGAGACAAAATCAAAGCCATGAATGGGGAGGTCGGCGAATCTTGACAATAATTGTCTCATTGCTAAGTACTATTATAGGATTCAGTATCCAAAAAAAAAAAAAAAATTGATGCGGTGGGGCAAAAGTATTACATGTACTTGAGAAAGATCCTGTTTGGGAAAAAAGGAAATTGTATATGGAGCCGGTTTTGAAATCCGAGCATTCGAAGTAAGAAGTAAATTAGATATAGATAATCTCAACTTACTTCCAGCATTCTTTTTCCTTTTTCTCCTTAAATATAAGAAGGCAGAAATTACGATCATCACAGAAGCTACCACACATGAAACAACAGCAATAATGATAGTTCTTGATGTGCTACTCTCTTTTCCTGCAATAATCCCGAAATCTGGCCGTCTAACTAACTGGTGTATAGAGAATACAAAATAAAATAGAAAAAGACCAATCAAATCTTCAGAAATATGTATACCTCGTCGCCCTGTGGTTCTGTTAGTTGGCAGTGGTTCATACTCAGGTCCAAAGAAAGGATAAACTTCATACCTAAAGTGGCAACTGGGCACAACAACTCTTCCTCCGATCTTCCCATAACAACATGTTGAAAGCTTCCCAATGTCATAATCCAAGCAACTCTCACAGTCTTCCTGGGACAAGTCTGGTGTGCACTGCACGAGCGCATAGATTGTTTGAAAGTCTGAAGCGCTTGTACTTCCCGTCGAGAACTTGCGAAGAGGACCACCGAGAGCAGCCTGTTTTTTAAGGTCATTCAGCAAAGTGCTGACATTTTGGAAAAAGCGATCCACGTTAGATGATACATTTTGGGGGTTCGACACATTGGACGTTGAAGAGGTTTCCACGACGCCTAACATGGAGTAATTGGAGTAGCGCACCGTGCAGTTGTCGTACCATCCAGCTGCCTCCTCCTTCTCAGGGCATTTCTCTCTCAGACGGTATGAACCGTCGTTTAGGCAAATACGGCAGGTTTCCGGATCCATGTCTCCTCTGCATAACCCCGTAGCATATACTTTATTGGCAGCGTTGCCGGAAGAGAGATTATAAAAGCCGAAGCCATTGTCGCCTTTTAAGGAAAAGGAGGACAGGAGATTATCGAGGTTAGCCCGGTAGGCATCAGTAATGTTGCGACTGTTATTTGCACAAAAATAGTATCGGAAATCAGGCTGAGCGGTGGCTTGGGTCATGATGAGGAGAAGGAAGATGGGGCCAAGATTTAAAAACGGCTTTGATGCCAATAATTTCTGTTCTTGAGATGGTCTATCTGCGCCTAAACTGGATTCTGTAAGATGTGGATTAGCGAACTATATCTATCTTGACGAGCTTTTATCTTGGCTCAATTTCTTTTAATTTTCCGGCAAGTTGACTCCTGACACAATCAAATTTGTTTTAATAATTTTTAGGGACATGTGGAAATTATTGGCAATTCTCCGTTAAGTTGGAAAAGTTGAAGAGCGTGCTAAACCAGGCGGAAGAGTAGACGAAAACAATAGAAAAGTAAAGAATCAAACACTTTGTCACGACTCTACGTCGTCAAGAAGTTTCTTCGTACTCTCTCTTTTAATACCACACCTTGTTCCAGCCCCCAATTTAAAGTCCACCACACAACACAATTCCATGTATATACTTTAAGTAACTAGCCTCGAAGATTAGGACAGAAGTGGAAAACGGTAAAAATTGCGCCTTTAAAAATACCTTCTCCACGTGGAGTTGTGGACTTTTATTTAATTGATATACCCTAACAAAATTATTCTCAGTAAACCGAATGTGTCACGATGATTTTATTTATGTGATATACCTGGTTCATAAAAATATAGCATGTAGACAATTAATCTTATCAATTTTTTTATAAATAAGTTTTTTTAATATATTTTGTATTAATTATAGAGTTAAATTTATTGTAATTATACAACCTAAATTCTCTTTTTATTAATCTTTTAAAAAAATATCCTCTATTAATTATTAAACTTTAAATAATTTTATGCGATATTTGTAGGTAAGCACTTTTGTTTTGTTTTTTGCAGAACTAATAAAAGGTATTTCATCAATAACAATGATTTTAACTTTTTTCTTTTTTATGTATGTAACTAACCCTTTCTTTATGATATTTGCTATTATGAAAAAGTTTACACGCACATATACATATATATATATAACCAGAGAAATATATAATATATATATATATATATAATACGTGTAAATTTGTTTTCACTACCTGGCAATTAACTACCTCAAAAAATATGCCAATTAATTAATATATACAAGACAAAATAGTTGAAATCTCAAAAAAAAAAAAAAAAAGAACAACTACACGTCTTGAATATGTATCGACATCATTGATTGTTATTTAGCTTAAAATTCCAGTAAGTCTTGAAAATATATAGCACATAGATTGTAAATGTTAATCAGCAAAATTATTTTGACAAAAAAGAAGTACGATAACAAGATCTAGATGTATCATGTACATATATGAATTGGTATAAATAAGAAATGTCGATAGAAATTATCTTTATTGTACTCTTTTTTTGTTACAAAAGTTGTCTCACCGGGTTTTTTTTTTAAAGGTTTTTAATGAGACAATCATAAATAAAATATCTCTTTTTATATTTCCATTTAATATTCAAATTTTTATATTTGTTAACTTGTTTAAAAATCTAAAAATAAAAAATAAACATAAAAAAATTAAAAATTACATACTTAGAGCCCATCTAAACCATGATGGGCTGACCCATCTAAACCATAATGGGCCATGATAGGCCTACTCGTAGATGGGCACGAATGGGCTGGCCCATTCAAGGCCCACGGCACGATCTAGCCTGACCTACATAAAATTGGTCCATGGTATGGGCTAGGCCGGGGTAATTCTTATATGGCCGGTCCGGCCTATAAAATTATAACACATGATTAGCCAAACCACTAGATCAATTAAAAACCAACAATAACATGATTAAAAAATAGAATATGCTTTGAAAAGAAAGAAATTAACATGATTAACAGACGCTAAATTGTTTTGATTAATAAAATAAGACTAATGAGAAGAAAGAAATTGATGTTTGTACACTAATAATAATAATAAGGAATATTTTAAATCCTACGATAACATTTGTAGCTTTTTTACGGCCGCATAGTTTGTGGATCTTTTCCTTTTGTTTTTCAGTACAAAAGTATTACACTTCAATCTCGTTGGTAAGAAATTTGTCCTGAATGAAATGTACAACAATTTTCATGTGTGCTTGATTCAAGAATGAAACACTGAGATTGAGTATAGGTCTCTAGCACCATTGTCATCCACTAAGTGCTTTGACATGAATTAATCTCAATGTCAACTAAAAAGTGATTAATTATTTTGTTATGACAACCTGGCCATATCACTCCATCAAGACATTTTAATCATAGTTTCATGAAGCCAGAAATACTTTACTACAGATTCAACTTTTAACCCCAAAAAAAAAAAACAGAAAAAAGAAAAACAGAAAACGTCTTCTTCTATATTTTAAGTTCTCTGTATTTTCTTTGTTGCCTAGTTCTATCTCCAAACGTGTGCATAGAGAATGAAGAGAAAAAGAAAATGAGAGCATTAGAGAGGTGACCAGAAGAGTGAAGGCGATGGGAGAATTAGGCAATAAGAAGTAAACAATAAAAAAAAAAAAATGTGTAGAGAGACTCGTAATCCATAAAATAAACTTGGGAAAAAAAGAAAGTACTCGGACTAAGGGTCATGAAAATATAGAGAGAGAATTATGAGAGGAAAAAAAATAGAAAGACTCAGAGAGAAAATTTCGAAAGAAAAAAGGGACCAAGATTGTTCATAGCAAGAAAATATATTTAGAGAATGATGAGAAAGAAAATATAGAGCAAACGAGAGGGGAAAAAAAAAGTATAAGGCGAGAACAATGAGAGAGAAAATAAAATAAGAAAAATAAAAATGTTTCTAATTTATTATTTTGTTATAAACATATCAACTGATGAACTTTGATTTTTGCCATGCATTGATTAAGAATGGGACGAGAAAGACATATTAAAAAGGATCACAATTTGAGAAGACTCATTAAAGAAGAATAACAACTATAAAATTGAGATTGCTCCCATATTTTGATCAAATCGGTGAAATAGTATCCAGTCTCATGTTCTCAAGGAATAATAATAAATAGCATGGAACAAAAGTTTTATTCATTGAACCTTTCTCAATTTTCGTCAATCGATTCTCTTTTTGCCTATCGTTTATTGTGTTACACGCCCAATTTTCTTTTGCTTATCTCCTGACGAGTTCTTTTATTTTATGAACAAATATTAAAATAATAATTTCCTTTTAGAGCTTTAGTTGACATATAAAGTTAAGATGCTAAATAATGTTAAGTATACTTTATAGGATATATCTTAACCATGCATTGTTTTGGTGGGTTCTTCTCAACTTTTAAATGTTTTCTTTCACACTTGGTTTCGTCTTGTCATACGTGTTCGCTTTGTGTTGCAGCCTAAATAAACACACAAGTTGAAATTTCCATCATTTTGCAGCCTGAGCTTGTGCGACGAGTTGAGGAAGATTCGCTTAATGTCACGTCTGGTGGTACCCACCGAAACAATAGACACATCTTACATTCACGTTCACATTCACATTCAGTGTATATGGCATATTATTATGTCTTCATTTTCCAATCCTGTTGTTCAAATGTTTCATACTTGTCAAGTTTAGGAGCCATGAATGTGAAGGCATCCGATACATTTTTAACGATCTCTAATAGCTCAAAAGTGCTATCTACTTTTTGTATATTGAAGATACTCTCTCTTAAATTTATTGCACGAAAAGGCTAATACCACTACAAACTTTACGAAAACATCATTGTTTAATTTCTTATCATTTGTTAGAATATCAATTTAACGTTGTGTTGTTCCATTTGTCATGCTGGTTGAAACAAGGAACTCGTGTGTATCTAAAAATAGACTTGACAAAAGCATATTTCTTATCTAAAAAACAACTAAAGGACTCATTGTAAAATTTATAATCAAGCAGCCTATATCAGATAACCTACAACCAGGGCACGTGCCATCTCCACTAGTGACTGAAGAATGCCGAATGCGATGATCAAAACATAATAAGAATCTATCCACTACTGTGTTTTAGCCTATAACCTATAACCCATAGGCGGTAATTAATTGCACCTGTCATGTATTAACCTTAGGGCTATGTGATGCAATTTCAAAGGTCTTGTTAGTTGAATTTGCTTAAAAACTTATAATTCTGTCTTTTCCTTCTTGACTGATTAAACAATGAAGATTAATTCAATCTCTGAGATTATGTATAATTAAACTTCCTATCGTTGGAACAAAATAGCCAAACCAGATCACATGAAGATACATTTCATCACAATTCCATCAAACCACAATGCACGGACTACAGTTTGAAATAGCAAAGTAAAAAAATAATAATAATTGTCGTCTCAGTAATTTCTTTAATCTGTCCTCTGTGTATTTTTTATGTATATGTTCTTGTCACTACCGAGGATAGAGTTCAGTGATTCATATATGATTGCCAGATGATTGAGCATACTCACTCCTAGAATGATCCGATTCTTTCATGATCCTTGAATAAGCCAATGACATTTCTGATCCGGCGCAGCTATCTAAGAAAGCTGGTTCTGATGGCGACGGCAGCAAGAGTGTGTCACTATTTAGCATGAGAAGAACTGTATTCATGGTTGGTCTCTTGGCCACATTTTCTTGGACACATAATAAAGCAATGTGGATGCATCTCATTAATTCAGATCCTGAACCAAGTCTCATTAGGGGATCTACAACATTCAAGGCTGTTCCCTCCTTCCAATTTTTCCATGCCTGTAATGATATTGAGCACGTGTGCGTTTAAGGTTAGAGATAACACGTTCTTTTTTCTTTTTTTTTTCAATTTAACATGTATATTAAACTTCGCAAAATTAGGCTAGAGCATAGTGTAGTTATGACGTACATAGCTTAAGAGGTCCTCTACGAGCTCGTCATGGTAAAAACGACTATTTTTTTGGCCGCTTAATATTTCGAAAAGTAACACACCAAAACTAAATACATCCGACTTGACTGAAAATTGCCCATACATAGCGTACTCAGGGGCCATATATCCACTGCAAAGAAAGAAAGTTTTAATTACTAATGTTGGATGTATATGAAACTAATTAGCTTTTAAAATGGAAATTAAGAGCTCCTCTGTTATGGTACACATTCTTATATATTGCTTATATAAAGATCTTTGCAATGCAATAAGGCTCGGCCTAGTTTGAGATGTAACTTACTAGGTTCCCACAATTCGATTTGTACTGCCTTGAGTTTGGTTAACAACAAACATCCTTGCGATTCCAAAATCTGCAATCTTAGGGTGCATTTCTTCATCTAACAAAATGTTACTAGCTTTGAGATCTCGATGGATGATTCTCAGTCGAGAATCTTCATGCAGGTAAAGGAGTCCTCGAGCAACACCTTGTATAATTTTGAAACGTCCATCCCAAATCAAATTGGAACGCTTGCTAGGATCTAACACAAGTTCCATTAAAAAGAAAAAAAAAAAGAAACAAACTTAAGAACATATACATGTCACACAATTGAAGATATAAAACTTGAAGCGTAATGTATGTATGTCCATATATGATTATGTACCAGAACAAAAACAGAGGAATGCACATATACCAAATATAAAGTGATCAAGGCTTGCGTTTGGAACAAACTCATATACAAGAAGCCTCTCATCTCCTTACAAGCAGAAACCGAGGAGCCTTACAAGATTACGGTGCTGAAGCTTGGCAACTAATAATACCTCGTTCTTGAATTCTAGGTCTCCTTGCCCTGAGTCCCTAGACAACCTTTTAACGGCCATATGCTGTCCATTGGAAAGCCTTCCCTGAATTATTCCAAAAAATAGATTCTAATGAGGAAAGAAATTGCACTCAAATAATTTGAAGCAAAAGAGGAACTGAACTTTTACTCATATTTGTACCTTGTAAACAGAACCAAATCCACCTTGTCCAAGTTTATTTGCCGCAGAAAAGTTATCCGTCGCAACTCTAATTGTGTTGAAATTGTATTGCAAGGATTCCAAACTTTCAATTTCCTCAACAGATTGGCATAATTGGAGAGCTAGAACGACAAAGACCAACTAAGTTTCATTAATCTCAAAAAGGGTGTGTAATCAATTTCTAAAGTCATATTTTAGATATGTAATTTTGTTAGCTAGAGGAATGAGTGTGATAATCGTCTCGGAGGGATGTCCACTATCTTGTGTACTAAAAAAAAAAAAAAAAATCCCAGAAACCATCATGCCAGCGGGGCTAAGCAAAGGAAGGATCGAATTGAGAGACAAAATCAAAGCCATGAATGAGAAGGTCGGCGAATCTTGACAATAATTGTCTCATTGCTAACTACAATTATAAGATTCAGTATCGAAAAAACAAAAAAAACAAAAATTAAATTTAATGCGGTGGTGGCAAAAGTATTACATGTACTTAAGGAAGATCCTGTTTTTTAAAAAAAGGAAATTACATATGGAGCCGGTTTTGAAATCCGAGCGTTCGAAGTAAGAAGTAAATTAGATAATCTCAACTTACTTTCAGGATCCTTTTTCTTTTTCCTCCTTAAATACAGGAAGGCAGAGATAACTAGCAATAAAGAAGCAACTGTACATGAAACAACAGCAATAATTACAGTTGTTGATGTGTTACTCTCATTTCCTGCAAAAACCAGCAATTTTCCCTGTAAACTTGCCCGTATATTACGTAGCAGAGAAAGCAAAAAATAAAATAACATAAAGACCTTGAAGACTATTAATTAAGCCAAAGGAAATCTGCTAAACTATGTGTATATATATATACACACACACACATACCTTGTCTCGTTGTGGGTTGTTCATAGAAGAGGCTTTCCTCGTACCTCAAGTTACAACTGGGTTTACCAACTCTTCCCCCTATCTTCCAATAAAAATTCTGTAAAAACCCAAACGTATCATTCAAGCAATTCTCACAGTCTCTCTGAGTCACGTCTGGTGTGCACTGCACAAGCGCGTATATGTTTTGAGAGTCCGGAGTGGTTATATTTCCAGTCGCAAACTTGCGAGTAGAACCACCAGCAGCGGCCTGTTTTTTCAGGTCTTCCAGCAAAGTGGTGAGATTTTGGACAAAGAGATCCACGTTGGTTGATAAATTTCTGGTGTTCCACGCATAGAACGTTGGATTAGTTTCCATGACGCCAAACATGGAGTGATTGGAGTAGCGGAGCGTGCAGTTGTCGTGCCATCCAATTGCCTCCTCTTTATTAGGGCAATTCTGTCTCAGAAGGTATGTACAGTCGTTGATGCAAAAACGGCAGTTTTCGGTATCGACGTCTCCTCTGCATAGCCCCATAGCATAAACTTTCTTGCCTCCGTTGCCATAAGTGAGATTAAAAAAACCAAAGCCTTGATCGCCTTTTAAGGCAAGGGACGACAGTACATAATCGAGGTTAGCCTGGGTGGTATCATCAGTAATGTCGCGATTATTACAAATCTGGTATGTCAAAATGCCTTCAAACTGAGCGGTGGCTTTGGTGATCAGCAGAAGGAAGATGAGGAAAAGGATGAAAAAGAGTCTTGACGAAATTATCCCTGCCATTGGTTGCTGTGCGTAAACTGGATTCTGGAAGATGGACTAGTGAATTATGTATTGATGAGCTTTACTTTTCGCCCAAGTTGTTCAAATATTCAAGCAAGTTAGCTCATGAAGGAGTGATCAAATTGGTCTTAAGTGGAAATTATTTGCTAATCGGTTTGCTAAATATTTTTCTGTGTAGTTGTGAAACAAGTTAGAATTTTCCTCTAATGTTTACGTGAAGAAAAAAGTTGAAAAACGAGTACTGAAACAGGCGGCAAAGTAGACGAAGACAACGGAAAAGTAAAAATAATAAAAAAAAAATGAATTTGGCAAGTTCTTTTATCGTACAAGTAAGTTGGGTCATGAATGTTTTAATAGTTTTGAAAATCAGGCTGAACGGTGGCTTGGGTCATGATGAGGAGAAGGATGATGGGTCCAAGGATTAAAGACGGCTTTGATGCCACTAATTTTTGTTCTTGCAGTGGTCTGCCTGCGCGTAAACTGGGCTCTGCAAGATATGGATTAGCGACTTATACAGATATTGATGAGCTTTTTATCTTGGCTCAATTTCTTTTAATTTTCCAGCAAGTTTGCTCCTGACACAATCAAATTTGTTTTAATAATTTTGAGGGACACTTGGAAATTATTGGCAATTCTGTTCAGTTTTTTGTTGCGTAGTTGTGAAATAAGTTGGAATTTTCCTCTAATATTCGGCAGAAGGAAAAGTTGAAGCGAGCACTAAGCCAGGCGGCAGAGTAGGGGAAAACAATAGAAAAGTAAGAAATCAAATAATTAGTCACGACGTCATCGAGAAGTTTCTGCGTACTCTCTTATAATATCACGCCTTTTTCCAGCTCCCAATTTGAAGTCCAACACACAGTGTATCCTATCAGGGACTTTGAGTAACTGGCCTCAAACATTGGGACAGAAGTGGAAAACGAACATCATTGCGCCTTTAAAAATTATCAATCCACGTGGAGTTGTGGACTTTTCTTCAATTGATATACCCAAAAAAAATCATCCACAGTACGCCGAGCGTGTCACATCATTTTACATATATATGATATATTCAATTAACAGAAATACAACATGTAGACAACTAACTTTATCAACTTTTTATAATTAAGTTTCTTTTTTTTAAATATATTATATTAATTATAGAGTTAAATTTATCGTAATTATACTGCCCAAATTCTCTTTTTATTAATCTTTTAAAAATATTTCTTTTATTAATTATTTAACTTTAGATAATTTTATGCGATATTTGTAGGTAAGCACTTTTTTTTTTTGCAGAACTAATAAAAAAGTATTTCATCAATAACAATGAATTTAACTTTTTCTTTTTTATGTATATAACTAATCCTTTCTTTATTATATTTTCTACTATGAAAAAGTTTACACGCGCATATACATATATATATGTATAACCCGAGAAATATATATATATATATATAATACATGTAAATTTTTTTCACTACCTGGCAATTAATTACCTCAAAAAATATGGCAATTAATTAATATATACAAGACAAAATACTTGAAATCTCTAAAAAAAAAAAAGAACCACACGTCTTGAATATGTATCGACATCATTGATTGTTATTTAACTTAAAATTCCAGTAAGTCTTGAAACTATATAGAAGATAGATTGTAAATGTTAACCAGTAAAATTATTTTGACCCAAAAAAAAGTACGATAACAAGATCTAGATGTATCACGTACATATATGAATTGGTATAAATATGAAACGTCGATAGAAATTATTAAATGTTGTAAAATATAAAGTAATATATATAAGGCAAGATTTAGCTGGAATAATTAAGGTAAATTTGACCATATAATTAGTGCAATACATGTTAGGAAAGAGAAGTCTAGTTACAAAGAGTTGATAAGGATTAATTACTCAAATGCTATATTTTCATTAGCTGGATGTATCACATAAGCAAATGACATGGTACATATACTCTACTGAATAATTCCTCAAAAAAAAAAAAATTTACTCTGCTACTTTCAACTATAAATTTGTCTTATCTGATTATCTATCACATGTGTTTTAAAAAATAGACACCGGCCACGTTAGGGGTAGGACGAGGGCACAAAGGGTATTTCCAATTGGAGCAAAAGTGGTTATGAGTGTAAGGTTCATAGAATAACAGGTGAGAATGAATCTAAAGTTTGAGAAGCAAAATAGAAATAATAAGTTTTAGCACAAGATATATCTCACCAAAACCAAAACCGAAAACATGGTGATTTAATTAGAATAATTAATTCCATATTAATTATTAACAGCATTGATGAGACCGTAAAAGTATAAGATGAGACCGTATATATTTTACAAGGCTAAATCATTTATTAATACTTTTGTTTTTTATTAAATCTTCTAATTAAAGCATTGTTGTGTTAATTGGTATTTTTGTGTTTTAACATGAAAATGTGTTTAAAAATGTATTTTTATTGTGTTTTTATGTTTAATAATATTTTTGATAATTTTTAGAGTGCTTTCAATATATTAAATATGTGTTTAGTCTGTACATAATTAAAACTGTAAAAATAATATTGTCTGATTTTATTTTGAGTCTTAAAATGTTTGTAAATAAGTTTTGACTTTGTAAAAATATTCTGTTATATTTCTAGTAATTTCTAAAAATAATCATGCGTCTTAAATAGCATACCGATTAAGATTTGTTAATTTTAAAAGTTTTTATCTATTTTTAGTAATTTTTGTGCATTTTATTGTAATATAAATATTTTTATAAATATTATGTTCATAAAATAATTAATTTTAGTGTGTTTGTTAATTTTAGATTTGAAATCTGGAAAAAAAATAGAGTAAAATACACTAAAATGGGTAAAATTGAACATCAAATGCATTAAAAAAATAAAAATTTGAATTTATTTAAGTTGGACACGTGGCTCGTTTTAACCCTCGATGTACCGTCAAATGAATCTGACCGTTGGATCTCTGCAAGAGTAAGCTCTGCACAAGCCACGCTTCAGCACGAAGTCGTGCGTCAACACTGAAGCGTCAACGGGCCCGACGCGCATTCAGAACCCTGTCCAATCCAATGTTTCCATGATCACGTATAGACTCCATGTCAGCCATTAGATCTGAATTCCAGAACCAATCTAACGGTCTCAGTTTGTGGACCCTGATGGCCCACCTTTGAGTATTCTCCTTCGGTTCTTCTGTCCGTTGGATCGTGATTTTAACGGCTAAGATCACGCCAGATGTGTGCATCTTGCCCTTGCAGCACAGCGGATTATAAACTTAAATTCGAGCCGCGAATCCAGCACAAAGAAAAAAGAAAAAAAAGGTTGAAAATTTTGGATCATT
The DNA here is from genome assembly GCA_025403435.1 of Artocarpus heterophyllus. Classification (NCBI taxonomy): domain Eukaryota; kingdom Viridiplantae; phylum Streptophyta; class Magnoliopsida; order Rosales; family Moraceae; genus Artocarpus; species Artocarpus heterophyllus. Next base: position 9,750,120 of record CM046349.1, read on the forward strand.
TTAATCCGTTTGTCAACAAAAACACAGTTAAAAAAAATTATACAAAAAATTTAATAGTAAATCTTCGGCCTCTATAAATACCAAGGCCGAAGTCTCTACTCACCACACCCCGAACGGGCCAAATGGCCCTTTCTTCTCCTTTTCTTTATCTTTCACTATTAAGTTAGACTCAACAATATCCTCTTAAGTAAAAATAATAAAATAATATCTAAATTAGTGTAAAAAATTAAGTGAGATAAAAAGATAAACTTGTATATATAATACTTTGGTATGAATTTTATCTCTATATCTGCTTTGTAATGTTTATATTTTTATGGAATAAATCATATTTTTCAAGTCTATTGTAATTATTGATAATATTGTTATGTTACCCAATTCTCGTATAAATTCAGTCAAGCTTTCTTTATGTAATTTAATTGTGTTGCATAATTAATATTAATAATACTGAAGTCATGCTCGTTTATTAAGTTGAGTTTCTAATGCGTTATGGACGTGGACTGGCACAGTAAATACTTGATAATTCTTGATTTATTATCTACAAAGCATGGCATAGTGTATTCTTAAACCAATTAATAAGACATAGTGATGTTGGAATTAACGCAATAATTTATTCCATTAAAATATATTAATTTTGATTTATTATTATCTTTTCTATCTTAAAATTATGTTAATTATAATTGTAGTGACGGCGGTTATAATTTTCATAATTAGTGCACCTAATCATTAGTGAGAGATGAATATTTTGTTACTTTTATAGAAAGACCCTTATTGCATTATGGCTTATTATATTTTCGCTCTTGGTTAACTTGTAAAAATAGTAAAAGTGCTTGCATTTAATGAGAAAGGATATAATAAATGAAATGCTTTAGATAATTATTAATTAGAGTTAAAATTTCATAACAGTTACAAAACATACAAAGGATTCTCAAAGCTTCACCGTTTTAATTTCATATATTAAATTTTGTTTTAAAATTCTAAAGAAATATATTTTTTTTTTTTAAGTTGTGTTTTGAAAAATCCTTTGCCTCTTCAAATTGAAAATTTTTAATCTTTTAAAAACCCACCTCGCTGTGGATACGACAACCTTTCTACACTACAAACGTCTGTTATTTAAGAAAAACATTTTGGGAGACTCGAACAAACATCGAAACTTGAAAACAAATAAAAAGAACCACAATATTTTAAAAAAATAAATGGACTCAATAAAATTCATAATTAAAATATATGGTCCAAAGTTTTGGAACTATAATAATAATAATAATAATACTATGTGAAAGTTACACAACTATCCACTGAATTTTATAGTTAATTAAAACAAAAAGATGGACTGTGTTTAAATAGAACAATATACATTACACATTTTAGGTAAGAAAGTAAATGGTACATACCGATGAGAGAGACTAACCAATAAAGAGTACAAGTGCACAACTGCACACTCTGATAGATTGCTAGAGAACACGATCATCAACCGTTTTTGCCAACTCGGCCTATGGCACCACACCACTATGAGCGAAAGGCTCAGTAAGGTTACCTTTTCAAAAAACAATAATAACCATTCAACAAAACATATTTAAATAAATTAAAAGCATAACTTGAAAACAAGCTTGTCGAAAACATCAACATATGATCTATTGCAAATTATAAATATGTACAAAAGCAACATATGATTTATTGCAAATCATATATAGAATCGTTAAACCTACATTAGAGCACTAATATAACACCATCATAGTGGTTGGAACTAAGTTTTTGGGACTTACACCTTAGGACTGTAACGGTCCTACCTATATATCCGTTACTTAACTATATAATCATATTCTTAATCATAACTTATAGTAGAATATTGAATTTGCAAAATAATTTTTTGAAAACACAATACTAATTACTTAAATTAATTTCCTTAAAACAATTCCTTAATTAACAAGAATCTTTCAAAAACATTTCTAAAACTAATTATTACTATAATTATTTAACTGAACTTTTGATATAAGTATATTGTAACTTATTGGTCTTAAATAACCTAGACTGTGACTGTAAAAATTCCAAACCTCATTTTAAATCATACTTGTATAAAACTATTCTTAACTACATATACATATAATTTACTTTAAATCTCTTGCAAAAGAAGCATTTTGTAAGTTGTATCCGTACCCATTTTCACTATCCGTCCACCACTCTCCACCATCCAACACAAGTTGTTGATGGTTACTTACCTACAACATGAACATATCTGAGTGAACTTTCGCTCAGTAAGTAGGAAACATTACTCACAAAACAAGCTTAAAACATTTATAAAAAGAGGCATGAATATATTGTACCTATTATGAACAAGTTCTATATATCTAACCTCTCTTACTTAATAGGCCCCCTATGTGTATGTACCCATTGCACGCGATCATCAAGAAGTTAGGGTTTACAAGCTCTCGAACAACCTTAAACCATGAACTAAACTAAATCTATATCTCTTTCTAGGTCGAGAGACCTTGAATCCTCCCTATAGGTTAGGAGGCCGTTGGTACAACACTCTTAATTTAGCTTATATCATCTTGTATATTACATTTGTCTTACTACATGTGTGTAATATGGCATGTTACGATACATTATCTGATAACATAAATTATAACTATTCCTAACATGAGGTGAATATGCAATATAATTTATTATATAGCACACATCACATACAATACACATCATATCGCAACACAAATAACGCACCTTTATAAAACATGTAAAAGTACATTAATTTGAAAAACATAGTTTTTCAAGCTGTACGTGAGATTTCTACTTACTTGGTTTTTAGAGATGAGATCAGCTAATTTGCCACTTATTTATCCCACTATTCCTAGAGTCTAAGAAAAAACACCCGGTAAGAGTGTGAGCTTAATTTGTGTTATGCTAATTATTTTAGCATGCCGAACAAAAGAAATTAAATATTTTCTTAAAAGGTTTTCTTTGTTAAATAACTGGCTATTTAGATAGTTAAAAGAATTAATTAAATTTTAAAAGGAGACTCATCTAATCTATTTTTCGTAATTGCCTTTAATACAATTGTACTAGCTTTGATGATCAATTAATTAATTTGGTAATTAATTAATTATGTTCTTCTTATAAGTTGACGTAAAAATCCTCATATTACTTACGTTGGGCTCGTTGTTAAACTAAAGGTTTTTGAATATAAATAGTATTATTGGGCCTATAAGCTCATGCCTAGTTACTATTCAATTTATTAGGCCCAATATAGCCCTAGAAACTAAACAAGTTCTATGATCTTAACTATTGGAAAGTTGGATCTGATAATTAGCTCTTAAACGTATGCAGGTGGTGAGACCATAATTGTTATCCTAGCGTAGTGATCAACAACTTATATTTCTACGATTTCCCATTTTTGAAATCCATTGAAAATTTTATGTATAAAGTTTTTACTGAAAAGCATATTTTAAATTAAAGTCCAGATTTTGATAAAACCGTGAATTGTAGACTCTTAAAACGTTTTGAGTGCTACAATCTTTTGTTGTTCGTAAATAGTGATTCTACCACTAAATAGGCGTTTTTACTTTGAACCATTACCCGAAAGTATTTTTGCCAATTTTTAATGGTCATTGTAATTAAATGTTAAAGATAGCTTTGATAAAAGTTTCTTTTACGAAAGCTCCTCATTCTAACAAGTCCTAGAACTTCCATGTATTTCAAAAGTTTATTCTCTATCTTTAGCATCATAGTTTGTAGTAATTTTGTAAACTTTACCAATTAAACCATTCTTATAAAACTGTTTAAAGGTTCCTTTTGGAGGCAGAATTTTCAAAAAAAAAATTCACAAAAGTTCTTTGTCTCGTCGAGACTTAGAACCTTGGAGTTTTACAAAAATTGTAATTTAGACTATTTTTAGGGTTATTCACCCAAAAACATAAATGGCACTATTAATGTTGTAACCAATGTTGCAACATCCTATGAAACACATAACTAAAAAGTCTTGGATATGTCACTAATTCTACCACAATTGTTGAACCAACTTTGTCATACAACAAAATGAACATATTAACTTTTGGAAATCAAAACCGAGCAGAAACAAGATCCACACTATTGATGTTGCAATCAATGTTGCAATATCATGTAAAACACTCAACAAAATAGTTTGAAACAACCACTGATTTTGTAATGTCCTAGAAAATTTATTAATTTAAAGCTAGAATTGATTTGGATTTAAATAATAAAATTTCCTCAATAAATCATGTTTTATAAAATTACAATAAAATGAAAATTATTTACAGAAAATTAATGTATTATGTCTGTAAATTTTGTGCAATTCGAAGTATTTTTAATATACAAATTTTGTGAGTTTGAATACTTAAAATTTTTTGAAATACTCTTAAAGTAAAATTTATATCACATTAATTATAATTTTGTGGTATAAATTGATAAAAGAAAAAAATGTTAATTAAAGTAGAAAATCATGCCATAGTCTAAAACAATATAAAAATGGTCAGTTGTCAATCAATTAAACTAAAAAAGAAATTTGTGCCTACAATTCATCAGTTGATGGAATACAATATAGAAAGACACACAAATATGAAATGGTACATAGTATAGTGTAATTGTACTAATAAAGTACAAACTCAAATATATGAAATACTATGTTAGGATTAAAAAATAGGTAAAAAGTAAGTTAGTATATTATAGACTGTTTAAAATAAATATTCCCTCAATTTTTCACTAACAGTGTAGGATAAATACAATGTAGTATAAAATTATACTGTGTAAAAGTAGTGGGATCCATCAAAAGTAACACCTAAAAGGTTGAAAATGGGCCAACTCTTCCCATATGTGTAACCGATTTTGGCCATGAATTTTGGGAGATTTTTTCTTTCAATTTCGTCCTTTTTTGGTGTGAAAAATAGAAAAAAGCTTTACCGTTTGGTTTTGCTTTAAGACAATAGAATTAAAAGAAATAAAATGTTGTAGTTTTATGGTTAAGTGATTAATACCACAGTCGATGAAGTTTTTTTTTTTAATTTTAGTTAAATTTTGGTACAAGTTTAAAGTTTCATTTTAATTTTTTTAAAGAGTCTCAACATGTGGCTTTAACTAACTATAAGCTTTTGTGGAGGGCTAAAACTTTACTTTTTTTGAAAGTTATCTAAATTCTTTGTAGAATTTTTGGACTTAAAAAGCTAAATCTATATGCACCAGGTCAAATATTCATAAAGAACGGGGAGAAAAAAACTAAACAAAGAAGAATAATTAATTAGGGCATGATGTTTTTGTTCTAAAGTAGTAAAAGAAGAGAAGTAAAAGTTAGGAGTTTTTAGTTAATGTTTAAATAGTGTATAGAAAAGTGTTTTATTTTAAAAAAGTTTTAAATCTGTTTGATTAAATAAGTTAAAAGCTCTTGTTGCTATAATTATTGGTATAAGAGCTTGTAATTTAATATATAGATGAAATTTATTCTTAAATAAAACATCAAAATTTAAATAAAAAAACTATTTATAAACACTTTCTTCTAATTTTTAAAACAAATACTTTAAAAGTAACATCTTTTCAAGCCATTCCAAGAGGCTCTTGATATCTCTTGATGAACAACGATCGCAAAATGCATAGACGTCAAATTTGACCAAAAAGTACCGCGTGAGTTGAATTCACTGCTACCAAGGAGGACCCACTGAACTAAGGACGCATAATCCTATTTGCATGTCGACATTGTAAAATCAGCTTCCACTCAGAAATGGAAACGGTAAAGACGCATATTTTTTTTGTCTGGTATAACAGATTTGAAACATAGCAACAAACATTTCTTGTATTTAAAAATACAAATATTATCGTATGTGTTTTTCCAGCCACGTAAGTCAAATTCGCTTATACAAGCAAAAGATTTGTTAAAAAGGGAAAAAAAGATCCTTATAAGCCAAAACAAAGTCAAAAAATTAAGCGACCTGAAAAAAAAATAAAAAATTATATATAATTATATTTATATAAATAAAGGAGCATTCTTTGAGAAATATGAATGTTTTCTTTGTTTAAATTTCTAACTCTAAGTTTATAAGGTTGTTTTTTTGCAGAGTTGTCCAATTTTTTCCTCAATAGGTACTCTAGTTCCCTCAATTTACCTCAAGAATCAGAAACAATAAGTTCAATCTCAATCTGAATAATAGTCTAATTACTGCTCGTCTAGAGTATTTTCTGCTTCAGGGTTTTAAAAAATCATAACAACGTACATTTTCACATCTTCTACATTTTCCCAAAACTGTTTTGCCTTGGTCATCACCGATTTAGCATTTGGTTGATAAATTGCAACTATATTAATTAGGACCAGTGAGACTTACCACTAAATTCATAGCTTAATTTTGTTAATTATCTGTCCCTCTAGTAAAATTATAACATATCATGAACTAAACTGCTACATCATCAATTAAAATTCAACATCAGCGGACTAGCATAAAACATTGATCAATTGAAAAGAAAAATCCGCACTCATATTCAGTTAAGATGGATGCATCTCGTTATTTCAGATCCTGAACTATGTCCCACCAGGGGATCTGCAACATTCAAGGCTGTCCCGTCCCTCCAATTTCTCCATGCCGGCAGGAATGAATTTAAACATACAAATGTAATGTTTGCGACTTTAAAATTATTTGGAGAATTTCAAATGAAGCATATAGTAATGTTTTTGTACTTACAAAGTTTAAAAGGTCCTGTGCATGCTCTCCATGGTGGAAGCAATTAATTTTTGTCCGCTTATTATTTCTAAGAGTAACAGACCGAAACTGAACTCACTGGACTTGAATGAAAAATGTCCATGCATTACATACTCTAGAGCCATATATCCACTGTAAATTAAAAAAGCTTTTTGTAATTTGTAAAAGCTTTTTGTAATTTGTACTTGTCATAAAAGGGACTAATTTAAAGGAACATCTAAATTTTGCAAGACAACTTATAACATATCACGAATATAGACAAAGATTTAGCCAAGTTTGACATCTAATTACTAGGTTCCCACAATTCTGCTTGTATTGCCTTGAGTTTGATCAACAACAAACAATCTCGCTATTCCAAAATCTGATATCTTAGGGGCTCATTTCTTCGTCTAACAAAATATTACTAGCTTTAAGATCTTAATGAATAATTCTCAAACTTGAATCCTCATGAAGGTAAAGGAGCCCCCAAGCAACACCACCTATATAATTTTGTAACGCATATTCCAATCTAAATTTGCACGCTTGCTTGGATCTACATATTTGTACGAGTGTGTCATTAAGTAGTTGAAACATCAAGCATGTACAGGGTACTCTTCACGGTGACTGCAAAATAGACATTTTTCTGTGATTCTCTATAACAAATGCAAGAAATGCAACCATACCAAATATGAAATAATCAAGACTAGCGTTGGGAACAAACTCATATACAAGAAGCCTTTCATTTCCTTCCAAGCAAAAACTGAGAAGCCATGCAAGATTGCGATGTTGAAGCTTGGCAACAATTAAGACCTCATTCTTGAGTTCCAAATCTCCTTGGCTTGAACCACTGGACAATATTTTTACAGCCACATCTTCACCATTGGCAAGTCTTCCCTAAAATACAACATACAAGAGGATATGGTTCATTGAACAAAATTAATTTTAAGTTAATTTTTTTTCGTTTGAAAATTTTGTTAACACTTTCAAATAAAGAACTAATAAATATAGTTTTCACTCTTATTTCTACCCTATAAACAGAGCCAAATCTACCCTGTCCAAGCTCATTTGGCTCAGAAAAATTATCCATCGCATCTCAGATCGTGTCAAAATTGTATTGCAAAGATTCCACACTTTCAATGTCTTCAACAGGTTCGTATAAGGGGCGAGCTTGAACAAAATAAGTCAAATAATTAAATTAATTTTCTTTTGAAGAGACTATATACAATTTTTAAAACCATGCTTCCAGTCTACATTCTCCATTTCAAAAATGCTTGGAATGATAAAAGTTTTACCTTTGATTAATGTTGCTATAAGATTCAATTCCTTGGTCACAACATAATATTACTATTATTTGTTACAGTATTCTGTTTTAAAGCAGAGAAGATTATGTTTTGGGTATGTTCTGTGTTTGAGGGGTGCAAACTAAAAATTTTACTAAATTAGTTAATCTCAACTTACTTTCTTCCTTTTGCCTTGCCCTCTTTATTCTTAAAAACAAGCAGACGGAGATGATTAGCACCACAAAAAATAGAGCACTACTTGAAACAGCAGCAACAATAACGGTGCTAAACGTGTTACTCTCTTTTCCTGCAAAATAAAGGCTCTGCTCCGATCAAATAACAAATCCCGCTGCTAAAATTAATAGAATATTAGAAGCAGAAAAATGATACCTTGTGTAGTTGGAACGTTAGTCGACGTTGGTGACGGAGGAGATACTGTTGGTGATGGTAGTGATGGGGAAATTGGCGGTGGCGGTGGTGGTGGGTTGGCTGTAGCTCCATGAAAGAGGTAGTCCTCGTATCTCACGTTACAACTGGGGCCAATAACTCTTGCCCTTGCTTCCCATCACAGCACTGCAGAAAAACCCCAAGAACGCCGTCCAAGCAGTAGTTGCATTGCTGCTGTGACAACTCTGGCGTGCACTGGACGAGTGTGTAAATGGTTTTGAACTCCAGAGCTGTTGTATTTCTAGTTGCGAATTTGAGAAGCGAACCATCGGCTGCAGCTTGATTTTTCAGCTCATCTGACAAGGTCCTAAGTTGTTCAAAAAATCAGTCTGACGTGGTAGACGAGACATTCTGGTCGTTCCACATCTAGAATGTTTGAGAAATTTCCTGAATGCCATACATGGATCGGTTGGAGTAGCGCAACATGCAGTTATCGTACTATCCGATCGCCTCCTTGTGATCGGGGCAAATCTGTGGGAGAAAATGCGTAGAGTCATTGAGGCTAGTGCGGCAGGCGTCGTGATTAGCGTCTCCTCTGCATAGCTTGATCAGAGTTTGAAATACTTCGTCGGAGGAATTGCTGTAGGAAAGACTGTAAAAGCCGTAGCCATTGCCGTCTTGGAAAGGAAGGGTTGACAGGAGGTGGTTGAGGTTGGCTTCATAGGTACCATTCCTTGTGTAAATTACCTCTGTCACTTTCACAAAAATGATTAGGAGAATGAAGACGTGACAGAACATGAAAACCAGCATTGTTTTTTAAGAAGAAAGTATATTTGCCATAATTATTTGTTGATGAAATCTATGTTAGGATTATTGGAGTTGCTTTGAAACACAGCCAAATGGAAAATGCGTTGGCTGGATTAGTAACGAAAAACTTTCAAAACAACCGTGGATTATTACATAGTCGCTGCAGGGGCTTAATAATGTAAAAAACTAAGCATCTTAAATTCTGAAAAATAAAACTGGGTAGTTTTGAAATCTGCACTACCGTGCTTTTATCCAACTTACAACTTCACATACAACACTTGATTAAAACAGAGTTGTAACAACCATCATTTGTTCTACAGTTGCTACGGATGTCTTATTAAACTATAAACTTAGGTTTCCAATCTTTGACATAGAAAAAAGGCAAACAGAAATGGGACATGTAAGCCTTTCGTATTGATGAGGTTGAAACGAAGTTGTAACACCTCCTACAACCTCACTAGAACAACTTAAAAAGAAATACTAGAAATGTCATTTTGTAGTTGCGATTCTAGTTTTTAACATCTTGTATATAGCCTTTTATGTTGTCATGATTTAAACATCCCCAGGTATAAAAATACTCAATGCTGAGGACTAGGCAAGTGAGATGGCAGTCTTATTTAGAGAACGTTTCCTAAAAGAATGTTTATGACCTCTTCTTTTGAACCAGATTCATAAACTATATTTATATTTATTAAGCAATAAATTAATATACTTACAAAACTTTTATAAAAAATTTTTGTTATATACATTCTGTATATTTACCATATTTCCGCATACTAAAATCGTTAAAACCAACAAATTGAACGTCCTTTTGTTGAAAGAAAATCTAGCCACAACATGTCACTTGAAGACGAATTTCATCATAATTTCATCAAGCCACAATGCATGTATCACTGTTTCAAATAGCAAGAAAAGAAGAGAGAATAATTGTCATCGATTAATTTTGAAGCTTTGTACTCTTCGTGTATTTTTAAAACAAAATTGGCCATGCATGCTACACGTACAACTCTTGACACACTACCGAGGGTAGAGTTCAGGGTATATTCCGTTATTGATTACTAAAGGTGGTTTTGTATTTTAAAAATTTGACCGTGAGATAAGGATTATTTTTAAATTAATTTTAAAACAAGAGGCATTTAAGGGAAAAAAAAGAGACACATTTCATGTTTTAAGCACTTCGATAATAAAAGGGATAAGAATAGTCTCCACACTAAACACAATGGTGTTTTAAATATTTTACGTGATTCCTCTACATAAGCCACCACATTAACCCGTTCAATTCTGAAACGCAGAAAGTTTTAACTGCGATAAAGCAATTGTGGGTGAGGCCTCTCAAAAGAATATAGCATGCAGGATTTGCGTTGCTTTCTTTTTCAATTATAAAAACACATAACTAATTGGGCAGTTGTTAAATTTATGGACTAACTTCCACAAAATTCACTTCCTAAATATTGTTTTTAGCCTCGTGGAAAAAAAAATAGTCCGCTGAGTAAACTTATTACTGTATATAGTCAAGTCAAGCTGATCGCTTGCAAATGCTCAAGTATGTAACCAATAAAATACATTGTAAACTATAAATATATATATATATATATAAATTATATCACAAGTCAATGTAGAAATAACCAATCAATAGGCTCTAATTAATTGTACCTGTCGTGTATTAGCCTTAGGGCTATGTCATGTAATTTCAAATGTCATGTTAGTTGAATTTGGTTAAAAACGTATAATTCTGTTTTTTTTTTTTTTCCTTCTTGACTGATTAAACATTGAAAATTAATTCAATCTCTGAAATTATGTATAATTAAACTTCCTTTCGTTGAAACAAAATAGCCAAACCATATTACATGAAGACGCATTTCATCACAGTTTCATCAAACCACAATGCACGTATTACAGTTTCCAATAGCAAGGAAAAAAAAGAGAAAATAATTGTCATTTCATTGATTTCTTTAACCTGTCTTCTTTGTGTATTTTTTATGTATATATGTTCTTGTCACTACCGAGGATAGAGTTCAGTGATTGATATTTGATTTGCAGATGATTGAGCATACTCGCTGCTGGAATGATCCGATTCTTTCATGATCCTTGAATAATCTGATCCGACGTAGCTATTTAAGAAAGCTGGTTCTGATGGCAACGGGAGCGAGAGTGTGTCACTGTTTAGCATGAGAAGAACTGTATTCATGGTTGGTCTCTTGGCCACATTTTCTTGGACACATAATAAAGCAATGTGGATGCATCTCAATAGTTCAGATCCTGAACCAAGTCTCATTAGGGGATCGACAACATTTAAGGCTGTTCCCTCCTTCCAATTGTTCCATGCCTGTAATGATATTCAACACATGTGCGTGTTAGGTTAGAGATAACACTTTTTTTTTTTTTTTTCAATTTAACATCTGTATTAAACTTCTCAAAATGAGGCCAGAGCATAGCGTAGTTATGACGTACATAGCTTAAGAGGTCCTCTACGAGCTCCTCATGGAAAAAACGACTTTTTTTTCGGCTGCTTAATATTTCGAAAAGTAACACGCCAAAACTAAATACATCCGACTTGACTGAAAATTGCCCATACATAGCGTACTCAGGGGCCATATATCCACTGCAAAGAGAGAATGTTTTAATTACTAATATTAGATGTATATGAAACTAATTAGCTTTTAAAATGGAAATTAAGAGCTCCTCTGTTATGGTATACATTCATATATATTGCTCATATGGTCAAGATCTTTGTAATGGAATAAGGCTCAGCATAGTTTGAGATGTAACTTACTAGGTTCCCACAATTCGATTTGTACTGCCTTGAGTTTGGTTAACAACAAACATCCTTGCCATTCCAAAATCTGCAATCTTAGGCTGCATTTCTTCATCTAACAATATGTTACTAGCTTTGAGATCTCGATGGATAATTCTCAGTCGAGAATCTTCATGCAGGTAAAGGAGCCCTCGAGCAACACCTTGTATAATTTTGAAACGTACATCCCAACTCAAATTTGCACTCTTGCTAGGATCTAACATGAATTCCATTTAAAAAAAAAAACAAAACAAAAAACAAAAAACAAAAATATAAACTCAAGAGTATGTGTACACACAGTTGAAGATATAAAAGTTGAAACGTAATGCATATATCTCTAATTAAAATATGAAAATATACTACCACAAAACAGAGGAATTTAATCATACCAAATATAAAGTGATCAAGGCTTCCGTTTGGAACAAACTCATAAACCAGAAGCCTCTCATTTCCTTCCAAGCAGAAGCCAAGAAGCCTAACAAGATTACGGTGTTGAAGCTTGGCAACTAGTAATACCTCATTCTTGAATTCAAGATCTCCTTGGCCTGAGTCCCTAGACAACCTTTTAACAGCTATATCTTGTCCATTTGGAAGCCTTCCCTGAAATATTTCACAAAATATGTGCTAATGAAGAATGAAATTGCACCAAGTTGAATTGAAGCATAAAAAGAACTGACCTTTTGCACCTATACTTACCCTGTAAACAGAACCAAATCCACCCTGTCCAAGTTTATTACCCTCAGAAAAGTTATTTGTCCCGACTTTAATGGTCTCAAAACTGTATTGCAAGGATTCCAAAATTTCAATTTCTTCAATAGATTGGTATAATTGGAGAACTGGAAGGACAAAGAACAAATAATCTACATTATTTTCTTTTAAAGGGATTCTAATCAATCTCAAAACCATATTTTAAATATGTAATTTTGTTAAGCTACCCACTCAATGTTATTAAAATTAAAAAATTACATGAGTCCATGGGAAAATGAATGGAAACAACCGGAAAGGCCATAAACAAACTAATGCAAACACAATGGAAAAAGACCGTTTACAATAGTAAGGCAAGTGAGAACAAAACCGAGCAGCAACAGATGGTATCCTAAACTACGCCTTATAAATCAATTACTAAGATAAATCTTATATGTGTGTATATATATTAAAAACCTTAATAGTAAAAGCCAATGAGAAAAAGCTTAGTAAGAAAATGAACCAAGTCTTTCGAACTTGTACATATAAGAAAAACATGACTTTGTATAAGATCTGTTTAAATAAGTTGATAAGGCCAAGGGGGATAATATCTCCAAGGGGAGAAACTTGGACTGAGTCTTGATTGCCAAATACTATTATATACGGAAAAGTTAAAATAATAATAATAATAATAATAATTAATTTTGATGCTTAAGGAAGATCCTGTTTGGAAAAGAAGTAAATTATACGGGGAGCCGGTTTTGAAATCCGAGCTCTTTAGAATTAGATAATCTCAACTTACTTTCAGCATCCTTTCTGTTTTTCCTCCTTAAATACAGAAAGACAGAGATGACGAGCATCAAAGAAGCAACTATACTTGAAACAATAGCAATAATGATAGTTCTTGACGTGTTACTCTCTTTTCCTGCAATAACGCAGAAATCTGCCTGCTTAAACACTAAAACCAGGTTGTAGTGACAGAGAATTCCAAAAAATAAAATAAAACAGAGCAATACAATCTTCTGAATTATGTATACCTCCTATCCTTGCGGTCCTGTTAGTTGGCGGGGGTGCTAATTGTGGCGGAGTTGCTTTTAATGGCTTATACGCAGATCCAAAGAAGAGATAAGTCTCATACCTGACGTAGCAAGTGGGCACAATAACTCTTCCTCCGATCTTCCCATACAAAAATTCTGAAAGCATCCTAAACTCATAATCCAAGCAACTCTCACAGTCTTCCTGTGACAAATCCGGTGAGCACTGCACGTACGCGTATATTGTTTGAAAGTCTGGAGAGCTTGTATTTCCCGTCGCAAACTTGCGAAGAGAGCCACCGCCAGCAGCCTGTTTTTTCAGGTCTATCAGCAAAGTTCTGAGATTTTGGAAAAAGCGATCCACATTAGATGATACATTTCGGGGGTTCCCCCAATTCTTCATTGGAGAAGTTTCCACGACGCCTAACATGGAGTGATTGGAGTAGCGCAGCATACAGTTGTCGTACCATCCAACTGCCGCCTCCTTATCAGGGCAACGCTGTCTCAGAAGGTATGAACAGTCGTTGATGCAAATACGGCATGTTTCAGGATCGATGTCTACTCTACATCTCCCAATAGCATGAACTTTTTTGGCTGCGTCGCCGAAAGAGAGATTATAAAAGCCGAAACCATTATCGCCTTTTAAGGCGAGGGACGATAGGAGATTATCGAGGTTTGCCCGGTAGGCGTTAGTAATTCTGCGACTGTTATTTGCACAAACGTGGTATCTGATTTCAGGCTGAGAGGTGGCTTTGGTGATCAGGAGGAGAAGGAAGATTGTGCAAAGAATGAGAAACGATCTTGAAGAAAATATTCTTGCCATTGGTTGTGCGAAAGCTTGATTGTGGAAGATGAATTAGCAAATTATATATTGGCAAGCTTTAATTCTGGCTCGTGTACGTTTTTCAAAGCAAGTTAGCTCATGAAACAATTAAATTGGTTTTTAAGAATTTGGAGAACTTGTCGAAATTATTGGCAATTCATGGATTGAATTTGTTGTGTAGTTGTAAAATAAGTAGGAATAATTGTAATTTCCTCACGAGTACCGAAGCTGGCTGCAAAGTAGACGAAAACAGTGGGAAAGTAATAAAAAGTGACGATTTTTATTTTTGTTAATAAAATTATAAGAGATATAACCTTTTTAAAACTAATTTTGCTAAATCTCGCCTTTTCAAACTAGTTTTACTAAAACATGCTTTAAAAATTTATGGCTTAAATAATTTATTTATTCTTTTATTTACAATTATTTACAAAATAGGTAAATTTATAGTGTAAATTTTATATTTAGTCATTGTTTATAATATAAATATTTTTTATTTAAATAATAAATAATACATCATTTATATTATAAATCTAATATTTACGGTATATATTTTTAAAACTTAATATTTATTTTAAAATTTTAAAAAATTTGATATTTGTCTCCTTCTCCCTTGTCGCCATTTTTATTAAACCTTGTTTCAACTCCCCAAGTCTAAAAAGTAAAATCCACCATGAAAGACGACTCCACGTTTATCATGTCGGGGACTTTAAAGTAACTAGACCCAATGATTGGTCAACGAGTAAAACGACAAATTTGGGACCTTTAAAATATCATATCCATGTCGAGTTGTGGACTTTTCAATCATTCTCGGTCCATCGTGTTTTTTATGCATTATTTTTATTTTTAACCCCAAACTTCTCCTAAGCTTGTCCCTTCTAAGAAAATTATAAAAGATCGCCAGCTGAACCACTACACAAATTAAAAGTCAACAATAACATGGTTGACGAAGAGAATAGGAGAATAGGTTTTGAAAACAAAGAAATTGACATGATTAACACGAGTGACATGATTTAACAAACGTTTGATTGGTTTGATTGATAAAGTAAGACTATTGAAAAGAAAGAAATTGACGTGCGTGTTTCTATATTGATACTCTTCATTGTGGGCAACAAGCCTACAATACTAAGATGTGATATTTTAAATCCGAGGAGAAAATTTGTCACTTTTTTTTTTGGGTAAAAATGGATATTCATACCAAAAAACAAGCCAACAAGGCTTCAAACAGCAAAACCACCAACCACAGCAAACACAAAACAAATAAAACAAGAAACCGTAAAAGATAAGAGACAACACGCAAAACCTGTAACAACCCTATTTACATGATTGTTACTTAATTATACAATTGTATTTTAAATTTTAACTTATCGTAAAATACTAAATTTGCGGGACAATTTTTTTTAAATATAATACTAATTACTTAAATTAATTTCCTTAAAACAATTTCTTAATTGAAAAATCTCTTAAAAACATTTCTACAACTAAATATCACTATAATTAATTTATTTAAACTTTATATATATATATATATATATGCAACATATTAGTTTTAAATTACCCAAACTGAGGTTGTGAAATCACAATCCTCGTTTTTAAAACATACCTGCAAAAAACCACTTATACATACATATATACATATTCATTTTAAAACTATTATAGAAGATATTTTTGTAAGCGATATCTATACCCTTCTCCACTATCCGTCCGCCGCTCGCTATTGTCCATCACAAGTTGTTGACAGATTACTTAACTACAGCATGAATATATCTGAATGAGCTTTCGCTCAACAAGTAAGAAACATATTCTTGCAAAACAAAGCTTGAAATATTTATAAAAGCATGCATGAGTTTATTATGCTTCATAATGTATATATCTTATGTACGTAATTTGTCATACTTAATGTAACGACCCTCCCTACGTGGCCGTTACTTAACTTAAACATGTCTATGAACTTAAACATACTTACAAATAAAGTAGAGAAATTTTAGAATAATTTTTTTTAAAAAAAAATAGATTCTCGCTATGGAATCCTTAACATGAAACCTTAAAAAAAATAATAATTGTTTTCCTAAATCTTGATTTCGTAAATCTAACATAATAACATTAATTTCTTAAATGGATAATAACGTAACAATAATCATTACGTTTTAACATAATCATAATTTTTAAAAACTTAATCCTTTGCATAACTCATAACATTAATTTCTTAAAATATAACCATAAAAATTTTCTTGAAACTTTTCGTTTCAACATAAGGATAATTATTTAAAAGCTATCACCTTTAAAACATTTCTTAATTTAAATAAAACTATTTTAAAAACAATTTTAAATTAAATGTTGAGATAAAATCCCATTTTAAATGCTTTTTGAAACTTCCTTAAAAATGATTTATATATTTTACTTATAATTTAATATCTTAAAAATAACATGTTGATATCTTAAAAATTAACATTTGCAGAACTTATCATAATAATAATTACTTGAAACTCGTTCACCTGAGCCGACATAATGATAATTTTTGAAGCATATTCATCTAAACTTTCATAAAAGTAAATTCATAAAATCATTTCTTATTTTAGCATAAAACTCATATGTGCATTTCTTTTTAAATAAGCATATAACTTTCTTACTTAAAAACTTCGCACATTTGTTGCATTTTTTATTGCAACATTTTTAAACCTTAAAATCCTCTAGACCAAGGTTGCGTAATCATCATCTTGGTTTTTAAAACATGATTATAAAATTTATTTACTTAGTCATATGCACATAATTTTTCGTAAAGTTTAAACATACGCAATTTCGTAAAATAAAACATGCATAAATTCATAAAATAACAATGCGAAAATATTACATTGCGTGTGCGGTATCCATTTCCACCTTCACCATTCGTCTGCCGCTCACCATTGCCCATCAAGTGTCACTGATACGTTTTCTTACTTAGAGCATGAACATACTTAAATGAGCTTTCACTCAGCAAGTTGGAAATTAGTCTCGCAAAACACGATTAAAAATCATTTAATTAAAAATATGCATGAACATTTTATTCTTGCTTATCAACTTGATTTATACTTAATTATTTAAGCTGTATCTTATCTTCTTACTTTGAGCCCGAGTGATCGTAACAGTTTTGCGCGATTCTTGGAAAGTTAGGGTTCGCACGTTCCCAACAACACCAAAATCATTTACTACTTTAACATGGAGCCTCTCCGTGGGTCGAGAAGTTGGTACGACATCCTTAACTTGTTTTATAAGTTTCACTTGTCTTATTGTATTTATGCAGTATGACTTATCACTACATGACATCACAATTTCATAAATCATGAATCGTAAATCATAATCATACTTAATTTAAAGGTGATTAAACAATATAATTTAAATGTTGCATACATCACTCATTAATCATATCATTATCATCATAGCATATTACGTCATGTCATAACATAACATAACATAACATATCATATCATAACATAAAACAGTGTGACAAATCATTGATCATACACTTTCTTAAATTTTTATGAAAATATTTAAATCAATTTATTTTTAAAACTATTCATACTGTAGGCGAGATTCCTAGTTACCTGGACTTCGAGCTGAACAGATCCAATTGCATCTCGCTGTATCTACAATATGCGCAGCATCCTTAGCAATGCTCCTCGAGTGGCTGTGGATGGCTAGGAATGCTCCATGGACATTTATCACTGCTAAAAACATCATTTTGGACTCTGTTACTATAGTTTGGTCGCTTCAATCCGCGTGCAGTTGGTACCAGACGATTTTCACAGGAGTGAAATTAGCTCGAACGGAGGTCACCATCACGTTCAGAGTGTCGAAATGAGTTGGAAGGCAGTCTGTAACGCCCCCTTTTCGGACGTCACATATGTCGTTACATTCATACATCACATACTTATTTGGAACTTTAAGATAAACTTTAAGTACAAAACTTAATTGAAACTTTAATTGCAAACGTAATTAAGGAAATCATAACCAGGATCCATACATACATTTTTTTTAAAAAAAAAAACAACAACATCCATTAACTTAATCCATTAATTTAATTTCACATTAATATTGATCATAAACTTGCTTTAATAAAATAAATATACTAAATTGTAAAATCATAACTTATAAAAACATCTCATCATTTAAAAGCTATTTACTCCCACAGTTCGGCAGGCCGAACTTGGGACTTCGGCAGGCCGAACATAGTCGGCAGGCCGGGACTCGTGAACCGTCAGGCCGGCAGAGGCTTTACAAATCTGAGCTTAAAATCTTTTTAAGTTCGGCAGGCTGAAATGTGATCGGCAGGCCGAACATTCTTACATCAGCAGGCCAAACATTCTTACATCGACAGGCCGACCAATGATGTTCGGCAGGCCGACAGAGGCAGAAAAACTTTAGAAAACATAATTTTAAAACAACTTCAACTTTTAAAAATGTGGAAGATAAAATTCTTAAAATACATATTAAAATGTTAAAACATAGTTCTTGTGTTCTTAAAACTTAATAAATAAATATGTTTAAAATGTAAAACTTGATTTAAATCATATAAACTTTCTTCTTGGCGTTCTTCCGGTTACAATTCATCTTTCATATGCTCACACGCCTTCCCATGTCCTATGCCTAATCCATGACTTTCTTATCCTTATCTGCAACATGACATAAACTTGAATAAGCTAAAGCTTAGTAAGTACATATAATTCTCACAATTTAAAAAAAACATTTCATAAACATCATCATCATCATCATATCATAATAGTGCATTAAGCACATTTTCATAGAAACATATCTTTCATTACTTGATCATATTCAAACTTATTCCATTTTATTTTAAGGGCCCAAGTGTTGCACCATAATCATCATTGTAGGCGCGCCGTCATAAGAGGAGAAGGGTAGCTAATCCTAAACCAAACATGACATTATAACATATCATATCATAACATTGGTGTGCAACACTTATTAGGTGATACATATATACAAAATTTTTCATGCTTTGAAAATTCATCCTCATCATACATGCATAACTTTATGAACATCAAAATATTTCATATGAAAACTTTAAATGAAACCATCATAAAATCCATCGTAGATATCATCAAGAACATATTTTCAAACCTTTATAACATATCATGTTGCAGGTGAGAATGTACTTATCTTAGAAGCTAGCTTACTTAACCTTATAAAAATTGGTGACAATGCTGCGGTCTCGATGTGCTCGTTCCTTTGAGTGTTCATGCCATTTATTCATTTAAAGAAAAATACAAATAAAATTAATACTTGTTAACATAGAATAAAACATCCATCCATTTAACATTAAATTTACTTTCATCTCTTTCAAACATAATTCATAACATGCATTCATAACCATAATCATAAAAAAAACATACCATACATTTCAAACATAAAATCTACCAGAATTAGAAAGGCAGTGAACAACTTTTTAAAATACATTTTCTAACAATTAAAACTCATATATTTTAATTTTAAAATTCATACTAACATCTTATTATCATGCATTTCAATATCATAAAATTATTTCATCATCAATAAAATCATTTAAACATGTAAAACATTACATAAAACGAAAGTGCAAAAATTACCATCGTTAAAACAGTTTTCCTTGACCTAATCTCATAGAAATTCCATAACATATAATTCACTCAAAAAAACATTACCAAACTATGCAGTCCATAACATAACATATACATGAACATTCTTGCTAAATTTCGTAGCAAACAAAACACATTTACCGCTTGAACAAAAATTACAGTTTTATGCATCATAGCCAAACAACAATATTTTACTGTGAGTGGTAGATGATAGAAAATTCATAACTTAATTTAGAAAATTCGAAATAACTTGAAACTTGAAAGAACATTAACATAACACACATATGAACATCATATTAAAAATTCAGAACAAAATACAATACCTAGACAAAGATATTGTAGACGAATTGAGGAGGAGAAATGCTTTTCTAAAAGACCAAAAGAAATGAGTTCTTACCTTAAAAATTTCTTCTCAAAATCCTTCAAATTCTTCCAAAGAAAACTCAATTTTTCTTTCAATTATTTGCAGAGAGTTTTTGAGAGAAAGAAGGAATAGAAAACGTGGAGAAGAGAAGAAGAAGAGATGAATAGGAGAAACGTCTCAGAGTGAATGAGAGAGAGAAGGAAAACGTGAGAGGAAGAGAGATAGAGAAAAAGAACGTTAAAAATTTTAACGTAACGAGTATAACGTAAAAAGGGGAGTCAAAACTCTTCATTAAGTTAGAAATTTTCTGACTAAGATTGAGACTAATTGCGTGGAGAATGGAGAGAAAAGAGGGAAAGTCAAACAAATCATCATATCTTACCATAATTTGCCCTTTTAAAATAGGAAACCGTTTAAAACTATACCAATCAATGAAAAGTCAAACATTTTATTTCCTTAATTGAGAAAATTAATCCATAATTATATCAATTAATCATATTAAAACACCCAATCAATGTAATTATCTCATCCATAAATTTGGAGAGATTTTTGCTGACTGCTCGTCAGCTGTCATCGGCCTGCCGATTCTTCACTTCGGCCTACCGATTCCTCAAAGTTCGGCCTGCCGATTCTTGGCAGACTTTTCGGCCTGCTGAACCTGAAAGTCCAACCTGTCGAACTGTCCTTAAATACCATACATTATAACATTCAAGTCATCATAAATAAACATACATTAAAATTAACATGAACACTTGAGCACAACGATTCTATGCGATCATCACCTGTCATAACACTTAAGATAAAAAGTTAGTAACATAAAATCATAAATCATAACATAAATCGTAAATCATTAATAATTTCACTTAACGTCGTTACTAACTTAGCATAATCCGTTACATAAAAATAGGTGGGTGTTACACAGTCTTAGATCATCGATCGGAGGTCCGGATCATAAAAACCTAAAGTAGTTGTTGACCAGCGTTAACTAGTCATTGACCGACGTCAAATTAGGCTCCGTTGGTGGCTGGGCTCAAGCCTATTCCCCCTAATTTGACCCTTATGAGTTCAATGGTCACCTTAATTTAGCTCAATTTGACCTCTAACCATGCAAATTGGGGCTACCTTTGATGGTGTCAGTTGGCAGGCTCTGATCTTGGTCTTGTGGCATTCATGCTCCAAAATTGACCAAGGGCTTTTGCTCCCCATGTCACTCTGAGCATTTCCCCTAGCATGGGGCTGCACGACGTTGTGTGGAATGGCGGCTCCACCTCCTTGCGGCGGCGCTCCATGGCAGGTTTTGGATCTCTGCCTTCTCGTAGTGCTTCCTCGAAATTGAAGGCTCTAAAAGCTTCATCGTGCAGGCCTAAACATTTCCCCTCATCCAATTTGGGGCGAGGCAGTCGTGACCATTGCGGTCGGCGTTCCTCGCGACGACGGGATTGGAGTTGTTCGAACTCCGGCTACGGTGAGATTTTTCTTGCAATTGTTTGAGGGCGTTTCTTCCCCCTTGACGGTCGAAACTTTAGGTGTCCTCAATTTGGTGCATCGTCATCTACAACGGTGAAGTCGAGCTCACCTATGGTGGCAGCGGCGGTGACTTTCGTTCCCTAGCTAGTGGCTGTGCTACGGCACAATTGAGTGAGGCCTTTTGCTCATCGACACCCTCTGATTCTTTTGGTCCAAGTGGTGTTAATCAATGACGTCGGCGATGGCAAGATCACGGGGTGGCGTGATGGCAAAAATAGGGAAGCTTCGTCATTTTGCTCCAACTGAAATCTAGTTGGGAGATTAGTACCATCTTGTTCCTCTCATCATGCTGAGTCCGTGGACACCAAGATCACGTCGATCGATGCTTGGACGACGAAGAAATCATGTTAGAAATGTAACGTGTTTCTGTGGCTTCAACCGGAGTGTGTAGCTTCCTCCGACGGTGTTGTCGGCGGCACGGTACACCGTTGGACTCAACTTGATGAGAGCTTTCCATTGGTATGGGAGGTGTCGAAAATGGAGGCCAAATCTTGGACTGAGTTTAAGGAGAGAGAGTAGAGAGAGAAAGTAAAGAGAGGGGATGAGCCAATTCTATTGGCTGATTTTATTTTTTTTTTGTTGTCATGTATTTATAGATCCTCATGTGGTCTACACAGTCTAATACATGTTGTGCCGGGTTGATCAAATTTGATTCTTAAACTTGAAATTTTCATAAACATAACTGTTCTTTTTTTTCTTTTAAATTATAATATTCTTGTTCTTTAAAATTTACATAAATTCTGATTTTCTTATTGTATTCTTGCTGTATAAACATCCCCATACTGTCATAAAATCATTTTCATAAAAGTTTATCCATACTGTATGGATTATTCTGACACCATAAACTTTGACAGTATTGTCTTTAAAATTGTTGATTCATTAGTTTCACCAGATATGTATTTATTTGCCAAAAAATAATAGTTTGTATTTAAGAACTTAGATCAAAACTTAAAATTTGATTTCTTGATCTTATTTTAAAACAGTAAACTTTGATACGATTGCCTTCAAAACCAGTGATTAGCTATTTTCACAATTGTATACATATTTATATATATGTATATGACTTCTAAGAAAGATATTATGTACTTAAAATTTTGCTCAATATAAATATATTTATATATTTTTTTTTACTTTAAAAAAGTTATAATTTAAAACATATATTTTTCATTAAAAATTTTCATATTTTAAGCTTCAAATTTTGTCATAAAAATAGTAATCTTAATTCAAAATAGTTTTATAAATTAAATTGACTATCTGCAAGTCAATTTAATTCAAATTATGAACTTAGCACTATTTCAAGCTTTACAGTGCAACCCAAACTATTCTTCGGAAAGAGCCATTTATGGGTCCACATCTTATCAATAGATCAACATTTGTGGACCCTATCAACGCTCTTTTTCTTCTTCACTATTATTTTGACAACTGCTATTATTATTATTATTACTACAACAATAATAATAAACCTTACGTAATTATTAATGTGTATAATAAATAATCATACACATTTAAAACATTGGAATTCTTGAACTTCCAATGATCCTTATAACTTTCTTAAAATTCTTATCTTACTTTATGATCTCCTTAAATTTCGAGATCAATCTTAGTAAAATTGTCATAAATCTTGCATACTTAAACTTGGTGCTCACCATTTTCTGAATTATGGTATAAAGCTCATGATCACTATTGATCTGGGTTTCTTTTACTGAACTGATATTATATAGGAATTTTTCACATCATCATAGTAAGTTAGAAATTCCACTTTTTGCCAAATAACATCACCTCTTTGGCTCATGCATGAAATTAATGAATCATAAACTTTTAATTTAGCACATTAAACAATTATTTCAATGCACTATCATACATTACATTATTACATGTTTCATAAATAAAGCACATAAATTTATGTATTCACAACATTATTTATTTTTAAGGTCTTACAGTTATTAAGACCTTCAAATTTGTGTGTTAATAAATTTTAAACTTGTACTTTCTTAAGTACTTAGTTGAGTAATTATGAAAAAATCCTTAATTAATCATACTTATTAATTTTTTGGATTTCTCCGGTCATTATACGTAATGGACCCCTATGTGTATGAACCCGTTCCACGCGATCATCAGGAAGTCAGGTTCACAAAGATCCCTAATGCCCCTAGACCATAAAATAAACTGAATTGGATGCCTCCCTATAGGTAGAGAGGTCTTAAATCCTCCCGATAGGTCGAGAGGTTAGTACGACACTTAACTTAATTTATCATGTATTAGCCTTAGGCTATATGATGCAATTTCAAAGGTCTTGTTAGTTGAATTTTGTTAAAAACGTATAATTCTGTTTTTTTTCCCTCTCGACTGATTAAACATTGAATGTTAATTCAATCTCTCAGATTATGTATAATTAAACTTCCTTTCGTTGAAACAAAATAGCCAAACCATATCACACGAAGACGCATTTCATCACAATTTCATCAAACCACAATGCACGTACTACAGTTTCAAATAGCAAGGAAAAAAAAAGAGAAAATAATTGTCATCTCATTAATATCTTTAATCTGTCCTCTATGTGTATTTTTTATGTATATGTTCTTGTCACTACCGAGGATAGAGTTCAGTGACTGATATTTGATTGTCAGATGATTGAGCATACTCACTCCTAGAATGATCCGATTCATTCATGATCCTTGAATAAGCCAACGACATATCTGATCCGACGTAGGTATTTAAGAAAGCTGGTTCTGATGGCGACGGCAGGGACAGTGTGTCACTGTTTAGCATGAGAAGAACTGTATTCATGGTTGGTCTCTTGGCCACATTTTCTTGGACACATAATAAAGCAATGTGGATGCATCGCATTAATTCAGATCCTGAACCAAGTCTCATTAGGGAATCTACAACATTCAAGGCTGTTTCCTCCTTCCAATTTTTCCATGCCTGTAATGATATTGAACACGTGTGCGTGTAAGGTTAGAGATAACACCTTTTTTTCTTCAATTTAACATGTATATTAAACTTCTCAAAATTAGGCCAGAGCATAGAATAGTTTTGACGTACATAGCTTAAGAGGTCCTCTACGAGCTCGTCATGGTAAAAATGACTATTTTTTTGGCCACTTAATATTTCGAAAACTAACACACCAAAACTAAATGCATCGGACTTGACTGAAAAATTCCCATACATTGCGTACTCAGGGGCCATATATCCACTGCAAAGAAAGAAAGTTTTAATTACTAATATTAGATGTATATGAAACTTATTAGCATTTAAAATGGAAATTAAGAGCTCCTCCGTTATGGTACACATTCATATATATTGCTTTTATGGTCAAGATCTTTGTAATGGGATAAGGCTCAGCCTAGTTTGAGATGTAACTTACTAGGTTCCCACAATTCGGTTTGTACTGCCTTGAGTTTGGTTAACAACAAACATCCTCGCCATTCCAAAATCTGCAATCTTAGGCTGCATTTCTTCATTTAACAAAATGTTGCTAGCTTTGAGATCTCGATGGATGATTCTTAGTCGAGAATCTTCATGCAGGTAAAGGAGTCCTCGAGCAACACCTTGTATAATTTTGAAACGTCCATCCCAACTCAAATTTGCACGCTTGCTAGGATCTAACATGAGTTCCGTTTAAAAAAAAACAAAAACAAAACAAAAAACTAAAATATAAACTCAAGAGTATGTGTTCACACAGTTGAAGATATAAAAGTTGAAACGTAATGCATACATCTCTAATTAAAATATGATAATGTACTACCACAAAACAGAGGAATTTAATCATACCAAATATAAAGTGATCAAGGCTTCCGTTTGGAACAAACTCATAAACCAGAAGCCTCTCATTTCCTTCTAAGCAGAAGCCAAGGAGCCTAACAAGATTACGGTGTTGAAGCTTGGCAACTAGTAATACCTCATTCTTGAATTCAAGATCTCCTTGGCCTGAGTCCCTAGACAACCTTTTAACAGCTATATCTTGTCCATTTGGAAGCCTTCCCTGATATATTTCACAAAATATGTGTTAATGAAGAATGAAATTGCACTAAGTTGAATTGAAGCATAAAAAGAACTGTCCTTTTACACCTATACTTACCCTGTAAACAGAACCAAATCCACCCTGTCCAAGTTTATTATCCTCAGAAAAGTTATTTGTCCCGACTTTAATGGTCTCAAAACTGTATTGCAAGGATTCCAAACTTTCAATTTCTTCAACAGATTGGAATAATTGGAGAACTGGAAGGACAAAGAACAAATAATCTACATTATTTTCTTTTAAAGGGATTTTAATCAATCTCAAAACCATATTTTAAATATGTAATTTTGTTAAGCTACCCACTCAATGTTATTAAAAATTAAAAAATTACATGAGTCCATGGGAAAATGAAAGTAAACAAGCCTGAAAGGCCGTAAACAAACTAATCCAAACACAATGGAAAAAGACCGTTTACAATAGTAAGGCAAATCAGAACAAAACCGAGCAGCAACAGATGCTATCCTAAACTACGCCTTTAAAAATCAATTACTAAGACTAAATCTTATATGTGTGTGTATATATTTAAAACCTTAATAGTAAAAGCCAATGAGAAAAAACTTAGTAAGAAAACTAACCACGTCTTCCGAACTTGTACATATAAGAAAAACACATGACTTTGTATAAGATCTGCTTGAACTAGTTGATAAGGCCAAAGGGGATAATATCTTCAACGGGAGAAACTTAGGACTGATAGTCTTGACTGCCAAATACTATTATATACGGAAAAGTATAGTAATAATAACAATAATAACAATAATAATTAATCTTGATGCGGTGGCTTAAGGAAGATCCTGTTTGGAAAAGAAGTAAATTATACGGGAGCCAGTTTTGAAATCCGAGCCTTAGAATTAGATAATCTCAACTTACTTTCAGCATCCTTTCTGTTTTTCCTCCTTAAATACAGAAAGACAGAGATGACGAGCATCAAAGAAGCAACTATACTTGAAACAATAGCAATAATGATAGTTCTTGATGTGTTACTCTCTTTTCCTGCAACAACGCAGAAATCTGCCCTGCTTAAACACTAAAACCAGGTTGTAGTGACAGAGAATTCCAAAAAATAAAATAAAACAGAGCAATACAATCTTCTGAAATATGTATACCTCCTATCCTTGAGGTCCTGTTAGTTGGCGGGGGTGCTAATTGTGGTGGGGTTGCTTTTAATGGCTCATACGCATGATCCAAAGAAGGGATAAATCTCAAACCTAAAGTTGCAAGTGGGCCCAACAACTCTTCCTCCGACCTTCCCATAACAACATTCTGGAAGCAAACCAAACTCATCATCCAAGCAACTCTGGCAGTCTTCCTGCGACAAGTCCGGTGAGCACTGCACGAGAGAGTATATGGTTTTAGAGTCTGGAGCGCTTGCATTTCCCGTCGCAAACTTGCGAAGAGAACCACCGGCAGCAGCCTCTTGTTTTAGGTCTTTCAGCAAAGTGCTGACATTTTGGAAAAAGAGATCCACGTTGGATGATACATTTTGAAGGTTCCACATATAGTACACTCGAGAAATATCTATAAGGCCGAACATTGAGTGGTTGGAGTAGCGCAGCGTGCAGTTGTCGTACCATCCAACTGCCTCCTCGTCCTCAGGGCAACTGCTGTCTCAGAAGGTATGAACAGTCGTTGAGGCAAACTCTGCAGGTTTCAGGATCAACGTCTCCTCTGCATAGCCCCATGGCAGTAAACTCTATCCGCAGCGTTTCCGGAAGAGAGATTATAAAAGCCAAAATCGTTATCGCCTTTTAAGGCAAAGGACGATAGGAGATTATCGCGGTTATTCCTGTAGGCATCAGTAATGTTGCTACTGTTATTTCCACAAAAATGATATTGGAAATCAGGCTGAGCGGTGCCTTGAGTCATGATGAGGAGAAGGAAGATGGGGCAAAGGATTAAAAACTGCTTTGATGAAAGTGTTCTTGCCATTGGTTTCTGTTATAGAATTGCTCTATCTGCGCGTTAAATGGATCTTGGAAGATGGATTAGAGAATTATATATATTGATGAGCTTTTTTTTTTGGCTCAAGTTCTTTTAATTTTCAAGCAAGTTAGCTCATGTAACAGTCAAATTTGTTTTATAATTTTGAAAGACACGTCGAAATTACTGGCAATTAGGTTCAATTTTTTGTTGTGTGGCTGTGAAATAAGTTGAAAGTTTCCTCCAATATTCACCGGAAGGAAAAGTTGAAGCGGGTACTGAAGCAGTCAGCAGAGTAGACGAAGACAATAGAAAAGTAAAAAATGAAATTAATTAGTCTTGACTTTCCGTCATCGAGCAATTTCTTGGTACTTTCTTTTAATATTATTACACCTTGTTCCAGCTTCCAACTCTACGTAAACACTATCAGGGACTTTGAGTAACTCGCGAGTCTCGAAGATTGGGACGGGAGTGGACAACGAAAGTCATTGGACCTTTAAAAATATCATATCCATTAGGGGTGAACAAAAACCGCCCCGCAACCGTCGGCCGCCCGCAACCGCCGCCCGCCCGCCCAAAAAAAAGACTATACGGGTTCAACCCGTCCATTGACGGGTTCAACCCGCCCGCCTACATATGTTGGCGGGCGGGTAGGGTTTTAAATTTTAGGGGGCGGGTTCAACCCGAACCCGCCCGCCTAATTCTTAAAAAAAAAAAAAAAAAAAAAAAACTTAATCTAAACCTCTCCCACTCCTCATTCTTTAAAAAGAAAAAGAACATTTGACTTTGTTCATCATTTCATCTGTAGTATCCTGTTATTTTCGAACCCAATGAACAGGTTTTATGGAAGAACAAGAATTCTTGACTTTGTTCATCACTTCATATATAGTTGATGTTTCTTGTTGCAATGAATGATTATGTTTCTTAATTTGTTGTGAATATGGTTATTGTCTTTAGGCGTCAAACTTGGTTGTTGTTGAGAATGCTTCATACATTATCGTCTTTTATTTTCTACAAATTTTCTTCACTTTTTTTTTAATAAAAAAGAGCTCAAAAAATTATATTGTACATTAGTGTAGACCCAACCCGCTCAACCCGCCCGCACCCGCCCGCCCCCAAACCGAAACCGCCCGCCACTCCATGGGCGGTTTGTGGGTTGGTTAATCGCCAACCCGCCACTTAAAAAAACCGCCCCGCACCCGCCCAAAAACCGCCTACCCGCCCGTTGTTCACCCCTAATATCCATGTGGGGTTGTGGACTTTTCTGCAATTGATATACCCCGACCATCATCCTGACAGACGGTATGTGCCCTGTCATTTTACTTATACGGTATATTTAGCTAATAAAAATATAACATGTAAGTAATTAATATTATTGACTTTTTATAATTAGGTTTATTTTTTTAATGTATATTGTATTAATTATAGAGTCAAATTTATCATAATTATGCTACTAAATCTATTTTATTAATCCTTTAGAAAACCGCTTGTATTAGTTATTTGACCTTAAATAATTTTACGCGTTATTTGTAGGTAAGCACTTTTTTTTGGCAGAACTGATAAAAAAAATGTCATCAATAAGAATGATCTTGACTTTTTTATGTATATAACTAACCCTTACTTTATTAAAAATGCCATTATGAAAAAGTTTACACGCCCATGTACACATATATATACATATACATACACATATCTGAAAATTTGTTTTACTGCTGGCAATTAATGACCTCAAAAAATATGGTAATTAATTAATATATACAAGATAATCTTAAGAGAAAGAGAGTAGATGGCTATAATTTCTTTGAGAGAATATGGAAAAGAAAGTTCTTTTCTTTCTCGAGAGAATGGTGAGAAAAGGGCAAAATGGGCTTTTGGTGAAATAAAGGTCCTAAATGGACCTTGTACTAAAGTTGCTTAATTTCTTAACATATCTAAGTGAGCTTTCAGGAGGCAAAATTCTTGCTTAAAAAATGCCAAGATTGGCGCCTTAGACCTAAAAGAAGCAGAGGGAAATTTTTCCACCATTAAAATAAATCACTTCCATCCTTTTTTTGTGAATAATGCATGATGTGGTTTTTTAAGAAACAAGATCCACTTTTTAAGGGAATTTTTTTGACTTTTAGAGATCTCTAAGTTTCTCAAAAGAGTTGAATTTTGGACTGGTTGAGGAAACTAGCTGGTTGGCAGGGATATTTCGTTATGTCACGTTTGCTTCAATACAGTTTAAAACTAATCTCAGTATAAATCAATGCAGATATAAATTTATAGTAGAGTAATAAAATTAAATTGTTTTTTAAACTTATTCCTAAACTGCATAAACATAAACTTGTCCATTTTTATATTATACCTTGGTATTGACATAGTATTCTAGGATAGCATTTTTACCGAATATGCTACTACACATAATTCCGATTTTTAACTAATAGGCAATTAAGGATTCACTATGTATTAGAGTGTTTTTTAGTAAAGTTGTAATAAAAATTCTTATAATTTAAATTCTTAAGATATTTAGGGATTGAAATTTCTTCCGCTTAAATCTCGGTGAAAATTAACAACCAAATTATTTGATCACAAAAGTTAATAAATTTAATATTCATATTTTCTATAGAATTTTGAAATATTTATATTAATTCTATAAATCCTTCAATCACAAAATTGCACATGATATTTTTTGAAAAATCTTTGATTTAAATATGTAAATTACATTATTTAATTTTAAGATTTTCTCGGCATTACATGAATTCACTCTAATTCTAGAATCATGGAATTTCATGACTCTTTACATGAAATAAATTGTTTGGATCTTTACAAAAACCCTTAACTCGACTACTTGGAGTATGTCAGTATAACCAAGCAAATGCTTAATTATCATACAAAAATCTATGCTCATAAGGTATAAACTTATGCTTTTTATGAGCTTAGTAATGTAGTTATGGAAATATTCTTAATTAATTATACTTATTAATTACTTGGATTTTTTCAGATATTACAAGGACGTCCTCTGCATGACCCAAATTTTGAAGGCTCTAAATTAAAGCACAACCTTCTGATAAAGACATACTGAACGGTATTTGAAAACTCATTCAAAACAAAATAGCCTGGAGTATGCTAGCATCGTGCCTTTTTCATCTTTTGTAAAACTTTTGAAAACTCATTTTCAAATGTAAATAAAATATGCATGTATAATACAATTCTTAAACAATTTAAAAATAAACACATGGACAAAAAATCGTGTAAAACATGGCTCACAAGAAAAGGGTAGAAAACCTTATCTTAGTACACATGATCCAATACAACAAGCTCCAAACTTGGCCCTAGTCCAATGTATGCTCCCCTACGTTCTAAAACCTTAAATATCATGTCCTAAATTAGACGCTAATGTAATTTGGAATAATAATATATTTTTGATTGTTAATTATGTTTCTCGGTTCCTTAGTGTACCGTTTATGCATTATATAGCACCTGTGCCTCTTTCATCTTTTATAAAACTTTTGAAAACTCATTTTCAAATGAAAATAAAACATCCATGTATAATACAGTTCTTAAAATAATTTAAAAATAAACACATGGACAAAAATACTTTAAAACATAGCTCATAAGAAAAAGGTAAAAAAAAACCCTACTCGATACACACGATCCAATATTGCAAGCTCCAAACTTGGTCCTAGTCCAATGTATGCTCATCTATGCTTTGGAACCTTAAATATCATGTCCTAAATTAGAAGTGAATGCGATTTAGAATAATAACATATTTCCAATTGTTAATTATGTTTCCCGATTCCTTAGTGTGCCATTTATGCATTAAATAACAATGTGAGATAATTTAGAAAATATCACGATGCATGTTAAATATAGATTTTAAATAGTATTTTGGTTTTTTAAACAATTTAAAATAGTCTAAAAATTGTAACAATTTGAAAAACGAGATTAAATCACACAACAACATAATATTACACCATTTTTTGGCCTGCCGGTCCCTTGGATTGGCCTGTCGGGACATGTGACAAGCCATGATTGTGCCTCAACAAACCAACCTACCAGCTTGGCCTATTGGCCGACTGGTTTCACTCTGTGGCCTACCGTTTTCAAATTAAAAGCACATTTCTTGAAATCTCTCAACATGTAGAGCCTATTCTCGGGACTATTATGTATGCTTAGTTTATCAAGCACAAAGCTTTTTGAACAATCTCAACACATAATTAGCATATGCACTTCAAAATACACATCAACCATTCTTGAGAGATCATGCGTAACTTAATGTACTCAAGATTCAGATTTTTCCAGAAAATTGAATAGAAAATTCAGCAAGAAAATTCTGATTATAAAGGGATAAGATTTCCAGGTTAGGCATTAAATTACCAACCTCAAAATTTTGAAGAAAGCGGTCTCATGGCTTTTTAAGCCTCTTAGATCTTTGCTCCAGTGAATTCCATGATGTTATGGCACCAAAGGAGACTTATTTTCTAGCTTCTTTTCTGTATTTCGATGGCTAGAGAAATCTAGATTTAAGGGGGGAGAGAGAGTGACGGGAATGAAAGGGGGAAAGAGAGTGTGAAGGGGTGGTTTATGTGTCTGAGTCTGTTTGGTTTTTAAAGTCAGAATAAAGTGTTTTTGCGAGGGAAGTGGCCAGTGACAGATCTAGGATTTGAAATGAGTGGGGGCACATATAAAGACGTAATTAATAAACTAAAATAATAAGAAATAAGCACAGGTTGAAATGTCTTGATTTTTGCCCAAATCTTGTGTAGGGAAAATTATGCGTGTCAGGTTGGCAGGGACCCTTAACGCGTATGTTTTTCGAACATCATCTTGAATATTTGGATTATAACCTGAAATTGGAATTCTTAACTTAGGATCCGATAGAAGGTTTGTAGCATCAAATTCCTCTTTGCTTGATTTTGCACTGTCATTATTTTTTCCGATAGAAAATGGCAACTCTAATCTTCTTTTAAAGTACCTCAACATAGCTGTTTCACAAAATATAAAAAATAAGTTTAATTCTTGGCATATTTTTTCACTTTCTATTTTTAAAAAATAATTCTATAGGAACATGTTAAATTCTTTAATGGGTTAATTATGCAATTCTACCTCCTAATTTTAACTATTTTTTAATTTGTTCTTTTGTTCGTAAAAACTAGAAAGGTATCCTTAAATTTTAAATACTTATTTCAATTTTATTCCAGTGAATAGAAAAAAATTGAGCAAAATAATATGATTACCCTTAAATATTTATGATAGATTTTATATATTAAAAACATAAAAAAAAATCCTAAAACAAAACATCAAATTTCAAAAAAAAAAAATTTAAGTTTTGTGACTTTGTAAATTTTTAAATATATATTTTAAATTTTTCTCAAGAAGAAACAAATATTTTATGAACAAATTTGGTTTAATTAAGAGTATTTTTATCTTATCTCTATGTTTTTTAAGTCAAAAAAGTTAGCAAGGAACAAAATTGAAACAAATTTTCAAATTCAAATGATACCTTTGTAGTTTCTAAAAACAGAAGGATAAATTAAGAAATAATAAAAACTATGAGGTATATTTATATAATTAACCCATTCTTTAATCTTCAAATTTTATACAACTACTATTCTTTTTTTTCTTCCAAATACTCACATGATTCATAATGTACAAAAACTTAAAAACATGATGTTACACCCATCTAATATGACTCTAAAATAGCCATCCAGTCATACTAAGTAGTGCTACTTGTACCTTTACCTTATATCATTCTTAATAAGTTATATGACTTAATAATAAAAATCAAAGAGAATTTAGACTTTTGAAAACTAACTCGAGGATGAAGTTGTGATCTGTCTCACATAAACCCATATGGCTGGCCAAACATATACAATAGAATACATATCTCAAAATGGGCACAGCCAAGTGCCAAACATAGGCACTACAGTCTCTCAAAACTATACAAATATCAGGGCCTCAAAATGACAGGTTAGCTAGTCCATATACACAAGTCATGAACATTGGAAGTATGCTACATCTAATCCACAGCTAGTACTGAGAAGTGCCCTCATCTACATCACCATAAATGAGTAAACTAAAGTCCAATAAGTAGAATAAATGCATAACATAATGATAATATGAACGTGCATAAGCTCATTACTTCAAATTTTCATTTATAGCATTTCTTTCACTTTTTTTTCTCTTCGTTATCTTATGCACGCATATAGGGTCTCTTGGATGGGGTGGTATCTCAGATACCTCATCGAACCTTCTGGCCACATCAATAATCATGTATATTAAATATTGTTGTGAGGGGCAATAATGCATTAATAGGCTCCTCTTCTCCCTTGTGATCATCAAGGAAGCATTCCATATCTCAATTCTCCATTAAGTTAGTCTCCATCGAGACACAAAGTTCCGGACGTCTCTGTCGAGATACTTTTCATCATCACTTATCATTAAACCCATCACAAGTCATCAAAATATCTTTTAGGGATAACTTTATACTTGTTTACTTCATAGTAATGTATTTGGTGCACTTCTTTCCTCATGTCGTACATGTATGCTTATGTTTACAGCAATGGCATGTAAATCATATGCTCACTTATCACATTCATTGATATACAAAACAAATGCATGATGTTATAGTGATATAGTAAAATTATACTTACCTTGCTCTTCAGTAATGTGTAATAAATATTTGGACTTCCTCTCAGAGGATCTGATGCTCAACACCTCTGTAATATCGAGCATTTTAACTACATTATTGTCACACAAACAATCATTAACAATAAAATATTAAGGAACTCATTTTTCTACAAATTTTGGCAATATTTTCTCTTAATTTTAGCTTCTCCCAAAGCTTAATTAACTTCCCAATTCTTTGAAAACAATTTAATATTCCAATCATAACTTTTATATCACAAACTCATCACAAAATAGTAAATTCTCAACTTTTGCACTTTCTAGAACTAGTCATAATATTAGGGCCATAACTCCCAGACCATAAAAAATTTTTCAAAACTATTTTAAGGGTATTTAGTCCACATATAGAGTCAGATACCTTCAAATTTTTAGCTCCAAATGAGATTCCTAGCTTAGGTAATCAAATCAAAACCTAAACCATATTAAAAACTATCTTGAGTCTGGACAGCTCCAAGAAACGAGCTCTAAACTACTACTTTCCAATTAAGTTAACTCAAACCATTTTACAAGCTTCAAAGTAACATATATATGGTCATACAGTTCAAAATTTAGAACCTAATTCTATAGAAAACCTTCTAAACCAATGTTAAACAAAACACCAATTGAAACAGCACTTACCTTCATCAGGTTAGGGTTTTCTCACAATTTCACCAAATAAACTTGATAAACCCCTTCAAATTTTCTTCAAATCCCTTGTTATTTTGCTGAAAAATCTATGGAGAAGAGAGGAAGGGTGGATTTAGGGATTTTTGGCTAGGTTAGATTCACCTTGTTGCTTAAAACTTTTTAAAGAGCCAAGCATACACCTAAATTACTTCGTCATGAAGTACTTTGCTAATCTTTGGCTTGATGTCTCCACTAACATATTCACCTCCTTAATTGTGTATTAAACACTCATATAAGGTCTCAAGCACAACCTAGGTCTTAAACCAATCGTTTTCCTTACCAAATTTATGTACACGTAGTCGCATCGAAACTTCAGTACACTTAAAAACTATATCTTTGAATCATTAACCATTCAATAATGAAACTTGAATCCTATAGAATGAAAAGGCGGTGGCGAAATTGTAAATGAACAAAAACTGATGAAAATTTATTTTTATTTTATTTTTACTCATGTGACTAGAATTTTGATTGTTGTTAAACTGAAATTATGCTATGAAATTTAAAATAAGTGCTAACAAAAATTAATTTAATTTTTGGCACACTAATTGAAACAATTTAACAAAATTAACTTTTATTTAAAAGCCATGGGCGCTAAAATGTAGTTGCTTCATATATTGGGGAAAACAAGCACTTTGGTGTGTGTTTGAATAATTAGTTACGGGAGTGAAATCAAAAGCTATATTTCATCTAGTTTTGTGAACCAAATATGATATTGTGTGATGTTCTTCAGTCTTCAGGGGTTACAATTGCCGAACTGGTACGGAGGACAGCGTAAAAAATGATGTAATTTTAAAAATGTGATCAATCTTTAAGACAGAGTAAAAACAGAAAATAAGGAAAATGAAACCAAATTTCGTTACAACAACGTAGCCATATCACTCGATCTAGACATTTTGTTCATAGTTCCGTGAAAGGTAGAAGTTTCCATTAATTTTAGTTACTCAAAAAACAGAAAGAAAAAATGAAACCAAATTGCGGTAAAGTTAAGGAAAATGATGGAGAAGTGTAAAAATTAATCATGAATTCTCACTACCTTAGGTTTGCATCCTTATTCGATACTTATGTATCAAAATTTAATTAAGATGACAGTTAAGAGAATAAGAAAATAAGATAACAAATCTTGATTTGTAGAAGTGGACCTGAGTATGCATGGGGTATCTAAAGCGCACGTAAGTCAGTCAATTATACTTCGAGCTAGAAAAAATAAAAATAGCAAAAGGCTTTACCGTTTGGTTTTGCTTTAAGACAATAGAATTACGAGAAATAAAATTTTGTAGCTTTTTATATATGGAATTGTAGTTTTATGCTTAAGTGATTGATGCCACATCTAAAGAAATCTTAATAAGAGAAAAATAATACCTAAATCTTTTAATAGGTAGTAAATTCGATTAAGTTTTGTAAATTTTAGTTAAATTTTGGTATAAGTTCTTATTAATTCTTTTAAGTGTCCCAAAATGTGGCTTGAACTAACTATAAGCTTTTGTAGATAAGCCGAAAAAAAAAAAAAACAGTATAAGCTTTTATGGAGGGCTAAAACTTTTTTTTTAAGGTTATCCAAATTTTTTTATAGAACTTTTAGACTTAAAAAGCTAAAACTGTATATACCAGGTCAAATATTCATAAAGAACTGGGAGACAAAGCTAAACCAATGAAGAATAATTAGACCTTGCGTTTTTGTTGTTAAGCGGTATAAAAAAAAAAGAAGCAAAACTTTAAGTTATTTTAGTTAATGTTTCGAATAATAGATTAAAAGTATTTTTATTTTGGAAGAGATTTGAACTGCTTGATTAAATAAATTAAAAACTTTTATTAATATAAAAAATAATTTAATTTGAAAATATCGAAAAAAATTTTTGTTTGTTATTTTTAAATAAAAAATTAAAATAATATAAAAAATTTTGATGAATAATTTTTTCAAAAAGTAATTTTTGAAACAAATAATCGAAAAGTAACATCTTCTTAAGCCATTCCAAAAGGAGGCCCTCTTGGTGAGCAACGATCGCAAAAAGCACAGACGCAAAATTTGACTGAAAAGTACCGCATGAATTGAATCCACTGCCACCAGGAAGGACCCACCGAACTATGGACGCATAGTCCTATTTTGCATGTCTGACATGGTAAAATCAGTTTAAATTTTTTGAATATTTTTTGGTTTATATTTTTAATAATTAAAATTTTAAATTATATCAACTTTTTTAATTTTAAATTAGATTTAGACATAATAAAATTATCAAAATACATCTATTTATGTATCAAAGCATAATTATGTACCTAAATTTATTAAAAGTTTTAGTAGGAGATTTTTTATTAATATTTTATACTTTGAGGGAAGGGCAGTGCATGTTCTGTTTTAAATTTAAGGGTGTAGTGTTATAAGGGTTAAGGTTATGCTAGAGTTTTTGTAATTAATTCTTTTTATACAATGCGGTACCAAACCCACACCTCCCAAACCCGAACCCAAAAACCCAAACCTAAATCGCACCATACACCTTGTCGTTTAAACTTCATTGACAATTGTGATTGGGTGTGGGATAAGAGCTTTAATAAGGGCCAAATTTATTAAAACCTACTAAAATTTCTTCGCACTAGTCGTTCTCTGTCGCTTAAAAAAAAAAAAAACTACATTTCCTTTTCTGTTCTAAAAAAGTGGCAACAGTAATCAGATATATTTTGGCACATAGAAACGATATTATGTTTTGTGGTTACAAGTATTATGTGCAGTAATTTCTCACTTGAATTCACTACAAGGTATCGAAATCAAACCTCTCACTTTCATTTTTATTTTCCTGAGAAAAAAGAACAGAATATGCCGTGTCCCTTAAGAAACTTAAGCGACCATACATTTTATTAGCCAAAAACTTCATCCCAATTCATTCTATAGAAGACACTAAATCTGGGTTCTTGCCCAAATCTTACATATAGTTTATTGGAAATATTACTCCTCCTACCGGACAAGCTGGATTGAGGACTTCTTTGAAGAAAGTACACCACAAAAATGAAAGAATTCTGACTACAAGACAATATATAATTAGGATAGCCACACCCTTTAAAAACACTAACGGGGATATAGTTCAGTGACTGAAACTTCGTTCTCTGAAAGTGGGGAAGATTTGCTATTAGATTGATTTGAGTCCGTAACTGTTGTTTTGCGTTCTGACTCTGTAAAATATGCCGGCCGTGAAGGTGGCCGAAGGGCCAGAGAATAACTACTTAGCATGAGAACAACTGATCCCATAGTTGGTCTACAGGATACTTCTTCTTGCACGCATAACAATCCAATGTGGATGCATCTCATGATTTCATGTCTTGAACCTGCCCTCATTTTCGGATCTGCAAGAATCATTGCTTTACCTTCCTTCCAATTTTTCCATGCCTGCAATTGTTGGAATGTACAAAGTAAGAAATTAGAATAACTTTTATATTTTAAAAAAGGAAGTTTGTAATCATATGCTCAATAATTAGCCTTACATAACCCAGCAAGCTCTGTGCTTCCCCAACTTGATCATGGAAGTTTTTAACTGTCTGTCCGCACACAATCTCCAAAACTAAAACACCAAAACTAAAAACATCGGATTTAACAGAAAATTCTCCGCGCCCAACATATTCTGGAGCCATATATCCACTGTATGCATTAACAATTTCAATGTCATCTTTATTGATAAAAGAGAGCTCTGAAGCTATTAAAAAAATAAGATAAAAGATGAGCACTGTATAATTAGCTTATCAAATTTTAACATGTATGTTATCGATTCTCTACATATTCTGTGAAGTGGTAACTGAATTTAACACATGTAAAAGGGGTGCTTGGATCCTAGTTGTCCCAAATATGGAACTGGCACAAAGAAACCATTAATGAAATAAAAAGAATAAATTAATATGAGATTTTAGCCTGTTTACTTACTAGGTTCCCATGATTCGCTTTGTCTTCTCCTTACTTTGATCTGCAACAAACAATCTTGCTGTTCCAAAATCTGATATTTTAGGATTCAGTTCCGCATCCAACAAGATGTTTCCGGCTTTCAGATCACGGTGGATGATTTTGAGACGAGACTCTTCATGAAGGTACAGCAGCCCTCGAGCAATGCCGACTATGATTTTGTAGCGCCTCCTCCAATCCAATTGTGTGCGCTTGATTGGATCTATATTTTCAAATAGTCTGTTCTGGTTATGCCAAAACCGAGATATGATGCACTAACTATTTCAAAAGCAAAAAATATGCTGTTCTGAAGAGTACTATTTAAAACTGAAAGGGGAGAATATCTCAACATACCAAATATAAAGCGATCGAGACTGGAATTGGGGACAAATTCATAGACAAGTATTCTTTCATTTATCTGTAAGCAAAAACCTAAGAGTTTGACTAGATTCCGATGTTCAAGCTTGGCAACCAAGAGGATCTCATTCTTAAATTCATTATCTCCTTGTCTAGAAGAATTAGCATTCTTTATCAGCCGTTTCACTGCTATCTCTTTTCCATTAGAAAGCTTACCCTGGGAAACAAAATGTAGATAATTCAATAAAGTGTAGTATAAAGAGTGTGTGTTTGTGTGTTTTTCGACTATACTGGTACTCATATTGCAATGTTTCAATCACCTTGTAAACGGCACCAAATCCGCCTTGTCCAAGCTTATTTTCATCCGAAAAGTTATTAGTTGCAGCCTTAATTGTGCCAAAGTCAAATTGCAAGAATTCGGCACCATCGATTCCTTGCTCATCTTCGCGTGAAGAACAAGCTGACATACATATATTTACTAATCAATTTTCAGCATAGTGAGTTGTGACAAAAAGGCAAATATAATACATTCAAATAAAATATGATAGCTAACCGAAATAATTTCTGACGTTAATATTTCATTTTTTTTTTTTTTTTTTTTGAATTCTAGACTTCAAATAAACTTGGGTGTATAATGCATTCCTTCTGTTATACATAGTGATTTACGGTTTTCACTGCAAAATAAACAGTTTAAGAGTGGAAATGTTAGAACTTACAAATCTCAACACTTTCAAGTTTCCGTTTTGCCTTGCCCATTCTCAAGTAAAGGCCGACGCAGATAAGTACAGCCAGAAAGGCAATAACAGAGGGCGTAACTATAAGCACGACATCTCTAGATACATGATTTTTACCTGGATTATAAAACAAATCTTTAAACAAATCTCCTTATGAGTTTAAACTTTAATAAAGAAAACTCTATTTCTATAGCAGCAGTACTAGCGAAATACCTTTCCCAGCATCCGTGCCATATCTTGACGGTGGAACAGAATCAATTACCGATGAAGGAGGAGGTGTTTGTGGCGGCGGTGGTGACAACAACTGAATTGGCTCATTAGCAGTTAAATTATAGAAGGGTTTGAGGTCATAAGCAACATCACAGCTAGGAAGACCAACAAACACGCCAATGCTTCCGTAACAACATCGCTCGAGATAATCCAGACCGGCAACTATACAGTCATTGCAATCTGGGCCCGACAAATCCGGCATACAGTGCACGAGTGCGTATATGGTCTGAAAATAACTCGGAGCATCTGTGCTTGCCGCGGCAAACTTAAGAGAAGAATTCCCCCCCGCAGCTCGGCTTCTCAGGACATCGAACACATCCATGAGTCGTCGATTAAACGGGACCACGTCTGAGGAAGCATTTTGCGTATTCATCAAGGCGCAAACTGGATATTCCTTCTTAATTCCGTTTATGTAGCGGCTAGAGTAGCGCAAGGTACATCTTCCGTACCATCCAATGGCCTCCTTCTGATTAGGACAATCCTGCGTGAGAAGATGTTTAGAGTCGTTGAGACAGCTCCGACATTCCTCCAGCTGGAGGTCTCCTCTGCAGAGCCCCGCGGCGTAGACTACTTCGGGGTTTTCCCCGTAGGAGGAAGCGCGATAAAAGGCGCCGATTCTGTCGTTGGAGACGAGAGAGGAGAGGAGGATATGAAGGTTGGTCTGGTAGGTGCTGTTGGCGGTGTAGTTACCTAGCTCGTTATTGCAGGAGTATCCTAGGAGAGGTTTTTGGGAATTAATGGTGGGAGTTATTAACATGAATATAATGGGAGACATATAAGTGAATAGTTTTAGTGTTAAGGAAGCCATTCATTTTTTTTTTTTTTGGTTTTGGCTAATGCTATCGGTGAACTTGTATTGGAATACTAACTTTATAGAGGAAATTGATCAAGAATTATAATGAAGAAGTACAACTTATGATCCTTCTTGGAAAGAGTAGTGTGTCCTTGTTTGAATTGACTAGTATATAACTTTCCCCGTCTTCTGACTAGAGAAAAAATTATATTCTAATTATTTTTTTATTCATTTTTTGAGAGTAACATACGAGAGAACTATGTAGATAACTTGTACTATCCTAATTCTTAACTAACCACAAAGTATCATGTTATAATATTATAAGCCACGCATGTATTATCATACGAAAGTTTGATCAACACGTAATCATATAGATTATGTCATGATAATTTGATGCAATTATCAACATTATCACCTTTCACACTACATGATTGAAGTTTGATCAAACGACTTTGACGGGAGCGGATGAGGACAAAAGAGATGGATGTATGATTGAAAGGTTAAATTCTTGCCGTGGAACAACCGCCGTCTGTTTTTCATTGAACACGCGTAATAACCTTTTGTTGTGTAGCTTATAATTTCGTCCCACTTTTCGTGTAAATTGGTTCAGAGACCGCTGACAAGGGTGTTACATCAACAGAAACTCTACATTTATTAGCCTTTTGAACTACCGAAGCCAGATGCAAGTCTTCCCGGAGTACAGGACACGAGTGGTTGATCTTGGGCTTCCAGCTGGGCCAGGGTGCCTGAGCCACTTAAAGGCCGACAATCTCCATGGTTGGGTTATCTTGGGTTTATTGGCCAATGAGTAGTTTTAATGAATATATATTACAAGTATAATATTTATTTTTTTAGTACAATGTAATATTTATTGGATGTACTAAGTTATTTGTTCTAAATTATTTCTTAAGATTTAGGACGCCTAACTCACACCACATGATATTAGTGTGGTTATACATTTAATTTTTTGGCATATATGTGTGAATAACTTTTTTTAAAAAAATATTGTTTTAGTAAACGTGCCAAGTGTTGTTCAAATATGTGTTTTGTTGTAAATAGATTATTTAATTATTTGTGAAATCACTAATTAACTAAATCTGATTGACTAACGTATCCGTTTTAACTGTAAAGGCTATTTGAAAATTTTGATATTTACCCTAAAGTTGAGTGGGCACATGCCCCCACTCAACTTTGAAGTTTAATTTTTTACCCTAAAAATTTTTCCAATTTTTTTTATATCTTTGTTTTGCAAGAAAAATTACGGTTATAATTCCATTGAAACTTTAAAATATATCACTATGCCCCTATTTAAATAATTAAAATATCTAACTTTGCCTGTATGCAATAAAATCTATTAGTGCTCTTCAGGATAATGTCCCCACTGAGAAAAAAGTCTAGCTCTGCTGCTATACATTTTCTTCTATATTATTTTAATTATACAATAAAAATATATTAAATATACTAAAAACTTTAGCTACGGTGTCAAGTATTATTTTTATTTTTAATTGTTTTCCTGTATAAATAAATCTAGTTCATATTTGACAGCAAAATTGAAAAGTAATACGGCAAGTCGTTTGTTGTAATAAAACGACAAGAACAGAACATATGAAGGGACAGG
Organism: Artocarpus heterophyllus; assembly: GCA_025403435.1. Classification (NCBI taxonomy): domain Eukaryota; kingdom Viridiplantae; phylum Streptophyta; class Magnoliopsida; order Rosales; family Moraceae; genus Artocarpus; species Artocarpus heterophyllus. The sequence goes on from CM046349.1 coordinate 9,793,055, forward strand.
CAGGAGACCAAATAGCACTGAAAGCACAAAAGACAAACCCCAAGAAAACTACACAACATTTCAACTCAAGTAAAAATAAAAATAAAACGGCCGAAGAGATAAAACTACACGTCATCTTGGCTCACAAAAACGATATGCCGTTTCGTTTTAGAGAAAAAAGATGTCCAGTATAATTGACATGCTGTAAAACCATATGTCGTTTTTGAGACCAAATTACATGTTGCAAATTTACTCTAATATTTAATTTAAAAAAAATTACTCTGACCAGTACTGGTTCATGTCTTACTAATTGTCTCCTTTCCTCAATTTATTAAAAAAAAAAATACTAGTCCATGTCTTCTTGAAATAAAATCTTTTTTTATCATTAGGGCCTACAAACGTTGAAGATTCTTATCTATTCACCCACTATAATGAAAGAATTGTATAGTTAGAATAAAAAATTAAACTGAATTTATCATATTATGTAAATGTTTTATATTATAATTTATTTTTATTTTATATTATAATAATTAGTATTATATAGCTGAAACAATGTCGTTATACAAAGCTGGAATAAATTTGAACGTCATGTGATTTTTTTTCCTGTGGCAAAATTCACATAATGTTGTTGATAATGTTGTTGACGTAGACAGTTGGATTGGAAAAATCCTGCAGTGTAGCGTGGCACGTGTCATGTCATCATATGATTTCATGCTAGCACATCCGCAAAGTGTTTATTAATTTATTATTAAAAAATGGTATTTTGTTATATCTGTATAGCATTAAAATAATATTTTAAACGGTGGCCTATTTGTTTTGACATATATCCCTTTTGTTTTAAGATTGATCAATATCATGCTTCGTTTAATTAATCAATATCATGCTTCGTTTAATTAGTGGTTCTTTAATTTAATTACTAGGGAAAAACAATAGTGCAACTAGACCCACTAATAAAAAATAGGTTTGAGTCGACTCAGTTGTCAGTCGACTTGTACCACTTTTTAAACTGACGCTAACTGATCAAACCAAGTGGAAAGAATATATTACTATATTAATAAAAAAAAAAGAAAAGAAACGAAAAGAAAAAGAACAAAAAACGAAAAAAGTTATATAAACACGCGAGTAAAGTTATATTTTTTGACAGAAAGAAACCACATATATCAAACTACATACATCGGACTGGTCCGATAGATACAAGACCAGAGACCATTTTATATATATATATATATATATATATCATGTCACTCTAGCGAGGAGAGACTTCACTGATTGAAGCCTCATTTGCAGGTTCTTGAGCATACTCGTTGTTGGAATGATCTATTTCATTTTGCAACCTTGGATTATTGGAGTCAGATGCCAATGACATGTCTGATCTGTTGTTGCCATGTATGAAGAAACCTGGTTCTAAGGGCACCGGGAGTGAGAGAGAGTCGCTTCCTAGCATAAGAACAACTTTATTCATGGTTGGTCTGTCAGCTACATTTTCTTGGACGCACAACATTGCAATATGAATGCATCTCATTATTTCGGATCTTGAACCAACTCTCAGTAGGGGATCTACAATGTTTGAGGCATTCCCTTCCCTCCAACACGTCCATGCCTGCAATAATGATAATGAACGTGTATATGTCTAGGTTAGAGACGAAATCTTTTCATGAAATTGTTTGGCATTTTCTTTTTGAAAAGAAAAATGTATTTTTTTTCTTACACAGCTTAAAAGGTCTTGATCTCCATGCTCTCCATGAGAGAAACAATTGGTTCTTTGTCCACTCACTATTTCTAAAAGTAAGATGCCAAAGCTGAATACATCAGACTTGACTGAAAATTGTCCGTTCGTAGCATACTCAGGAGCCATATATCCACTACAAACAAACAAAGATTTAATTGGTATCAATGTGTATGTTAGATGATGTGCTAGCTCTCCATGACATTAGTTTTTTTTCCTTCCTCTCTCTCACCAAAAAATGTTTTGTTTATATGATCCTAAATACAACATGCCAATATTTAAGAGATTTTTCAATCATCTTTATGTAAAATTTCATTTTTTCCACTTATGTTCAAATTTTTAGGGTTTGGATGTTGACTCAACAATATAAAGTAACCCGCTCGAAAGTAATTTGTCTTACTATGTTCCCATAATTTGACTTGTATTTCCTTGAGTTTGGTCAACAACGAACAATCTTGCCATTCCAAAATCTGATATTTTAGGATTCATTTTTTCGTCTAACAAAATATTATTAGCTTTGAGATCTCGATGAATAATTCGGAGCTGGGAATCTTCATGTAGGTAAAGGAGCCCTCGTGCAACTCCTCCTATAATTTTATAACGCTTATCCCAATCCAAGTTTGTACGCTTGCTTGGATCTACATATAGAGACAAGTTTATAACGATAAAGAGATTTGTATTCTTTTAAATGACACATGAAACGAAAGTGAAACATAGTGAACATACTTTCTGTGATTCTATATGAGATAATAAATAAATAAATAAATAAATATGCACATACCGAACATGAAGTGATCAAGGCTTGAGTTTGGAACAAACTCGTATACAAGAATCCTTTCATCTCTTTCCAAGCAGAAACCGAGGAGCCTAACTAGATTACGATGATGAAGCTTGGCAACTAGCAGTACCTCATTCTTGAATTGCAAATCTCCTTGTCCTGAATCCCTAGACAATTTCTTTACAGCTATCTCTTGTCCATCGGAAAACCTTCCCTATGATTAGGATGTACAAACCAAGATATATGAATTGCACTCAACCGATTTCATTTTCCGGACCATTCAAGACAAGAAAAAAACAATTCCTCTTGTGTTCTTACCTTGTAAACAGAGCCAAATCCTCCTTGTCCAAGCTTATTTGACTCTGAAAAATCATCGGTCGCAATTCGAATGGTATCAAAACTATATTGCAAGGACTCTGCACCCCCAAATTCTTCAACAGGTTTGTACAAGGGGCGTGCTTGAAGAACATAAATCAAATGAACCACATTTCATTAGAAGGGAGCTTCATATGTGACGAAATTAAGGACAAAATTCAAATCCTTGCTTCCAAAATAAGAAATGAAACATATTGGACAACCAGAACTTACTTTGGACAATGTTCTTTGCCCTCCTTTTCCTTAAATACACGCAGACAAAGATGAATAGTAATGCAGATACAACAGTACTTGTAACAACTGCAATAATAATGACTTTTCTTGACTTGTTAGTCTCGTTTCCTGCAAAACCCAGAAATCTGTTCCTTGGCTGAATGTTTTATTATATCTAAAAGCAGAGCGTGCATATATGTGTCGGTGAGGCCTTTATTTTATATATACATGCAAACAATTAAATTAGCTATGAAAAATAACAAATTTTGTTAAAATTCTATTTCTCTTTTGTTATTATTACTGATGAATTTGAGTGAGGAATTTGCTATCAGATTTGCCTTCTAGTAAATGTCGGCCTAGTTGGGATATACTAGTTAGTGTTGATATCAAGGAGTCATTTTCGTCATTTTACCTATAAAAACAGAAGAAGAAACGTCACATGGAATTTTTTCTTTTTCAACTTTTCAGTGAAAGCAAAAGAAAATAAATCCAATTCATTTGACTATAGATTTATCCTCAAACCAAAACTTTTGATCACAATTGCATAAGGTACTGGAATAAATTATCCAATTGTATATGCATACCTTGTGTTGGAGATACAGTAGTTGGAGGGGATGCCGGGGATGCCGGTAATGGGTCATATGTAGATTCATAGAAAAGATACTCCTCGTACCGAAAGTTACAACTGGGGCCAATAACTCTTCCCCCAACCTTTCCCTCACAACAATTCCCAAGATTCCCAGTCGCTTCATCCAAGCAACTCCCGCACTCTTGCAGTGACAAGTCCGGCGTGCACTGCACAAGGCCGTAAATGGTTTCATTGTCAGGACCGCTGGCATTTCCCGTCGCATATTTGCGAAGGGAACCGCCAGTGACAGCTCGATTTTTCAGGTCATTCAACAAGGTCCAAAGGTCTCCGAAAAAGGCGTCTGCGTCAGAAACATTTTGGGTGTTCCAAAGATAGACTTTTGGAGAAGTCTCCATGACGCCGATCATGGAGCGATTGGAGTAGCGGAGCATACAGTCGTCGTACCATCCAACGGCCTCCTTCTGATTAGGGCAAAGCTGAGTGAGAAGGCGCGTAGAGTCGTTGAGGCAACTGCGGCAAGCTTCAGGATTAACGTCTCCTCTGCATAGCGCGATTGCGTAGACTTTGTCGGATGAATTTCCGTAGGAGAGATTGTAAAAGCCGTAGCCGTTCCCGTCTTGCGAGGGAAGGGTTGACATGAGATGGTTTAGGTTGGTTTGGTAGGTGCTATTGGTGGTGTAATTACCTTCATCTTGACAAAAATAGTATAGAAAACTTTTCTGGGAGAAGGCTTGAGTGGCGAGAATGAAAATGATACAAAGGATCAATAGAAATGTTTCTCTTGCCATTGGTTGTGGATATTGACTTTTGGTCTGTAAGTATGAATGTATAAGCCAATGGTGTGTCCTTTTATATTAGTCGCTTCATGGGTCGTACTTATAAATTTGAGAACTTGTTCAAAAATCTCAAGTCATGTTGCAAAGCTTGAAAATGTGCAAGCTGAGCTGAGACGATCACATTGGTCTATGACTAAATTTATTTCGTGTGAAATTGACAGATGATAAAGCTGCTCACGCATTGTTCCAAGTTTCTTTTTCTCCATATTAAATTTACTGTAGCAATATGACTTATTGATAGATTTCTGGCGGCTCAAAGGTAAGGTTATTAGAGCCACACCACCTAAGATCATCTTAACTCAAACATTAATGATAACGCTATATTTAGCACTAGAAAGTATAGAAAGGACATATATAATAATATTATTTGTGCTTATATGACGTTATATCAGTGTTGTAATTATTTTATCATTATGATCGTTAATTTTGAAAGTTATAAAAATAAACTTTTATTTTTAAAATGATTTGAAGAAAATATTATAATAATTATATTAAAAAGTCAATACTTTCAAATATTAATACCTCCACTATCAATCAAATGTCAAAAATTCACACATCATATGATTGGTGCTAAATTTTGCAGCACTTCTTATGCAGTTCCAAATTAGTATGCGACTGCAAAATTTTAGATTAGAGTAGGAAAATTCATTCTTCAATACAACGGTATTAAATTTGGCATATACTATACTTGGCAGTGAATTCGACACTAAATATATAGTATGCCAAATTTTAACATTTGATTTTTATTGGTTCATGTATAACTTCATTTAGTTAATCATTACAGTATTGAAACTTTAGAATTGTCTTATTTTACTTTTACCACTTTAAATCTTAATAATTACGACCAAAAATAGATATTGCATTTGAAATAACACTATGCACTAAAGCACAAATGAAAATAACATATTAAATATGTTATTTTTGTATTTTTAAATGTCAAATATGACATTAACATTAACATTTACATTGAAGATGGTCTAAGTATAAAATGCACTAAATTTTGACATTTGATTGCTAATAATTAATAAATTCATTCACTTTTTCCTTTAATCATTATAACATTGCCCTAATTTTCAAATTATTTTAAGCATGCAAGTTTATTTTACCAAATTCAAAGCTTAACAATTATAACAAACTATAATATAACATTTAAAATAACATTATTTATCATAGCATGATATGGAATAGCATATATAAATATATATATATATATATATAAAGTAATTTTCACCTTTTTTTTAGAATTCGCGTTGGAGATGCTATCCTTATTAAGTCATATATCCTATATAATTTCAGTTCTATTTTCATAAGAAAAGAAATAAATAATATTACTAATTTTCATTAAATTATAATTGTTGATTTGTTTAAAATATAAATTCGATTGCGAATGTTGGTTTATATTCATACATATATATAAATATAGTTTTTTTTTTCAAGTTAAAGTTATGGATGTCCTTTTTTTTCTTTTAAATTTTTGTTGCTTTTATTGAAAATACCATTTCTCATAAAATTTTCTTAATTGATAATACTATTTTGAATATATATGGCACCAAATAATTAAGACGTTAATATGAAACCTTATGACAGCTAATAATCAAGTGTTACCCATATTAATTATTGACCGCTACACTTGGTACTTTTACTTTCGCTTTGCATATAGTTCCAGCTTCCAACTCTAAACTCCACCGACCGGTACGATCCCTTGACGAGCAAGGTTAGCCTATTACTTTCGACTAACTAAAAATCCTTACAATTGAATAAAACACTGATTTATCAGCTAGTAATTTCATAAAAGAAAAACTAGTAGATTTCCAATTGATGCAATGCACGTCCCCGAGTCTTGTAAGATGTTTGGACCATGGTTTGAGCTGACAGTATGAGCTATAAATACTGTAGCAATTCAAATATCATGAAAAAAAAGAATTTTTTCAACTCAAACTGATGAATAAAATATCCTTTTAACAAAATTGGTTCAAACTAAAAATTTTTCTGTTCAAACTAGTGAACAAAAGCATCCTTTTAGTTACTTCCATATACATATATACATGGTAGTTGACTAACTGTTCCTCTTTTCGAGATCAAATTTAAATAAACGTCAAGGAATAATGGAAAATAGAACATAATTAAAAAGGGTATATGTGGATCAAATTAGTTTTATTCTTAATCACAAAAGCATTATATTCTTCCTTTTTGCTTTTTGGCTTAGAATTAAATCATTTTAAAGCAACCCATGATGAAGACAGGAATATGGTTGACAAATGACAAATGCCTCATTTATTTTATAAGTTAAATTATAGTTCAAAACTTTTTACTTATTTTCTCTCAAAAGAATTTGATTTTTTCCCCATAAATTACAATTCAAATCTTTTTATTTCAGTATTTTCTCTCACAAGAATTTGCTTTTTTTTTTATTAGGGTATTTGTCAAATAGGTTTGAATTGAGAAACTTGGTTAAAAAACTATAACATGTGAGAATTTTATATTATAACAGTTTTTACTTTACATTATAACATGTGAGAGCTGACGCTATTGTCAGTTTTAACCAATTGATTCAAACTGGATTGTGAAATAGATGTTTGAGCCTATAAACCAAATAAGGCTATGGATTTCTTTTTGTTGACCAGCATGCACGTTACTAAATGAGTAGCTCCCACAGCGCCTATCTAGATCACGGCTGCGAGCTCAACCAGGTACTAAAGTTCATGTTGCGTCAATTGCAAACAGAGACCATATATATAGCTTTTATATATAGCAACTATTCTGCATTTTCTTATATTTGACTATTGACTTTTTTATTAGTGTGTGTTCATGGTGAGCTCTTTGTGACACCTTTGAAATAGTCATTTTTTCTTTTTTCGGTTTCTTGCTCAGAAGAAAAGTCTAATTTGAGTTAGAATTATTCAGCAAAGATACTTATAGTTTTGCGCAAAATAGCTAGTCGAAATTAATTGCAAAGTTGGTATTGGTTGCTGAATTTGGTCAAGCAGACAAGCACGTAAATTTTCAACGCTAAAAAAACTCATTCATTAGTCAACAATTGATATCTATTTGTCCCATGATACGTGCGGTTAATTTATCGTAAACTAATTCAACAAGAGCGGCCAAGACTGCGGCGTTTCTTGCGTGAAGGTCTATTCCATCGACCTAATAATTAATGCTCTTGTCGTTTTAGGTCAAGTCCTTTTTTCTAGTAACCAAATCAAACATTATATAAAATTTAGAAATTCACTAAGAACTATAATGTCATTTGTGTATCATTATATATTTCGAATTTTAAAACATGACAATTATGTTCTCGCTTTATAATATATCCTCAAATTAGCCTTCCAAACTTTAAATTAACTTCATTTTTGGACAAAATTAGTGTCTCTTGGTTTAAGGTTATGTATAATGTTTAATGAATATCCACCATTCTAAATAAATTATAAAGGGTAACAGAAATTAACTCTCACATTGTTTAAACATAGAAATAAATACCAATATAGATGTTGAGCCACCACACTTAATAAGAAAGAGTTGACTTTTTAAAATGAAATCTTAACCCCTTAGAAAATTCAATTTCTATTATGGCATCAAAGCTCAACAAGCTTAAACAAGCATCTTGTTGCTTCTTAATTTAGAGGCCTCCCACATTAAGCTTGAAATTTATCAGATGTTTTCCTCCCAGCATCTTAACTAATTTTCCAATTCAAAATTTTAAGTTCTGCATGGAAGCTCCAACTATTTTTTTCAACACATGTTATGGCACAAGAAATAAAGATTAGGACTTTGGTCGGATTGCCTAAAAACCGCTTTGAAGTTACCTTTCTACAAAACTCTCTCTCTCTGTCTCTCTCTCCCTCTCTCTTTTTTTTGAGGTATACAGTTTGTTGATGTTTTCTTTTCTTTTTTTTCTTTGTTATTTTCTTGGTCAATTAAGGCGTCATGCAATCTAGTGCTTTTACGGCTTCTTTGATGTCGTTGCAAAGTTTTCAAAGACAGACACTGTTTTTTTCTTTCTGGATTTTTCAAATCGAGTTTTTAACAAGATGAGAAATCAAACTTTAGATCTCCTCATTGCACGCGGAAGAGTTGATTTACCCAAAGGCTAAGTCCGTAACAACGCAAAAACAATATTTATTATTTAAAGAGATATATTGATAGCTAAATATTAATGTTTTACATAGGCCATATTGACTTTTGTACCAACAGTACCATATGTAGTAACGTTGACATCAAACCAAATGAAAAAAAAGTAGGGCTGCTCAAAATATGGCCCTTTTTAAGCCGTGATATTTAGTAAATGATTTATTTTTTTTAAATTAGGAAAATTAAAACTGGTTAATCATTGATTGACAGTAATTAGCCAATGTTAATGATTAAGCTGTATATGAGCAATAGACTATTGGTAAATCAATGATTGACTATTATATTGCAAAAATGTATATATATATATATATATAAATAAAACAAAAACTAGGGTTTATCTCCTCTTTTCCCACTCTCTCTCTACCTTTCTCTGCTCCTTTATCTCTCTCTGTAGCAAGAAGGATATCCTAATTTCAAAACAAGTTATAGCAAGAAGGATATCCTAATCTCAAAACAAAGTTGTCCCTGTCCCCCTCTTGCGTTGTTCCCCCCATCTGACCCAAAGATCACCTAGCATGAAAACCTGCCGTTGCGCAATCTCTGCTCCCAACCAACGCCCTCTCCTACCCGCCATTTGAGCCTTCTTGTCGTTGCTAGTGTGCGACCCTAGTCGTTGCCAGCGTCCCTCTCAAACATAACAGCCTTTTGACGACCAAATTTCTACTATTTCATTAACGCCAAAACTGACCATCCCGGATAATTTCTCACAATTATATGAGAAAGTGGGCAATACAAAAGAAACAGCCACGATACGTTAAGCACATGACACCATACTTGTTAAACATATATGATATATCTATAGTAGGAAGTCTACCTTTTCTTTTTTTTCTTTTTTTTCAATTTTTGGTTGCGATTGCCTGATCAAAATGAACCAGAAAAATTAAAAACTACAACTAAATTTTTTTAGTAGTACTGCAGCTTCCATGTTAATCATCAGAACATGATTAACGTGGAGATAGTTCAGTAATTGACACAACATTGTGTGAAATCGGGACATAAACGTTCTCAGATTGACTCGACCCTGTCACCTCAGATTCACATGTACTCAACCTCACGAAATATGCTGGTCGTGAAGGTGGTTGGAGGGCGAGAGAGTTGGTACTTAGCATCAAAACAACTGAACCCATGTTTGGCCTATCCGCTACTTTTTCTTGCACGCATAACAACCCGATTTGGATGCATCTTATTATTTCATGTCTTGAAGCTTCCTTCATTGTGGGATCTGCAAGATTCATAGCTTTACCCTCATTCCAACATTTCCATGCCTGCATTAATGATTAGAATCGCAGAGGGAGTTACAAAATATATATTGGAGAGAACTTTTATTGTCACATTAATTTGTTTACAAGTTTAATTTCACATAAAAAAAATTGATTTACAAGCGCATAAGGGATCAAATCCAAGTGTAATTTTCCAAATTATAGTTCTTACATAAGTCAGAAGGTTCTCCACATTCTCGCCTTCCCGGAAATTTTTGACGTTTTGTCCACACACAATCTCTAGAATCAAAACTCCAAAACTAAAGACATCAGACTTAACTGAAAACTGTCCTTGTCTAGCATATTCTGGAGCCATATATCCACTACATGTCAACAAGAATAAGGTTTGTTTCACATGAAAGTTGGAAGGAGAGTTTCACGTATAAAAGAAGAAAGTATACACACACATAACATTCGGAGAAAATTTGATCTTTTTAGCAAGTCTAGTTACTTACAAGGTCCCAACAATTCGCCTTGTCCTTTCGTTACTTTGATCAAAAGCAAATAGCCTTGCTGTGCCAAAATCAGCAATTTTTGGATTCATTTCTGCATCTAACAAAACGTTACCAGCTTTGAGATCACGGTGAATAATTTTATGACGAGATTCTTCATGAAGGTAGAGGAGTCCTCGAGCAATGCCCATTATGATCCTAAAGCGTCCATCCCAATTCAAATTTTCTCGCTTGATCGGATCTACATTCTTAAATAAATATATGATTAGCTCAGTATTAGATATGTTTTCTGTTTCAAATCATAGTAAGAGGCTAAGAGCAAATTCTAAAGCGTACTATTCCTAATTAAGCTCATAAAACACCCACATACCAAATATAAAGCGATCAAGACTTGAGTTTTGCACAAGCTCATAGACAAGTAATCTTTCATTTTTCTCCAAGCAAAAACCTAGGAGGTTTACTAAATTCCGGTGTCCAAGCCTTGCAACCAACCCGACCTCATTCTTAAATTCCAAATATCCTTGTCCAGAGAGGTCAGCATCCATTATCATCCTCTTCACTGCTATTTCTTGTCCATTAGAAAGCCTACCCTGAAAAAAAAATTATAGAATTCTTCACCAACTGTCATATTGGGCATATTTGATGAGCACAATTAGGGAGGATTGTATTGAATTAAATCTTAATACTTTGTTTAGTGAAAAATTTTAAAAGACTAGATTGACTAAACTTTAATCTAGTCCATGGTTAAATCCCCATCAAAAGGGATTAGGCTATCTCTTAGTAAAGCATGAGATTAATAACATCATTTTTACATTGTGATAAATTTCAAGGGTCTATTTGCAAAAATTTATAAATTTGAGGTCAAACTATAATTTTTTAGAATGGAGATACCAAAATGTATTTTTTATTAAATACAAAATTTTTTCATTAGTTATATTTCTGCCTGTCAAATTTAAAAACTTACAATTTGACCCTTAATTTTTATTTTTTACCAAAAAAAAAAAAACTATCCTGGTAACACAACACTAAATATATGCTTAAATTAGCTAAAATTTTAATCCTATCATTTGCTATATATTCCATCTAATTCTCTAGGATTATCTCTAAGATTATTATATCTAATGTTAATCCTCTAAGATTATTATACATAATGTTATCCTATTCTAGGTACCAAATAGGTCCAAAAAGAAGATCAATTTTAGAAAAGAAACATGTTTTGTTTTCATTACCCTATAAACAGTACCAAATCCTCCCTGTCCAAGCTTGTTTTCATCAGAAAAATCATTCGTTGCAGAGCTAATTGTGCCAAAGTCGAATTGCAAGCATTCCGCAGCGAAGTCAATTTCTTCCTTACCTTCACAGGAGAAACGAATCCACAGAGCAAATGTTAATAATTTTTTATGATGTTGTATCACAAGCATATAATAAACTATTTGTCGCATATGAAATTTTGCAATGGATGTATCACCAAAACAAAAAGTAATACAAATCTCAACTTACTTTCATGTTTCTTTTTTCCCATTCTCATTCTTGAATGAAGGCAAACGCCTGATAACTAGTACCAGAAAGGCACAAACAGACGGCACAACTACGATGGCCACACTTGGAGATGTATTTTTCTTTTTACCTGAAGAGAGAGAAAAAAAAAGTAAGAAAAATAAATTTCCTATGCTGCCCAAAGAGTTGACTTTTTAAAATCTCAAAGTTTGAACAAACTCTGTTTCTTGCAAGAGTTAGTACTTTTGTCCAAAAGAGAAAAAAAAAGAAGAAGAAGAAAAGAATAAACCTTTTCCAGGCACTTGTGCCATTGCTCGGCGGAGGCAACTGATCGGCAGCCGTATTATCATCTAATTCATAGAAGTTATTGAGGTCATAGTTAACCATACAGCTAGGCAAAGCAACATACGCGCCAAGGCTGCCGTAACAACATTTTTCAATATTTCCAAGGGCCGTAGCTACACAACTATTGCAATCTTGGCCCGATAAATTTGGCACGCATTGTACGAGGGCGTAAACCATGTCAGACTCATTTGAAACAGTTGCGTTTCCCACCGCGTACTTAAGAGAAGAACCGCCTGCCACAGCACGGCTTCTCAGGTCCTCAAATAAGGCCATGAGTTTTCGGTTGAACTCGTCAACATCCCACGAGACATTCCATCCGTTTGATGCTTCAAAAGAAGGATTCGTCTCCATGATGCCTGATAAGTTGCCGTTGGAATAGCGGAGTGTGCACTTTTCATACCATCCGATGGCCTCCTTTCGATTCGAACAAAGCTGAGGGAGAAGCAGAACAGCGTTGTCGAGGCAGTTGCGGCAATCATCAGGCTTGACGTATCCCCTGCAGAGTCCAGTGGCATAGACTTTGTTGGGGTTCTCGCCATGGGATGAAAAGTAAAACCCGGTGTTGAAGTCGCTACTGAAGGTGAGGGAAGAGAGGACGGTGTAGAGGTTGGTCTGGTAGGTACCGTTGGATGTATAGTTACCTTGCCTGCCAACACAGGCGTGGCCTAAGAGGCTTTGCTGTGCTGTAGCTGTGGGTGTTATGACTATGCACAAAACAAAGAAAAACAGTCTTGAAGAAAACTTGGGCATGGTGTTGCAGTCTAGTGATCTGGGCAATTGGCTTAGCTTCTTATGTAATTTGGTGATCCTGGTATATTGGTGATTCTAATTGGTTGGGATCCAGCTTACAACTTTTTGCCTTTTCTCTTTTTTTTTTCACTGAAAATTTTCAAGTTTTTGAGTATGTGTTGAGCAATATGGCTAGGGAACTTTTTTGGTGGCTCTAAGATATTGCATATTTTAAAATCGATAGATTTGATTAAATTATTTTTATATTTAGATCTGACGGGATTTTTTTTTCCCAGCAGAGAATTTGCCGCATGACTAATGGCCACACCGTTTACTTTTTATCACACAATAATGTCAATGAAATCTACACCTTCTATAAAGTAGATGGTTGACAAATGTTTTGATTTCCCACCTTTCCATTGAAAAGCAATGGGAATACTACAAATAATTTCGTATGCATTTGAGGAAATGAGAACTTTGCAAGTGATATACGACGCCGTAGGATTTTGGGTCAATACAAGTGTGTCTGAGCATTACTTGAGAGGCTACATCGGCTGATGTCATAGTTAACATTATTCTTGGAGAAGGATGTTATAATTGACATTATTACTTTTTTTTTCTTTTTGTTTACTAAGCAAGAAGTACAATAAAGAGAGAACAGAATATGGTCTTGCAAAAGTAAAACATAAAAAGCTATCAAGAAAACCAAGACCAAATGGAAACAGGAGAAAAATAACATAAAACAAAAAAGAAGCAACCTATGAGAAAAATCTAAGATTTTTGTATGGAAAAATTTTCAAATTTCACTTGAACTATGCTATATGTGTCAATATGTCTCTCAAACTTCAAAACGTGTTTTGCCCCTAATTATTATCCCTCTCCTGCTTTCCCTTACACACTCTCACTTTTTGATAGATTTTCCCAACTTAATTCTCTCGCTTACTTACTTGGATACCTTTACCTTCTTCTTTTTTTTCTTTTCTTTTCTTGTCTCTTTTATTTACAAAAAGATTGCAACGTCCAAGATTTTGTTTGTGGTTTTTAGAGAGGGTGAAAAAATGAATTGTTTTTAAATGTGTTTGTTTGAGAAAATCAAAGATAAAATAACATACGTCAAAAGAATAAAAATATAGCATATGAGAAAGAGTCTGAAATGTCCTGACCACCTCTTGCTTTAGAAACCACTTTTTAGTTGCAATGTCCTGACCAAATGAATTAGAGAGAGAAAAAAAAAAAAGAAGAAGCAAATATTTATAAAATACAATTAAATTAGATTAGTGCAACTTCCATACTGATCATCAAGACTCTGATTAACGTGGAGATTGTTCACTAACTGAACCAACGGCTTCTGAAACCGGGACATAATCGTTATCAGATTGACTCAACCGCATAAAATATGCTGGTCGTAAAGGCGGTCGAAGGGCAAGAGAGTTGGTACTTAGCATTCGCACAACTGAACCCGTATCTGGTCTATCTGCTGTTTTTTCTTGCACACATAACAACCCTAGTTGAATGCATCTTATTATTTCATGTCTTGAAGCTTCCCCCATTGTGGGATCTGCAAGATTCATAGATTTACCATCCTTCCAACTTTTCCATGCCTGCAATATTAATCATTCGAATCACGCATTTAATATTAGAGAGAAATTTTACCGTCAAATTAATCTGTTTTACAAGTATATAAGGGATCTTATCCATACGCTATAATCCAGATTATAGTGCTTTCATAAGTCAGGAGGCTCTCTACATTCTCTTCTTCACGAAAATTTTTGACTTTATGCCCAGACACAATCTCTAGAACTAAAACCCCAAAACTAAAGACATCGGACTTAACTGAAAACTGTCCTCGTCTAGCATATTCCAGAGCCATAGATCTACTGTATGTCGACAACAATAAGGTTTGCTTTATATGAAAATTTGGAGGGAGAGTTTCACTTAAAAAAGGGTGCATATATATATGTAGATCCATACATACATACATACATACATATATATATATATATATATATATATCAGGTTGCAAGAAAAATTGATCTTTTCAGCGAGGATAGCTGCTTACAAGGTTCCAACAATTCGCCCCATTTTTCGTTACTTTGATCAAAAGCAAACAGCCTCGCCGTGCCAAAATCTGTGATTTTTGGATTCATTTCTTTATCCAACAAGATGTTGCTGGCTTTGAGATCACGGTAAATGATTTTGAGACGAGATTTTTCATGAAGGTAGAGGAGCCCTCTAGCAATGCCTATTATGATCTTGAAGCGCCCGTCCCAGTTCAATTTTTCACGCTCGATCGGATATGCAATCTTAAACAGATATATGATTAATTCAATACAGATATGTTGCAGTGTTCACTTTCAAATCTCAATAATATAAATTCTAAAGCTTACTATTCAAATCTCAAATATAAATTCTAAAGCGTCTTACTCCTAGGCTGATAAAATGCCCATTTACCAAATATAAAGCGACCAAGATTTGAGTTTTTCACAAGCTCATAAACAAGTAATCTTAGGAGGTTGACCAAATTCCGGTGTCCAAGCTTTGCAACCAATACGACCTCATTCTTCAATTCCATATCTCCTTGTCCAGAGGGGTCAGAATCCATTATCATCCTCTTCACTGCTATGTCTTGTCCATTACAAACCCTACCCTGAAGAAATTGTTATAAATTGTTCACTATCATTAAAAGAATATCAATTTTAGAAAGGAAAAAAAAAGTGTTTCTTTTTTCAATACCTTGTATACTGCACCGAATCCTCCCTGTCCAAGCTTGTTTTCATTCACAAAATCATTTGTTGCAAAGCTAATTGTGCCAAATTCAAATTGCAGGCATTCTGCAGCGATGTCAATTTCTTCTTTAACTTCACAGGAGCGAGGAACCGCAGATTTGATGTTAACGATTTATTTTTTGATGTTTTATCACAGGCAATAAAAAAACGGCGGATTCCATATGAAATGTTTGTATTGGATTTATTACGAATACTTATACAATCTCAACTTACTTTCACGTTTCTTTCTTACCATTCTCATTCTTGAACAAAGGCATATACTGATAACTAGTTCCAGAAAAGCACAACCAGATGGCACAACTACAACGGCTGCATTTGGAGATTTTTTTTCTTTTTACCTAGAAAAGAAAACAAAAACATAAAAAAAAAAGAAATTTTCAATGTCACCCAAAGAGTTCACTTTTTCAACTAGTCACCCCCTCTCCAGAAGAAGAAAAAGAAGAAGAACAGCAACCTTTCCTGGCGCTAGTGTTATTGGTTGGCGGTGGCAACTGATTGATAGAGACATCGGCAGTTGGGTCATAGAAACGATTAAGGCCATAGTTAATCATACAGCTGGGAAAAGCAAGATACACTCCGAGACTCCCATAACAACATTTCTGAAGAATTCGAAAAGCCATAGCTATACAACTATCGCAATCTGGGCCTATCAAATCTGGCGCGCATTGTACGAGCGCATAAACCATCTTAAGATAATTTGGAATAGTCACATTTCCCACCGCGTAGTACTTAGGAGAAGTACCACCCATGGCACGACTTCTCAGGTTCTCAGATAAGGCCATGAGTTTTATGTTGAATTGACCCACGTCCAACAAGGCCTTCTGTTCATTTACCTCATCAAGAAAAGGATCCGTCTCCACGATGCCTGACAAATTTTGGTTAGAGTAGCGGAATGTGCATTTTTCGTACCATCCGATGGCCTCGTTTTGATTAGGACAAAGCTGAGTAAGATCCCGCGCACAGTCGTTAAGGCAGTTGCGGCTTTCATCTGGCTTCACATATCCTCTGCAGAGTCCAGTGGGGTAGAATTTGTCGTGGTTTTCGCCAAGGGATGATGAGTTAAACCCAGCGTTGAAGTCGCGATTGGAGATGAGGGAAGCGAACAGGGTATAGAGGTTGTTTTGGTAGGTGCTGTTGGCGCTGAAGCTACCTGCTTGCTCACACAGGCGTACTCGATGATGTTTTCTTGCTCTGTGGCTCTGGGGCCTACGAGAATGCACAAAACGAAGAAAATCAGTCTTGAGGAAGACTTGTTCATGTTATTGCCGTTTAGCGTTCAGGGCAATTAGCTAATTAGCTTCTTATGTTGGTGATCCTGGGAAAAATTCTCATGTAGTGACGCAAACCCAGTTCAGCTTGCTGACATTGTCAAAACTTTAATGGCGTTCTGACCAGGTGACGTATAATTTCGTATGTATTTTGCAAGTCATATACGAGGGCGTAGGATTTTGGGTCAATATACATGGCTGCGCATTTTGCAAGATAATGTAGATTGTTTGACTTCGTAGTTAATGTACAAATTTCTTTTTTCGAAAAAGAAGTCATGATTGACGTTATTACATTTGTTTTCTCCCTCAAAATCCTATCACTATTTACTCCTTGTTCGACTCATTATATATCTCCTAGCCCAGCCAACTTATCATGAAATTTCACTTTCATCCTGTTGCATTTTTTTTTAACAATTCCAGAACTTGCTCCGTGCAAATTTGTATCACAATTTGCCGTAGTTAAGCTCTGCATTTTCGTGATTTATCATTGCATATGAAATATTGGAAATTAGATATAATTGAAGTTTTTTTTTACATGTTTTATTGAAGTATTGAAATTATATATTCTATATATAGAGGTTCGAATTGAGGAAATGGCAATGTCCTCTTTACTGTGTTGTGGGGGTTACAGTGTTGGGAATGCGAAAAGTCCAATGTTGGCTAGAAAAAAGTTGATCATGGTTCAGGACTTAAGCTACTCAACTCAAATATGTTAACCTTTTAAGATGAAATCTCGTATTCTATTATAGCAGGACTGAAAAATGCAAAAGCGGTGAAAATTGATCATGGGGCTGTAAGGATTTAGGCTACTCTACTTAAATAGATTGCAAAGAATTTTAATAAAGATAAAGAGATTTGAAAGAGAGCTAGGAAAAGAGAGATTTGAAAAGAAAAATTAGGATTTCAGCTACCGTAGTAAAAAAATACATATAAAGAGGACAATTCAGTCCATTAAATAAGGTCAAAATGTGAAAAATTCAAACTGAAATCCAAACTAAAAAAATAAATAAATTGGAATATAGATGTGAATATACATGAAACTTTAGTATGCAGCCTAATACTTTATTTTTCAAAAGTACGTGCGCTAGCTGGCTTCTCATTTAGACTTATTTTCTAAGTTTCAAATCTTACTAATAATAATAATAACAATGTCAAGAATATGTAAGATTAATAACAACATAATAGAGTGCCTTTCTGTGCAGGGTACTCTTGGCTTCGATAAATGAGGTTGGCGGTTAGCGCACTATGGGGGTATTCTTGATATTAATGGAGAAGGGTGTGGACTATGATCATGACCGATCAGATCAGCTGGTAAGCCATCCATTTAAGAAACTTGGATAGGGAACCAATATTAAAATTCAGACCGGCAGGTTTAGACTTTTTTGATATACATTGAATACAATGAAAAAGAATAAAACTAACCATTCAAAGCCAAAAAATAATAATAAAAAAAACTGAGACACCCTTTCAGTTTATGTTTAAATATGAAACCATTATTAGTATATTTCATATATGCTGCACAAATGGACTTGATCACTTGTTCAAAAAATGTCGTCCCAAATCTTGTCCATCAAATTGAAAAGGGTCATGTTAAATATGATTCATTCATTATCATTGATTCATCATCATCATTCATTCATCATTCGGAGAGTTGTAATACCCAAATTTAATTAAACATAATTATTAAGCTAAATTGGTAATTAGTGTGCCTAATCAGGATTTAGTTTTTAATTAAGCATGCTTTTGACATTTTCTTTTTAATATTGATTGCCTTACCATTTATTTAATTGTCTCAATAAATTTTGTATTTATATATAATTTTCCTAAAAATCAGATATTTGAATTGACAAATTGACAAATGCCCAGACACGTCTCTTTTCCCCAACACACTCGATACAACACGTGAGGCCACACTCAGCAAAAGCCATGTATTAGACTTGGTTTTTTTTCTCAAAATCGTTTCTGCATTTGTGCTCAGCTTTGGGTTGTGCCAAAACCATCTAGACATTGATTCTCTTTGCTCCCTCATTCTTCTTCACGTTTCTCTCTCTTTGATAACTAAGGAAAAAAAATACTCAAACATTTAGTGCTTCAAAACATTCAGACAAACTAAAGAACCACAGCCCCATTTCCAGCCACGACACGGAGGCCAAGAACTCAGTTTTGAAGCCTTCAAACAAGCTTAAACTGTTCAAACAAGGTTAGCAACATTACCAGCAAATTAAACTTATACTTAGAAGCTCTTATCTCTTATTTATGTGCTTAAAACTCGAGTTCATGAGTCTGACCTCTGTTTACAGTCAGACAGCTTCTTTTGGACAAGTTTGAACTAAATTAAGATTTGCATGTTACGATCTGAGCATGCATGAATGTAGGAAACATTTCAACTGAGATTGTAGAATGATTTCAACCTCATTCCAAGCTTTAATTCGAACTAAAAGTCAGATTAAATAACTTTAACATTTATTTTGCTCATTCTCGGAGTTATATGCAAAAATGTATGAAAAATGCTGAAATGATGTTGCATGTCGTTGAAATTGAGTTTCTAAGCTTCACATCATATTTATGGATCATTTGAACATGTTTTATATGCATTAGAACAGATGTGGAATGATTTTTACTTGGTTTCAAACTCGGGTGCTCAAAATAGAGCATTTTGCTCGTGACAACGCAATTAACCGTGCACTGTATAACATGGTCAACCAAGGAACCACGAGCACGTGATCGACCGCATATAGCATAGTATGGTCAACCGTATTGCAAAGTTTGGCAAACCGAACTTATATAATCGGCAGGCCGAACTCAATATGTCCGGCAGGTTGAACTTAGTGGTCGGCAGTAAAAGGAATAGTAAGTGTGATGTTTCTTTAAAAAGCAAGATCTACAATTTAAGAAAGTTGTTTTGACTTTAGCTGTCTTTGTCTCCAAGTTTCTCCCAAAGCTGATAAAATTTTATTTGGTTGAGAGAAACTAATTAGCTGTCAAGAAAATTTTGGTTTCCCACGTTTTCTCAACACAGTTTAAAACTAATCTCGATATAAACCAATACTAGTAAAGTTTTAAATAACGTAGTAAAATTAAATTGTTATCCTTAACTCAGATAATATCTTTTACTAAAAATGCTACTCGTATAACTCCAATTTTTCTACTATTAGGCAATTAAGGATACTATGTGTTAGAGTGCTTCTTGGTATACTACTAATACCTTATTGCACTTGAAATTTTCTTATATTTAATTCTCGAGTTATTTATGGATTGAAATTTCTTCTACCTTAAATCATGGTAGAAATTATTAACCAAATTATCTGACTACAAAAGAATAATTTTAACTTTGATATTTCTATAGAAGTTTGAAATATTTATATTAATTTCATAAATCCCTAAGTCACAAAATCACATTTGATATTTTCTAGAAAATCCTTGAACGTAATACGACTAAGTTGTTATACTATCATCACCTTAAAACTCTAAATTTATGTTTCTTACAACCTTAGTGGTGGAGTTAAAGGAAAAATTCTCAATTAATTATACTTATTAGTTATTGGATTTTTTCGAGTATTACAACATACATACGAAAGGCATTGAGTTTTCCATTAGCATTTTTTGGGGGAAGAAGCATTGATCTTTAGGAGAAGATCATCTATAGTTAATTTGAAGCGAGTTCAAGTGAAGCAGATATTCATGACGAGTGGTACTTGTTGAACCAGGCTATCAAGATATTGCAACATATAGGTGTCAATCATACATAGGGACTCTTTAGTTGATTAAGTCTAATTGCTGCTTCTAATTCAGGTTCTTAGCAGATTGTTCAATAACTAGACATGGCCTTGTGGATGTAGATTTATGCCAAACCAAGAAAAAATCGTCTATTGTCTTATTTACTTTATGCTGACAGTAATTGAATCAATATGAAAATTGATTAACTGCGGTAAAATATAAAAATCAAATCTTCCAACTTTTGTGGGTTTCCTCTAACTTTTTCACTAGTTTGGAAAATATCTTCTTCTTCTTTTTTTGTCTTTAACTTCTGTGAGATTTCTCTAATTTGTTTTAAACTATATATGAATCAAAATCTGTACAAATACCAACAGGAAGCGCAAGGATCTGTCATGTTGGGAAAAAAAAGAAGATTTATATAAAAAATTTCAAGATGAAATTTGGGTTCTTGTATTTATGATTCTGTATAGTAAATTTCCACGTGGACATAGAAAAATGTTTCTTCAATAGGCCTGGCGCTGTTGTTGACACCGGAGCCATCTTCTCTTTTCCACAGTTGAGTTTCCACACTCATCACTTTTACCATCTCCATGAGAGTTGAAGGTACTATAATCACGAGGAGGTACTCAGAAGTGAGAGCCCATTTTTCCCTTTTTCAGCAAAAGAAAAAAAAAAAAAGGAGGGGGAAAAAAGAAACAATGAAGATGGGCATTTCGTTCGGTTCGTCCTCCAAAATTTTTAAATGTAACGATATGGCCTTTTTCAACGGGTGGACAGAGTTTGGGGCAATTTTTTTTGGACAGGTGATCCAAGTCAATGCATAATTATTCTACCTCTAGAAAGGCTTATGCTATCTAATTTATACCTCTGGCATGCATACGAGTTCAATTTTTACAGCATATGAAAGCTAATACATTATCCAGTTGATTAGGCTAACAATTACCGCCTTACAAAACATGGATCCAAACTACACAAGGAAAATAATAATATATATATAACCCATGAGAGAGAGAACTGTGCATTCAAGATTTTATTTACACTTAATGCAAGTCCTGACCACATGGCGGTCAATTAAAAATCAAATACGCTTTTCCTATTAGGATTCGTCCTTTTTATGACTTTACATGGCGGTCGATTAAAAAGTGCCATTAAACCTATTTTTTTGATGCCAAACTCTACTTTACATAGCGGTCGATTAAAAACCGCCATTAAATCTATTTTTTTTTTGCTCCAATCTCTACTTTACATGACGGTCGATTAAAAAGCACCATTAAACCTATTTTTTTTGGTTTTACATAGCAGTCATTTTCCCAACCGCCATGAAATATCATCAATAAAATTCCCGCCATCCCCAAATCACCAAAGATGACATTTTTTTTTCAAATGTCATCTTTAAAGTGCATGCTATTTACTATCTTGTAGTAGTGCTAGCTAACGAGGCTATAACTCAGAAAGTGAGGCCCCATAATCAGCTCCTTGAACAGGGACGTTCTGGGAATGATCTGATTGAGTAGCATCTGATGCCACTGACATCTCTTGTCTAGTGGTACTAGTATGCATAAAAATTGCTGGTTTTGAGGGTACTGCAAGAGTCGCAGAATGGCTATTAAACATGAGAACGATCGAATTCATCGTTGGTCTGTCGGCTACATTTTCTTGCACGCACAACAGTCCAATGTGTATGCATTTCATTATTTCACCTCTTGAACCGACTAAAATTGTTGGATCTATAACATTTGATGCTGTCCCCTCCCTCCAATTTTGCCATGCCTATTGTTAAATGAGCAGGTCTATAGATTATTAGAGTGCATTATTATTTTTTTTCTTTTATTTAGTTGTGTGAACATATACTTTCCTTTAAATAAAAAATAAAAAATAAAAAATAAAAAAATAAACTATCAAGTTACATAGTTTAAGTGGTCCTTGACTTCCACTCCGTTGCGAACACAATGTTTCTTGTGTCCACCCCCTATCTGTAGAAGTAACACTCTAAAGCTAAAAATATCAGATTTGATTGAAATAGTCATAAAGCGCAGATTCTAGAGCCATGTATCCGCTATAAAAAGGATTCATTAAGACTAATTAGTGTCAGTTATAAACTTCATATGTGTTATGTTTCACTATCTCAATTCCTATGTGTTATATTTCACTATCTCAATTCTGATAAGTTATTGTGGCCAAGTATCAACGATTGGGCATGTCTTGATGGGAACTAACATAGAACTCTTATATCCAAGAGTGTCTGAGAAGTACGACTTACTAGGTCCCAACATTTCGATTTGTGTTGCCTTGAGTATGGTCTAACACAAATAGCCTTGTCATTCCAAAATCTAAAATCTCGGGGTTCATTCCGTCGTCCAACAAAACGTTACTAGCTTTCAAGTCCCGGTAAATAATTCTCAAGCCAGAAGCTTCATGAAGGTCAAGTAGGCCACGAACAATGCCTTGGATAATTTTATAACGTCTATCGCAATCCGATTCTGCATGTTTGATTGGATTTACATGAATAGAGAAGCATATATTAGTCAAAAATTATTAATGAGTTGCCCTAAAATTAATTACATCTTAGTTGAGTAGTTAGGATGCAAAACATATAATTAAAGAACGAGTTTAAAATATATATAATACTCATATATAATTGATAGTCTTCTTGAATTTAACTTGCATGTCTCATATATAACTTGTATGTCTCATATTTCGGTCCCCCTTTATGTTCTTCTAGTTACATATCACGCTACATCAACTAAACTTTTGTGAGTAACACGACGTTTGATATGCTACCTCAATGTTTTGATATATATACACACACATAAATATTTAACAAGATCTGCACTGTCAAAATAGAAATTTTAAGTCAGAAATTAATTGCATGTATCAGCATAGTTCATGTAACTTACTTGCAAGTTTTTGACTTGGCTTCCTCGTTATCTTTAGGAAAACGCATATGCTGATGATAAATATCAACACAATAATCGATGGGGCAGTGGCGACAATATATAATAGTTGTGTTGTCTTGCTCTTTCGTGCAAAAATTCGGGTGAGCAGTAGTTTGACCAACAAGTGTGATAAATATCCATCTAACAAGTAATAACTACCATCAAAATTAATTTGGAGAATATCGTAATTAATTAAGGTGACATTTTATCTAAAAATGCAGCCCCACACTAAATCTTCTACACAAATTTGTTAAATAAAAAAAAATAGAAACGTAGAAAAGTTAAAGAAAACAAACCAACACATTAGCCCAAATAAAAATTTTAAAAAGACAAGATCTAAAAAACTTAAAAAGACTAAAAATAACAAAAAAAAAAAGAAAATACAATAAAACAATAAGAAATTAAAAAAGAAAATCGGACGTTTCCCTTATCAAGAGAGAGAGCCTGGTCAAAATGCTTCATAATAAAAGTCTAAAGGGAGAAACCAAAATTAAGAGAGAGAGAGAGAGAGTGCATCATCATCACGGGTCAGAGCAGCCCGTAACTTCCAAAGTTTTTCGATATTAAAATGACTCTTCACCATCAAGCATAGGAGAAAAATTCTGAGTTGCATGCTTCCGAATCTCACTCGTTTGGGACACTAGCGAGTATCTCAAAACTTGTCGCTCAATGTTGGTGTCACCTGTTTGGGTAATTTTTTTGAATTTTCCAAAACTTTTCCTTAAATTCAATCTTTTAGACAATATTTTAGAAAGATCTCTTCCTTCTCGTTTTTTCTCTAAAATTTATCCATAGAATGCTTTCAAATGGCTGAAAAAGCCCCTAATTCCCACCAATTATCCCATTTATAGACATTGAAACACTTCCAATCAAAGCTTCTTTGTCCTTCAAATTCTGGCTATTAGATTTGTTCCGTCTGAGACGGTTCATTTGATTCCTTTGTTGACGTGGAAAATCTTTTAAGTTGGTCTGACTCTTCTTTCGAAATTCTTTCGTGATTTGGTCTCATTCAGATGCTTCAATTTCCTTTCTTCTTGAAATAGCGTCATTCCTCTTGATCACTACAGGGTCATTTTGCTTACCATTAATTTTCCTCCCCACATTACCTAATAAAGATTGTCACGCATCTCTGTTATCTCACCAAAACGACGCTTTAATTTTTGTAGCAACGATGTCGTCAAGCACATCTAGCTCGCAACATTTGGAGTGGACGACAGAGAGAGAGTCTCAATGTAAAATGACCTAGAGCTGAAAACTTAAAGAATATTTATCAAATTAATTTAAAAGTTATGAAGGCATCACTCGAACTACATATACAATAAGGGCCACTACACTCCCGAATGGCGCAAAAAAAGGGTTATAAATAGAAACTCAGAAAAGCTTTTCCATGTGCTTCGTTAGGTAGGTCTTGCATCCCTTCCACGAAAATACTACAAAGTCGACACAAAAGTACTTTGACTAGCTGAGTTTGCTTAATATACTATTTCCTCTAGAATTACTCAAATACTTTCATTCATGTGTGTAATTAGATGACACCTACACATTCAATTATTGGGCCAACATATTGTTTCATGTATATTGAGACCTGCCAAACAGGCTCAATACTTATTTTTTTTTCTTTTTTAACCCATTTTTGCTCTTTTTTGTTCTTAATCTCTTTTGATAGTCTACTCCAATAGATACTGGGATAGTCTAGTCAATTCTTATTGACAGAATACAGTTCTTCCATTCAATTGCTTGCTACCAAACAAAGTCAAGCACACATCACGATCACGGGGAAAAAAAAAAAGACGAAAACGATAAATGCAAAACCCAGAAAAGCGTTAGTGAGTGCTCCACTTGGGACAACTCTTTCCTGGAACGCAATTATTTATCCACCAAAAAGAAGTGGATCTCCGGCGCCTATAACAACATTATGACAAGTACACACACAAAACAAACATTCAGCACGCTTTTTAGATGGACATTTCTAATCGTTCAAGTCTCTAAAACGATCTTAACCCCACCGATGGTTACGTTGCCATCTTTGGGCACCAAAGTCACCAACACTTCGTCGTCGTTATCGGCTCCAACGTCCTCCAGCAACTCCGATATTCCAAGCTTTAATTTCGTTTTGGTCTTCTCCTTGTTCTTTGTGTTGTGTGGAACAGTCACAAAGCTGCCAGCAAACTCCGACTTGTCGGGCCCACTCTCATCCTCGTCGTTCACGTACACGTCAAATTTCACAGCCGTGTTCCTTTCGTAATCGATCCCCTCGACCAACAACACTTCCTCCTCCTCTTCCTTCTCCACCTTTCTCCTCCCCTTCTTCGGCCTCGGCACCAACACCGTTATCGCCTTCTTCAGCGGTAACGGAAAAGCGGTAAGCGGAGTCAGGCCAATGCGAGACTCAGCGGCAATCGCTGTGGGAACCACCGATCTTGCGACCTTTTTGACAGAACCTTTTTGCTGTGGCTTGCAATTCAACCATAAAAGATCGGCTTTTTCGTAGACATACCCGAGCTTTTCGGTTTCGAGGCAGTCTCCTACCCTAACTCGGACGAGATTCTTATTCTCGTCGTAGAACAAGAACGTGGAGTTGAGCCAATCGGGGTCGGTGATATCTTTCCTCTTCTTCCCCGGGAGTGTTTTCCAAATGCTCCACATCCGGTCGACGTTGCCGTGGTGGCAGTAGAACAACGGGTCTCGGCCAGCAGAGTAGAAGTTCCCCATGTCCTCGCCATTCTTATTGTTCTCGTTCCCACTCCAAACGTGGATGGGAATGTGGGGGGTACGCTCAATCGAGCCGGGCGAGCTTTCAGGCCGTTCCCCTGCCCTAAATTCTCCGCCGAAGAAAAGCGATTGTGTGTTGGCGCCAGAACACATTTGCTTATACATGGTTGTGAGATTCTCGGCCACCTGCTGGTTAAACTCAGGCGTGGTGTTGTAATCTTTACTTTTGCTGTAGTCGAGGTCAAGCACAAACGGAGGTTGATGCTTAGGGCTTCGGTTCACGTCATAAAGGGCGGAGTTTTTATCGGTGAAGATGGTCGGCATTCTCATGCCGTCGGGATGGTCCCAGTTCCAATACGGAATAGCGAAAGTTGGGTCACCGATGAGCTTCCCCAAGATCTTCTCGTAGAAGTACAAGTACCAGCGGTGGAAGGGAAAGAAGAGCCAAGAGTTGTGGACTTGGAGTTCAACACCAGGATTGCCAGTCTGGTCATAGGCGCTGTTGCAGTATGCACAGTGAACGTCAGCTTGTTGCGTGAAGCTCCTCGGATCACTGTCGGGCAAAGCTTTCATCAAAGAAAGGGCTTTGTTGTACTTAGCAATGTAATCATTGCTGACCTTATGAGCCGCTGGTCTAGTTCTCAATTTGGGAACGGATGGTGGGTTGAAATCTATGACGTCTAAGGACGTTGGTGGACAGCAGTCGATGGGAAGGACAGTGCCGTCAGACAACTCGGCCTTGCCACATTTAGACAGATCCGGTGCGGCAATTGGGTTGGCCATTGCGAGAGGGTTGGATCCAAACCCCGTGATACCAAGACCAACGAGCACGTTCCTTCTGTCCACCTTGGGCCATTGTGATGATGTCTCATCGGAAATGGCACTGCATGAAACTGCTTGTTTGAGTTTGGTATTGAGGGTAGATTTGGTACGAGGGAAAGGACACAAGGAAGTGGTGATCGTTAGTGGTTGAGCGAGGGGGAGAGACTCCATATTGCTCTGAGGTCTTTTTGTTTGAAAATGCAATATGATATCTGGAGGAAAGGATGAGTGCATCTTTTATAGTGAAATTATTCTGGATTACTTTTTTCGCTTCCTGGATTAAAGTTAATAAACATTGTTAACAATATAGTCCTAAATGTTATAATATAAGAGATAAACATTGTTAACAATATAGTCCTAAATGTTATAATATAAAACTCTTATATGGTAAAATATAAAGTAAAATTAGACTACAATTATAATAAATTTGTTTTAATTTTTACTTTTAACTATATTGCCAAAAGGTACTTTTAATTAGTCATATCGATCAAATGACAGCGGATAAAATTTGTACGCATAAGTGCTATTTGTGCTGACTTGCTATAAAGTGCTTGGACACTTAATTCTCATTCCATTTATTTTCCCAAACGGCTTAATAGTTTCTAATACAAATTTGAGGACCCAAAAACATATATAATACTATCGATAATATATTGTTTTATAGTCCTACTGTATAGACATATCTATCTCCCGCATAAAGTCATTATAATGATCTTTCTTTGAAATCTTTTTTTTTTTTTCTTTGACGCTTCATTAGTGATCCTTTGCTCTTTTTTTTTCTTTTTTTTTAAGATTAGGCGATCTGTTTAGGGGCGAGCAAGCAAGTGTTGCAGTTAGGGTAATGGAGACTCACGACATCTGACGGCTGAGAAGAGGGCATGATAAAGAAGAAGGATATACATTATTATATCAAATATAAATTATAATTTTTTAACAAAATAAATTAAGATGGATAGATTAAAAATTAATTGTGCACTAAGAGAGTAACAGCCATCATTATGTGTACTACACATAATTATTGTCCTTGTGATATTGATAGAAAATTATTTTATCAATACAACAATATAATCCTTCTTCTGTTTTTAATATTGACGAAATGGCTACTAACACAAGTTACATAGATCATAGACATGTTTAAAGCATTTTAAAATAAAAAATTTAATGAGTTGTTAAAGTTCAAAGATTATTTATGAAATAACCGTTTTTTAGGCCATACGTATCTATTTTAATGCCATGTCACTACAAATTTTTAGTCACAATAATTTTTAGTAAAATTTTTTGTCACAATAAAATATTATGACTAATGTGTAATTAGTTATAAACTTTAGTTTAATTTTTATTGAAACTAAAATTTTTATTTTTAGCTATAGGTGCTTAAAAGTTTTAGTGACGATAAATATTATAATTAAAAATTTTACTAAAAAATGTGATGATTAAAAGTTGAAATTTTATAGTGCGTAAGTGTATTAACCTGGGAATTGCGGCCCCTAGTGGAAACCCCACTTCTGTTGTCATCTACAGACTTCATTTTGGTTTTGTCCGAGTGGAAACTTAAGCATTCAAGCAGCAAGAAAAGTCAAAGAAAAATAAAAAGAAAGAGGAACTATTTGTCATCATAGTTTTGTTAAGGGAAAAAAAAAGAAGAAGAAAAGAGAGTATTTTATAAAGCGTTCAGAAAGCTAGCTGAAACTGAATATTTCACCTAAAAGTATTCTAGATATTACAACTTTGTATTACAGCATAGTTTTATTTTATTCTGTAGTATATAATAGTTTTACACTGTTGGAGTTACAAATAATGAGTTTCAACTGATCATTTTGCCAAACACCTTATAAGGTAAAATAAAAAGAGGAATCTTTGTAGCCAAGTAAGAAATAAATCTCATTATTAAGATATAATTTTTAGCCATTACATTTATTAAATTTATTTTTTTAAGAAATTTATAAGATTTTGATATAATTTCGCACATTGAAATCAAATTAATAGGATTTTTTGTTAAAATTCTTTAAAAAAAACTTTCAAAAATGATGCGAATTTTGAAACATTTTAAAGCAGAAGATGTTCTTTTCTGTTATTATTGTAAAATTAAAAAAAAAAAAAAAGTGTTTAAAGCTTTCTCCTTTATAACGGATCGATATCACAATAAAAGATGGGGATAGCTTTAAATTTAAAGCTTGATTAAAAAGCAATATCATTGATAAAATAAGTTCATCACCATGATTAATAATTCTTGAAGGTTCTTAGGGTGGTTCTATTTACACTTCTTTTTGTCTTTTCACACTTTTCTTTTAAATCCACCCACTATAATTTTGGAATAACTAAATTTACTTATTGCACCCTTATAGTTTCAAAATTACCCTTAAGATTTATTTTCATCTCATTTTTCTTTTACACCTACCATTTTTTTACTATTTTAATATTCTTATTTCTCTATCTTTATTTATTTTTGAAAGCTTGAAATTTTTAATTTAAAAATTATATATATTCTTACCAAATGATATAAGCAGCTCAAAAAATAGAGAAAAGAAGAAAACAAAAATATATAACGAAATAGAAGAAAAAAGCAATCGAAAAATTAAAAAAAAATGGCTATGATCACCTACTGGTATCATAATGCATTCATATAAAGCAAATAATTCAATAAATATAGTACAGTTTTATGGGTGAAACAGAACACAAATTTGAAACAAATTATCACGATCTTGACTATATATCTTTGAATATTAACAAAAAAAAAAAAGGAGCAAATTAATAACAATCAATGGTATTAGATTAATTTAACAATAGTGCAAATTTGTCGCTTTCAATATAGCCTATTTTGATATATGCACGTACTTCTTCCGGCAGTTAACAAGAAAGGTAAAGGAATAATTGTGGTGAATAACAAAGAAAATTTAACATACCTCCAAATGTTTTTTTTAAAATAGTCATTGAATAATGAAAATTAGGGTTTTGTTGTTACATATAGATGTGTATGGAAAAATATATATATATATATATATATATATTATTGGTTTCCATATAACAAAAGAATTAATTATGTAATTAGGACATTTATAATTGTATCTTTTTTGTCATTTTATTTAAAGGTTTTTTTATAATATGAAAATTTATTTTCAAGAAGGGTGTAAATAGTCAAGTAAAGAGCGAAAAACTACCCTTATCTTTTTAAGTTATTTGTGGATCACATGTTGATTGGATTAGACAATAATGTTATTATTCAACAACATATCGATTTCACGATTGATGTATATTTCAGATCCAAATTAAACCATTCAGATTACAAAATATCTTAATTATTAAGCATCGACTTACATATATGTTTACAACATCATCTTGACGTCATGATTATTGCATAATTTCATACTCTTCCAAATAATATATATAATTGAAGCACACAACGAATTAAAATTTAAAGAGCTTTACTTTCTTACTCTTATCAACCTCTCTTTTCGATCATATCATGTTATTTAATCTTAAAGACGACAGTCTTATTTCCTTCACCCAAAAAAAAAAAAAAGGCGGAGGAGAAAACTGCCGCAGACGCAATGAGTAAGGCGCGGGATTTGGAAGGAAATGATTTTTGAATTATTTTTTAAAAATGATTCTGGATTTATGAATGGCTTCGAAGACAAAAGTGTAATTGTCTTGCCTTTCTGCACAATGAAGAGGGACTGAAAGTATTCAACCATTTTCTTTTTATATTCACAATAATTTGTGTGTTTATTAGTTATTTATGAATCTCTGCATATTTTCTGAAGTGCAAATCAAGAGTGGAAATAAGGATTCCAGACGAGTTATGGGTTCTTCTGTTAGTGTTTCTCTGTCTTGGGGAAAGCAATGAAAGTCTGAAACCATTAGTCTTGTACTGAAAAATAAAAAGAATAAAATAAATGAACAAACGTTTGCTTTGCCTGTCTTAAATGTCGCTATGATACAATTGTTACTTATCATCCGTATTCTAGTAAATTATAAAATACTTTATTATTGGTAGTTCATTATCAAACTTTCTAACAAGTTTGGTCCTCAATACTCTTCCTGATACGAATAATATTAATTACTTCTTATCTGCTCTCATTTTGTTGAAATTTTTATCTCCCTGTATACATGCTCTTCTCTTTTATCTCATTTTATATTTCATTTGATTTCATTCCTATTATTATATATTATCTCGAGTTCTTTCTTTGAGTAAGTTTTTTTCTCTACAAGTCTCTCTCTGTAAGAGTTTCAAGTTTTTTTTTTTTTTTTTTTTTTTTTATGAGAGTTTCAACAATCTTTTAATACAAGTTCATTCAGTTTCCCAAGTTTATTACAAAGTTCATAATAAGTCTGAAACAGGGACAACCAAAATCAAAGCCTCAATCCTTGTACATTGATATCCTATTGTAAGACCCAGTTCATAAGTCTCCGTTGGACGTGATCATCGTGGTTGCAGGCCAGCCTCTCCGACAAGCAGTTGAAGCAGACGTGATGGTTTGATTGGTTACAAGCACTTGTGAATAGTTACCGACAGTTGCAAAAAAAAAAAATCTATGTGTATATATATATATGGTTACCCAAGATTCCTTTCAAATTTGAACTCTCCTAACTCTGGTGTCCTTATGAATACCTTGTGATTTTACTATTAGAACACGCGGTATCCATCAGTTCAAAAAGATAATAGTGACAAGTTGTTATGAAAGAAAACTCAAGGAAGGAGAAGCCATTTTATTGTAATTTTGAGATAATTATGTGGCAAGTTTTCAATTTTCAATTTTTTAGTGACAGCATTTTACTCTTATAAGCATGTGAATTCTCTAGCAAAGCAAGTGGTAGTAAGCCGATGATAGTAACAAATTTTCAATTTTCATTGTTTTTCTCTAGACCAATTATGAGAAAAATTATTGTTTTTCTATAACTACAGATTATTGTTAGTTCTCTTTTTACGAGAGTTTTATAATCTCTTTTTTGTGAGAGTTTCAATGTTATTTGTATATTTTATAAAGTTAGTTGTTACAATCTCTTTTCGACCGAATCAATTATAAAAGAAAGTTTCAAGTAAAAGGAAAATTATATTGTCAAAGCAGCTACAAGATAAATTTTGAATTTTAAATTTTTATTTTTCTAATAATATTATTTTATTCTCATGCTCATTAAAAATTATTTCTTGTTCTCAGGTTTTGGATGGTTGCATCAACAATGTTTGGCTTCTATTAGCGTAAATATCCATTTTATGGAGTTTGATGCATTGACAATTGTCTAAATTATGAATATTTTTTTTCTCTTATAAAGAGTTTAGAATGTTATTGTCCGACGTATCTAGTTTATTATCTTTGTTTAGGAGCTAAGTTTTGTCATGCCATGTTCCAATTTGTAGCTCTTATGCTTTTAATAAAAATAATGAACTTATTTGGTTGGGAGAATCACGTTCTATAAAAACTGTTATTGTATAATACATTTTTTTTTTATAATAATACAGCTCCTATTAAAAAAAAAAGTTTTCTCCATTCATATATATTAATATTAATATTATCTCGATTCTACGTATTTTAATTGTGGGGAAAAAAATCTACTTTCTATTTGACATGTCTATGTCTCCCACAGAAAGTCTTCATCGTAATCCTCTTTCTCTTGACACCTTTTTCGTTCTTTGTGATTACATATCTTAATTTTCATATCTTATTTGCTTTTTTTTCTTTTTTCCTTTCCCTTTTGTTTAGAAAAAGGTGATCCGTGGTTATTAAGTTTAATTGGTGTTTGCAATTTTGATATATTGTTCAATATCTGAACGTATTTATACCGAAACCAAGTAAAAATTATCTGTGATCATATTTAGCCTATGCTTACGGTAATTTAATTAATCTGAAAATTAATTGAATTTGGTAAAATACTAAAATCAAATCTTCCAACTTTTGTGGGATTCCTCTTACCCTTTTCACTAGCTTGGAAAATATCTTCTTTTTTTATTTTCGTCTTTTAACTTTTGTGGAGTTTCTCTAATTTGTTTCTTGAGCTATATATGAATCAAATTTTCTACAAATACCACAAGGAAGGGCAAGGATCTGTCTTATTGGGACAAAACGGAAGGTTTTAATCATAAGAGTTCGGGATGAAGTTGATTTGGGTTCTTCCATTTGTGTCTCTCTATTTTAGTGATTTTCCATCTGGACATGGCAAAAATGTTTCTTCAATAGGCTGGCGCTGTCGTTGACACTGGAGCCATCTTCTCTTTTGATTCCACCATTGGCCGAGTTTCCACACTTGTCGTTGGGTGTTGAGGGAGCACTTTCAACATCCTCCACGAGACGTGAAGGTACTACATATAAGAACAGTGACTAGGTACACGAAGTGGGAGCCCATTTTTTGTTTTCAAAAAAAAAAAAAAAGGATGGGCGTACATGGTTCCATTCGTCCACTAAATTATTTAAAAACATTTAGGGTTCGTTTGGTAAATGGATTCGAATTAGTGATTTAATTTGAGTTGTATGATTTGAATTAGGATTTGAGTTAGTGATTTGAATTGTTATCCGAATTGACATTTGGATGTGCATTTAAGTTTTAATCTAAGTATGGAATAAAATTAGAATTTATGTTTGGAGAGGTAATGAAAATAGTTTTTAATTTATTAATAAATTTAATAAAATTTTAATGTTAATGATCTTAAAAATATGCAATACTGATCTTAATCTATTTCTCTCTTTACTAGGAACACAATAAAAAGAATCATCTCATTTGGATGGCCAATAAAGAAGTTATGATTTTTTTTTCTCAAATATAAGAGAGAAAATTTCAGCTTTTATTGTAGCAAAGATATCTGAATATCAAAAGTTTAAAAGGGGCCAAAACTCTAAAAATTTGGATTCTTGATACTTACAGATTCAAATTGTAAGGGAAAACAAGTATGTATTTAAAAATTCTTAATACTCGAATCCAAATTTGCGTCCATTAAGTCCAAATAATCCACAAAACAAATGGGCCCTTAGTATGTGGCCTTTTTCAATTAGGTGGACAGAGTTTGGGGCAACATTCTTTTGGAAAGGTGATCCAAGTAGGTGCATAATTATTCTAGTTCTGTAAATGCTTATACTATCTAATTTATACCTCCAGCATGCACATAAGTTCAAATTTTTACAGCATATGAAAGCTAATACATTATCCAGCTGATTAGGGTAACAATTACCGCCTTACAAAACATGGGACCGGAACAAGGAAAATAATATATATATATATATATGTATATATATGGAACCCATGAGAGAGAGAGAATTGTGCATTCAAATTTTATTTACCCTTAATGCAAGTCCTGACCACACTAGCTAGCGAGGGTATAACTCAGAAATTGAGGCGTCATAACCAAATCCTTGAATAGGGACGTTCTGGGAATGTTCTGATTGAGTAGCATCAGAAGCTACTGACATCTCTCGTCTAGTGGTACTAGTATGCATAAAAAATGCTGGTCTTGAGGGTTACTGCAAGAGTGGCAGAATGGCTATTAAACATGAGAACGATCGAATTCATCGTTGGTCTATCAGCGACATTTTCTTGCACGCACAACAATCCAATGTGTTTGCATTTCATTATTTCAGCTCTTGAACCGACTAAAATTGTTGGATCAGTAACATTTGAAGCTGTCCCCTCCCTCCAATTTTTCCATGCCTGTAATATTGTAAATGAGCAGGTCCATAGATATTAGAATGCATTATTTATTTATTTTTTTTTCTTTTATTTGATTGTGTGAACATATAAAGTATCGACTTACATAGGTTAAGAGGTCCTCGACCTGCACTCCGTTGCGAACACAACTATTCTTGTGTCCACTCACTATCTCTAGAAGTAACACTCCAAAGCTAAAAATATCAGATTTGATTGAAAATTGCCCATGAATCGCATATTCTGGAGCCATATATCCGTTGTAAAAAGGGATTCATAATAAAGGCTAGTTAGTGTGAGATATAAATTTCATGTATGCTATGTTTCACTATCTTAGTTTCTAATTAGTTATTGTGGCCACATATCGAAGATTGGCCATCTTGATGGGAACAAAAATAGAAGTAAGATGTAACAGAGTGTCTGAGAAGTGCTACTTACCATGTCCCAACAATTCGATTTGTGTTGCCTTGAGTTTGGCCCAATACAAATAACCTTGCATTCCAAAATCTGAAATCTTGGGATTCATTTCCTTGTCCAATAAAACATTACTAACTTTGAGGTCTCTGTGAATAATTCTCAAGCGAGAATTTTCGTGAAGGTAAAGTAGGCCACAAACAATGCCTTGGATAATTTTATAATGTTTATCCCAATCCAATTCCGCACGCTTGATTGGATCTACATGAATATATATACAAGCATATATTAGTCAACAATTATTTTAATAAGTTGTCTTATAATTAATTACATCTTAGTTGAGTACTTTGGACACCAAAGTATAATTAAGGAACGAGTTAAAATATGTGTAGTATTTATATATAATTGATACTCTGTTTGAGTTCAACTAGCATGTCTCCTTTTTCCGTCTCCCTTGTGTTTTTCTAGTAATATCATGTTACATCAACTAAACATTTGTAAGTAACACGACTTTCAATAGTTGTAACAAAATAGTTTGATTAACATAGCATTTTAATTGATGCATCATGATATTATTAGTGGGATATAAAATCAGATAGAAATAAAGAGAGACGGAAGTTGAATAAGCGTATCATAATTTATATGCATACCAAATAAGAATCGATCAAGACTCGAATTCGGAACATATTCATAAACGATAATTCTTTCCCTTTCTTGCAAGCAAAAGCCTAGGAGTCTGACTAAATTCCGGTGTTGAAGCCTAGCAACTAACTGAACTTCATTCTTGAACTCTTGTTCCCCCTGATCAGAAGTCTCGGATAGCCTTTTCACGGCAATATATTGTCCACTTGATAGTCTACCCTGAAAAGCATGCCAAAATAATTTGAAAGAAAAAAAAGACAAAACCATATAGCTAATAAGGGTATTATTAGGAATATAAATTTATGGAAAATTATCATTAATTTTTCATTAGAATTAACGTGTAATTTACTCTGTAAACCGCTCCAAATCCTCCTTGTCCAAGCTTGTTTTCATCAGAAAAGTCGTCTGTTGCGGATCTTATAGTTTCAAAGTCAAACTGCAACGATTCCACCCAACTAATTTCGTTGTCAGCTACAAGAAGTAGGGACAAGACCGTTATTAAATTAATTAAGCACAGATGAAATGTAATTGCGCATTCAATAAACCAGAGTAACTCTCCAATTGGATTTCTAAATCATTTCGGTAAAAATCTTCATCTAGTTCGTCAAAAAAAATAAAAAACAAACATAAATATGCAAAAGAAGAAATAAAATGTTTACCCCTTTTTATGTAACTAGATCTCCACTGCCAAAATAGAAATTTTAAGTCAGAAATTAATCGCATGTATCAGCATAGTGCATATAACTTACTTGCAAGTTTTTGACTTGGCTTCCTCGTTATCTTTAGGAAAACGCATATGCTGATGATAAATATCAACACAATGATAGATGGGACAGTAGCGACAATAGTAGCTCGTGTTGTCTTGCTCTTTCCTGCAAAATTTCGGGTGACCAGTAGTTTGACCAACAAATGTGATAAATATCCATCTAACAAGTAATATCTAGCATCAAAATTAATTTCTAGAACGTAATTAATTAAGCTGACATTTTAGCTAAAATGGCAGCCCCACACTAAATCTTCTACACAAATTTGTTAAATTAAAAAAATAAAAAAAGAAGCGTAGAAAGTTAAAGAAAACAAACCAACACATTAGCACAAATAAAAATTTTAAAAAGACTGGATCTAAAAAAATTAAAAAATACTAAAAATAACTAAAAAAGAAAATAAACTAAAAGAATAAGAAATTAAAAAAAAATCGGAAGTTTCACTTATCAAGAGAGAGAGCCTGGTTAAAATGTTTCATAATTAAAATCTAAGAAAAGAAACCCAATAAAAAAAAAGGGAAAAAAAGAGCGTGCATTATTATCATGAGTCAGAGTAGCCTATAACTTTCAAGTTTTTTTTTATATTTAAAAGGACTCTTCTCTATCAAACATTTATAGATCGACACCCCAAAAGCCGGGGAAGCAAAACAACGTACACACTCCTCCATTTGTCCAAGGGGATAGAATCATACCGAAAAAAAATCCAAAAAATAAAAATCTTATTAAAAAATATCAGAAATCAAATTATTGATTTTATTATCATTGAAATAAACTTGTATTTCCCTTGAAAAGGAACGTTTTACCCATCAGAAATGCACCGATGTTACTCCAAAAATTGTAAAATCACTGCCCGTTATCTGTTTAGTAATTATTTGACAAACAGTTTATACATAATCAGTGGTTAATTAAGGTTGTTTTCACACTTTAATAACGGCAGCAAAGGTTAACGTTGTTTTTGAAAAAAAAAAAACAACAAAAGGAAAACAATTAGACTAGAGCTTGATCGGGGTGCCTTCAGAATTTTCAGGTGACTCTGGGGGATCAGCAGCAGTGGGCACAAAGAATTGACTAAAGTTGTACCTCAAAATACTACTGGGTTTAAGAACTCTAGCCCCTTGCTTCCCACCAAATTGCCGCGGAATGAACAACGTAGCCTCTTTTAGGCAGCCACTGCACTGCTGTTGATCTAAATCAGGAGTACACTGTGCCGTCGCGTATATCATTTCGTATCCCGGGACGGTAGATTTTTCCGATGCATACTTTCTTAGCGAATCTCCCGATGCGGCTTTACTAATCAAGTTGTCTAACAATGGTTTGAGCGTAATCTTGAACAGATTGGGCTCCCAAGCTTCATTTGGGCTTGGCACGTACTTCCTTGGGTCATCTTGCCTCGCCGAGAATATAGACCTGTTGGAGTATCTCACCATACAAAGCTCATCCCATAAGATTGCCTCCCTCCTGTTCGGACAACGCCCCAATAGCCTTTCGCTCGAGTTGGAGACGCAACTCCGACAAGTCTCTGGTGAAAGATCTCCTCCACACATTGCCATCGCGTTAACTCTGTTTGAGTTTTCGCCAAGAGAAGAATTGTAAAATCCGTAATCATTTGTAGTACTGTTTGAGAAGAAAAAGGAGAGGAGTTTCTTGAGATTTTCCTTGAAGATGGAGATACCAGAATCGTCGCTAATGTCGAAGCAATTCCAACAGAATTCCGCTGTCTGCGTGCATATACAGTTGTCTTCAGGGCCATTATTGTCATAAAATGGCCCTGACTCGTGCCGTAGATTACAGCTGGGTTTGAGAATTCTCGCGCCGTTCTTTCCTTAACAACAATCTGGAATCTTTAAGCTCGCCTCTTGTAGGCAGTCGCTGCACTCCTCCTGGCTCAAATCGGGCGTGCGCTGGGCAAGTGCGTATATCGGTTCAGAGTTCGGGACCTTTGCGCTACTATACGCGTACTTGTGGATATCTGACGCCGCTTTACTGATGAGGTCGTCAAGCAGAGGCTTCAAAACCTCCTTGAACTCTTCTGCATCCGCCGCTTCGTTCAGGCTCGGCAACATCTTTATGGGCTCGTCCTTCTTGATGGAGAATATGGAATTGTTGGAGTATCTCACCATACAACCGTCGCCCCACAAGATTACCTCCTTCCTGTTGGGACAACGCTCCAACAGCATGTAACTAGTCTCGTTTAAGTATTTTTGGCAAGCCCCCAACACAAGGCCTCCCCGGCACATGCCGATCACATTGACTAATCCGTCGGGGTTTTGTACTAACGAAGCGTTGTAAAACAAGTAATCGAATCGGTCGTCGATGGAGGAGGAGATGGACAGTAAGAGGCTGTAGAGGTTGTGTTGGTAGGTGCTGTTGGTGGTGCAATTGCCATTGATGGTGGAACAGTTCCAGCAATATTCGGCGCTTCCAGTACAGTCTTAAGCTGGGATTGGTTTCTAGCAGTGACAAGTTGTATGAAAATGGGAATAAAAATAAAGGAAAGTAGAATTGAGGAACTCATTTTGTTGGCCTTTCTTAATGGCAAATGGAAACTCAAAACGATTGAGATTTCGCTGAGAGTCTGGGAGTATTTAGAGTAATCCGAGTTGGTTTTAGTCTTAAATGAAGTGAAATTAAAGAATGCAATTGGCAATCTCGTGCTCCCAATCTTTTAATAATATTAAATAATATCTTATATATCCTTTATTTACTAGTAAACTAGATGCAAGATATAAAATGAAAAAAAAAAAAAAAGAAACACAAATACATCCTATATTTATTATTTTATTTACTTCACGGCATAATATTTTTTTTTTTGAAAAGTAATGGCATGATATATATTCTAATTGAACAAAATAACATACTTTTGATTTTAACACTTCTTTTTTTATTTAATTTTGATATTTATTTCAATGGGTATATAAGTATACTCGTGACAGCTATTCTAATTTTAGACTTATATGTATCCTAACCCCCTGTTTGGCATTGTGGTGGGAACCGACTCAGTTATAAACAGTGTAAAGCTCTCACATGCTACAGTAACAATTTAAAAAATTGCTACAGTGTAAAGCTTTCACATGCTACAGTAAAAGTGGTTCCCACCACCGGTTCTCACCACCTTCCAAACACCCCCTAATTGTGCTAATCATGTCTATTCCTACTTTGCGTATATAAGCACGCTAAAAACAAAGCAGTCGTGTATTAAGGGCGTTGTCTTCTCTAATCATCATTAATGTCTCGCTCTTTTTACATGTCCAATAATTATTATTGGGACTTTTTGGTAGAAATAATTATTGGGACTTGAATATGTGAGGTTAATATTGCATACTTTCATTAGGTTTTTTTTTTTTTTTCCACGTCTAACATTATTGACATGTTGCATGTCTGAAATGTCCAAGGCAGCCTCTTAAAACTAAGAAAACTTAAAATAATGCAGCTACGACTTTTTCTATTTGTTTTATATAAATAAATATTTTTGTAAATCATGTCATTAATATTACTTTGCTTCGGAAACTTCATAAGGCACCACTTGCTGTTTTGAATTTCAAAAATCTCATTAAAAAAAGATAAATTACTACGTTAACCTTCATCTTTTCACAAAAGTGTCATTTTAATCTCTAATATTTTTTATTTATCAGTCCTCCTCGATCTTTCGTTATAGTTGCTGAGAAACTATTTTAATGGTCAAATTGTTAAGTTTAACCGTTAAATTACTATACTAACTTTTAAAATAATAGATACATTAAAAATTAAAAGTAAACTATAGTCGTTGATTTAGAAATACCAGATCATAGCCATTGGTTATTTTTACAACAAAAAGTTCAAAATCAGCCGAAAAAACAAAAAGCCCAAAACCCAATAGGATGCTACTTCCCCTATCAGCCACCCCCGCCCACCGACCCCCTCCCGCATTGGCGACCCCTTCCTTGCTTACTACCAAATCCTGCAACTCCGATTTCATTAGCTCGGGCTGAGCCTTTGTCGTTGGTGCTGGTACGACATGGGATTGTCTGTATTGGAGGCGATTCTGCCATTTTTAGCTGCAAATCCTATGATTTCTTCAAATTACCCTCAAGAACCTCAGTTTTCGCCAGCTAATCAGTAGGGATTTTGGCTGTAGACGAAATGGGATTGCTCTGAGCCGTTACAAGTGAAGACTTGCCGTCTTCGTACTTGACGAAATGCGGTTTCTTCCTCTTGGTAGCTACAAAATTTGATAGAAAAGAGAGGAAAACAAAGAACTCTTCAGGATTATTAACATCACAGAAAAGTAAAAAAGACCCAAGTTGAAAGTACTTTTTTTGCTCAACGAGAAAGCCTTAGAATGTAACACCCAAGTCCAGAGCTCATCATCCTTTCCCATAGTTTCTTAGAGAAACCAGCCGGAGCATGGAGTTGGATGAAGAAGAAGAAGAAGACAACGATGACTTCGACGGCAACTTCGACTGCCAAAGTTTGGGTCCGCTTGTCGCCAAGTCGTGGAGCTGTGGAGCCGGTTCCCGCAAGGCCCATCACCATCCGCAAAGCCTGTTACTCACCCCCCACCCGCCCCGTCGGTTACCCCCAACACCCAATCTCCCCAGTCCCCATCGCCCATCGAGAGAGATCGAGAGAGAGTTTTTGTTTTGTTTTGTTTTCTTGATATATTTTTTTTTTTGAATTTTATATCTAAAAAAAACATGTATTTTCCTTTAAAAAAACATTTCTTTTTTTATTATTTTTGTTTATAATTTTATGAAAAATAAACTATTTTTATAATTAATTTATGGTTTTAATTAAAGAGTAATTTAGTAATTTTAATTAAAATGATATCTTGCAACATTTAACGATCAAATTTAACGGTTTTTTTGTTAAAATAGTCTCTTAGCAACTAAAATAAAAGGTTATGATGATAAATAAAAAAAATTAAATACTCAAATTATATTTTTATGAACAGTTGAAGACAAACATGGTAATTTATTCAAAAAACGAAAAGAGAGAAGAAATCCTTCCCTCAATGGCTGTTGACAGCCCTAAATGTTCATGGGAAGGAGGAAGGCAAAGTAATGATTCTGGAGAGATGGGCAAGTATTAATGGGTGGGTTTCTCTTCAACGACCATTCAACAATGTGAAGACATGGCCGTGGAAGACGTTGATGTTATAATCCAGAACGTCATTACACACAAACACATACATACATTAAGAAGAACACATTAAGTGCAGCTTACATCATACTGGCTAAAATCCTCGTTATGTCAAAATTCGTCAACAACAATGGAACCCAATCTCTACACCGAGGTCAATTTAAACAAAAAAACCACAAACAAGTTATAACATCAATATCAAAATAAAGAGAAGATCCCACAAAAATTTAGAGTGTGGTTAGGATAATCTAGCCTACGATTATTATCGTTGGTGACTTTTATTAAATTTCTAAGATGACATGCTCGAACTCTCTTCATGCCCTCTCAATAGAATGTAAAGCGAAAACAAATGTTAGGTGTTTTAGAAGAGCGCGAGTTCAAATATATCCTTGTCCATTCCTATTATTCTCTTATTTATAGGAGTTCTAATCTGACATTAATTACCATTTTAGAATGTCAATTTGGGTCGTGTTTGTGCCAAACTAAATTTTCATGTTTGGTTCAACCTACATATCAC
The DNA here is from genome assembly GCA_025403435.1 of Artocarpus heterophyllus. NCBI lineage: Eukaryota > Viridiplantae > Streptophyta > Magnoliopsida > Rosales > Moraceae > Artocarpus > Artocarpus heterophyllus. Next base: position 9,835,286 of record CM046349.1, read on the forward strand.
CCGTTTAGTAAAAAGGTCATTCGGGACCGTACTGGTCACAACTAATATAAGCAACATGAGTGTATACATTCTTACTTGCTTAATAAACTTACTTAATTTACTTACATATTCTTTACTTTTTGAAGTTAGACCATAATTATTGTATTTTCATTTTATTTGAAGTGGATTTGTTCAAATTATTCTTTTAAAAATAATGTTTATATTTTTCTATAGTTTTAAATAAACAAATTTAATAAATCAAATCAATTCGAGTTAATTTTGTGTCATTTCTGTCATTGATTAGGTCGAGTTGAGTCGTGTTTTTATGTCGAATCCAAATTACCCCCCTATTGCTGTTGGACATGGTTTACCCCGTCTTCCATCTTCAGGTCAATAACTTGCCTGTTCTACTTGTTTTGAGATCTTGGGTCTTGTACCTTATTTATCAAGAACAAGTAAGATGATAGCTATCGTGTGACCAATTATTTCAAATAACTTGGATGTTGTGGAATAGTGATTGAGAAGAGTTCTGCTACTATAAGTGTGACAGAAGATAAGTGTTAGAATAACGGAGAGGCAAGCTTGGAGCACATCAACGAAAGACATAGTGTTGCTAGCATATAAGCAGAAACATGACCTTATTTGTATGTTGAGGAGGGGTATAGCCTGTTCGGATGTGAGGAATCGACTTGTTTGCATGTTGAGAAGGGACATGGTCTCTAGCAAGTAAGAATTTGACCTTTTCAATCATATCCAATTCTCTGAAATTCTTAACTAATTAAACCTAGCTTCCCAACTCCAATATATATGCACCTACGTTTGGAGTTATGATTGCCTTAATTTGATAATACTTACATTATTAGTAGTCAATAAAATCTCTAATGACTTAAAAACTAGTAGACTTGAGCACTTAGCTCCTATCTTGATGACATAGATTATAGTAGTTGATCTTGATTTGTAAAATAATTGATCGTATGAGAGTCTTGCTTATTTAATTGGTAAATTAAAATTGCATCTTTTATTCCCAAAAAGCAGCCGATGTGCGGGCAATAGAGCACCATGAGTCAGAGACGACCTATGACATTGAGCTTTGGAAATAAGGACGCGAATCCATAGGGTCTTTGATTTCAAAAGAGAAAAATAAAATAAAAACCATTTCCAAGGTAAATCTTAAATCTCCTTGGCTGCTATGCGAGCCTACCACTATGTGTCACTAATAACATAATAAAACAGTATATATATATTTTTTGTTTTTGGAGAAAATTAGTCAAATGACCTATTTTGACCACCTTTTTAAATAAATGGCTTAATTTTTTAAAAATTAAAAAAAATGATTGAATTTTTTAAAATTAAGAAAATGGTCTTTTTTTTCAACATACATCACTGATAAATGCCGGTATATCATTAACGTACATATTGATTAATATTGGTACATCACTTATCAATTATAGTTTATCACTAATAAATTGGTTTATTATTAATGTACCAATGATTCATTATCGACAAATCAGTAAATTATTGAGTGACTACACCACCAAATTAGTATATCAATGATATACTACAAATCAGTAATAATAAACTACAAATCAGTATATCAATGATATATTGATTAAGATCAGTTATGTTATTTTGTCTAATTTTTTTATTCTTGACATATGGAAAGGATACAAATTAACATAATTTTTTTAATCTAAAAAATACTTTTGTAGTCTCTAAAAGCAAATGGACAAGTTGAGAGATAATTAAAACTATATGAGTTTTATTTATTAAATACATTCATCCAATCTGTGTATTCCTCCTAATGATATTGCTTTATTATGACGCAGAAGTGCAAACACAGCGTGAAGATAAAGAGAACGGTCATTATATACCATAAATTCAGAGGAATTGCATTACAAGCTCAGTAGAAACTCAGGCTTAAGGGTTCCACTCCAAAACGCTGCGTTCTGAGCAAGTTTAGGAAGGCAATCAAAAAGGGGGATTTTGAGAAAGGACCTCCGGTCAAAATTTTTTTTGGTAAATATACCACTTTTTTTTGGACAGTTTTTGGCACAAAAAAAAGGCTTTTTAGACATCAAAACGGTTTCAGTTTTTTTTTTTAATTATGTTGAGGTTCCTTATTCTACTACAGTCATTTTTCTTATTTTGTTGAAAAAAACTAGGACAGTTTACCTGTACAGAAAAGCATATTTTTTTTGTTCTAAAAAAAAGAGGCCTTTTACCCAATTCAAATTTTTTTGTGTCCCTAGCTACTTTAAACAGATAAGCAAAAACGACCAGCAATATAGCACTAAACAACCAGTGTATCCAAGCTTTTATTTAGTACTAAACAACCATGACTAAGGGATTAACTGGCAGAAACAACGCTAAGAAAAGACTCCAGAGAAGCCCAGACGACAAGGAAAATAAGGAGTTACTGAAATACTCCAGCATCACTCTATATATATATATATATATATACACACACACACACATATAGTTCCTGGTTGTATTTCTAAGCACACTTATTGTTATCTAGTGATGTTCCCCTGGCATTGTAACTAAGGCAATAGTGGTTCTTGTAACAGCATATGATCTGAAACATTATTCCATAGAAAGACTGCTAAAAATACTTGGATCAAGCTGAGTGATAAGTCTGGAAGCTAGCGAGGGTAGAGTTCAGACAATGAAGCCTCGTTAATTGATCCTTGAACGGAGTCATGATCTGATTTAGTCATTCTTGAATTCCCATCAGATGCGACTGACATGTCCTGTCCAATATCACTATGCATAAAAAATGCTGGTTTTGAGGGGGCTGCAAGAGTGGCAGAATGGCTATTAAACATGAGAACAATTGAATTCATGGCTGGTCTATCGGCTACATTTTCTTGCACGCACAACAATCCGATGTGTATGCATCTCATTATTTCAGCTCTTGAACCGACTGCAATGGTGGGATCTATAATTTTTGAAGGTGTCCCTTCATTCCAATTTTTCCATGCCTGAAATTTTGTTAAATTCGTAGAATTAGCAAGGATCAGATCCACGTGCGTGTATATAAACAACTGGGTTCACATTTTCCCCTTCAAACTTGAACCCAAACCTTTAATTGTTTGTAATTTAAACCCTTTTTCTTAAATGTTGTAATTCACCCCTCGAACTTCTCAAATTAAATTGTTGCAATGTGCCCAATTTTGCTTAACTTCCAATCAAAATGTGATGAAAAGCCCACCTGCACCTCATGCAATGATGGAAAATCCCATGTCTGACCAAATTTTTCTAAATATAATTCAAACCATGATGTGAATTTCATAAATTCAAATCATCTGTTTAACAGAAGTCAGCAAATTAATCAGCACATTGCAATAATTTAGAAAGTTCATGAAGTGAATTGCCAAAATTAAAAGTCCGAAAGGCAAAAGCCGAAAAGTTTGGTGAGCAACAGCAATATACTGCATATCATGATATGCTATTATATTCTCAAAGATTGAAAAGAAAATATAAGTTAATAGTATTTGCACTTACATAAGTCAACAGGTCTTCCTCTTCGTCTCCAACACGGAAACAACTATTCTTTTGTCCACTCACCAGCTCCAAAAGTAATACTCCAAAACTAAAAACATCAGACTTAGCCGAAAAGTTTCCATGCAGTGCGTACTCTGGAGCCATGTATCCACTGTAATTGAAAGTAGTACTATTTACTTAACTAGCATGAGATCATTATGCTACATTTCCAAGCAGGTTTCTTTTCGTGCTTTTGGTCAAATATCAAGGACTAAGAAGATGTTTACGTGTTAGTATAAAATAACAAAATGTAGCATTGGTTTGAAAAGGTGCTTACTAGGTACCCACAATTCGACTTGTATTGCCTTGCGTTTGATCAACTCCAATCAGCCTTGCCATTCCAAAGTCGGAAATCTTGGGGTTCATTTCTTCATCCAATAAAATATTACTAGCTTTGAGGTCACGGTGAATAATTCTTAAACGAGAATCTTCGTGAAGATAAAGGAGGCCACGAACAATGCCATGGACAATTTTGAAACGTGTATCCCAATGTAATTCTGCACTCTTAGTGGGATCTACATTTCATGCAAGTATATCTCAGCAATAAATAACAAAGAGCGCCTAAATTCAAGTACAAATTTCTTAGGTGTACTATAATAACGATACACGTGCTACAGATTCTTTACAGCTGCGAATTTTAGAAGAAGTTATAAGACTAAGCTAACCTTCAGGCATGATTCTAATTAAAGAAACGGTTATAAAATAATAATCAAACATGTATATATGTATACCAAATATGAATCTATCAAGACTTGCATTGGGCACGTATTCATAAATGAGAAGTCTTTCCTTCTCATCCAAACAGAAGCCGAGGAGTCTGACTAATTCCGGTGTTGAAGCTTAGCAACCAACATAACTTCATTCTTGAACTCTTGATCACCCTGTCCGGAAGTCTTGGAGAGCCTTTTCACTGCAATATATTGTCCATTCGGTAGTATACCCTGAAAATGCATATAAAAGTAATTTCCAAGGATAATAAGTCAGAACAAAAAAGAAAAAAAGAATTCTAATATAACAAATTTATCTAGCTCGTTTGCATTTAATTTTCATTATTTTTTGGACAAATACCTTGTAAACCGCCCCAAATCCTCCTTGTCCAAGCTTGTTTTCGTCGGAAAAGTCGTCTGTTGCTTCTCTTATAGTTTCAAACTCGTACTGCAAAGATTCTGCCCAGCTAATTTCATCTGCATCTTCAAAAGGAGACGTTATTCAATGGTACGTGTAATTAGTATCTTCTCAAAGCTAGATTGGGTTCTTAGTTTTTTCCTTAAAAAAAAAAAAAAAGACCGGCTGACCAGCTAAAGTACGTATCTCTCTTCTCTGTTCTTTGATGTCAAGTTCTTCCCGAACTGAATTTCTAAAAGCTTTTCAGTTCAACAAAAATAAGCTTACAAAACGTTACATAAATTTACTCTCTATTTAAAATGCATCGTAAATCATTCTATAGAAAAGTGCCAAAGTAGAAAGCTAAATCCTGAAATTGATTGGTTGCAGCAACAAAGCGAATCTAATTACCTCCAGGTTTTCCAGTTCGCTTCCTTAAGATCTTTAGAAAAACACATATGCTGATGACAAGTATGAACACAGTTACCGTCGGAACAACGGCTGCAACGACAGTATACCTTCTGTTACTACTCTTTCCTGCGAAACGCAAGTGTGTTACATGAGCAGCACTTTCTTGCACGATCCGAATTCGTAACATTTCTGTTTTTATTTTTTATCTTTTATTTTTTTCTTAAAGAAAAAGCCAAAGCGCTTTCTTGTTTTTGTTTTACATTGTTTTAAACGAAAAAGAAAAAAAGAAAAACATTTTCATTTCTTTATTTTCAAAAACAAAAAAAAAATATTTGGTAACTACAATTTTGTTATATGTTTTTTTTCTTTTTTATAAAACAAAGAAACAGAAAACATCACGGACCAACATATAGACACAAGTGCCGGGACCTGGTGGAGAGATCAAAACCGATCCACATGGATTGAAATTGGTGCAGAGATTGGCCTAATTGGCTAGGATCGCAAGGACAGGCGCCGACATCAGGTCGATGGCCGCCTAGTCCCTGCTCGTTGGCCTAACTCTGGCTTCCATCCCCTTTCGCTGGCCCTAGGCCCACGGTGATCCCAACTTGTACATAGGCCCAACCCCAGCTGGGGTCTCGGTCCGACCCCAACGTAGCCATGGACTAACCACGGCACAGGTCTCGTCGCATTGGCCCAATCCTAGCATCTTTCTGAGCCCGCTGGCGATCTCAGATTTAGTGGAGACCATAATCTAATATTTTTGTTTCAAAAAATTTTGAAAACGTGAAATTGTTATTTTCTCAATTAAAAAAAATTGAAAAAAACTTAAAGAAAACAGAAAACAAAAATAAGTCAAAGAAAATTTTACTTTAAAAAAAAGTACTTAAAAAAAGGTTGGCAAATAAACTCCATGTAGAATGACACAACTATAGCATCATAAAACCCAAGTCCATATTAGTTGTTGGCAATCTTATGCCCAGCACATAACATTACTTTTCTCCAAATATAAATGATCTTATGATAGAATCTCAATCCAGTTAATTAAGGAATATTATTACTCATCTTTAAATATTAAAAGTTTCAGTTCCTCAGATAAATTCAGTCAGTCATTATGTAGTCTTGTAGATAACTAAAAAATAAAGATAAAAAAAAAAAGTAGAACACGGACCTTCAGTGGAATTAGACGACGTCACTGGAGGATCAGCAGTAGGCACAAAGAATTCAGTGACTTCGTACCTCAAATTACAACTGGGTTTAAGAATTCTTGCCCCTTGCTTTCCACCAATTTGCTGGGGAATGAACAAGCTTCCCTCTTGTAGGCAACCACTACACTGCTTCTCGTCCAAATCAGGAGTACACTGCGCTGTTGCATATATCGTTTCGTACCCTGGAACGGTAGAATTTCCCGATGCATACTTCTTCTTCGAATCACCTGCTGCAGCTTTACTTATTAAGTTATCCAACAATTGTTTAAGCGTAATCTTGAACAGGTTTGGCTCCCACGCGTCATTTGGGCTCGGCACATACATCCTCGGGTCATCTTGCCTCAAAGAGAATATGGACTTGTTGGAGTATCTCACCATACAAAGCTCGTCCCAAAGAATCGCCTCCCTTCTGCTCTGGCAACGCCCCAATATATTTTCGCTAGAGTTGTAAACGCAACTCCGACAGATTTCGGGTGAAAGGTCTCCTCTACATAGCGCCATCGCATTAACTTTGTTGTTGTTTTCTCCGAGAGTAGAATTGTAGAATCCGTAAGTGTTTCGGTTGCTAGCATTAGAAGAGAAAGATGATAAAACATTTTTGAGATTTTTCATGAAGGTGGTGATACCAGCGTCGTTGCTAACGTCATAACAGTACCAACAAAACTCCGCCTTTTGTGTGCATACACCGTTTTGTTGAGGGCCATTAGATTCGTAGAAATTGTTCGATTCGTATCTTAGATTACAGCTGGGTTTGAGAATTCTCGCACCATTCTTTCCGGAACAACAAGTTGGAATCATTGAGCTTGCATCTTGTAGGCAATCGCTGTATCGGGCGTGCACTGGGCAAGTGCGTATATCGGTTCAGAGTTTGGAACCTTTGCACTATTATACGCGTACTTGTGCTCATCTGAAGCAGCTTTGCTGATGAGGTCATCAAGCAGAGGCTTCAAAACGTCCTTAAACTGTTCAGCATCCGCCGCTTCGTTTGGGCTCGGCAACATCCTTATGGGCTCGTCCTTCTTGATGGCGAAGATAGAATTGTTGGAGTATCTCACCATACAACGCTCGCCCCACAAGATTGCCTCCTTCTTATTGGGACAACGCTCCAACAGCATGTAACTAGTCTCGTTTAAGCATTTTTGGCAATAGTCCAACACAAGGGCTCCCCTGCACAGACCGATCGCGTTGACTTTGTCGGGGTTTTGCCCCAAAGAACTGTTGTAAAACGAGTAATCGGCCTGGTTGAGTATAGATGAGGAGATGGAGAGTAAGAGTTTGTTGAGGTTTTTATGGTAGGTGCTATTGGAGCTGTAATTGCCAGTGCTGGAAGTACAATTCCAGCAGAACTCGGCACTTCCGGTGCAGTCTTGAAGCTGGGCAAGGTTTGGAATGGTGAGAAGGTATATGAAAATTGGAAGGAAGAATGTAAGTACTAGAGCTGAAGAATTCATTTTTGTCGGCTGACGATTTTTGGCTAATTTCTTCAACTGCTTTCAGTCTGAGAGAGGGTGATGATAGGGGTCTTATATGCATTATCTGTAGTTTAATTACTACGTCAAGTAGGACTAAAGTGTGTGTTCTTAAAATTGCCTGGCAAAAATTAGGTAAATGGAACGTTTGATTTTAAAAAACAATTTTGTTGAGTAAAAATAAAAAGTGTGGAAAAAAATACTGTTTATGCTAATTATCTGGAAGTGCTGTGAAAATTGAAAATCTTATCACGACCGGAGCTTTTTCAATCAGAAAATCATAATTTCCCTTTTTTTTTTTTTTTTTTTACTTAAAGGTAAAGGCTTTGAACTCTTCGTCTTATAGAAAAATAATTTAACGTGCATTTACCATTAAGTTGTATATAACCATATTCAGTGACCGATTCAATTGAAAAAATATAAACATATATATATATATATAAAGGCTTGAAGTCTTCAGTCTTATAGGAAAGTTTAACGTGCATTTACCATTAAGTTGTATATAACCACATTCAGTGACCGATTCAATTGAAAAAATATAAACATATATATATATATATATATATATCTACTAGTTTTTAGGTAATATGTAGATGTGTCCCATTGACATGAGCTTTTTCTGATTTCTTTAAGCGCTTTTAGGCTTTAAAACGGAAGGATTTTCTCTTTTCTTTTTTATTTTTTATTTTATTTTAAATGTCAAATTGATTTATCCTATTGTTTACTTTTTTTTTCCTTTGACTTGATTTTTTTTCCCTTTCCGTTTTCACATAGATCAACTCTTTGAGTTTCTTATTTTATTTTTATAATTTATCTCCCATGTTAGTTTTTTTGCTAACATGAACTTCTTAATTTTAAAAAAATAAATATAACGTTTAAGTTGATTTACTTTTTTACAGTGATAACATTTTAGAATGTACATAATAATATAGGCCCTTATCAGTGTGAAAAGCTAATGTTTCTTACATAATACAGAAATTTATTTTTTTAGGAATGTCTTAATGTGTGCTCCTATTGAATTCATACTTTGGATCCACTGATCTTATTATATTTTTTTTATGATAGCTAATTGTGTCTTTTTTAAGGGTAATTGTGTCTTTTTAAATTACAAGTTTTGTCAAAGTATGACATCGGTGTAGATTTTATGTGATCGTGATTTTAAAAAACGCAAAAAAAATTGATCTCAATATTTTTTAAAATACTGAATAATTCTGACATTGCGATCAAACACAAAGACACTTTTATTATTATTGTTGCTATCAAGACCAGAGCTTATCGTCTAAAGATGTGCGCGAAGTAGATTAGAACTTGAAGCTGTTTTATGTCTTGTCGGTACTCTGTAGTTTTGGTTCTGTCTCTGTGTGTGTGTTTTTTTTTCCCCTATAAAAATAGTTTTCAATGCACCGCACGATGTCGAAGAAAATAAGTGATAATAGAAGAAATTAACATATCATCCACTAAAAATCACTAACAATCTCATCCCACGTGAAATCTCCCCATTCATATTATTGTAGTCCTTACTTATAAAAATAAAATGCAATGTTATAGAATGCTACCGTTTGACTGTTTGAGAAAAGAGTTTTAATTTTTTATAATGTAAAATTTTTACACATTACAATAAAATAAATGTATAATATACTATAAATTTTTTATATATTATGATAAAAATAATTTAAACTGTAAGTTTTAATTCTTCTCTCCACACTTGCTAAGTATGCTAAATAAATACTTAACCCCTCACATAATATATACTAATATATAGATATATATAGTAAAAAAAAATGAAAGCCGCCGTTAATGAACTTTGGAAGTCAGAAGTCTTCTTAGTCAGAGTCCTTTGTGACGTGTTTAATGTTTTTGCTGAAGAAAAGGTGTTGTGACGTGTTTAATCGTTATTGGAAACTGAAGATAAGGCTTTGTAAGGCCTTTGTTCTCGACATCGAGGCCCGAAATGTGAAAGCGGCTTTTCATTTTTCTTTTTTCTAATTGAACAAACAAGACCATATTGACTCACGGGTAAGGAATTAATTCCAATTTGGAAAAATCAATTTTATATCTACACAGAGTTATGATGTGGAAGTGGTCAAGTCTCCGATAAAAGGTTGATTTTTCTTCAACGATCTTTATTCCGCATAACTAAGAGTTCTACTTCTCTCCGGTTAATTAAAGGTTTATTTGATAAATAAATTTAAATTGACGATTTGATTTAAATTAATATAATTTAAATTAAGATTTGAGTTAGAGATTTAAATTGTTATCTGAATTGGTGTTTGGATGTACATTTAGATTTTAATTTGAGTATAGAGATAAAATTAAAATTTATGTTTAGAGAGGTAGTAAAAATAATTTTTGATTTATTAACAAATCTAATAAAATCTTAATGTTAATGATCTCAAAAAATATACAATTTAGATCTTAATTTATTCATATCTTTACTCGAAATATAATAAAAAAAGAATCATCTCACTTGGATATCAAATAAAAAAGTTATGATTTTTTTCTTGAAATATAGAAAAGAAAATTTTAATTTTTATTATAACAAAAATATTCGAGTATTAAAAGTTTTAGGGATGAGAATTTTAAAAACTTGAATTCTTGATATTCAAAGAATTCAAATTTAAAAAAAAACAAACACGTATTTAAAGAATTTTTTATACTTAAATTTAAATTTAAGTCTATTAAATTTAAATAATATTAAAAATAAACGAGCCTTATTCCTACTGTTCTATATGTTTTGAAAGCATGTCATTTCGTTGTTTTAGTCAAAGATTCCAATAAAATAATCCTCCCATTCAGGCACGGAGACTTCATGATGAAAAGAGCGTGTACGTATTAAACTCATTAAATGTAATTAAAATTTTTATTTTATAAATTTAATAATTAAAAAAAATATTAAATGGTTGATATTTTTTTTTGTTCTAAGGAAAAAATATATATCTATATATTGAAAAAAACAAATTACCAAAACAAAATAAAATTCGTCGTACTAAGCCACTCTGAAGTCCTTTCACATTGAAAAGGATAAGAAAAAGAAAGAGGAAAAAATCGACTGTATGTCTAAGCATCCGTGCTTTTCTTCATGAGATAGAAGTATTCCTTAATCCTGCCAATTAATGAAAATGACACCGAACAAAGGACAACGAAATAAAGACCAGGCAAAAAAAATAAAATAATAATAATAATAATTTAATCGACGCCCATTCATATTTTCTGAGAATCGTCAATGCATGCTGCAGGACGATTTACGTACAATAAAAATTTTCTATCATCCTTGACGAACTGTTTAATTTCCCAAGGACTAGATCACTTGCCAATCATATTTCTGCTTTCTCTCGGGAATTCTTTTCCCTTTTTTATGTTTTTCTTTGCTTAAATCATGCACTCTTTTTCCCTTACGAGGATTTTCTTTTTTTCCTTTTAGTTTCTTCCTCTTTAGAGCTGTAATGAGATATCCTTTTCGTTGGAGTAGATCTTTACCGCTTGGATTTTATTTTTTTTTTTTTTTTTCAGTTGCTTTCTTCTTAGCCCTATTATTTTTAATTATTATATATTATATTTTATTTGCTTCGGGCTAGCTAGTAGGGTTATTTTTTTTTTTTTATTTGTTTATATAATATATTTAGAGTGGCGATAACTTAGTATAGGAGAGGATTTTTCTCCAACTGACATTAACGTATTTGGTTGTGCAGGAGTTCCTTTGACGTTTGTACATCCTTTTACTTTAAAAAAATAATTTTTTTTTTTTAATTCTGCAAGTAATTTAACGTCAACAAGAGTGCCAATGAATTGAAGCGGCTAATTTATGAATGAAAGGTAAAACAAAATTAGATTGAAAACAAACTTGCCAAAAAGTGGACTGTAATAATGGCAATACGAACAACCCCTTTTCCACTTTCGAAGCTTTCTGACTACAAAAATAACGTTTTTGAAATTAAGGGAAGAAATATGACAGGACTTGTCCCATGCGCAATGCCGCATATCACCATTGACGGCTATTACTGTACTATCTCAACAAATAGTTGATTTACGGGTCAATTTTGGGACCACTAATCAGAGCACAAATATGCTGTTTAATAAGAGTAGTTTTAATTATTATATCAGTTATAAATAGTATAAAATTTTTATATATTATAATAAAAAGAAAAAAATTACTATAGTATAAAATTTTTATATACTACAATAAAAATAGTTTAACCAATGGTTCCCATCATCGTCACGTTAAACACCTCAAAAATCTTGCCCTTATATTTCAATCTTTATCTAGATAAAAAAAATCCAATGGTTATGCAGCCCCTTTAATGTAGAACTTACAAGGAAACACTTAAGTAGTGTTGTTTCAAATGAAAAAATAAAATTAGGATTTTAAGTGTCAAGAAAAAAATCTGAGGACCTAAGTGCAACACGAATATTAATTTCTAACTAGTTGCACAAGTAAATGCTAAAAACATGGTATAGAATATTAATGTCTAAAATACAACTTCAGAGAGCTTCTGCCGTATTGATGATCATAGTGTTAGCTCTTGATCACCAAATTGATGGCTGCAACAACCTAGCTTTTCGAGCCGTTATTTAATTTTTTTTAATTTAACATTAATCTTGCTCTTGAAAATGTGAAATATATATATATATATTTTCTAAACATAACCAGAATACTTAATTATATTACTTAGTCTTTTCCATAATATTTTATAAAATATTTGCTTAGTTTTAGTTACAAACCATTTACTTAAACATTCATGCAAAAGCGGCACTAGCTTACTTGCTAGACCGTAATATACTATAAAATTAACAGTTTATCAAAAAGCGGAATTAGTTTAGTGATCTTTTAAGAAACCATATTCCTTCAATACCCACCATTCATCAATATTGGTGTCAAGGACTAGACAAGATAGACGGTAGTTTCTTCATAAAGAGAACGTCATTTACGGCCGATTGTTTCCATTTATCTCCAATCACATTTCTGGAAGCAAAAGTTTTGATATATATTTATTTATGTGTGAAATTAATGTAATTTATAGCGTTTGATAAAAGTTTTAAGAAAAGTTTTGTAACATACAATCTATATTATCACCACATTTCCATTGTATTTTGAGAAAATCGTTTTCTAAAACCAGCAATGCACACGTTAAAGACGTTCTTGGCTGTTGTGTTCTGTTATTATGACAGAGAGAGATTAATTATGACAGAGAACAAATATAGAAAAGGTCTTTTGGAAGACTAATTATATTCATGTACAATACTGCTCTGTTCTGTTAGTCAATCCCAAAGAAAATAATACTGGTGTTTACATTTTAAAGGATGGAGAAAATCATTTTGGCTTCCTCTTCAACTTTACCATTTGCTCTTAGGATGCAACTTATACTCAAAAGTATTCCATGCCATTGCTCTGCATTATTATTATTATTTTGCAAAATGATAATTAGAAAAAAAAAAAAGGTGATTAAGCTAGAGGAACAAAATTGCAAACATGGAAATCAAACACTATAGATTAGCTCTTCTAGAACAGAGATTAAATTCTTAGGAACCATGTTGGAGCAAAAATGGAACCTCTACGAGGTAAAAAAGAATTTTAATCCACGAGGAAAAAAAGCTTTAAATTTTTACCAATATCACCATATAATGGTCTAATTCTGCCGTAACAGATATTCAAGTTCATACACGTGTAAAAGTACAATACTGATAACTTATGCAAAACACTTTTCACAGCTATACTACCGCGGGTATGCTTCAGTAATCATCGATCCATCATTAACGGAACACGATATTGAATTGCTTGTATATTGATTGGATACCTGATCCGTTGGTGGCACGCTTGACTGTGTTCTATTAAGATGGAAAAACGCTGGCTGTTGAGGAGCTGGAAGAGTAATAGAGTAACTGTTGGGCATGAGAATGACATTTGAAAATGATTCCAAATATCTAGCAACTGTTGGCTGTGTTCCATTACAATAATTCGTTGTACTGAAAACGATTCTAGCTTAGACCTTAAACTTTTTTCTTTCCTCCTCTAGTATTGATTGGGGAAAAACTGTAAAAAGGACCAAGTCATCAATCAATCAAGAGAAGACTGAGGAAAAGAAAGAAAATTAACGTAGAACAAAGTTTCTAGATGCTAGAGGAGTGGAAATTTCCACACGTACTGAGACGACGTGAAGTGAAATTGATATTTGAGAATTATTTCCAGGAATACTATATGGGAAATAACCAATCTTATTTTAGATAATATCACGCGCAAGTCTTGCTTTATTAGTTACGTGTTTAAAGCTACCTATGCTCGATCGATCCGTGAGTAAAAATTAAGTACTGATTATTTTCATGCTTAAAAGAACGGTTTTCCACTTTTAGTCTATGTTTTGACGTTTTAACTGTTTATACTATAAAAAATAATTACAGTATAAATCTTTTAATAATTATAACATTTTAAATCAATATTAATTTTAACCGATAGTTTCAATAGTTTTCGCAAACAACATATTAGTTTTTATTGGCTATGGTTGTTTGGAATCTCAGAAGAACAGAGGAATTTTGTTTTCAAATGCAGAAAAATGTAAAAATTTTCTAAAATCAAAATTTCCTCAGTTCACATTTCCATTTTATACGCGTGCCCTAAAGGCTATGATATCACTTTCACATTTCCGATAAACACGCATAATTTCCTCCTCTTATAATATGTCATGATATAAACGGAAATTTGGGGGACACGTTTGTTATGCTTCTGGGAGCTAATAAAATTTGTCTAAATTTTACAATGTTAGTTCCACTTTTTCCCCCTTGCCAAGATAAAATCTACTTTCACTACGTATTTTGGAAGAGGAAGTGGGAAACGCCGAAGGTTTTGGGGAGTCTAGACTTATATTATGCTTGAGGAAAAAATACTTTGTTATGGGTTAATTTCTCAACAAATTAACACCAAGATATAATAAAAAGATTTGGTCTTCTGATTTTGTGCAAGAGTTCCATTCTTCTAAATTTAATGAAACAACTGTATGAAAACAAACCAACTCACAACTAGATTGAATTAAATAATCTGAAACACTTTTTTTGGTGCTTATTTTCCATGAAAAAGAATCTGCACTCGAAAATTGTCATCAAAATTATCAATCCAACAACATATATTGTAGACTACAAAAGCAATAATTGATTGCCTTTGATCCGTGCTACACTACCTAGGGTACATTTCACTTAACGACATCTCATTAACAGTACCCGACTTGTTTGTAGATTTATCCGATTCCAACTCTACCGGTGCAATGTTCTCCTCTGTCGTGCTATGAGGGATAAATGCTGGTCGTTTGGGTGATGGGAGTGACACAGAGTGACTGCTTAGCATGAGAACTATGGTTGCCATTGTGGGTCTGTCAAATGGCTCCTCCTGAACACAAAGTAAGCCAATATGGATACATCGGATGACTTCATTTGCTGTATAAGAATCCCTTAGACGCGGATCTAACAATTCCAATGGTGCCCCTTCCCTCCAATGTCTCCAAGTCTGCAGAAAGTTGAGCAATTTTCTGAGAATTATACCGGCTGTAATTAAGGAAACAAAATTACAAGCTACAGACTTAATTACATGGCACTTACATAACTTAAGAGGTCCTCGGAGCTCTCTGAGTCGAAGAATCTAGTGCACTTCTTGCCGGTGACAATCTCAATAATTAAGACGCCAAAGCTATACACATCAGACTTGAAAGAGAATTGTCCATAATATGCATATTCTGGAGACATATAGCCACTACAATTGATCCCATCAACAAAAGGGCAATTTATAAGTTTGAGAATAAAGAACAACTAGTGTACAAAGGAGTTAATTATATAAACTTCCTTTACTTACTACGTTCCAACAATCCTACTGGTGTTGCCTTGACTTTGGTCAACTCCACAAATCTTTGCCATGCCAAAATCTGAAATTTTTGGGTTCATTGTGCTATCTAATAATATGTTACTCGCTTTTAGATCACGGTGTATTATTCTAAGCCTAGAATCTTCATGGAGATAGAGAATCCCTCGAGCTATCCCGCCAATAATCTTACAACGTTTTGACCAATCTAATGGCGCTTGATCTCCAGATTGATCTTTACACATACAAAATACGTTCAAGTCATTATAAGTAAGAATATATAATAAAGTGATCTTCCTTTTAACGGAGAGAATTGCATCTCAAAAGTATAGTAGGTTTTTTGTTTGGTTTGATATATAGAATTTGAGAATTCATTTTGTCCAAATTAATTATAATTCAAAAAGAAACTTAGATGGGCTAGAAGATACAAACCAAAAAGAAAGTTGTCAAGACTTTTGTTGGGGACAAATTCATAAACAAGAAGCTTTTCGTCTCCTTTTAGGCAAAATCCCAATAGCCTGGTCAGATTTCTGTGCTGAAGCTTAGCAACCAACAGTACCTCGTTCTTAAACTCTCCTGCACCTTGTAGAGAGGACCTCGAGAGCCTCTTCACCGCTATCTCTTCCCCGTCAGAAAGCTTTCCCTGAAAATGTTATCCTTGTAAACAATCTAGCTCTGATATTTGAAACTTTCAATCATTTTATCCGTACCTTGTAAACTGCACCAAATCCACCTTCACCCAACTTGTTATCTTCGGAGAAGTTGTTAGTGGCTGCTCGAATTGTATCCAAATCAAACTGCAATGACTGTACATCTGTAATCTCTTCCCCAGCTGCAAAATCACAAGAAAAAAAGCAAGATTATTAAAAAAAAAAAAAAGAAAAAGAAAAGGTTCAGAATAAACTACAGTAAAATTAAAGTACAAACAGGGGAAAACTGATTATTTACAATTTTGACCGTTTTGAACAACGTTACACTCAGCCCGTAATCTTCTCTTTGGCCAATAACATCCTATTGACATAAGGAGCAAGATGACGACTGCAATTGGAGCACAGATGGCAACTATTGTTGTGGTTGAGACTTTATCATTTCCTGCAAAACTGGACAATGCTCATTCGAAGGTAAAAAATAAAAAATAAAATCAGTAGCTCTGCTTGTTGATGTGTTTTTTATACCTCTGGATCCTATTGCGGGTGGAGGTGGAGGAGGAAGAAGCACGGGCACCGGGCTCGGTGCCGAAGCCATGATCCTGTAAAATGGGTACACTTCGTATCTAACGTTGCAACTAGGATTGAAAACATTTCCACCCTGTTTTCCATTGCAACACGTTGGAAAAAGAGCAACATTTTCTTGAAGACACCGATCACAATCTGAGTTGGACAGGTCAGGGGTGCATTGCACAAGGCTGTATAGCGTCTGAAATGCTGAGACGCTTGCTTCCCTCGTCGCGAACTTCTTCTTTCCAGATGGAGCGCCCGCGGCTTCAGCCACCAACTCCTTCATCGTGCTTGCCAACAGAGGAGTAAACCGATCCGGGTCGGTGGCATTCCCTATGTTCCACATAAAAACAGTTGTTTGGTCCAGGTTGCCAAAGAAAGACTCGTTCGAGTAACGCAACATGCACTTGTCGTACCATATTACTGCTACTTTCTCTACAGGGCATAACCGTTGGGCGACGTCTCTAATTGCGGTCACCACACAGTTTCGACAGTCGTCTTGGGTAACGTCTCCCCGACACATAAGGGAACCATAGACTGTAGAGGTGCGGTGTCGGCCAACAGTGACGTTGTAGTACTCGGCATCACTAGTAGCATTGGACGTGAGGGAAGAGAAGAGGCGATTGAGGTTGGATTGGTATGTGCTATTGGGAGTGAAAGTGGTTCTGTTTGAGCATATATGGTATCGATACTCCAGGGAAGCCACCCAGGTCAAGCTGAGAAAGACGAGCAAAATAGAGATTACAATATGGTAAGAGGGCATCTTGATGATCAGCTCTCTTCTTCCTGTTATGAAAAAACTAGTGAAAACAGCTTCGTTTTTTGTATATTTGATCTCTTTCCCTCTCTCTCTGTTTTTTTTTTCTTTTCTTTTCTTTTTATAGATGTAGATTTTTGTTTCTGATTGCCGAAGAAACTTAGGACTGTGGATGTGGACATTGCGTGGTAAGGACGCAATTTCACGGGGAAATTTTTGCGCGAACGCGTCTACAGAAGGGAAGTCAAGTCAACATTGTTTGGTTCTTTATTTTATGTCAGGTGCAACTGAGAAATATGAGGTTCCAGTTCATGATTGGGATTTTGGAATGACAGATTGATGACCCCATTTAAAAAATGTTTGAATTACGAATGGAAAAAATAAGAAATATGATCTGAAGATAAGGTTACAAACGTCTTCATCGGTCCAATAGACTAGAGAGAAGCTGAAGGAAGTCCTAATTAATTTTCTAACCGGTTCATTTAGTTGAATGCTGTTGTGAGTCAAAATTTCAAGAAGCAAGTACAGAGAACTGAATATGAACTATGCAACCATCAGCTGTAGTTTCATCACATAAAATACCATATATGAACAGATCATAAGCAGAGCTCCTCCACACCTGCAGTTCCGTCTGTATTACTATTATTGAATCGTCATCATCATAAAAATGATATTGAGATTCTCGTTGATTGATCGGACTCCAATTGTTTGTTAAAGATAAATACTCATAAAGCATATGATGTTTTTTGTAATGGACATATATATAAATAAATAAAGTAAATTTATTCATTATTCATTATATTTGCATGCATATATTGTTGAATACTTTATAAATATCATTAAAATTTCATAATTATTTATGTGACCTTAAATATTATATACAAGCGTTATCTATAAGAGGATAATATTTAAGGATAATAACTAAAATGGTCAATAACATATAATTAATTATTTAATTAAGTATGGAATCTTTAATAATTGAGTTAATTATTTAATTAATGTATGGAATCTTTAATAATTGAGTATTACTAATGCAGGTCATTTTATTAATTAAGAATTAAATGGTCTTATCTAAACCGTTAATGTAGCTAGCCATTAAATGAATGCATTGTATATAATGAGATTATATTAGATCGGGACATGATGAGATATGAATAACTAATAATTTCCATTAAATATAACAAGTTCTAGTCTCATCAATTGATAGTTACATATAAGATGATTTCAATCCTGAATTGTTAGCAAATTTCTATTTATGGATTTATGTCTTTTGATTTATTTGAGATGGATTTGAGAATCAAATGTTATTCCTTGTATCTTGAAGGCATGATGAAATAAATGGCCGGAAATGTTAACATTACAAGATGAAATCCATTCTTTCTCTAATGAAGCAGATAAAAAAATCTTTAGTATTAATTCGGTGCTTGAATAATAAGAGCGCCTAATTTATGATTAAGTTTATGAATTTATTATTCATTAGAAGATCAATGGGACTAAAAAATAAAGAAGTAATTAGACAGGATACCAGATATGACCTAGCTCTAATTTGAATTATTTATGGAGGATCGACTAATATAAAATGACTATATTAAATAGACGACTCTAAGAAATGAGTAATTAAATATCTATAATTTCAAGAGTACAATTCTAAGTATTTAATAGAGTTACATTAGAATTAATAAAAGAGCAATATATTAATTAAAAAGTTTACTTAAATATCGATGTTATTGGAACTTGAAATTATAGGTCCATTAGTCTCCCCACCATCCTTGTAAGCACTGTTTGGATGTGAAGAATTATTGATTTAAATAATTAATTTAGAATTATAGAATTCTAAGTTAAATATCACTCAAAATAAATGAATTATGAATTAATTTATACTTATTCAATAATTAGATTATTTAATAAATATAAAATAAAACAATTAATTTTGGAAGACTCATAGTGGCTGGGTCGCACTGTATGGGTGGCGCCCAAAATGGGAGGCTCTCACTGTGTGTGACGCCTATGCTATCAAGGGAAAGTCTCTTGTACACATCAAAGCTTATTTACAAAGTCTCTATATTGAGGATTTCCAATTTTGAATACATGTGATTTAATTCAAATATGAAAAGTTGAATGTGGAGACCAATGAGATTTAGTAATAAGCAGTATTCTCACCTATATTGTTTGAGAGATGGCATCACATGCATAGAGAATCTCTTTGTGTGTGGCGCCTATTATAATACCGAGAAAGGGAAACTTGTGTCTTTTTGTCTTAATTATATTTTGATATTAAATTAAAATAAGAAGATTTTTCAAAATTAATTAACTCTCTTATTCTCTATAAGTAAAGGCCTTCTCTATTCATTAGAGTTAGACTTGTGAGTCTTAAAAAGATTGAGAGTATTGGAAATGGAGTACGTAGTGGGTTTTAAAATTTTTAATAAATAAACTCTTTTCCATAAATGAGTTAGACATGCTATATACAACAAATTAATAAAAGATCTTATGTACATAATAAAATTGGAACTGCACTTCTGACAGAAAATCGTTTAATAGAACTGCTACCTAGAATTGAGTACAAAAGAGCCTCAACCAATTGGTCTTCTTTGCTATTCTATTTTCCACGATTAGAGTGTAAATAGGCACATGTCGTTCAATTCTCCTTTGGTAACTTTCCCCACAATCATAAGAGAAAAATCAGAATTATTGTTCCAGATATTGAACAATAATCTCTTAGAGTAATGGAATTTCTCTCTCTAGAAAATCTCTCTCTAAACCTCTCAAGTGACCTGCCTTTAGTGTTGATAATGATATGAAAGCATAGGAACACATTACCTATTTATAGGAAGTCATTAGGTATCTATTCTTATTAGATTCAGTCTCAAAATTTGAATTAGAATCAAATCCCAAAGCAAAAACACGTAAAAAGCTTAATCTGATAAAGCAGGAGCGGTCGACTACCCCTATATATGGTGGTCGACCGCCTAGTCATGGTTGACCTAGTAGACGCGTTTTTAAACTTCTCAAAGTTATCCGATTCACATGATTTCAACTAATTGGATAATTTATAATTTATTTAACTCGGGTATCTTTCACAAAGCCTTAGTTTAAATTCTAATAACCTAATAGAGAAGTTATTTGATTAAAACATTCATATAAAGATAATTCCATATTCAAATAAAAAAAATTTTCAAATAATTCAGCATGTTTTTTTTTGAATTAATTCTCAAAATTAATTCAACCAATAAACTAACATAAATTATTAAATCCAATCAATCGAATTTAAGCCAATCTTAAGAATTAACATAAGTTACCAATATGTCAAAAAAATACGTCGTATCATTACAATAAAAATTGTAAGTTAACAAAGGGGACCTAATGGAAATATATAAATCAAGCTTCTATGATTATAAAATAACATATCCGTGACATGTATATTTTATAATTATCTAATCTGAGCTGCATTCTTAAATTATAAATAAATTATGAAACTCCAATAAGTTAAACGTCCATGACATATCATAATGTGTAACATCCCCATATGATATTCATAATTGGCTTAAGGATAAAGTTTGTTTTACCTTCCCGATTATATTTATTTTATGTTCCATTATCTTACCATAGGAAAACTTACTATTAATACAAATAGTATGTCATTTGATTATACCTATGTATCTAAATGGTTGAACGTTCTAATTTTCTAATTATAAAATAATGCCTATAAGATAATATCATTAACTCTACTAAAGAGCTATAAATTTTATATCTATGAATAACGAGTCTACATCATTCAAGAGTAATGTCTCCAACGTACCAGTATACGTATCTTCATATAATTCAGGATGTTACTTTTTAGTACATCAAAAGACACAAGTTAAGAATATGAGCTCACTGATTCATTTGAAGATTGAGATGGAACACAAATGACTGTCTGAAGTGAATTGATTTACTCAAACGAAACTATTAATCAAATCAATTTATCTTTAGTCCCAATCTAATATATCATTGCCAATGATAATATACGAATGTTGCTGCTCACGGAGTCCAACTCCGATGACCAAAACAAGCCATCTTTTATTAGGGATGTTGACAATATAACAATCTTAACATAAATAAAGCGCCTAACTTTATTCCTTTGATTACGAACCTTATATATTTAGACTATCACCGAAGATTCATGTCTTCTGCATAATTTGTCCATCATATGCATATTTTTAAGGTTTGGATTGACAGTCTCAGACTTTTGTTTGCTTATCATACATTTAATATAAATGAATATAAAGAGGACATATTCAATATATGAAATAAATATTAAACTCTTTATTGATTAAATATCTTAAAACCTATTATATCATTTAAACCCTAGGGCACCTAGTCTAACAGAGAATACTCTACTAAATTCTTTCCTCTAGTAGACGTGTAAGAGAGTTAGAGAGAGTTAAGAAAAATTCTTCATCCTATGACCCGTTCTTCCCCTGTGTTAAGATTTATGGGTGATTTAAATTAGTTGAGTGACCTTTTAAGAAACCAAATTCCTTCAACGCCTACTTGTTAGTCTACACTAGTGTCAAGGACCAAACGAGGCAGATAGTGGTTTCGTCTTAAAAAGAATGTTATTTGCAAGCCGATTGTTTCCATTCATCTCCGATCACATTCCGGTAAGAAAAAGTTTTGATATATATATTTATTTATGTGTAAAATTAATATAATCTATAGTGTGTTACAAAAGGTTTGAAAAAAATTTTGTAATACACAATCCATATTATTACCACATTTTCACTATATTTTGAAAAAATAGTTTTCCGAAACCAACAATACGCACGTTAAAGACATTCTTGGCTGTTGTGTTCTGTTATTATGACAGAGAAAGACTAATTATGACACAGAAAAAAATATAGAAAGGTCTTTTGGAAGACTAATTATATCCATGTGCAATACTGCTCTATTCTGTTGGTCATTCCCAAAGAAAAAAACAATGGTGTCTACATTTTAAAGTACAGAGAAAATCATTTTGGCTCCTCTTCAACTTCACCATTTGCCATTAGGATGCAACTTAGACTCAAAAGTATTCCATACCATTTCAAGGGCTGCTTATCTGGGTCTTTTTTTTTTGGCAAAAAGATAATTAGAGAAAAAGGTGATTAAACTAGAGGAACAAAATTGCAAACATGTAAATCAAACACTATAGATTAGCTCTTCTAGAACAGAGATTAAATTCTTAGGAACCATGTTGGAGCAAAAATGTAACCTCTACGAGGTAAAAAAGAATTTTAATCCACGAGGAAAAAAGCTTTAAATTTTTACCAATATCACCATATAATGGTCTAATCCTGCTGTAATAGATATTCAAGTTCATACATGTGTAAAAGTACAACACCAATAACTTATGCAAAACACTTTTCACAGCTATACTACCGGGGGTGTACTTCAGTAATCATCGATCTATCATTAACGGACCACGATATTGAATTGTTTGTATATTGATTGGATTCCTTATCCGTTGTTGGCACGCTTGACAGTGTTCTATTACGATGGAAAAACGCAGGCTCTTGAGGTGCTGGAAAAGTAATAGAGTAGCTGTTGAGCATGAGAACTATTGTTGCCATCGTGGGTCTTAAAGCAGGATTTTCCTGAACACATAGCAATCCCATATGAATGCATCTCATGACTTCATTTCTAGAGAAAGAATGTCTTATTGTTGGATCCAACAATTCCAAGGGAGTCCCTTCCTTCCAAAGTTCCCAAGCCTGCAAAGTTGAGAATAATGTCAGATGCTACAATTTTCTTGCTTCTTTAATTTTTTTCTGTTTTGTAAACTTCTTTTTCCTTTTTTTCACTTCTTTCTCAAAAATAAAATCTTCCTCCAAAGAGGTTACTCATTAAAAAAAAAAAAAAAAACTTTTGCAAGTCTGTCCTTCAAAGACTTGTTTTGGCTTTAATAATCATGTTACCGTAGTTATATGTAAATTTATACTCACAAAGGTCAAGAGGTCTCCAGCGCCATGTGATTGATAGAAAAAATTATTCTTCTTGCCACTGAGAATCTCAAGAACCAACACTCCAAAGCTAAACACATCAGACTTCACAGAGAACTGCCCATGCATCGCATACTCGGGAGACATGTAGCCACTGCAAAATAAAAAACACTATGGTTAATGTGGTAATACAAAAATGGAAAAGAATAAATATTTCCATTCGGTTCTTGAAAATTAGAGATAGGAATTAGAATCATACTATGTTCCCACTATGCGATTAGTGCTTCCATGAGTTTGGTCCACAACAAAAACCTTTGCCATGCCAAAATCTGAAATCTTTGGGTTCATATCATCGTCTAACAAAATATTGCTAGCTTTTAGATCACGATGTATGATTCTAAGTCGAGAATCTTCATGGAGATAAAGAATCCCTCGGGCAACACCTCCTATAATCTTGAACCGTCTTGTCCAATCTAGAAGGTTTCGTTTTTCATCATCTACACAGCATACATGTCAAAATTTAAAGTACAAAAATTAGATAAGAACTTTAAAATGAGATTGATTTGTTTTACTCAATTCAGCACTTTATTGCCTTTAATCTCTCAAATCCTTTATTACCTCACCACAATCATTTAGTACATAAGTACTCCGCGCATTTTAACAAACAATTATTAAAATTATACTCTGCTTGAGATGTTACAAGTAAAAAACAAGTCCAGCATGTTCATACCGAACAGAAAGTAATCAAGGCTTTTGTTCGGCACATATTCATAAATTAGAATCTTCTGTTCTCTGTCCAAGCAGAACCCCAATAGCCTCACTAGATTTCTATGTTGAAGCTTGGCTACCAAAAGGGCTTCATTTCTAAATTGCTCTGCACCTTGTCCTGAACTTCCTAATAGTCTTTTCACTGCTATTTTTTTCCCATTAGGAAGAGTACCCTGAAAATAAAATAGTAATGAGAACTTTAACATTGGCTCACTTTGGTTATATTCACTTTAGCATATGTAAGAGTTTCTACCTTGTAAACTTCACCAAATCCACCCTCCCCTATCTTGTTATCTTCAGAAAAGTTATCTGTGGCAGTTTCAATTTCATCCATCTCAAATTGAAGATTCTCAGTTCCCCTTTCTATTTCATATCGAACTACAGAATCCAAGCACAAATTTTAAAGTTTAACCACTTATGTCACATAGAGAGAGAAAAATACGGCACTGGATTATATCAAAGTGTATGTAAGCATGGATGTGTATTATATATATTACCACTGTCAAGCCGAACAGAGAGGTATCTATTCTTTACTTTCCTACGGAGGATGAAGAAGCCAATGAAGAAGAGCACCAAAACCACCCCAACTGGCACAACAACGGCAATAATAATGGTTGACGAGTTTTTCCCTTTTCCTGCACAGAAGATTATATACGTTTCACCATGAAAATTGATATCTCTTTGTTGTCACAATATTGATCAGGTCTCACTCTTTTTTTTTTTTTTTTTTAATGTTCTGTGCTCCATAATCCAAAGTTCCTAATAACTTTTTAAGTCATTAAGTTTCAACACTAGGCACAAGAAATTTAAATATGTATATATATATATTTCTATTATGTTTACCTTGAGGAGTAGAAACAGCCTCCGTACCAGTGGCGTTATAGAAGGAATAAAACTCATATCTTGTCACACAACTCGGCAGGAAAAAGCTACCACCTTCTTTGCCACTGCAGCACGTCGGGTAGAAAGCGATGGCGCTCCGCAAACACATGTTGCAGTCTGCCGTTGACAAGTCCGGTGTGCACTGGGCATGGCTGTACACCGTCTGCGAGCTCGTGAACTCCTCCTCATTCGTCGCGAACTTCTTCCCCGCTAACTGCTTTGAATTAGCCGCCTTATCTGCCACCGAGTCCATCGCGCTAGACAACAAGTCATTGAACCGCTCAGTTTCAGTCTCCGCGACGCTCCGCGAGTTTGACGAGTAAGTAGCCGGCACGATCCCCGGGGTTGTGCTAAAGGAGGACCGGTCTTGATACCGTATCCAGCACTCGTCGTACCAGATTATTGCCTGCTTTTGCTGGGGGCAACGCCGTAGCACCTCTTGGGATGCATTGGCTGCGCATTGTAGGCAGGAGGCGGGACTGGTGGCGGCGATGTCGCTACGGCAGAGAAAAAGGCCTGTAGCTGCATCAGGAGTGACCGCGGCTACAGTAGTTTGGTGGAAGCCGCCATTCAGAGTGGCGTTGGAGGTGAGGTAGGAGAGGAGGAGCTTGAGATTGGAGTAGTAGGTTGTGTTTGCAGTTAAATTGGCACCGGTTGTTGAATCCGTACAGGCGTGTTGACGGTAAGTAGGCGCCGACACGCCGATCTGGATGAGCAAGCTCAGGTTTACAAGACAAACAATGAGGAACTTGGGAGGAAACATTTTCGTCACCCAAAATTTCTCAATCTTTTTTGATGTTTTATGTTTTTTGAGGATTTCCACTATGGAAACGGTAGTTTTTCTCCACCCGTGAAGAAAAAGAGATGTGTGCGTTGGATCTTCATCTGACGGCTACAAGAGGAGGGGGTCTATTTATTATACGATGGACTATAGAGCACTTGATTACATTAACCCTGGTCGTTACGGAACGTGATTAAGTGGAGTTTTTTCATCTGATGGGTCCCATGTTTTGAATAAAGGCGGAGGAGTCAGAGTACAACCTTGGACGCGCAACCCAAACGAGGGGTGAAACACAATCCCAAGGCTAGATTGCTGAGTGCCGTGAGATGGCGTTGACATGGGAACAGCTAGGTGAATCTAATTTAAACACGTCTTATGCTTACTGATCAAGGCTGACCCGGACGGGAGCAAAATATAACTGTCCTAGCTATAAATTTGGTATTTTTTACACCATTTTGCTCTGTTTTTTTTTTTTTACTTTAAATTTATTGATAAATAATTAAAATAAAATTAATTATTTTATGCACAAAATATTTATAAAAATTATGCAAATATTTTTTTAAAGTTAAAATATTTTAACGCACCCAAAACATGCTTAAAATACATATTTAAAAGTTTTTTACCAAATTGATTCAAAATAGCTATTTAACATACAAATTTTGTAGTTAACGGATTAAATGACAAATGAGAGTGTAAAATGAAGATATTAGCGGATTTAACACTAATTTCGTCATTTTATAACATTTGTGTGTGAAACAATTATTTTAAGTCAATTCGACGAAAACAACATAAATATAGACGTGAATATCTACAGTAAAAAAAAAAAGATAATCGGTATAAAGTAGTTAAGTTCAAATTAATAAGGCTATTGATTATTGTTATTAAAACCTTAATAACTTAAATATTCCTTAAAAAATCAATTTGATATTCTTATGCGAATGGAGAGATTAGTAGAAACCCACATCTACTTGGATTCGAATATCATCTTCGTTATTGAGTTTAATGTTGGAATTGTTGGAATTGTTGGAATTGGTGCCCTATATGCATAGACGTTGTACATACTAATGATTAATTAAAAAAATAACATTTATTTATTTGTATGTATTATGTATATTTTAATAAGCATCAACAAAATCCTATGATTGTTGATGGATTTTGTTGATGTAACAACAAATTTCACATGTAATTGTTATATATATATAAGGATTAAATTCGTAGATAATAAACTAAATAATTTGTAATAAATCAATTAATATGTAACATTTTTAATTAAATATGATAAATGCAATCCAATCCTATTAAATACTAAATATTATGCATGTGATCCAATCCTATTAAATATTTTTTGCTATTTTTTTGGAAGAAAAAATCTAGCTTGATCATTGTTCGTAATTAACACAAAAAGTGCACGTTTTATCATCATTTTGCACTTTATTTATTATTAAATTCTTTAATTACAACATTTGTATGTTAAATAATTATTTTAAGTTAATTTCTTAAAAACCGTAAAAATATGTATTTTTAATGTGTTTTGAATGTTTTAAAATATTTTGGCGTAAAAAATATTTATATAATTTTTATAAATATTTGATGCATCAGATAACATATATTTTTTTAATTATTTATCTCTATATTTGTAAGTGTGGAGAAAAAAGAAGCAAAACAATGTTAAAAAAACAGATTTGGAGCCAAAAACACCTATTTTTTTCACCCATCCCTGTCAGCGTTCTCATATATGTGTCAGAATTGAATTCGCCCAGTTTGCCTGCGTCAGCACCATGTCAGCGGGACCAGACACGTCATAACAATTCATTGGCGCTTCATCACCTCTAATAGCAAGCAAATAACATGGGACCACCACTAATATGAGGGCTTTGATCAAGTAAGCCACATCCACAATACGCCCAACAGCGTTTTCAACTATCTACCA
The DNA here is from genome assembly GCA_025403435.1 of Artocarpus heterophyllus. Lineage (NCBI taxonomy): Eukaryota > Viridiplantae > Streptophyta > Magnoliopsida > Rosales > Moraceae > Artocarpus > Artocarpus heterophyllus. The sequence goes on from CM046349.1 coordinate 9,863,132, forward strand.
ATCATGGAGGTCAAACTAAAAAATATGATGCCCACTGATGGAGAAAAAAGCACAGGTTCCAGCATAAAAATTTCTTTTTTTTTTTATTATTAAGCACAGGTTCCACCATAAAAATTTCTTTTTCTTTTTTAATTATTATTCTTACATAGGAGCCAGAGAGATACGAATCAATATATAATTTCTTCTCATTATCTCCAATGCCTCTTTCTTTAATGTCAACTAGATTTACAAAATTTGCACATATAACGTGTCTCCGAAACGTTAAAAAACTTGAAGAATCAAAAAAATTTATGAAATGAAAAATTAAATAATGCTTGTAAATGTAGCCTAACAATTAAGTTATGCCTGATTTTATTATAAGGTTTAGAGTTTTAATTTTTAAAATTTAAAAATTTAAGGTATTAATCAATGAATCCTTAGTATTTTTTAAATTAATAGAGTATTTGATTAAGTAATTAAAATTATTATTTAGAATTATTGTTACTGTAATATATACAAATTTTACCTTATAATAATTATAATTATTATTATTATTATATATAAAAATTTTATCTTGTTTATAATAAAAAAAATGATCTAGTCTGGATCATTTGTTAAACATTTAGAGTCCGTTTGGTTTAAGTATTTAAATAGACTATTTGAATGAAGATTTAAATTTTTATGAGAGATAATATTATAACAAAATAATTTAAACTGTGATTCAAACTACAAAACAAACGAGCAATTATTGTTTCGTGGCATAGAGTCAAACAGAAATGCTCATTAATCAGTAGTCGTATGTATGTCGTCAGCAAGCACGCAACCTCAACTTTGACGCAGCTGATGAGTTTGCCACATTAAAAAGTTTAACAACAATGGTTAGAATTATAGTCGTAGTTATCAAATAATGTAAAGCTTAAACAATATATATAATAAATCATCCCGTTGAAAAATTGATACAAAAGTTAAAATAGTAGTTTTTACCGCCAGTGAAAAGAAAAATACCCGTGGTACAACTGTCTTTCTTTCTCTTGAAAAAAAAATCCCACACTTTGATTTCGGAAAAGCAGAAAAAAGAGACGGTCACTTGATGGGAAGTTTCTGTAAAGCTCTCTCATTTTGGTTTTACTAGTTGTTTATTTCCGCTCGATTATAATGTAGCTTAAGCTATATATATTTATAAATAGCACACAACATTTAAAAGTGTGTTTATGTTTAAAAAAAAAAATCAACAGTGTGGATATGATAAGACTCATTTGACAATTTTGCTTAATAGAATAACCAAAAAATTTTCTAATATCAACATAACACGAGAGATTTCAAGCGAGCATAGTTTAGTTTTCAATCTTTAATCCTTTTCTATAAAATATATAGAACCAACTGCCTCAAAAAAAATAAAAAATAAAAAAAAGCCTCATTCTAGTAAAGCTTCAATTTGACAAACAGAAAACAAAGATTTTTTTTTTTTTGGCTGAATAAAAAGAGAGTGAGGTTGAGACTAATTATAGTTTTCACTTAGCATAGTTGTTTTGCTCATATCTCAAGGAATTTTTAGGAAGCAATAATACGAACCATACATGAAATCGGGTTAGACCATCCATTTGGACAAAAGATTTGACGTTATGTCGTCTTGTGTGCTTAAACGACAACAATTGTTTGAAACAAACGGCATGTCATCTTAACATATAAACGACATGGACTTTACAGAACAACATCCTGCTGTTTCCAATAAATAACATTGACAGTTTGGCAGTAAACGACGGCTCGTTTTATCATTCACACCGGTGAAAAAGGGAACTATGTACTACATGTCGTTTCTCCAGTAAACGACAGAAACAATTCACCGATTTTTTTTTTTTTTGACAAAAATTCGAAAACGTCCAGCGTAAAAGACACATAGACGACAAAACGCTTTAAACCTCAAAAGATGCTTCGGTTTTCTATACAAACGACATCAACTTCTTAACCACCCCCCATATCTTTTTTTTTTTTTTTTTTGCAAAAAGATAATTAGAAAAAAAGGTGATCAAACTAGAGGAACAAAATTGCAAACATGGAAATCAAACACTATAGATTAGCTCTTCTAGAACAGAGATTAAATTCTTAGAAACCATGTTGGAGCAAAAATGGAACCACTACGAGGTAAAAAAGAATTTTGATCCACAAGGAAAACAAGCTTTAAATTTTTACCAATATCACTACATAATGGTCTAATTCTGCCGTAATAGATATTCAAGTTCATACATGTGTAAAAGTACAATACTAAGAACTTATGCAAAACATTTTTTACAGCTATACTACCGGGGGTATACTTCAGTAATCATCGATCCATCATTTCCGGACCACGCTATTGAATTTCTTGTATATTGATTGGACTCCTGATCCGTTGTTGGCGCGCTTGACTGTGTTCTATTACGATGGAAAAACGCTGGCTGTTGAGGTGCTGGAAGAGTAATAGAGTAACTGTTGAGCATGAGAACTATTGTTGCCATCGTGGGTCTTAAAGCAGGATTTTCCTGAACACATAGCAATCCCATATGAATGCATCTCATGACTTCATTTCTAGAGAAGGAATGTCTTATTGTTGGATCCAACAACTCCAAGGGAGTCCCTTCCTTCCAAAGTTCCCAAGCCTTGCAAAATTGAGAATGATGTCAGATGCTACAATTTTCTTTCTTCTTTAATTTTTTCAGTTTTGTAAAATTCCTTTTCCTTTTTGTCACTTTCTTTCTCAAAAATAAAATCTTCCTCCAAAGAGGTCACTCATTAAAAAAAAAAAAAAAAGGAAAGCTTTTGTCAGTCTGTCCTTTAAGGACCTGTTTTGGCTTCAATAATCATGTTAACGTAGTTATATGTGAATTTATACTCACAAAGGTCAAGAGGTCTCCAGCGCCATGTGATTGATAGAAAAAATTATTCTTCTTGCCACTGAGAATCTCAAGAACCAACACCCCAAAGCTAAATACATCAGACTTCACAGAGAACTGTCCATGCATTGCATACTCCGGAGACATGTAGCCACTACAAAATACAAAATACTATGGTTAATGTGGTAATACAAAAATGGAGAAGAAAAAATATTTCCATTTGGTTCTAGAAACTTAGAGATAGAAGTTAGAATCATACTATGTTCCCACTATGCGATTAGTGCTTCCATGAGTTTGGTCCACAACAAAAACCTTTGCCATGCCAAAATCTGAAATCTTCGGGTTCATATCATCATCTAACAAAATATTGCTAGCTTTCAGATCACGATGTATGATTCTAAGTCGAGAATCTTCATGGAGATAAATAATCCCTCGAGCAACACCTGCTATAATCTTGTACCGTCTTGTCCAATCTAGAAGGTTTCGTTTTTCATCATCTACACAGCACGCATGTCAAAATTTAACGTAAAATAATTAGATAAGAACTTCAAAATGAGACTGATTTGTTTACTCAATTCAGCACTTTATTGCCTTTAATCTCTCAAATCCTTTATTACCTCACCACAGTCATTTAGTACATAAGTACTCCGTGCATTTTAACAAACAATTATTAAAATTATACTCTGCTTGAGATGTCACAAGTAAAAAACGAGTACAGAATCTTCATACCGAACAGAAAGTAATCAAGGCTTTTGTTCGGCACATATTCATATATTAGAATCTTCTGTTCTCTGTCCAAGCAGAACCCCAATAGCCTCACTAGATTTCTATGTTGAAGCTTGGCTACCAAAAGGGCCTCATTTCTAAATTGCTCTGCACCTTGTCCTGAACTTCCTAAAAGTCTTTTCACCGCTATTTTTTGCCCATTAGGAAGAGTACCCTGAAAATAAAATAGTAATGAGAACTTTAAAATTGGCTCACCATGGTTATATTCACTTTAGCATATGTAAGTGTTTCTACCTTGTAAACTTCACCAAATCCACCCTCCCCTATCTTGTTATCTTCAGAAAAGTTGTCTGTGGCAGTTTCAATTTCATCCATAGTAAATTGAATATTCTCAGTTCCCCTTTCCATTTCATATCGAACTACAGCAGCCAAGCACAAATTTTATAGTTTAACCACTTATGTCACATAGGGAGAGAAAAATACAGCACTGGATTATATCAAAAGTGTATGCAAGCATGGATGTGTATTATATATATTACCACTGTCAAGCCGAACAGAGAGGTATCTCTTTTTTACTTTCCTACGGAGGATGAAGAAGCCAATGAAGAAGAGCACCAGAACCACCCCAATTGGCACAACAACAGCAATAACAATGGTTGACGAGTTTTTCCCTTTTCCTGCACAGAAGATTTTATACGTTTCACCATGAAAATTGATATCTCTTTGTTGTCGCAATATTGATCAGGTCTCAATTTTTCTTTTTTTTGTTCTGTGCCCCATAATCCAAAGTTCCTAATAACTTTTTTTAAGTCATCAAGTTTCAACACTAGGCACAAGAAATTTAAATATATATATATATATATATATATATTTCAATTATGTTTACCTTGAGGTGGAGAAACAGCCTCCGTACCAGTGGCGTTATAGAAGGAATAAAACTCATATCTTGTCACACAACTCGGCAGGAAAACGCTACCACCTTCTTTGCCACTGCAGCACGTCGGGTAGAAAGCGATGGCGCTCCGCAAACACGTGTTGCAGTCTGCCGTTGACAAGTCCGGTGTGCACTGGGCAAGGCTGTACACCGTCTGCGAGCTCGTGAACTCCTCCTCATCCGTCGCGAACTTCTTCCCCGGTAACTGCCGTGAATTAGCCGCCTTATCCGCCACCGAGTCCATCGCGCTAGACAACAAGTCATTGAACCGGTCAGTTTCAGTCTCCGCGACGCTCCGCGAGTTTGACAAGTCAGTAGCCGGCACGATCCCTGGGGTTTCACTAAAGGAGGACCTGTCTTGATACCGTATCCAGCACTCGTCGTACCAGATTATTGCCTGCTTTTGCTGGGGGCAACGCCGTAGCACCTCTTGGGATGCATTGGCTGCGCACTGTCGGCAGGTGGCGGGACTGGTGGCGGCGATGTCGCTACGGCAGAGAAAAAGGCCCGTAGCTGCATCAGGAGTGTCCGCGGCTACAGTAGTTTGGTGGAAGCCGCCATTAAGAGTGGCGTTGGAGGTGAGGCAGGAGAGGAGGAGATTGAGATTGGAGTAGTAGGTTGTGTTTGCAGTTAAATTAGTACCGGTTGTTGAATCTGTACAGGCGTGTTGACGGTAAGTAGGCGCTGATACGCCGATCTGGATGAGCAAGCTCAGGTTTACAAGACAAGCAATGAGGAACTTGGAAGGAAACATTTTCGTCATCCAAAATTTCTCAATCTTTTTTTATGTTTTTATTTTTTTATTTTTGAGGATTTCCACTATGGAAACGGTTGTTTTTCTCCACCCGCGAAGAAGAAGAGATGTGTGCGTTGGATTTTCATCCGACGGCTATAAGAGGAGGGGGTCTATTTATTATATGACGGACTATATAGCACTTGATTAAATGAACCTTGGTCTTTGGGAACGTGATTAAGTGGAGTTTTTTCATCTGATGGGTCCCATGTTTTGACTAAAGCAGGAGGAGTCAGGGTACAACCTTGGACGCGCAAACCAAACGAGTGGCCAAAACACAATCCCAAGGCTAGATTGCTGAATGCCGTGAGATGGCATTGACACGGGAACAGCTAGGTGAATCAAATTTTAACACGTATTATGCATACTAACGATGGCTGACACGGATGGGAGCAAAAAATTACTGAGTGTTTCGCTCATAGCAGGGGCTATTAATGTAAACCGTTTTTACCGAATTGATTTTAAATAGTTTTTTAATATATAAATGTTGTAGTTAACATATTAAATGACAAATAAGAGTGTACAATAACGGTATTAAAGGATTTAACGCTAATTTCATCCTTTTATAAAATTTATATGTTAAACAATTATTTTCAGCCAATTTAACAAAAACAACATAAAAGTAGACGTAAATATCTACAATAAAAAAAAAGATAAATAGTATAAAGCAGTTAAGTTCAAATTAATTAGGCCATTGATTACTGTTGTTAAATCTTTAACAACTTAAATATTCCTTAAAAAATCAATTTGATATTCTTATGCATATGAAGTGGTTAATAGAAACCCACATCTGCTTGGATTCGAATATTATGTGGTTGTTGAGCTTGATGTCGAAATTGGTGCCTTATATGCATAGGCATTGTACATACTAATGATTAATTAATAAAAATAACGTTTATTTTATTTGTATATATTATATATACTTTAATAAACATCAACAAAACCCATGATTGTTGATGTAACAACAAATTACACATGTAATTGTTTTATATATATATATACGAAGATTAGATTCATAGATAATAATCTAAATAATTTATACATGTAACATTTTTAATTAAATATAATAAATGCAATCCAATCCTATTAAATATTAAATATTATAAAATGTGATCCAATCGTAATAAATATTTTTTGCTAATTTTTTGGAAGAAAAAATCTAGCTTGATCGTTGTTCTTAATTAACACGTAAAAGTGCACATGTTATCATTATTTTACACTTTATCTATTATTAAATTCTTTAATTACAACATTTATATGTTAAATAGAAGTCAATTTGTAAAAACCACAAAAATATGTATTTTTAATTTGTTATGGGTGTTTTAAAATAGTTTAGGTTAAAAAATATTTGTATAATTTTTATAAATATTTGATGTAACATATTTTATTTTAATTATTTATCTCTACATTTGTAAGCGTGGAGAAAAAGAAACAAAACGATGTAAAAAAAAAAAACAGATTTGGAGCCAAAATATTCTATTTTTTTTCTCCCATCCCTGTCAGCCTTCTTCATATCTGTGTCGGAATGGAATTTGGCCAGCTGTGCCTGCGTCAGCACCATGTCCGCCAGATCGACACGTCAAAAATCCATCGGCGCGTCTTACGCCATTTCTTACACTGCCCAACAATAATCATACGTTTCTTCCACTTCCTCGGGTAAACTCATCAAGCCACGTCCCATCACTCTCTAATGGCAAGCAAATAACATGGGACCACCATTAATGTGACGGCTTTGATCAAGTAGGCCACATCCACATTACGCCCAACGACTGTTTGAACTGGCTACCAATCATGAAGAGCAAACTCAAAAATTTGATACCTACCGATAGAGAAAAAGAATAAGTTCCACCATAAAAATTTCGTTTTATTTATTTATTTATTATTCTTGCATAGGAGCCACAGAGACATCAATCAATATATGCTTTCTTGAATTTTTTGTCTCATTATCTCCAATACCTTTCTTTAATGTCAACTAGATTTAAAAATTTGCACATATAATATGTCCGAAACGTTAAAAAATACTTGGACAATCAAAAAAATTTATGGAATGAAAAATTAAATAATGGTTGTAAATATAGCTTAACAATTAAGTTATACCTAATTTTATTATAAGATTTAGAGTTTAAATTTTTTAAATTTAAAAATTTAAGGTGTTAATCAATGAATCCTCAGTATTTTTCATATTAATAAAGTGTTTAACCAGATAATTAAAACTATTAGCTAAAATTATTTTTACTATAATATATAAAAATTTTATATTATCATAATTTTTTTAATTATTATTTTAACATATAAAAATTTTATATTATTTATAATTAAAAAATAATCTAAACTATAGTCTAAATCAACCCGTCGAAGACTCAATTATTATTGTTTTGTGGTATAGAGATAAACAGAACTGCTCGTTAATCAGTAGTCGCACCTTTGACGTAGCTGAGGAGCTTGCCACATTAAAAAGTTAGGTCTGAGAGATTTGTCATTATCCGAGATTGAGATGAGAACGGTATAGATATGGTTACGTTGATTATGAAAATGACGTTGACTAATAAACTATGTTAACCAATTTACAGCATGACAAGGATATAAGTGAATGTATTGAACTATAGATGCTACTGTGTGATCCATGAATCATAGCAGGTGTCGCCATTCCATTGGCTACAGAGTTATAGGTGTTTCAAAGAAAAATTGAAATAGTAAGTATTAATTTAAAAACTATAATATATAAAAGTTTATTGTAGTAATTTTTATTTTTTATTATAACTGTTATTGTTGATAGCTTTATATGTTGAATTTTATTTTTTTGCTATAATTAAAAACTTTGAATTGAAATAAGGTAAAATAATGTTTGATAGTATTAATTAAAATCATAATTATAGTTATCAAATAATATAAAGTATTTATATATTATAATAAAAAATTAAAATTATTATAATATAAAATTTTTATATATTATAATGTTTTAAAGTTGAATTATAATTCCAACCCTAAGCACCATCATAGTCGGTTTTGGAGGCTTCACCAAGCAACCCTTATCTGCCCACTCAAGACGGTTACCGACAGGACTTTTGCGTCCCGAAATGAATGTTCCAAGACGAGGGTTGGTTTGGATTTTAGAGGTAGCTTTACATCATTGCAGTCTTTTTTGAATTTAGCTTTAAAAACGAGGACTATCTTCTCCGTGGAGGTGTCGCAATCAATGGAATACCTCCTATAAATTATAAATATCTTCTCTCACTATTTTCTTTCATAAAAAAATAAGAATATTAATTTTGTTTAGATCATGCGTAAAAACTCTGTACATGTTTATTTATGTTAAATTTGGTCAAATCATATCGTTAAAAAAAGGCAAAAATAACTTGGTACATCTGAGAGTTCAAAATTAAAGTACAAAAATTTATTTGTCTTCCTTTGCAAAGACGAAAAAATAGGCAATATGTCCGTTGAAGACTCTGTTTATATATTTGTGTATGTGTTGAGGTGAAAATTTGCTCGGGATTTTCAACAGCTGTTGCTTGCTTTGTTCTTTGATCACTAATCTTACATGAAAAATCCACGGTTAACGGAGTTTCCAAACATCGATTTTCTTTGGTTGCGTATTTTGAATTTCCTTTATAGAATCTTTCACAACTCATTGGTTGTTGATTTTTTATTCTAGGGTGTTTGGAAGTAGTTATAACCAATTTAATTAAAAACGCTGTAATTTGTGAAAACTTTACATTATAACATATTTTTTTTGACATTATAGTATATAAAAGCTTTATACTGTAGCAACCAAAAATTTGGTTCTAACTCCTTCTTTTAGATCTATGTTCTTTGTGGGAAATAGATCTAACTTGATTTCATTGAATTTCCTCGTTAGTCGTAACATTCACAAACTATACACACACACATATTTGAGCTTGTACTGCTGTTTGGAAATTCAACTGATAAAACCGTCAACTTATAAGGTTCGATTATTTTAATATGCTTTGAAAAGCGACATTCAGAGTTGCTTGGAAGGCAATTACTTATCCAGGTTACACAACTTACAATATACAGAAACCGAATTCAGTCTAATTACTATTCAACGAGGGTATAACTCGGTTATTGATGCTTCATTCACAGAGAGAGGATATCCTGCAGCGCTGGTAGATTGATCAAACTTCATTTCCACTGCTGCCATGTCCGACTCTGTTCTATTGTAAAATGCTGGCTTTTCAGGCACTGGCAATGTGACCGAGTAACTATTTAACATGAGAACTATTGTTTTCATGGTTGGCCTATCTTCTGGATCTTCCTGAACGCATAATAAACCCATATGGATGCATCTAACAACTTCATGTTCTGAATAAGAATGCAATAGTGTTGGATCTAACAACTTCAAGGGATTTCCTTCCTTCCAAAGCTTCCAAGCCTGCAAATAGTAGTTCATTACCAGCCTAGTTTAATACTTTAGCATCGAAATAGAAGAATACAAGATTTTACTTACATAGCTCAATAGGTCCTCCGCATAATCTGATTGATAAAAACTACTATTCTTTTTGCCGCTAATAATCTCCAAAATTAGAACTCCAAAACTATAGACGTCAGATTTGATAGAGAACTGCCCATGCATTGCATACTCTGGCGCCATATAACCACTGCAAACAGTAATGTACATTAGCATATCAGCAACTGTGGTAATGTCACAACTTAAAACTCTTATATTGTTTTTGTCTGTTGGTGTTATTTTTGGATCTTTGTCATCTTTATATTTTCACAGGAAAAAAATAGTTGAACTTACTATGTTCCAACAATTTTACTTGTGTTTCCTCGAGTTTGATCAACTGCAAAAATCCTAGCCATACCGAAGTCGGAAATCTTTGGATTCATATCAGCATCTAACAATATGTTACTAGCTTTGAGATCACGATGTATAATTCTAAGTTGAGAGTCCTCGTGAAGATACAAAATTCCTCGAGCAATCCCTCCAATTATCTTGTAACGTGTTGACCAATCCAGTTGTCCTTGTTTAACAGGGTCTGCACGTTCAGCAGAAAAATTACAGCTTCAATTTGAAAAGAATATTGCAATATACATTCCTCAAGGGATGAACATATGGTACCGTATAGAAAATTGTCAAGGCTTTTGTTGGGAACAAATTCATAGACAAGCAACTTTTCTTCTCCTTCCAAGCAAAATCCCAATAATCTCACAAGGTTTCTATGTTGAAGCTTAGCTAGCAGTACAACCTCATTCTTAAATTCTTCTACTCCTTGCCCAGAAGTTTTCGATAGCCTCTTCACAGCTATTTGTTTTTCATTATCAAGTGTGCCCTGAGAAATGAGCATGTATTTTAAATATTCAAAATAGAGTTTTTAGTATAAATTTCAACATTGGTTATATATATATATATATATATATATATATGCTGCATTATATGCAAGACTTACCTTGTAAACCTCGCCAAATCCTCCCTCGCCTAACTTGTTATCAGCTGAGAACTTGTTTGTGGCGGCTTCAATTGTAGCCAAGTCAAATTGCAAGGACTCAATTGTTGTAATATCACCGACTGCAGATAGACGTTCCAAATGTAACAAATTATTTATTTATCATGGACACGTGGCAAATAAAAGGCCATTCAAGTTCGATGTTATACTTAAAAATGTTGTCATTTACCAGCTTTGTTGTCAACAGCATTGTACTTTTGTTTTGCTCTCTTACGTAGGAAACATAACCCAAAGATGAATAATATTGCACCTACAGTGACTGGGACAACAATGGCCACAATTGTGCCAGACGAGATTTTACTTTCTCCTGCATGGATAAAAATATTAATCAGTATAGCTATAATCTTGAAAGAACAAGTCACCTATTTAATCAGACAACAGGAACTAAGAAGGGATAAACAAAAAAAAAAAAATGTTTGCTGACCGAAAAGATAGGATAATTCCTAACCTAGAAATTCCCAAACAAAAAAAATAAAACAAAACAAGAATGGCAGGCCCGTGTTGAAAATGATTTTGAAAAACGTTAATTGGAAGCAACCAATTAAAGACCAGAAAATGACATGACTCTTTTTTTTTTTTTTTTTTTAAAGAAAATGACATAACTCGTAAATTGTAGGGGTAAAGACTCAAAGTAATGGTTCTAGATCACATAAGCGGAAATTGACAACAATTTCCTTAATTTTCAAACCAAAGTGAGAACGTGATTCCTTTTGAAAACTTTAGGCTGAGATACTATTTCTTTTCTCAAGACTGATGTAATACATGAAGAGAACCAAGAAAACAATTAGGAATTGGGGACTTGCCCGGTATTCGCAAGAAAGAAACATTAAATTATATATAACAGCAAAAACCTGACCCTACCTTTGAAATGAAAAGATAAAAACAAATATAATAAAGCACAACAAGTCTTGCATACAAATCGAACCACAGCTATTGAACATGACAGCTTCAAAAAAAAAATAAAAAATTATCCTTTGTTTCTTATTATCTTCTTTTCTTTAATTTCAGTTTGAAGCGGAAACAGCTATCACAGTTTATGGTAGTATTTGACAAATTATTAATCAAATTACGCTGATAATTTAAATTAGGCTAAATTATCCAACTAAAAACTCAAATCCTCCTTTCATTTGAATAATTTAGCAAATATTGATTTGCTGTGTAATTTAATACTATTATTTTGTATTTCTTTTTGAATTATATAACTTATTTAATTAATTAATTACATTTTTAATGTTTCAACGGTTCTCATTAATACTTATCTAAATACAAATTCGTATGATTAACATTTTAAGGGTACGTCTAATCCTCAGTTCAAATTGCAACTTAAACTATTGAAAAAATTAAACCGATCAATCAAATTGAGGGTAAAACATTTTAATTAACCGTGAAATTCTCTTAGCTACAAAAAGAAGAGACATTAAAAAGCACACAAGAAAGTCAAAGTCAATATCATTTTCGTAGAAAAATTACCTTTCGTACGTGCAATGGAACCAGGCGATGGAGCTGGAGGGGACGCCGTTGGGGACGGCGACGATGATGAATTTTGGTTGTAAAAAGGGTAGAATTCGTACCTAATGTTACAACTGGGAAACAGAACTCTTCCCCCTAACTTTCCATCGCAACACATGGGAAGACGCCCTGTGGCGTTCGTTAGACATCTACTGCAATCCTCCACGGACAGGTCCGGTGTGCACTGCACCAGGGTGTACAGCCTCTGGAACCCATTGAACTTGGCATCTCTAGTTGCAAACTTCTTTACTCCGGAGCCGCCTCTCGCGGCCTCGGCGGCCGCCTCCTTCATGGTGGTGTTTAACAGCCGGTTAAACCGTTCCTGATCAGTGACGTTTGCCGTGTTCACAAGATATACCCATGGCCTTGTAGCCACCTTGCCAAAGAATGAGGTGTTGGAGTATCGCAGCATGCACTCGTCGTACCACAACACGGCTAATTCCCCCATCGGGCACCGCTCGACAACGTCCTTGGCTGCGAACGTGACGCAGTTCCGGCAGGCGGTGGCGTTGTCATCCCCACGGCAGAGGAAGAGGCCGTAGACGCCGCCGGAGGAGGCGTTGTGGAATTCGCGGGAAGTGGCGTTGGAGGAGAGGGAAGAGAGAAGGGTGTTGAGATTGGATCGGTAGATGCTGTTCGCGGGGGAACTGGTATTGGTCGTGTTGGTGCAAAAATGGTAATTGTAAGTGGGGTTATTGGCTCCAACGCTTGTTAGACAGATCGAGATAAGCAAAGGGAGAAACAGAGAGTACCTGGTGCAGGGGTTAAAGAAAACCATTTTGTTAATTTAATTTAGGTCCTTAAAGGTCGGGGAAATTATGATATTGAGGCTCGTGATAAAACGGAAGGGGAAGCGAGTGAAGAAGATGTACGGAAGGTAGAGCTGCGCAAAGATTTATAGTCTAGACGATAGTCAATGTATCAGGGGTCAAGCCAGATATTCAACGTGTGGTGGCTCCAGGGAGAAAAAAAAAAAAATCTTTTCATTGTTTGTCATAGTTCAAAAAAATATCTCTTATATATTTTGGAATATATGTGGGCATTCACTGCTAAAATAATGCACATTCGTTGTTAAAAAACGACACAAAATTTCGTAATTAATTAATTAGGCATAAAATTCAAAAATAACAACGACTCCAAAACTTTTTCTGGGAACGTTTTGGTGGACGCATGACCTTGGTAAGTTGATAGACAAAGGCCATGTTGGTCCTACACTCTAACACATGCTGCAGCTCCTGATCATCAATAAAAGGGCTTCGCATGTTTCTTAATATTGGAGACATGGTTCCAAGCTATACCTTTTCTGTGTTTAATGCTATGCACATATCTACGGTTACAAAGAGAGTATAACTAGTACTTTTCTGGCTACAATTTTTAATGCATAGGTTTATCCCCACTGTTAATTCACAAGTGCACTCAACTTTTGGTCAACCTTCGCACCTAGTATTCACATCGGGAGAGTATTTAATTGAAAAGAAAAAAAGTAGAACACACATGGTCCGTGCCCATATCAACAAGTGGTATAACCATAACAATGTTTACGCAACATTTTTCTTTTATTTCGGATTCACTTGTATCTTTTTTCTTCTATTAATAATAGTTGAGCTGAGAGCTTAGTACAAGATATGTTGCTTCAGTGGGTGCCACCTAATTGGAATATACTAAAGAACAGCAACATGTGATCAACTAGTACAACCAAAAACACAAACAGACCAGTACTGCTACTTGAATTAAGTAAAAAGAAGCCCCTCGCCGGCAAAGTAGGAATTAGGAAAGTGGAACTTATAGGCTTTAATGTAAATAAAATGATAGTTATAGATTATAATTATATTTTTGTATTTTGTTTTTAATCCAATATTTATAAGAAAATTGAGCTAAGACCGTAATTTAATATTACGACAATTAAGACTGTTAGTATCAATTCAGACGACGGGTATGAGATTGCCAATTCGAACCCTCAATCTCAAATTTGTATAGGCCACCAATCTCACTCCTATTTCAGGATATATAAAAGAATACAAATAAATATGGGATTGGCTCTCATTCCACAATCTCAATAAGTAAACATGCCATTGGTGTTATGAAACACGCGGGCAACGTGTAGGACAAGGAAGAAAAGAGGTGAAAAAAAAAAGATTTTGGGCATGTCAAAGGACTATTTCAATATTAATGATCAGTGCCCTTGCTTTTGGGTAAGATAATGAAAAATACTTTTTATTTCTATGGAGTTTTATCTTCATTACTCACCAAAAAAAAAAAAAAAAAGTAGATCTATCGTAATAGGTCCCACTATCTAGCGTGTGGTCCGCTGTCTTGTAGCGTGAATAAAAAATCCTATAAGATTATCTTAAGATTATATGGGAGTGCTCAAAGACAATTGATAAGGTCCAACTTTCAGCAGCTTTTGTATTGGCGGGACTAAAACGAAAGGACTGAGTAGGGAAATCACAAAAGACACGTCGGGTTGACTTGAATTTTCATAACACAACAAAATGTTCATCTGAAGTGTTAAAAAGCAAACTTTGTTCCTAGTTTCTTGGTTTCAAACTTCTCCATGTAGCGCGGTGCATAAAAGGATTTAGGTCCTAGCGTGGTTAAAAGTCAAGTCTAGCAGGAAAAATAATAGGAGAGAAGAGAACATGTGAAGGTACGTCGATGGATGGAGACATAAGTGGAAAATTTTGTGTGTCGACAGCTACCCTACAATCACAAATTAAAGCAACTTAACCAATCAACCTGTTAATGTTCATTTATTTTATTGTGTTATCATCGTTTTTTTTTTTTTTTTTTGATAAATAACGTAAACGTAATTGTTAATGTCTGGACCATAAGGTAACTGAATTTCAAAAGAAGCTACATAATTTCTTATCTAAAATTTAGCTTAAATTTTGTGACATTCTCGATGTACAAAAGTAATGGAGAGAGGAGATTGATAGAACGTTTGGAACTTTAGTAATATCTGAAATTTTAAGTAAAACTGTAACGTATAAAAGCTTTCTACTGTAGCAACTTTTTGTTTTTGTACTATAGCTGCTGAAAGTCTTACATTGTTTACAGTTGTAAATGATGGATTAGAATTAAAGTTCTAAACATATAGTTTTGATGCCACTGTAAAAAAGTGGCATCGGTAATGTAAATCCTGAAAAACTGGCAATATTTTGATATTAGGTTATGCAAGTTGGCAACTGTAGCTGAACCTGTGATTCTTCCTTCTAGTAGGTGTGTAAGAGAGTTAGAGTGAGTGAAGAAAGTTTCTTCATTTCGCGACCTGTTTTTCTCATGTGTTGAGATTTACAGGTGACTTAAATTAGTTAAGTGACCTTTAAGAAACCATATTTCTTTAATGCTCACCCATTCATCCATACTAATGTCTAGGACTAGGCAACAAAGACGATGGTTTTGTCTTAAAGAAAATATCTTTTACATGCTTATTGTTTTCGTTCATCTCCAATCACATTTTGGTAAGCAAAAGTTTTGATATATGTATTTTGTTTATGTGTAAAATTAATATAATCATAAAGTTTTACAAAAGTTTTGAGAAAATTTTTGTAATACATGATCCATATATTACCACTTTTCTGCTATAATTTTGAGAAAATCATTTTTCAAAACCAACACTTATAGTAGATGTAATATTAATGGTGTTAAGTTTCTAGTAGGGGAGCATGATTCTAGAATAGCAACACAAAATAGTGGAGTATCTATGCTTGGATCAGATGACAGGACACAACCTGATTACCTTGGTGTTCTAGAATAGGCGATTGAGTTATCATAAATCAAACAAGATTATCGTGTCGTATTATTCAAGTTTAAGTGGTTTAACACATCATCATGGAGGAAAGATGTCACTTATGAGAAGAAAATAACAACTTTGCGTCAAGAAAAAGAGTAGTACAAGGGCGATCTATTCATATTAGCATCTCAAGCTCGCCAAGTCTTTTACATGATAGATCCACTCAAGCATCACCATAGCATGTTGTTCAAACGTTTAGTCACCGGCATTTTTGGGACATTTCGGCTGAGGAGAGTGTTGAGAATGACGACATCATACAAGAAGATTGTAACGCCCCTATGTGGGGTTAATAGTATTGAATAAATAAAAATAAAGTTAAATACAATATCATTTCAAAACAATAAAATATTGCCCATGGGACTTTGAGAATAAACAGAAAATAAAATTAAACTGTAAATACAAACCACAGTTTTAGTGTAGTACCAAATATTAAAACACAGTTATCATCATCATAGTACAATTTCCTAAATAATTTAACACAGCCACCACAAAGTAATACGAATCTTATATAGTCTAGACGAGTTACAAATAAACAAAGTTCTTCCAACGCGTAATCGACAGTGTAGATGCTTATTCCTCGTTAGACATGTTGCACTGAATTCTACCTAAGAGAAGTAAATATGATTAGGATGAGCACCGCTATGCCCAGTAGAGAAAACCATTACTCACCTTAAGGTTCTATTCATTACCACATTAAATCTGCATGGTTAGTTAATTTCCATCATATTCCAGATTATGAGGTTTATTATGATCACATTCCATGAATACCATAGTTAATCATTACCAATTTTCATACTTATACATATTACAAATATTACAGTTTATCATTATTTTTAGGTATCCACATTAAATAGAGTATCACTCAACTCATCGAAGCCTAAATAGGTGCGCTTGGCCACACTCCAAACATTCCAAGGGTGTTCTGGAGAGGGGACATCAAGTCCCGAGTCCTCACCAAGTCGATTCCTATATAGTGCGTTCTAGGACTCTCGATCCAAGGGAGCATCATCACTTCCCCTATTTTACCTTTTAGGGTATTTATGCCTAAGGATGTAACCGCTGCCCTCTTCAAGTCTCACTATTTCTCTATAATCAACCTTTGTTTATAAAGTTAGTTTTCCTAATCATGCTTTTCAATTTACAACAACATGTGTTAAATCATTATGTTCCTCGCTATACAATACATGATGAGTTCCACGTCATCAGGTTATAGTTATAACCATATATATTCAAAATATCATATACATATCTTGCAACAATAAACAACTAAATTTTAATTTACCAAAACCTTATAAAAGATGAGTAATAGAATCCCTACCTTCCAAGCTTATCAAAAATCTTTTAATCTCAGAATCAATTAACGTTAGCTCCACACACCCTTGATCCTAAGGCGTGCATAAGGACAATTAAAACTAAAGCACAACATACAACCACATTCATAAATGAATTATGTGTAAATCCATCTCACTAGTGTGCCATTAAAGTTTTTATGCAATTTCTTTATAAATACCAAAGTAAACAATTTTTGTCTTAAACACAATATAAAATACATACAAGTAATTTATATGTTTTAGTCTCTAATAAGATTCATAATTATTTAGGATGGTGTTGGAAAGGTTGCAAGACATTAAGGGATTAGAAGGTGAGCAAAGTTTGGTTCTTAGTTCAGGTTAGAAGTTAGTATACCATGGCAAACTGGCTGTATACTTTTGCAAAAAGGCGGGTTCACTATCTACAATCAGCACATAGGTTAATAGGTGGTTTACTTAAGGTAGACGGGTGGTATATTGCCACTGGCAAGTTTACTAGTTTCCAATCTGAAAAATAAAAAATTCATAAAAAATAAAATACAACTCCAATTTAGGCTCATGATAGCTCGTTGGAAAGCTTAGGATGTCTACTTTTTAAATATGCAAACCAATTTACAAAATTCATTTTCATCTAATCCTAGAATTTCAAGAAATAGCCACTGCTCATAGAGGTATTACAAAGTTTATCGAATATCAAGTTTTTCTTTAACTCAAAACATATCGTCCTTGTTCAAAATCTCAAAACTATTCTAAAATATGTGGTATGCATTATATAATCACAATAAACATATTCTCATGAGTTTTATACTAAAATCATCATCAAACCATATCTCTAGCCTTTCTTACAAATAATGATGAAAACATGCTTAAGTTTGCTCTTCAAGCTCATAACTTTAAAACATTAACTATAGAGCTATAGAAACCAGTTGTAAACATTTCTAACATATTTCTAACATTGTTCTCAAACCAAAATAAACGTTGGTTGTGGGTTTTAACTTAAGACTCAAGTTTTTGTTCATAAATGCTCCAATATGCATGTTAACATAACTAGAAATTTGCATGAACTTTGAACATGAAAACTATGCATTCAACATGGAAAAAATACATAATTAAAACCAAGTTTAGATTAAAAAAAACCTACCTCAAAACTGTCACAACCCGCCTTTTCGGGCTGTGATTAAACTCTTTCTTAATTACTTTAGGGCAAAAATTTAGGAATTTTTTTTTTATACAAATACTGTACATATATTGTTTAATAACCTTTGAGATACATACATATACTTGTGTTTACATAACCATCATTTTCTTACAATATAGCTTATCAAACATTACTTTCAAAATATTTTAAAATATCATACAGCGGAAACCATACCCAGTCTGCACACATCATCCGTCCGCCAGCTCATCATTATTATTTATTCTGACCTTTTTGTCGGAATACCTACAGCATGAAAAACTTAATGAGCTAACGCCCAGTAAGTCCCATATAAACCCACAGTGCACATTCAATAAAATGCATGATCATATTATGCTTTCTTATAATCCTTCATTATCCTTATCATTTCTTATCTTTAACTAGGGCCCAAGTGTTCGTACCATTGCGCACTTAGGTCTACGTAACACCGTGACCATCCTGTAATCCTTAAACTCCCCTTGAGTCAGGAGTCGGTACGACACTTTTCTTAACTTTTGGTGATTCATTACCAATTCACTTATTATGGTTAACATACCATGCATGAAGTGATGAGTACATGTTATACATAACATAATCTACATAAATACTTTTGTACGATATAGACCATACAGGTACATACTTTATATACACACTGGTATACATTAATATACGCTCAGGTATATATAGCATAATGTACTAACAGGTACTTAACATAAAATATACACACTGGTATGCATTAATATACGCTCAGGCATATATATATTCCATATACTCACAAGTATACCCTTTCTTTTATTTATAAATACTTATGTTATTGCATACATACAAGTATACACCTTGATATACATACAAGTATACATATACACATTTTATACTCTAAGCCTACAATTTCATACTGTAGGTGGGATGGGTACTTACTTGATACAATTATCGGGCAACTTAACCACGATATCCTTTCTTCTAGATTCCTAGGATCCAAAATAACACCCTTTTGGTTTGAAGCCTTCAAAATCCTTTTAGACTCCCTCCTAAGCTTCCTTTCCATACAAAAATACCATGGATTAATCTCTTGTCCTTTGCCCATGAAAAATCCCTTGAAAACCCATTAAAAGTTTAGGATTTTACCTTAAACTTGTGGGAAAATCCTTGTACTTGCTTGTAAAATTTTTTTGGGGCTATTTTTGCAAGGTTTGGGGGCTGAGAAAATTTTTTGGAGAGCTGGACATGGCTGCCGAAGCTTGGATGGAAAGAAAAGAAAAGAAAATTGTGATAAACTTGCCATAAATGCATGTTTATCACATTTGGTGACTCATGGTAACCCATGAGTATACCACTAGGTGTCCTCATCTTATTGGGCCACATTGCATGGCTTGTTGGCCCAATAGAATTCAAGCAAATGTCCACTTTGTGGAGTTAAAAATTTATACTATGTAATTTTTCACCACACAGTATTTTTCCTATACTGCCGTGGCCAATTCAGTGTACTTTCTATCCTTAGACTGTATAAAAATATTTAACTTACTTTTCGTTTACTTTTTGAGGCCAATCATAACATTTTTCATATCTGCGTTTTTATTTAGCAGTATTCTTATACTGCTCTGGCCTCCTTTCTACCCCCGGTTAGGGTTAGGACAACCTCTATGTCCTATTTACATTCTAATCATTCATTCGTTTATATCACAATTTCACAATTAATTGTGACATGAAATTCATTTTATGGATATTATGCACAAATCTCTGAGTCATCAAACTCATAAAATTTGTATTTTATAATATCCACCATTGCATTACATATGCCATAAAATTTGCAATCAATGTTGCTCATTCATATTTTATTGTAATTTTCACATAAATTACAATTTTTACAAAATTTCATATTTTTAAGAATAAATTCATTAATTAAACCTAATTAAATATTAGGTTTTATTGATGACGTTTTCTCGGTCATTACAATCTACCCCCCTTAAGAATTTTCGTCCTCGAAAATCAAAATAATTCGGGGTAGTCTTTCCTTATTTCATTCTCTCGTTCCTACGTTGCTTCTTCCACTTGTTGGTTACGCCATAAAACTTTGATGAGAAATATCTTCTTGTTCCTTAATTCCTTCTCTTCTTATGCCAGAATTTGAACTGGTTTTTTTTTCATAAGACAGATTCTCCTGTATGTCAATTTCCTCCCGCTGAAGAACATGTGAAAGGTCTGGCACATACTTCTTTAGCATGAGCACATGGAATACATTGTATACCAATGCTAGATTAGATGGTAAGGCTAACTTTTAAACTACATTATCTATCCATTTCAAGGTCTCAAATGGTCCAATATACCTTGGACTAAGCTTTCCTTTCTTTCTAAATCTTACAAGTTCCTTTCATGGGCATTATCTTCAAAAAGACCAAGTCTCCTACTTGAAACTTTAAAGGTCTCCGTCGTCGATTAACATAACTCTTTTGCCGACTAAAAGCCATTTTCATTCGTTGACCAATTAACTTTACCTCTTCCGTTGTTCTATTAACAAAATCTATGGTTGACAATGCATTTTCTTGGGTTTCGTACCAATGTAAAGGTGGTCTACATCTCTTTCCATATAGAGCTTCATATGGAACCATACCAATGGAGCTTCGATAACTATTGTTGTATACAAATTCGATCAGAGGAAGCTTTTTATCCCATCCTCTCTTAAAATCTAGAACACATGTTCTTAACATATCTTCTAAAGTTTGGATGGTCCTTTCTGATTGACCGTCCGTTTATGGGTGGAAGGCTGTGCTAAATGTCAGCTTTGTTCTCATTGCTTGATGAACACTTCTCCAAAACTTGGAAGTGAATCTACCATTGGATAAAAATGATAAACTTTGAAACTTAGTGGTATCTAACTATTTGGGTTACGTATAGTTCAGCTAGTCGTTCTACAAAACTACTAAGTTTAATGGGTAGGATATAAGTTGATTTAGTCAATCTATCAACAATTATCCATATAGCATCATGTCCACCCGTAGTTCTGGGTAGCCCAGTTATCAGGTCCATAGTTATCTGATCCTATTTCCACTCTAGGATTTCAATTTTTTGTGTAATTCACCTACTGGCCGTTGATGCTCAATCTTTCACCTTCTGGCATGTAAGGCATTTGCCAACATACTATGCGATATCATTTTTCATTCCATTCCACCAATAGTGTTCTTTCAAATCTTGGTACATTTTAGTAGCTCCTGGATGAGCCACATATGGTGTTTCATGAGTTTCTTCTAATACTTGCTTCTTTAATCCTTCATCATTGGGAATGTATATCCTACTCTTGTAACAGAGGATACTATCTTTCAAAATGCTAAATTCTGTTTCTTTGTTTTTAAGAACTTCATTCCTAACTTTAAGTAGCGACGGATCTGCTTCTTGTCGCTCTTTTAAATTCTCCAACATAGTTGGTTGAAAGGATCAATTAGCTAATCTTCCTGTGACTAGCTCTATTTCTGCTTCCATCAAATCCTTTTTGGAGAGGTTTTGGTATCATCTATACCGTTACTAGCAAAGACGTTGTTCTACGACTAAGGGCATTGGCTACTTGATTGGCCTTTCCCAGGTGATACAAAATCTTACAGTCGTAGTCTTTGACTAACTCTAGCCACCTTTGCTACTTCATGTTGAGCTCTTTCTGTATGAAGATGCACTTTAGACTCTAATGGTCTGTATAAATTTCGTACTTAGCTCCACATAGGTAATGACACTATATCTTCAATACAAATACAACCATCGCTAACTCTAAATCATACATTGGATAATTCCTTTCATAATCCTTTAACTGTTGGGATGCATAAACAATCACTTTTCCATTTTGCATAAATACGGCTCCCAATCCTATTTTGATGCTTTACTATAGATCACGAACGTTCCATGGTTCGGATCTGGTATTGTCAGTACTAGTGTACTTGTAAGTCGTCCTTTTTAATCCTTGGAAACTTTCTTCGCATTTCTTAGTCTATTCATACTTTGTTGCTTTTCATGTAAGTGCAGTGAATGGTGCTGCAAGTCAGGAAAATCCTTCTACAAAACGTCGATAGTAGCCTGCTAAACCGAGGAAACTTCTAATTTCTGACATACTTTTCGGTGTAGGCCACTTATTCATTGCTTAACTTCGGAAGGATCAACAGATACTCCTTCTCGTGTCACCACGTGTCCGTGGAATTGAACCTTCTCTAGCTAAAACTCACATTTTGAGAACTTGGCATACAATTAATGCCTTCTCAATAATTATAGTGCAATCCTCAAGTACTTTTCATGTTCCTCTGTCGTTCTTGAGTATATTATCGTTGATGAAGACAATAACAAACTTATTGAGGTACTCTTTGATTCATGAGATCCATGAAAGTTGCTAGAGCATTGGTCAGTCAAAAGGCATGATGTAGAACTTATAATGTCCATAACGTGTTCGGAACACCATCTTTGGTATATCTTTTTCCTTAACTTGAAGTTGATGATATCTTGAGCGTAGATCAATTTTTGAGAATACTGACGCTCCTTTAAGTTGGTTAAACAAATCATCGATCCTTGGGAGTGGATACTTGTTCTTAATCGAGATCTTGTTTAGTTCTCGATAATCAATACACATTCATAACATTCCATCCTTCTTCTTAACAAATAGAACAGGTGCTCCCCATGGGGAATAACTTGGTCGGATGAACCCCTTGTCCAATATTTCCTTTAGCTGCACCTGAAGTTCCTTGAGTTTCCCAAGAGTCATTTAATATGGCGCCTAAAAAAAATTGTGGCTGTTTCGGGGGTCAATTGATTTCAAACGAAATTTTTCGTTCTGGTGGTAAGTCTGCAACTCGTCCGAAAACACATCAATAAATTCCTTCACTATGGGGACCTTCTCTGGTCCTAACTGAGCTTCTTTATCTTTCCTTAGTAGGTTCACCAGATAACCGGTACATCCATTTTCCAATATCTTCTTTGCCTTTAATGCAGAAGTCAACGCCTTGAGAGCTTTGGGAACTTTCCCTAAATACATAAACTTCTCACTTCCGGAAGGTTGACACGTAATGTTGCGGTATCGATGACTAATCTTTGCCGGGTATTTTCCCTAGGAAATCCATTCCTAGGATGATGTTATAATCTTGTATATCGATTATTCTAAAATCAATATACAATTCCCTTCCACATATGACTATCGATACATAACGTAACCAATAATCAGCACTTAATACCTCCTTAGAGGGTAGTGCAATTCTAAAGGTTTACTCTATCCTATATCTTTTACTTCCTATTCGTTTCGCAAACTTAAGCAATGCAAACGAATATGTTGCTTCAGAATCAAATAAAATATATATATCAGTGTTGGCAACAGAAAACTAACATGTCACCACCGATGAGGTTCCTGTATCTTCTTCCTTCTTCATGTAGGCATAAATTCGCCCTACTTGGTTCCGGAGCTTCTAATCGCCCTTGACTAACACTAGGGACTTCAATTTGTGCCTGAACTTGAACCGTATGCAATTGGTTTCCTTGAGACCTCTACTGAGCATGACTGTTCTAACTTTGGGAATTAGAAAAACAATTCTTGGCATAATGTCCTTCTTTCCCCAGGTATAGCACTTGTTCGTGCTAGCCTTGCATTCCCCTACATGTCTTTTCCTGCATTGACTGCAAAGGGGTTTGTTATTTCCTACATCTTTAATCCTCTTATGGGGTTGAACTTTTGATTTCTTTGCACTATTCACGTTCCATTTCCTCTTACTGTTAGCAGTGTAGTTGCGTCCTGCTTGAACGTTCTAAGACGACCCTTGACTTGGAACACTTTCTTGTCCTTTTACTTGTACAGCTCGACTTTGCTTGGCTAAAGCTTTCTTTTCCTTCTATGTCTTGAAAATTCTTTCTCTTTCTTCCTTATCACGGGCAATTCTAAACTCAGCTTTGGTCGCCCGTTTGATGCAATCCTCTACATCCTTGGAAGCTTGCCCTCCAATATCGACCACAAGGGCAATGTCGGTTTTGAACATTCTCATTAACCGTCTTATTCGTTCCCGATCAGTGGGTACTAACTCGGGACAAAGCCGTGCTAGCTGATTAAACCTCTTTACAGCGTCAGCTACGGACATATTGCCTTGCTTAAAATTATTAAATTCTTCTTGTTGGGCTGCCATAATTTCTACATTAAAATAAGCCCTGCCAAATTCTTCAACGAAATCTGGCCTTGTCATTTTGTCTACATTCCTTTTATTCTCTACCGACTCCCACTGTCTCCTAGCATCTTTAGTGAGAGAAAACAAAGCGCATAGGACTTTTTCATAGTCACTAAGTACCATAAATTTCAGAACCCTTTCTATACCTGTAAGCCAATTGTCGGCCTCTAAGGGGTCTGTAGATCTATTAAATTCCAGGGCCTTTATTCTCCGAAATCTTTCATAAAATTCAGTAGTGGATACTACCGGAACAGCCATAGCAGCTGGTATATCAGCCATTGATATCAATCGTTATATATCTATCGTGTATTTTCGTTACTATGTTAGTACATACTATTAACTTAATAGTATCCAATCAATAACTGCATGTATTCAAACAACATAAATACATGCAAACACACACAATTACATGAACTCAATATCTTGCGTCATACATTTCATTTCCTTTAACTTCATACATTTCATTTTATAAGCATTCATACATTTCATTTCATAAACATTCTTACATTTCATTTCATAAGCATTCTTACATTTCATTTCATTTCCCTTCATACATTTCATTTCATTTCCTTTCGTACATTTCGTTTCATTTCATTTCATTTCATGTCATTCACTTTCATGTATTTCATTTCATAAACCTCTTTCATTTCCTTTTTACATTCTCCATAACATTACATGCATAACTAACATACATACATACATACTTTCCTTTCATACATAACTATTCATATCATCTCCGAGAGCAATTATCACTTCTGGCTACATATATCTTCTTGCCAAGAAGGACACCACTAACCAACATACATGCATATACAAAGGCATCAAAGCCCAAAAATGTACTAATATCTCATCTATGTATGTCATAATACACAAAGATTTTCTTATGAATTTTTTTTTTTTTTTTTGTCGAACTCGACTTTAAACATGTCATTATATTCGGAACCCTCCTTAGGATTCCTCTTCTTCCTCCATATCCGAATCATTCGACTTATCATCACTTGCGATAATAGGCTCTACAAGCACAGGCTCTTCATCAATGTTATCATTATTATCATCATCAGCATCATCATCATCATCATCCATACCTACTGGGGGATCTTCTAAAGGTGCGGCTACATTCTAGTCTGCATGTAATGTTGCCGTAAGAGAATCATGGATACTAAGGTAATTTCGGGGATACGGTATTTGCTACTGGACCGCATTGGGAAGATTTCTCCAAACCAGATCTTAAATGCACCATAAGGGTAATTGTGGCAGAATCAGTGGTATCTTAGTATGGCGAAATTAAAGAATGTAATGATCTATCGGTTCGCCTACGTATCTTCCCCATATCGATTCTACTTGCAGGTACAATCGATGTCTCCCGTCCGCCCATAACATCGGAATCACCTAGACTAGAATAACGTTTGCTGGTGGTATGGGTGCAACTTAGCTAGAATTTATCCTCTAAAACCTTACCAATCTCGTGGTTGCTTGTCAAGTTCAATCCTTAACCATATACTAAGGCTTCCCTCATCAATAATCCGGAGGCCAATAAACTAGAAGACGCGGTGGCATATGACAAGCGTTAAAAATCACTTTAACTAAGCCATTCGGTCTACACCATTGGCTGTCGACTCCCTTAATTCCGCGGTGGCATCTTCTCTTGAAAAGCAATGCTGGCTCTTTGATCAGCTTTCATATCATGATCATGATGCGGCTCCGCCATATACTATATTTATTGTCGTAATTAACATAACAGTATCATATAAATTAGTACTGAACATTCTTATACTTAAAATCAAACTATCTTACTTGAGCGATGGCAATGGAGCAGACGACGATGTGCAGTAGGATGGCAAGATTTCCGCTCTGATACCAACTGTCACAACCCGCCTTTTCGGGCTGTGATTAAACTCTTTCTTAATTACTTTAGGGCAAAAATTTAGGAATTTTTTTTTTATACAAATACTGTACATATATTGTTTAATAACCTTTGAGATACATACATATACTTGTGTTTACATAACCATCCTTCTCTTACAATATAGCTTATCAAACATTACTTTCAAAATATTTTAAAATACCATACAGCGGAAACCATACCCAGTCTGCACACATCATCCGTCCGCCAGCTCATCATTATTATTTATTCTGACCTTTTTGTCGGAATACCTACAGCATGAAAAACTTAATGAGCTAACGCCCAGTAAGTCCCATATAAACCCACATGCACATTCAATAAAATGCATGATCATATTATGCTTTCTTATAATCCTTCATTATCCTTATCATTTCTTATCTTTAACTAGGGCCCAAGTGTTCGTACCATTGCGCACTTAGGTCTACGTAACACCGTGACCATCCTGTAATCCTTAAACTCCCCTTGAGTCAGGAGTCGGTACGACACTTTTCTTAACTTTTGGTGATTCATTACCAATTCACTTATTATGGTTAACATACCATGCATGAAGTGATGAGTACATGTTATACATAACATAATCTACATAAATACTTTTGTACGATATAGACCATACAGGTACATACTTTATATACACACTGGTATACATTAATATACGCTCAGGTATATATAGCATAATGTACTAACAGGTACTTAACATAAAATATACACACTGGTATGCATTAATATACGCTCAGGCATATATATATATTCCATATACTCACAAGTATACCCTTTCTTTTATTTATAAATACTTATGTTATTGCATACATACAAGTATACACCTTGATATACATACAAGTATACATATACACATTTTATACTCTAAGCCTACAATTTCATACTGTAGGTGGGATGGGTACTTACTTGATACAATTATCGGGCAACTTAACCACGATATCCTTTCTTCTAGATTCCTAGGATCCAAAATAACACCCTTTTGGTTTGAAGCCTTCAAAATCCTTTTAGACTCCCTCCTAAGCTTCCTTTCCATACAAAAATACCATGGATTAATCTCTTGTCCTTTGCCCATGAAAAATCCCTTGAAAACCCATTAAAAGTTTAGGATTTTACCTTAAACTTGTGGGAAAATCCTTGTACTTGCTTGTAAAATTTGTTTGGGGCTATTTTTACAAGATTTGGGGGCTGAGAAAATTTTTTGGAGAGCTGGACATGGCTGCCGAAGCTTGGATGGAAAGAAAAGAAAAGAAAATTGTGATAAACTTGCCATAAATGCATGTTTATCACATTTGGTGACTTATGGTAACCCATGAGTATACCACTAGGTGTCCTCATCTTATTGGGCCACATTGCATGGCTTGTTGGCCCAATAGAATTCAAGCAAATGTCCACTTTGTGGAGTTAAAAATTTATGCTGTGTAATTTTTCACCACACAGTATTTTTCCTATACTGTCGTGGCCAATTCAGTGTACTTTCTATCCTTAGACTGTATAAAAATATTTAACTTACTTTTCGTTTACTTTTTGAGGCCAATCATAACATTTTTCATATCTGCGTTTTTATTTAGCAGTATTCTTATACTGCTCTGGCCTCCTTTCTACTCCCGGTTAGGGTTAGGACAACCTCTATGTCCTATTTACATTCTAATCATTCATTCGTTTATATCACAATTTCACAATTAATTGTGACATGAAATTCATTTTATGGATATTATGCACAAATCTCTGAGTCATCAAACTCATAAAATTTGTATTTTATAATATCCACCATTACATTACATATGCCATAAAATTTGCAATCAATGTTGCTCATTCATATTTTACTGTAATTTTCACATAAATTACAATTTTTACAAAATTTCACATTTTTAAGAATAAATTCATTAATTAAACCTAATTAAATATTAGGTTTTATTGATGACGTTTTCTCGGTCATTACAAAAACTCCTTTAAAAAGCACCAAAGTTTGATTTAAAAACCAAGCTTGTACTCTTGAAGTTAGTTGGCCATGGAGGTGGCGGTTTTGGTTGGTTTTTGGATAGGAAAATGAACTGTGTTTCTTGATGATTTTAGTTGAGTTTGGACCATGTTCTTGGCAGCGTTCTTGGTGGCTCTCGGGCAAGAAAAGAGGCTGCCCTCCTTAGTGTTTTCGAGTGTGTTTAGTGGGCGTTTTGTTGCTCTAGTTGCTATGGTATGGCTAGAAGTTTCTTTGCTTTAATGGAGATAGTTGCAACTGGACGTATGGCTGCCTTTGGAAAAACTTGCTGAGCTTTTGTTTCAGCAAAAATGAAAAGAGAAAGAGTGGGAGATGTAGAATAATAATGAGGGGCTGAATAAAAAGAAAGCCAAAATAATTGAGGGGACAAATGGAGTAATTCATGGTAGAAAATGGAAGAAGTGAACAAAAAGGGTGGTTGGGAAAAAATCTCTGTCTCCTCCAGAGACTTTTAGCAAAATGAAAAGAAGGCTACATAATTGAGCATTAATTTAGGAGGACAAGGTTTATAGAAGTGGGTAATAGGTAGGTTTTGAATGTCTCCTACGAAAACTTTGTGAGAAATTGCCAAAGTGGCATTTTTTTTAATAACTGAAACAACAAAGACAAACTTGGTAATTTTAAATGCTACAAAATTTTAAATTGTCACATTTTATTCATTAAATTTTATAAAAATCATACCCGTTAAAATAACGGGTGTTACAAAGATGATTCATCAGATGGACACTTTGCTCTTATAGAGCTTGAGATGGATGTACCATCAGTCCACCGTGACGATGTAGGTCCATATATCTATACTACTGATATAGATAATGTGGTTAGAGCATCTCTAGTTGATGTTTATGTTAATGCATAAATAAAAGATGGAGTCGATGAAACTCTAGAAGAGTATGTTGATGACGAAGTGTGAGAAAATGATCAAAGTGATTATGATCGTGATGAACTGCTTGAATTATTAGATGAAGACAATTAATAGATTATGAACATTTATTTATTTTTTTTACAATGACTCTGTACTTTTTAACTTTTTTTTAAACAATGTCTTTTATTTTAATCGCAATGAATTGCACTATCTCTTGTGGTTGTATGTATTAAAGTTTTTTTCCCCTAAAAAAACAGATTGTGCATTATGTCATCTTCATGTGGAGGAAATCAAAATGATTACAATGATGTTCCTAAAAATAATAATAATAGCGATCATGACAATAGTAATAGAAAAGGAAAAGTCAAGTACACAAGGCAAGCGGCCGAGAAAAGATGTAAGAACGTTGAAGGAGGCAAGCTAAGCATCCGATTTGATCAAAGTACTTGGTGGCCTAACTGTGACAACTATTGTAGTTAATCTCATGATATCGACCAACTTGCTCAAACCTACCAACCGCTTCAAACTGAAAAGACATTTGACCAGCTTAAGGAGAAAGTAAAAATTTATGAAGGGATATTGGTGAGTTGATTTATTTATTTTTTTCATTAAAAAGAATTGTATTAGTTATAATATGGATTAACACTGATTTGTCGTGCAGAAGAGGTATCATTTTAAAATGACAGACCTCATCAAAAAGTTCATGGATTCACACATAGCATATCTATATAGAGATTGGCGGTCTAGGACATTGCATGGGTACTTTAGGAACATCAGTAGAGAACTCAATCCACAGATTGCAAAGAATTTGCTCCATCTGGATGTTAATGATCATAATGCTTATTAAAGGCAAATTCACATTTTTTAATAATAATAATATCATTTTAACTCAATAATTTGTTCACTTCAAGAAATATTAAAGGCAAATTCAAGAAATCGCAAGCCAAGAAACAACTACCAGCAAGCATAGGTCAAAATCATACTCTGCAAATCGTCCTAGTTTGGTTGGTAAAATTTTTCATTATTTTCGTACTGTGTTTATTTTCATAGCGTCATGGATCTGTGCCCATAGGTGAGGACTTTTCCCTTGTTCTCTCTATTTTTTTCTTTCTTTTCTTCTTTTCTCTCCTTTTGTTTTTTTTTTTTGGTTTTTTGGTCGTAGAAAAAAGTTCACCTATAGGGAGAGTGGGAGAATAGTAGACGAGGATTAGGTTAGCTTTAGGAAAATGACGATCAATAAAGTTACTTTTGAATAATTTAAAACATGATAAGAAAAGAATTAAAGAAATACTGGAGAAATCGTTATGTTGATGTTAGTTTGTAACGTGTAGATGTTGCCTTTTCACTGGTTAGAAAATTTGAATGGTTAATTAACGCACATGAAATTGTAAAAATCAGTTTTGGAGGCTTAGCGAAGCTAACTGACAGGACTTTTTGCGTCCAGAAGTGAATGCTCGGATCACGATGAGGTTTGGTTTGGACTTTGGTGTGGTTGCCGTAGATATCTTTGATCTCATATTGACTTTCGAGATAGCTCTGAATACGACTACTTTTTGTCAAGTACACTCCAAATTGAGAATTAAAAATGTGCTATGCGTTTGTAACATGTCACGGCTTCCTCTTGGGGTGATCACAACTTTCTGATTGGATTCGATTTTCTCTTCTCACAAACTACACGTATATATATTTGTGCTTGCACTGCTGTTTCAAAATTGAAAAATCTAACTAGAAACTAAGGTTCCATTATTTTATTCTTAAAAAAAAAAAATTCCCATGATCCGGATATGTTGGAAAAGCATAACTTATGTTGCTACACAAGTGATATTATACAGAAACCAACTTAGTCCAATTACAAATTAACGAGGATATAACTCGGTTATGGATGCTTCATTGACAGATAATTGATACGCAGTGCTTGTAGATTGATCAAACTTCAGTTGCGTTTCTGGCATGTCTGCTTCCGTTATATTGTAAAACGCTGGCTTTGCAGGTACTGGTAGTGTGACAGAGTAACTATTAAACATGAGTACTATGGTTTTCATGGTTGGCCTATCTTCGGGATCTTCCTGGACACAGAGTAAGCCAATATGGATGCATCTAACAACTTCATTTTCTGAGTAAGAATGCATCAATGTTGGATCCAACAACTTCAAGGGTGTTCCTTCCTTCCAAAGCTTCCAAGCCTGCAAATTAAATATAAAACTCATCATGGGCAATTCTGCAGAGGTGTTTCCAATTACTTGAACATTAAAGTAGGCTAGTTTGTGGTGCTCACATAGCTCAAGAGATCCTCGGCATAGTCTGGTTCATAGAAACTGTTGTTCTTTTTGCCGCTAATAATCTCCAGGATTAGAACTCCAAAACTATACACATCAGATTTAACAGAGAACTGCCCATGCATTGCATACTCTGGAGACATATAACCACTACAAACAATAACTTACAATCAGACACTTGCAATAAAAAAAAAAGACTGTTACAACTAGCTTCCACATGTTATAATATGTCATCTCTACAGTTGTCGACCTTACTACTTTATGTTTGTCATAGTCTCATATATTTGAGAAAAATTAGTTAAACTTACTATGTTCCAACAATTCTGCTTGTGTTTCCTTGAGTTTGATCAACTGAAAAAATCCTTGCCATGCCGAAGTCAGAAATTTTTGAATTCATGTCAGCATCTAATAATATATTACTAACTTTGAGATCACGATGTATAATTCTCAGCTGAGAGTCTTCGTGAAGATAAAGCATTCCTCGAGCAATCCCTCCTATTATCTTGTACCGTCTTGACCAATCCAATTGTGCTTGTTTTTCAGGTTCTTTGCACATTCGGCCAGAAAAATATTCAAATACATACCCACAATAAGTTGCTTCAATTTGAACTACGACAAGTAAATGTTATGAAAGACATAAGTAGACATACCATATAGAAATTTGTCAAGACTTTTGTTGGGAACAAACTCATAGACGAGCAACTTTTCTTCTCCTTCCAAGCAAAATCCCAATAATCTCACAAGGTTTCTGTGTTGAAGCTTAGCTAGTAGCACAACTTCATTCTTAAATTCTTCTGCTCCTTGCCCGGAACTTTTTGATAGCCTCTTCACAGCTATTTGTTGTCCATTAGGAAGTGCGCCCTGACAATATACTCGAACGCATTGTTAGAAGTGTCAAGTCTACACTGACTTTGTGCATTTGTTTCACCAATTTGAACAAAAAAATGGTTCAAATCAGTTTGATACAAATATTTTTTCTCATAAAATTTTGAATTGTTGGTGTTTTCAGTTCAAACTTTTAAGTTCAAACCTTGAAACAAACGCCTCAGTATTTTTGATAATTTTTATAATAGATTCAGAGCTTTTGAAGATTAATACACAAAATCATATACGCGGTACTACATGCCCCGAATAGAAGATATGTAATGTACCATACCACGTAAACCTCACCAAATCCTCCTTCACCTAACTTGTTATCAGCTGAGAACTTGTTTGTGGCAGCTTCAATTGTAGCCAAGTTAAATTGCAATGACTCAATGGTAGTAACATCATCCCCTGCAGCTGGACAACAAAGGGAAAAAGTTAATTAATATTTCTGGACGCAAGACAAATTAAAGAAGAAAAAGAAAATTTATTTTTCTGTAAATAGTTTATGCTTTTACCCTTTTTGTTGATTACAGCATTGTATTTCCGTTTTGCTCTCTTACTTAGGAAGCAGAATCCTAAGATGAATAATACCAAACAAACAGCAATCGGTACTACAATAGCCACAATTGTTCCGGTGGAAATTTTACTTTTCCCTGCAAAT
Organism: Artocarpus heterophyllus; assembly: GCA_025403435.1. Classification (NCBI taxonomy): domain Eukaryota; kingdom Viridiplantae; phylum Streptophyta; class Magnoliopsida; order Rosales; family Moraceae; genus Artocarpus; species Artocarpus heterophyllus. The sequence goes on from CM046349.1 coordinate 9,896,420, forward strand.
ACAGTAGTGCTATAACAGGGTAAAAACAATTTCACCTAAGAAAAATGTACACTGTAACGAAAAATATTAGTCCTTCTGAAAAAATTTGGAAGCAATTCGAAATAAATACCAGAAAGAAAATATTCTTTACATTACATATGCTTCTATATATATATTTAACAAAAAGAGAAGTAACCGTAACCATCTTACATACTCTCTAGGTTTGACGACTTTTGCAATCGTTATCTTCATGTTTGCAAGTCGTTTCAAGTATCTTGTCAATATATATATATATATATATATATATATATATATCTATATATGATTTAGATAATATGAGCCTTTTCTTGACATAAAATGACATTCTAGTGCCCTTTCAGTCCAAAAACATAATTAAACCACCCCCACCCGAAAAAAAAAAAAAAAACCTTGAACTCCTAAAAAACAAGAAATTAATATATTTTTTATATGCAAAAATTAAACAAACAGCAATGGACTTATTTTATTCTAAATATTCTTTCTAGAGTTAAAAAAAAAAATCTGGGAATTTTATTACAATAATAATAAACACTTTTGAACCTTGGATTCAAACTCCATCGTATTTATATATCTTTAAAACTAATAAATAGGCACCAAGTATTCCCTACAGCATAAGTTTTTCAATGAAAACTGAACTATAAATACTGGATTTTTTTTCTATTATTATTAAATTTTAGCAAAATAGATAAAGAAAATTACCTTTTCCACTGGCTAGAGAACCAGGAGACGGTGACGGAGTGGTGACCGACGGTGGCGACGCGGCAGTTTGGTTGTAGAATGGGTAGAACTCGTACCTAACATTACAACTGGGAAACAGAACTCTTCCCCCTAGCTTCCCAGCGCAGCATATGGGAAGACGCCCTATGGTGTCCGTCAGACATCTACCGCAGTCCTCGGCTGACAGGTCCGGCGTGCACTGCACCAGGTTGTACAGCGTCTGGAACCCGTTAAAATTGGCCTTTCTCGTCGCAAACTTCTTTTTCCCAGGCCCGCCTCTCGCAGCCTCTGCCGCCGCCTCCTTCATGGTCGTGTTCAAAAGGTGGTTAAACCGGTCCTGATCTCGCTGCGTGACGTTCGCTGTGTTTAGAAGCGAGATCCTTGGGAGCTCGTCCACGGTGCCGAAGAAGGAGCGGTTAGAGTAGCGCAGCTGGCACTCATCGTACCACAACATGGCCTGTTTCTCCACGGGGCACCGCTTGACGACGTCTTTGGTGGCAAACGTGACACAGTCCTGGCAGGCAGTGGCGTTGACGTCCCCGCGGCAGAGGAAGAGGCCGTAGACACCGCTGGCGGAGGCGTTGTGGAATTCGCGGGACGTGGCGTTGGAGGAGAGGGACGAGAGGACGGTGTTGAGGTTGGATTGGTAGACGCTGTTGGGGGCAAAAGTGGTGGTGTTTGTGCAGTTATGGTGGAGGTAAGTTGGGTTAAGAATGGCTTCAACGTTAATTATGCCTACAGAAATAAGCCAAGTGAGAAACAGAAAGGTTTCGGTGGGAGTACTGTTGATGGAAGGCATATTTTCCGTTGGATTATGGCAGCCGGCCTTTCTTTCTGGGTAGTCCAAAACTCAATGTAATACTACATTATGAGGGGAATGATAGACGAAAAATGTTTTGGCCGACCGGGCACTCTCACAGGTGGAGCCCCATCTTGTTGACACTACGTGACACCCATTGGGTGGGGCCCACCGTCTACGAGAAACCGAGCTTTTGTTCTGTCGGCCAATAAAGTGCTCATAGATTGGTTTACAGCCGGTTTGAAAAAAATAATTAAAAATCAATAATTTTTATTTACTTAAAAATAATTTTTATACTGTAAGTTTTTTTACTTAAAATTGCTTTTCAAAATGGCTCATTAGTCGAGGATTTTAGCAGGAATGGTATTAAGGAAGGGGATGTGAGTGAGAAAAAGTACGGAAGATGGTTCTGTTGTCTGTTGCCAACGAGGAAGTGAAGGGGCTTAGGCAACAATCTATGTACACGAGGGGCAAGCCAGTTTTTCATTTGACAGGCCCACTCACTGAGGAAAAAAACACTATCTAGGCGGGCCATCGTTATTAAGTTTAGGGGTTCACGAATTAGATTTTATGGATTTAAATTTAATTTACAATTTGACCAAAAACCTTTAAATTGAGAAAATTTTAATCTACAATCTAATCTAAAGATTTCAGATTAAAAAAATTCTAATCCATAATCTGATTCAAAATATTCGGATTGAATTCATAGATTAAGTTCTCGCCTTAAAAATATGAATATTGAAAGCCAATTTTTTCGACATTAAATATTAAAATAAACAATTTATAATATAAAATAGCTTATAATAAAGTTAGATTTGTTATAACTAATTATTAAGACAAACTAGCTCCAATAAAACTTAAAATCAAGTCTTTTTAAAAAAAACTCAAAGCAAATTTTTTTATTCTTCAACAACACTTATGACTTCAAAGCATTTCAACTTTAATTATTTACCTTAGCGTTTCTTATTTCTAACTTAGGCTGGTATTTTTAAACACAACTTGATAACAATTTCTTGGCAAAAAAATTAGAAAAAACTTTTTTTTAAGCAAAAGGAAAAGTTTTATTTAAATATATTATTAAAATTATAAATATATAAAGATAGATATGATGTTTCAGATTGACGGATTGGACAGATTGAGATTTGCTCAATTCATAATCTGATTTAAAACTTTTGAATTGAGATTTTCTCAACGTAAAACCGATTCAAAACTCGTCTTAATCTAATCTAAAATCTTCATATTCACAAAGACCCCTAATTAAACTTAAGTCACGTTTTTGGAAGAAAATAAATGAGAGGGGAGCAGGTGGGAAAGTGGGGGAACCGTGACTGGTTGGAGTCGGACGGGGAAAAACCCATAACTCATGAAGACTACTTGGGATTTTGTTTTTAGGATTATTGTTTAAGCTTTAAGGTTAGCTAGAGTCCGCGGATCAAGGTCACTCGAATGAAACTGACATTCGCATAATGTGGGCCCGTGACTGCATTATATGTTGATAACAATGAGGCTCACGCCAGACAGAGGCTTAGTATATGTATTACCAGTAAAATTTTAAGTTTGAATTGATTTATATCAATAAAATAATTATATATCACATTATTTGAAATTTTAAATATCAAATATCCCTTTAAGACATGGGCTTATCCCTTTACCACATGGGCTTTGTTTGATATCCACCACAATATTTGGTTGGTACGCGTATCCAAGGGTATCCCTTGCGATTACGGGCCAACCAACAGATACCATGCAATAAACACTGTTTTAACCGACGTTTCTCACCCAAATTCTTAAAAAAAAATCATAAAATCCACCAAAAATCATAGAACACACACAAAAATTACAAAATAATCCAGAAAAACATAGATCAGATCACACAAATCCCAAAAAAGAAAAACACCAAGGCAAATCCACATAAGTATTACTCAATATTTTGTCCTTTGTTTCTTATCATAACACAAAAAATCACGATGCAAACAAAAATCCACAAATAACAGAAACAAAAAAAAGACACAAAATTAAAAAAATGTTGCGCTCAGGGAGCAACCTCAGTGATATTCGATGTGAGAGAGATTGATCTCTCGATGGAGATCTCACTACGAAAAAAATTAGACTTTTAGTCTCAATAAAATTTGAATTAAAGCTTGTGACTAAATACACATTAGTCACAACAAATGTTACGACAAAAAGTTTTACTAAAAACTGTTATGACTACAAGTCTAGTTTTTTGTAATGTCTGTTGGAGATGTTAGGAGGGATTTTGAGAAAGGGCCTCTGGCCAAAATTTTTTTTGGTAAATAGACCACTTTTTTTTGGACAGTTTTTGGCACCAAAAAAAAGGTTTTTTGGACATCAAAACGGTTCCAATTTTTTTTTTTTTCATCATGTTGATGTTCCTTATTTTGCTACAGTCATTTTTCTTATTTTGTTGAAAAAAACTGGGACAGTTTACCTACATAGAAAAGCGTGTTTTTTTTGTTCCAAAAAAAAAAGGCCTTTTACCCAATTCAAATTTTTTTTTGTCCCTTTTACCTAATTTTTTTTTTTGTATTTCACTTCTTATGTGAAAGAGACGCTTAATTAGCCATGCAAACAATAGTGACTTCTGTCACAAAGAGTGACACTAGAAATTAAATTATGACTTTCAAGTTCTTAAATTGTTATTAATTTATTAATATAATAATCTTTTGAATGCTTATCAATAATAATAGGACACTTCATAAGTTAGTAAATTAGTTGAAATTAGAGTTGGTATGCTTAACATTTTCATTTTTCAACTTCAAAAGATTGTTGAATGATTATATGACAAGATTGATTGGTTTTTTTTTTGTTTTTTTTTTCAATTTCCCTTCTTAATAAATAGAAATATTTATTTGCTCCAATAAAAATTCTCTTAGTTAACGACAACGTTAAAGGTTATTTTTTAAAAAATTAAATCACAAAAATTGTACAAGAAATTTGTAGAGTGTTTGGGAGAACAGTTTGGAAAACCCGACTTCGCGAAAATCTGTTGTTTGACAAGATGATACTGGTTAGGATGACAGATTATGATGGATTAGAATATTTCCCTAAACTTACCGCCCACTGTAATTATTTTCTAGCCTTTTTATTTTTTGGTTCAATTTATGCAGTAGTTAATAGGCCCTTTGAAGAATCAATTGGAATATACATTTTAAGTTTAAGAACTGTAGTATATGAGAGCTTTATATTATATCTATTTTTTGCTTTTTATTGTAACTGTTGAGAGCTTTATACTATTTATAATTAGCATTGATAAGTTGGAACGAATGCCTCAAATGAAGGGTAAAAAGTAATTGTGAGCCTGATTCTAGCTAACTTCGAAAGAGGCCATTGTAAGTGAAGAACATCTTTCCCGTTAGTTAAATTCACCAAAATAGCTGAAAATTTCAACTATTTAACTGAAAGGATGCAAAACTGGAATAAATAACATATTGACACACATACTTGAACAGAATATTTTTTATTCTTATTTATTTTTTTTTTGGGTTTTCTTGTTTCCCTTGCAGTTTTTTGACCTTTCATACGTAAAAAGAAGCTGAACATGCCAATATAACCGCCAAAAGCATGAGAATACATAGTACTAATTATCAACATTCTGAAAAATAATAATAATAATAAAGTCCTAATATCCCATTCTTACGTTTAGCATTTCATTTAAGATACATTAATCAATTATCTTCTTCCCACAAACAACTATAAGTCATTTCATTAGACAAGTTCAAATAATCTCCAATACTGCCGTTACAATAGTCAAATTCTGCCACCCCAACACCGGCGTCACCCTTGTACCAATCCGAAACTGCCATGTCATTTGCCTGCACCAACGAGCATCCCGTGTTCTCCATCGTCGTCTCAACCCAACTAGAGTCGTAGATGCAGAAATCATTCCTCTCTACGAAAGCCTGTTCCTCAACTTCGAACACATTATTCTTACTATTGTTGTTGTCATCTGCCGCCTTTTGCACGAGGCAGTTACTTCTGTTATTATCATCCTTTTTCTTCATGGTTTCTTCACTCTCCAATTCCATCAATAGCCCATGCTAATTGTCATTGATTGGAATAAACATCCTTGATGGTAGGATGCTAAGTAAGAAAAAGAATGGCATTGGGTCCCTATCCTTAATAATTTCTATAGAAATACACGATCTATAGTAAATTGTTTAAGGTATATTGCACCAGAAACTCACCCACAGCAAACCAAATAAGAGCAACAATAGCTGGAGGTCAGTTATGTTTAATTCCGCTGTGTTATGTGCAATCATGTTTATGCACGTTATTTTGATTTTGTTTATGTTTAAATATCTTACATTTGGCATCAGAGCCAAAATATGCCTCTGTCTTGCATTTTGGAAATTTGAAAAAACTGTATATGAAACTCACGGTTAATTTTTTTTTTTTTAGTTTTTGGATTTTTGAATTTAGCATTTCTTAATTAAAACTAAGGTTAGAAATTATTAAGATATTGGATTTCTAAGTTTTCTGCAATTTAAAATGTCAAAAATGGTATCCGAATGGTTAAAAACAAGCCGGGTCTAAAAGCGGGTAGCAAAATGAGTCAACCGGGTCAAGAAGACTTGGTTTAAAGGTTGAAGACGATGCCTAACGATATGTCGTTTTTGCACCTTTCACTATGCAAAATGACATGTCATATAAAGTGGAAGAAATTGTTTTTCTATAAGAAAAACGACATGTTGTTTTTGCCCAGTGAGGGGCAAAATCGACATGTCATTTCTGGGCACCACTCCAAGTATAAAACGACACATAGTTTTTCAGGCATTGGGCCTGAAACGACATGTCGTTTCCATTAGCGAAAGGCATGTTTCATTCTTATGAAACACACGTTATTTTTTTGGGCTTAATGCCTAAAACGACATGTAGTTTCCAATGGGTAGAAAATTCAAAAAAAAAACTAAAAATTAAAAAATATATATTTTGATATTTTTCCAGATTTCATAAATTGATGTTTTTGAGCAAAATTTCATAAAATTTTCAGATTTTATAATTTTATGAATTTTTCACAATATCCACAATTTTGATATTTTTATGAAATTTTTCATATTAAGAAATAAATTATGAAAAATTCGTAATTTTGAATATTCATAATTTTTGGTATTATGTTATGAATATTATACAGTTTTGGTGTAGATATAATTTTTGTATATTTATGTGCATATAATGTTCATTATGTATAATTTGTGATTTAAAATATGCATGCAATATTAAGTTAAATAATTTAATACATTTAAATTTTGTACAATAATGTGCTAAATTATGTTTTTTGAACCTATCATTTTAATTTATACATAATGAATATTAGTACATATATTATTGGTTCTTTCGTCATATTTATTAATATTTATGAGCAAAATTTTAGAATAAATGTCTAGTGATGTATATAATTTTGAATAATCAGAGAGTAGCCACAGCATATCTGATTATATAAAATTACATTAAGTGTTTGAATCACATATGGTAAAAGGACATTAAATTGTGATTAATCATATATAATATAATAAATTTTATCCCACAAAAATTTTTATTATATTTAATATGTTTAGTTAGGATGATGTATCAAATTATTTTTTCTTAATTTACCTACAAGAGTTAAGATAAAGGAATATAATTTGATAGTGTCATCATGAAGATATATGTATCTGTTTAAATTTAAAAAAATTAGCCCATAGACAATTTTTAATGTCATTTGATACATTTTTTTATTGCATGTATTTACATTGGTAAAACATGATATATAGCATTATAGCCACAATTTAGTAACACAAACATGTATATTTAATTATGCAGCAACACAAACTATGAACTATTTTGATTTTAAATGCGACATTCCTAAACTTAAGGGTGATAATTATAGGTGTGGAAGGAGAGAATTCACCTTTATTTGGGCTGGATGGATGTTGATTATACTATCCGTAAAGATGAACCACTTGTTATTATGGAAACTAGCCAACTAGATGATGTTGATAAATATGACAAATAAGAGCGATCTAATCGTCTCTGCGTCATTTTATACAAACTAAAATCTCGGCTAGTATTCGTGGTTCATTGGAGTAGTATGATAGTTGATGAGACTGTAAAAGTGTACATTTTCTAAGGCTTAAATCATTTATTTACGCTTTTATTTCTCATTAAATTCTCTAATTAATAGCAATTTTGTGTTAATAAGTATTTTCGTGTCTTAATGTGTAAATGTGTTTAAAAATATGTTTTTAGTGTGTTTTTATGTTTAATAGAATTTGTAGTAATTTTTAGAGTCATTTTGGTGTGTTAAATAAGTGTCTAGTCTGTAAATAGTCAAAGCCGTAAAAGTAATGCGGTTATTTTATTTTGAGTTTTAGAGTGTTTGATAGTGTGTTTTAAGTTTGTAAATATGTCTTATTATATTTTTAGTAATTTCTAAAAATATTTCCAAGTCATAAAAATTATATCTGTGCCAAATCGTAAGAGACTAAAAATTTTAGGAGTTTTTATTTATTTTTGTGTGTTTTAATGTAAAATAAATATTTTTAATATTTTTGTAAATATTATGTTTGTAAAATAATGTGTTTGTGATTTTTAGATTTGAAATCTGGAGGAAAAACGGAGCAAAATGACACCAAAACGGATAAAATCGGACATCAAATGCATCAAGAAGATGAATAGAATTCGAGTTTGAATTTTTAGGGACACGTGGCGATTTCTCATCCCTCGGATCAGCTGCCAGACGAATCTCGTCCGTCCATCCGCTGCAGATGTCATGCCACGCGTCAGCCGAGGAGAAGCGTCAACGCTGACGCATGTCGGAGAAGCAGCGCGTCTCAATCGTGTATTCCACGTGTCAACTTGTGATTGGTGCGTGTATCACACGCGCCGACAAAGCTGCAGAGAGAGTCAGAGGGAATCTCGGCCTGAGTGGAATCTCGTGCGGTCATGTCTACGTGCAGCCACTCTCTCAGCCATTCGATGCGAATACCAAGACTGATCTAACGGTCATAAATCTCGGCCCCACTGGTCCCATCTGGGCCCATTCTCGAGCGCCTCTGCCAGCCGTTCAATCATGCAATTAACGGTCCATATCGAGCCTTTTTAGTCCTACCATGAGCCGTGAAGCACAGGATCCCAAAGACAAATTCGCCTTTTCCGTGCCACGGATCAGCGTGAAAGAAAGGAAGAAAATTTTTAGAAATCTCGTGTTTCTCAGTGCGAGAGGGGCCGGCTGCAGCGTGAAGAAGAAAGGAATTTCAACGCTTAAATAGTATAAATAATTGAGAGAATCCCTCAATAGTGATTATTAAGGCCTATAAATACTGAGGTATTTGTCTCATTCAAAACATCTTCTTCGGGCCTTTGGCCCTTTTTCTTCTTTTTTTTACTGCTGAGTTAGACTCAACAGTAACTCTTTTAGGTAAAAAAAATAATAAAATAATGCTTAAATTAGCGTAGACAGTCTGGTGAGGCAGAGAGATGATCTTGTATGCGTAGTATTTTGGTATGGGTTTTAACTCTATATCTGTGTGGGAATGCTTATATTTTTGTGGAATAAATTATATCTTTTTGTTTTTAATAATTATTGTTACTATTGTTATGCTGTCAATTTTTATATAAATTTAGTCATACTTTCTTTATGTAATTTAATTGTGTTGCATAATTAATATTAATAATATTGAAGTCATGCTTGTTTATTAAGTTGAGTTTCTGCTGCATTATAGACATAGACTGGCACAATAAATGCTTGGTAATTCTTGATTTATTGTAGACAGAGGATGGCATAGTGTATTCTTAAACCAATTAATAAGTTGAGGTGCTGCTGAAATTAACGCAATAATTTATACCATAAAAATATATTAATTTTGATTTGTTATTATCTTTTCTATCTTAGAATTATGTTAGTTATAATTGAGTGATAGCGGTTATAATTTTCATAATTAGTGCACCAAATCATTAGTGACAGATGATTATTTTGCTAGTTTTTATAGGAAAACCCTTACTGCATTATGGCTTGCTATATTGTCAATTTAGGTTAACCTATATAATTAGTAAAAAGTGCTTGCAATTAATGAGAAGAGATATAATAAATCAAATGCTTTAGATAATTATTATTTAGAGTTAAAATTCCATATCAATTACGAAACACACAAGGAATTCTCAAAGCTTCACCGTTTTAATTTTATGCTTTAAATTTTGAATAAAAAAAAATCACAAAAATATCTCTTTCATTTTAAACTTTGCTCTAAAAAAGTGCTTGCCTTTTTGACCGTTTATTTTTAACAATCTCTCGAGTTACAAATTTTCACCTCCCTGTGGATACGACAATCTTTCTATACTACATACGTCCGCCGTTTATTACAAAGAAGAATAAACATTTGTTGGGGCGTAAACACCAAACAAAAGTGTACAAGCTTTGATGAAGGCAATTGATGAGTGGTTTGCATCATTAGACAAAACTTTAGCAAGCACCTTAATAATGAAATTTTCATCCGTGAAGCTCATCGGAATTCATGGTGTGCGCGAGCAAATCATGCAAATAAGGGATATAGCGGCTTAGTTAAAAACTCTTGAGGTTGTGATGTTTGAGACTTTCCTTGTGCACTACATCTTGAACACTCTTCCACAACAATATGGACCTTTCAAAATACCCAACAACACACATAAGGATAAGTGGTCTATCAGCGAGTTGATAACCATGTCTGTTCAGGAAGAAGGAAGACTTGTTATGGAGGTAGGAGAGAGAGTGCATCTGGCAACTCAAGAGAAGAATAAAGGGCAAGCCAAAAACAAGGGAAAAGGTAAATTATCTGCACAGGCTGATGTCAAAAAGGAATCCAGGTGCTTTTTTTGTAAAAAGAAATGGCACATGAAGAAGGATTGTCCTAAATATCAGAAATGACTTGAGAAGAAAGGTACTCAATTTTCACCTTTTGTTTTGAATCTAATATGGTTGATGTTGGCCATTACACATGATGAATTGACTCTGGTTCTATAATCCATGTCACTAATTCCTTGCAGGGGTTACAAAACCTAAGGAAGCAAGTGGGCAGTGAACAGTTTATCTACTCAGGCAATAAGATATGCTCACATGTGGAGGTAGTTGAAATGTGCAAATTAGTTTTAAGTAATGGTTTTGTTTTAGAATTGGAAAAGACATTTACATTCCAAGTTTTTGAAGGAATTTAATTTCTATTTCAGGGCTTATAATATTGGGTCTTTCCTTTAATTTTTTAGATACTATATTCAGTTTATATTATAGATCTGAACTTATTGGAAATGTTACAATGTCTGATGGTCTTCTCAAAATTAATTTACAAAATGAAACTTCTTATACTTTTGTGCATGTTCATGATAATGCTGGCATTAAGAGATGTGTTATGAATAAAGAATCCTCAATGTTATGGCATCATAGATTAGGTCATATCTATATTGAGAGAATAAAGAGATTAGTAAATAATGGAGTACTTTGTACTCTTAATTTTACTGACTTTGACACTTGTGTAGACTGTATAAAGGGTAAGTAGACCAATATATCAAAGAAAGGTGCCAAGAAGAGTTCAGACATATTGGAGATCATACATATTGATATTTGTTGCTCGAACATAGACACGTATGGTCAAAAGTATTTTATTACTTTTATTAATGATTACTCATGATATATGTATCTCTATTTGCTTCATAATAAAAATGAAGCTTTAGATGCCTTCAAAGTGTTTAAGGTGGAAGTAGAGAAACAATGCGGTAAGTAAATAAAGTAGTGAGGTCTGATAAAGATGGTGAATAGTATAGTAGCTACACTGGAGATGGACAAGCACTTGGTCCATTTGCTAAGTTTCTTTAAGAACATGGGATTGTTGCCTAATACACTATGCCTGGTTCTGTAGACCAAAATGGTGTGGTAAAAAGAAAAAACTGAACATTGTTGGACATGGTGCGGAGTATGCTTAGCAGCTCCAAGCTTCCTAAGTCCTTATGGACTAAGGCTCTCAAGACGACTGCATATATATTAAACCGAGTTCTAACTAAGGCTATCTTTAAGACACCATTCGATTATGAAAAGGTTGGAAACCAAGTTTGCGACATGTATGTGTTTGGGGATGCCCGTATGAAGTGAGAATTTATAATCCAGAAGAAAAGAAGTTAGACCCAAGGACCATAAGTGGATACTTTGTAGGCTATGCTTAACGGTCCAAGGGGTATAGATTTTATTGTCCATTGCATACTACTAGGTTTGTGGAATCAAGGAAAGCAAAATTTCTTGAGAATGACTTGATTAGCTGGAGCGATCGATCCTAGAACACTATTTTTGAGAAAGATCATGCAGATGCCCAACCTTCCACATCATGTCATAGAGTGATTGTTGTACACAATACGCCTATAGTTCAAATGCATAATGAACAACAACTAGTTGTTCAAGTTCCATAGACCGCTAATCAAGAAATAGGAGATCAAAATGAACAATAGATACAAGAACCTATTGAACAGTCTGTTGAACAACATGTACCTCAAGAGAATGTTAAACCAACATTAAATAGATCTACTAGAGTAAGAAAATCAACGATTCCAAATGATTATATTGTGTATCTATAAGAGTCTGAATACAAAATTAGAGCCGAAAATGATCTAGAAACATTTTCACAAGCCATGAGTTGTAAGGAATCTAACTTGTGGCATGATGCCATGAAAGATGAGATGAACTCTATGTCATCTAATGGAGTATGGGATCTTATCAAGTTGCCTACTGGTGTAAAAGCCATTGGATGCAAATGGGTCTTTAAAATAAAGAAAGACTCATTAGGCAACATTAAAAGATATAAGACAATACTTGTTGCTAAAAGGTTCACTTGGAGAGAGGGTATAAATTATACGGAGACTTTTTCTCCTATATCCAAGAAAGATTCCCTTCATGTGATTGTGGCATTAGTTGACCATTTTGATTTTAAGTTACATCAAATAGATTTGAAAATGACGTTCCTCAATGGTTATCTAGAGGAAGAGGTTCACATGAAACAACCTGTAGGATTCTCTTGTAGTGATAGTGAGCAATTGGTTTCAAACTCAAGAAATCCATATATAGATTGAAACAAGCCTCCCGTCAGTGGCATTTAAAATTTCATGATGTTATCACTTCATTTGGTTTTGAAAAAAATATCATAGATCGATGTATATACTAGAAGGTCAGTGGGAGCAAAATCTGTTTTTTTGTCTTATATGTGGATGATATCCTCCTTGCAACCAACAATAAAGGGTTATTATATGAGGTGAAACAATTTCTTTCTAAGAATTTCAAAATGAAAGATATGGGTGAGGCATCTTATGTTATTGGTATTAAGATCCATGGAGATAGATCTCACTATATTCTGAGACTGTCACAGGAAACTTATATCAAAAAGGTTTTAGAAAGATTCTGGATGAAAGATTATTCACCTAGTATAGCACCAATTGTAAAGGGTGATAAGTTCAATCTAAATCAATACCAAATGAATGATTTCGAGAAAAATCATATGAGCAATATTCCTTATGCTTCAGCTATTTGAAGCCTTATATATGCTCAGGTCTGTACAAGACATGACATTAAATTTGCTATAGGAATGTTGGGTAGATATCTAAGTAATCCAGGCATTGACCATTGGAGGATTACAAAGAAGGTGATGAGGTACCTTCAAGGTACAAAAGATTATATGCTTATGTATAGACGAATCGACAATTTGGAAGTCATTGGCTACTTTGATTCAAACTTTGTTGGCTGTTTTGATTCAAGGAAATCAACATTTAGTTATATCTTTATGCTGGCTAGAGCAGCTATATCCTGGAGGAGTGGAAAGCAAACATTAGTTGCTACCTCCATTATGGAGGTAGGGTTCGTTTTATGTTTTGAGGCTACTTCACATGGTGTATGGTTGAAAAGTTTCTTGTCAGGCCTTAGACTTGTAGATTCTATGTCTAGGCCATTAAGAATATATTATGACAATTCAGCTACTGTCTTTATGGCTAAGAATAATAAGAGACTAGTCGAAGTAAACACATCGACATAAAGTACTTAGCCATAAGGGAACGCATTAAGAAAACAAAGTGGTCATAGAGCATATAAGCACTAAATTAATGATAGCAGATTTTTTAATTGAAGTAATGCCACCAAAGTCATTTAAGGATCATGTAGTTCAGATGGGACTTAGTTCCATAATGTAATTTGTTTGTAGGTATAATTTACAGTCTTAATGAAACTCTTATTTAGTTATGATATTTTCTCATATTTGATTTGCTCATAAAGTTATTAGAGGAAAATTCACATTTTGTAGGATCGAGAATAAACGTTGGGTTTATTCATAAAGTTAAGTTGCCATTTCAGGAATAAAGTTTGAGAAATAATACATTGTAATATATGGAAGATAATACTCACTCTTAGAGAACATATCGTCATGATTTATGTGTTTATTTCTTAAATAAAGTTTTGATGGATTTCTAGTATTGTTCAAATAAGGAATATTGACCAAGTGGAAGAATGAACTTTTTTCCACCATTTAAAGAGAATTTCATCAGTTTTCTAACTAATGAAACTGATGAAATTTCAAACTTAGCATAATCTCGTGCTTTACGAATATAACTCGAACTATTTTTCGTAAAGAGCTATTTATGGGTACACATCTTAGCGATAGATCAACATTTGTGGACTCCATCGACGTCCTTCTTCTTCTTTACTATTATTAAGACAACTGCTATTATTATTATTATTGTCGTTACAACAATAATAATAAACTTTACGTAATTATTAATGTGTATAATAATTAACTATACACATTCAAAATATTGGAATTCTTGAACTTCTAATGATCTTTATAACTTTCTTAAAATTCTTATCTTACTTTATGATCTCTATAAATTTCGAGATCAATTAAAGTAAAACATGTCATAAATCTTGCACACTTAAACTTGGTGCCCACCATTTTCTAAATTATGGCATGGAGTTCATGATCACCATTGATCTGGGTTTCTTTTACTGAACTGACATCATATAGGAATTTTTCACATCATCATAGTAAGTTGAAAATTCCACTTTTTGTCAAGTAATCCCAATTTAAACATTCTAATTGAGATTCTTATAACAACCACTTCTTTGGCTCGTACATGAAATCAATAAATCATAAACTTTTAATTTAACACATTAAATAATTATTTTTAATTATTTTAATGTACTATCATAACATTATATTGTTACATGTTTCATAAATAAAGCACATAAATTTATGCATTCACAACATTATTTATTTCTAAGGTCTTATGGCTAGTAAAACCTTCAAATTTACGTGTTAATAAATGCTTAACATGTACTTTCTCAAGTATTTAGCTTAGTAATGATGAAAAAATCCTCAATTAATCATACTTATTAATTTTTGGATTTTTTTGGTCATTAAATGTACTTACTAAGCTTTAGTTTATTCAAGTTTATGTCATGTTGCAGATAAGGGTAAGAAAGTATGGATTAGACGGAGGACATGAAAAGGCGTGTGAGCATAAAGAAGATGAATTGTAACCGAAAGAACGCCAATGAAGCAAATTTTATGATTTAAGTTATGGTTTATTATTTGAACATATTTTTATGATAAGTTTTAAAGAATACAAGAACTATGTTTTAATATTTGATTTTATCATTTTAAAGAATTTGATCTTCCGCATTTTTGAAAAGTTGAATTTGTCTTAAAATTAAGTTTTCTTAAAATTTTTTTGCTCTGTCAGCCTGCCGAACTTTGAAAGTCTTTAAACCCTGTTTTGCTGAGCCTCTGTCGGCCTGCTGGTTGACGATCTCCGACCTGCTGAAGCCCCAAGTTCGGCCTGCCAAACTGTGGGAGCAAATAGTTTATAAACGATGTCATGTGATATGAGTTATGATTTTGCAATTTGGTACATCTATTTTATTATAGCAAGTTTATGATTAATTTAAAGTGTAATTGAATTAATTATGGTATGGAATAAGTTAATGAATGTTGTTAAAAAAAAATGTATGTATGGATCTTGGTTACGTTTTCCTTAACTATGTTTACATTTAAAGTTCAAGTAAGTTTGTAATGTATGAATGTAACGACATCTGTGACGTTCGTAAGGGGACGTTACAGGCTTAAAAGCTCAGTTGGTACTCATGAAGGAAATAAGAATCTCTTAAGAGAGGTTTGAGGTTCGAACCATGAAGGACGCGAAATAAAACTCTGAGGGACCAGTGGGTCCTAGAGGGGACAGTACAGATGTCTGGGCCCGGATAAGCCGCAATAAGATCCAATTATGCCAGGGGCCGACCTACGAGCCTCACGGGGGCTTGAGTGAGGCCGGGTACGCCACACAATAACCCAATTTTAATGTATCTCAAAAATTCATTTGTATGACATGAATCACTTAAACATGGATCCACAAAGTCCAAGGCTTTCCTTTCATTCCATAACTGCCATGCCTATATAATCAATCACAATGTGTAAACATATATGAGGAGTCTAAACAACTACCAAATTTGTTTTAGCCTCTAAATCTTACATATGCAATGAGGCTAAGTGCACAATCCGTTATGTGAAAGCCAGTGTTCCTCCTCCTATTTTAGAATCTCAAGCAAGAGCACACCAAAACTAAAAAAAATCTGACTTTACAGAATATAACCCTTAGCATATTCTGGGGCCATGCAACCACTATTCTTGAAAAAAAAAAAGTGATTAGACAGGCATACATATTACATTAGATAGGAATTGAAATGATTTTTTATTGTCTTGGGGAGAGCGTTTACTAAGTTCCAACAATTCTTCTAGTGTTTCCCTGAGTTTGGTCTACTCGAAACGTCTTGGCCATACTGAAATCTGATACTTTTGGATTCTTTGTCTTATCTATTAAGATGTTGCTTGCTTTAAGATCACGATGTATAATTTTTAGCTGAGAATCCTCATGCAAATATAGAATGCCTTGAGCAATACCTTCAATTATGTTGCATCTTAGTGACCAGTTCAACTGACCTTGTTTTCCGGATCTGCAAACCAGGCAGAGAGTAGATTTGTCTTGTAGCAATAAAAAACATAGTATAGGTTATTTCATGCAC
This sequence comes from Artocarpus heterophyllus, assembly GCA_025403435.1. NCBI lineage: Eukaryota > Viridiplantae > Streptophyta > Magnoliopsida > Rosales > Moraceae > Artocarpus > Artocarpus heterophyllus. The sequence goes on from CM046349.1 coordinate 9,913,024, forward strand.
ATCTATTCCACTCTCCCTCAAAAAGATATGCATAAATGCGATTCAATTGGAAGATAGAACATTGTCCTTCTCAGTTCATCAAAATCGTGTATAGATATGCGCAAATCGAACAGAATATAACCCAGGCTTTTGTTGGACATGTATTTATAGACAAGTATCCTTTCTTCTCCATCCAAGCAAAATCCCAAAAGCCTCACGAGGTTTCTGTGTTGAAGCTTTGCTACCAACACAGCCTCATTTTTAAACTAAAATGCACCTTGTCCAGAGCTCTTGGACAACCTTTTGACAGCTATTTCTCGCCCATTTGGAAGTGTTCCCTAAAAATGTACACACATATGACCACGATCATTTCATTCCTCTCGAGCTTAATCTTGCCACATACACGGAAGCAATACCTTATAAACTTCACCAAATCCGCCTTTACCTAGCATGTTATAATCAGAGAACTTGTTTGTGGCCGTTTCAATACTTCTAAAATCAAATTGCAAAGAGTCCTTCATTGAGATCTTTTTTGCAATTGCGATTTAAGCAAAGAAATGAGATTAGGGAAAAAAATGTAAAAAGACAAATAAATAAATAGCAACTTGTAACGGTGAAAAAACAGAGCTTTTTTTTTTGGCTAAAAAAATAAGATTTCATGTCATTAAAAACTTGCTTTTATAATTTTTCCAGTTTCTTGAGTAATTAGAGCATTATATTTCTTTCTTGCTCTCCTGAGCATGAAATAGCAGCCCATGACAACTAGCAAGGCAGTAACAACAACTGGAATCACAATAGCAACAATGACTATTGACGATATCTTTTTCTTTCCTGCATACAGAAATAGCTAGAATTTATGTATGCCAGAGAAAGAACATAACAACAGTAAACTTGAAGGTTGAAATTCACGGGTCTTGGTAATACGTGTTTAAACAGCATTCTACATGGATTGCTGAGGATTCAAATATGAGTTTTCCTCCCTAGAATAAATTTCAAGTTTAAACAGAGGAATCTACTGTAAAGTTTCAAAGTTAAGAGACAGACTATCCCGCGATTTCAAATTATGAACTTGTGTTCTTAACACATTTGTTGTTGATCAGTTATATTTAGTTTTATAGACTAGTATGTAGCAACTGTAATTATAGCGGACATAAATTATAGACTGGAAACAAAACATACTTAGTCAAGAGTCAAGACATAGGCTATATTGGAAACTCCTGTGCAGTCGTAGATTCCTTAACAAAGAAAAAGAAAGAAAGAAAAACTCTTGTCATGTTTGTTTTGTAGGTTCGAATTACATTTCAAACTATTTTACTACAATATTTTCTCTAGTAAAAATTTAAATTTTTGTTCAACTATGTAAACCAAACAGACGATATATTTTGAATATTCAATTAATGGATTTCTATTTTGCCCTGTTCTCATATAAATTAGAAAAATCCCTTTCAACCTTAAAAGAGTTATATTCCCACTATTAACAAAACTATGGGTCTCAATCTACCCACAATTTTGTGAATCTAAGAATTATAACCCATGAAGTTAAATAAAGCTCTATAAATTATGATTCAGCAACAAGCTCAGACATAAAACAGGGGAAAGCCCCAAATTTAAGCAGTAGGACGTTGATTTTGTGTGCCTAAGTGACAAAACTAGACAAGAAATGACAAATTGCTAGCGATCACAGTCAATAATAAATTAACTTTTTGTTAAAAGGGATATTCAAGACTTCTAGATTACAGGGACTCTAGTGGCTGAAACGTCAAAGAAATCAGGAGTCATAAGCATGCGGTCTAACCACTAGCATTATTGAATTGAGTAGGCGTTTGGTTGAATAATTATAAAACCAAATTTGAACCCAAAATGATCCAAACTAAAAGTAACCCACCCTTCATTTTCAAAGATTTGAACTCAGCCAACTCTTTTTTGACATTTTCAGTTTAAATATATTTTTCAAATTTACATCTAAACACAATTTTAGATTTTATTCCATTTTCAAACTTAATATCAATTGTACATTAAAACGTCAATTTTGATTTCAGTTTAAACCATATTTTTTAAATTTTTTATCTCAAATGAAAAGTTTAAACCATCATGATCTGAACTCCTAAAACAAGCGGACCTCTGTTTCTTCAAAAATCCAATTTAGGACGACCAATAGTAATTAAATTAGTCATTATTTTTGCCAAAAGAACTTATACTAAGAGAATTTGTGGTTTTTGGAGGGGGGGTGCAGTCTCCAATGTCGTTTCGTTGAAAAACATGTATGAATCATACATGATAAAACAGCTCGGCAGAAGAAGCCTTGCGCTTCGATGCCCATTGCAGCATACCTGAATCTCCTCTATGGCTGACTTGAAACTTGTACTACAACCTGCTACCGACATGTCCGGTGTGCACTGCGCCAATCCATACATGTACTCGGAGAGAGTGAAGTTCTGTTTACTCACAGCGAACTTCTTGCTCTGCTCAGAAAGATTCGAAGCCTTAAAGGCTATAGTGTTAAACATGCTGCTCAGAAACAGCTAGAACTGGTCATTATCTGTGACAGTAGTATTAAAAATAGCCTGGTTGGAGTAGCGCAACAAGCACTTCTCGTACCAGATTATGGCCTCTTTCTGGTTTGGACACCAACTTTGTATCTCCTTGGAAGCGTTGCCGACGCAGTCTTAACATGTAAGGTTGGTGACGTCTCCATGGCAGAGGTAGAGGCCAAAAACAACGTCAGTTTGCTTGCCGCCTGAGGTGTAGTAGTAGAAGCCGGGGGAGGCGGCGTTGGAAGAAATAGGGTGGAGCTGGTTAAAAAAAGTAGAGAAGAGGGCATTAAGATTGAATCCGTAGATGCTGCTTGGGGTGAAAGTACTACAGGAGTTTCCACAAGAGTAAGAGAGAATTTGTTTATAGCAACATGAGTATCTTTATGAGTGATTAATAAAATTTTTAAAGTTTCATTGCATCACCGAATCAATATTTTCAACACAAGCAATTACCACCATGGAGACCAAGGATTCATATGAGACTTGTAATTAGTTTTATTCTTTGGTAGATTCATGTTTTCGCTCATCATCTGGGGTGAAAATCAGAAAGTGTAATCTCATTAACGGAGCAACTATTAACGGCTATTGTTTCTTGGTGGCTAGTGTATCTGCTGGTAATAAAAGCAGGTCGTTGGGGTTGGGAAAGACTCTGAGCTTCACGTTTTAGCATTAGAACAACTGATGACATGGTAGGCCTCAATAATGCGTCTTCTTGAACGCACAATAACCCAATTTGGATGTATCTCAAAAATTCATTTGGGTGACACGAATCACTCGAACATTGATCCACTATGTCCAAGGCTTTCCCTTCATTCCATAACTGCCACGTCTGAATCACCAATCACCATATATAAAAATATATAAAGGAGGTTAATTATTGTTTAATTGAAAAACTAATATAATTCGTGATGGAAATATCATTCGTCGAAGCTACTAAACCTTACATATGCTATGAGGCTAAGCGCACAATCCGCTATGTGAAAGCTAGTGTTCCTCCTCCCACTTAGAATCTCAAGCAAGAGCACTCCAAAACTAAAGACATCCGACTTTACGGAGTATAACCCTTCCATAGCATATTCTGGGGCCATGTAGCCACTTTTCTCGCAGAAGAAAACAGAAAAGGGATTAGACAGGTATGCATATTATAAGAATTGGAATTGTTTTGAAGTATTATCATTGCTAGCAAGGGACTTAATTGAAGATTGAAACTTACTAAGTTCCGACAATTCTTCTGGTGTTTCCTTGAGTTTGATCTACTCCAAACATCTTGGCCATGCCAAAATCTGATATTTTCGGATTCATTTTTTTATCTAACAAGATGTTGCTTGGTTTAAGATCACGGTGTACAATTTTTAGCCGAGAATCCTCATGCAAATATAGAATTCCTCGAGCAATTCCCTCGATTATGTTGCATCTTTGCAACCAATTCAATTGACCTTGTCTTTTTGGATCTGCAAATCAAGTAGAGAGTAGATTTGTTGTATAATAGCAGTAAACAAGGAATTATAGATTATTGTACGCCTTGCATTCTTTATTAAAACGATATTTTTTAATGCAATGCAATTGGAATATAGAACATTGTTCTTCTCCTCTGTTAGTCAAAACGTGTTTAGATATGCACACACCGAATAGAAAATAATCAAGGCTTTTGTTCGGCACGTATTCATAGACAAGTATCCTTTCTTCTCCGTCCAAGCAAAATCCAAAAAGCCTTACGAGATTTCTGTGTTGAAGCTTTGCTAACAATTCAACCTCATTCTTAAACTCCGATGCACCTTGTCCGGAGCTCTTGGACAACCTCTTGACAGCTATTTCTCTCCCATTTGGAAGCGTTCCCTAAAAATGTATGCATGCATATATAATCAATTATCTTTTTATTTCCCCTCGAGCATAAATTTGACATATATAAGAAAGCAACATCGTGTGAACATGTACCTTATAAACTTCTCCAAATCCTCCTTTACCTAGCATGTTATAATCAGAAAACTTGTTTGTGGCCGTTTCAATAGTTCTAAAATCAAACTGCAATGAGTCTGTAAATGTGATATTTTTTGCACCTGCAATTCAAGCAAGGAAGCAAGATTTGGGGAAAAAAATGTAAAAATATAAAATATCCTATCGAAATGATGAAAACGAGATTATTTGATTTGATTAAAAACTATTTTTTAGAATTTCACCATTTTCTTGAGTGATTAGAGCATTATATTTCTTTCTTGCTCTCCAACGCAAGAAATAGCAGCCCGCGACAAGCAGTAAGGCAGTAACAACAACTGGAATCACAATAGCAACAGTTACTATTGCCGATATCTTTTCCTTTCCTGCATATAGAAATAGCTAGAATTTATATATGCTTCACACGCTTAAGGAAAAGACTATTTTGGATTTTTTTTTATATTTTAAAAACAAAGAAAAACAGAAAAAGAAAGAACATGACAATGATGATTTTTTTTTTCTTTTTTAAAATTCATAGTTAATGTCTTCACACGTCCTTGTAATATGTAATACAAACAGTGATATTTACAGATTGCTAAGAATTCAAATATCAATCAGAGAAAGTTTCAAAGCGAAGAGATATAACATCCCACCATTTCAAATTATGAACTTGTGTTCTTAACACATTTTTTGTTGATCAAATGCAAATAGTTTATAGACTAGCATCTAGCAATTGTAATTATAGCGGACATAAATCTCAGACAGCAAACAAACATAATTGTCAAGACGTAGGCTATATATATCAGCAACTCCTCTGCGCAGATTCCTTACACGTTAAAAAAAAAAAAAAAAACAGAGAGAGAGAGTATTCCTCATATTCAATTAATTGATTTCCATTTTGCCCTTTTATCTAAAAAAGGATATAAATCATGATTCAGCAACAAGCTCAGACATAAAACAGAGGGAAACCCCAAATAACTATATATGACAATCAAGAACTAGGACGTTCATTTTGTATGCTAAGGGTGCGTAACCTCAGTGCCCACCGAATGTGTTGGCTGTAGTATTAAGTAATAAAACTCAAATTTAACATTTGGCCGACCATCTTTTTCTTTTTTTCATTTATTTAATAAGAACGAATTTAAACGGCCAACCAAAACTCTGGGAAAAATAATTGTCTTCAATATACAGCGGACTGTTTGAACTTTGAATTCAATTGAGGACTTGCCTATAAGCTGGCGTATAAATATTACGACTAAATTGATTAGGCATAGCTGTGGTTAAAAGAGACATAGCTGACTATCATGTTTCTAAACTATAAATTTCTTCTTCCTCATCATATTGTGATGACAAACTCGTATCGGGTGGCAGCGGCTTCACACGAGGATGATCTTGCAATACTAGATCTTCACGTGGATGGGCGTTGGGAATGGCAACCTTGCAGGAAGTGGAGACAAGCCCCTGATCGCAGATCTTCTGCGGGAGAAGGGGTTGCTTTGCGATGAGGGAGAGTTAAAATTTTCTTTTCTTTTGAGAGTTTTAAAATTTCTCTTATTCAAAAACACTGAGAGATAAAAGTGGTATTTTCAATACAACAAAAACGATATCTTAAGCATTTACAAAATAAGAGGGGCAAAAGTTGGTATTTTTACTGAACATAACGGATGCTTTGAGTATTTTTTTTCCCTTCTAATATCATAACTACTGTTGAAGTGTTGAGATCCCCGGCCGAAGTCTGGTGGGCACCTTGGTTGGATTGGTATCTGGAAAACACCCTAAGACCCTCTTATTCAAAAGGATACGGGTTCAACCCCTGGGGGACGTGCTCCCCCGCGGGAGGTAAAATCTGAGCTGGGAAGGGACCCTCTCGGCAATACGTTCGAGGTGCCCGCTAGGCTCCGGCCGGGGATCTCAACACCTCAACATAAAGACACCCTAAGACCCTCTTATTCAAGAGGATACGGCTTCAACCCCTGGGGGACGCCCTCCTCCGCGGGAGGCAAAATCTGAGTTGGGACCCTCCCCGAGCAGGGACCCTCTCGGCAATACACCCTCTTATTCAAGAGGATACGGCTTCAACCCCTGGGGGGACTCGCTCCCCCCGCGGGAGGCAAAATCTGAGTTGGGACCATACGGATTCAACCCCTGGGAGGACGCGCTCCCCCCGCCAGGCTCCGGTCGGAGATCTCAACACCTCAACAACTACAAAGAAGGAAATCACAAAAAGCTCCTCCCCTGTATTTTGTATACAAAAATGTTTTAGAATGCCAACGTTGATTTTATTTTAGCAAAAGAGCTAGCAGTAGTGAAAGTTTAATTTCTTGTCTCGGTACTCATCTGGGGAAAAATTCAGAAACTGTAATCTCATTGACAGAACCCCCATTAACAACTAGTATTTCTTGATGGCTAGTGTATCTGGTAGTAATAAAGGCAGGTCGTTCAGGTTGGGAAAGACTCTGAGCTTCACTTTTCAGCATTAGGGCAACTGATGACATGGTAGGCCTCAACAATGCATCTTCTTGAACACACAATAACCCAATTTGGATGTATCTCAAAAATTCATTTGGATGACTTGAATCTCTCAAACACTGTTCCACCATGTCCAAGGCTTTCCCTTCATTCCATAGTTGCCACACCTGTATGACCAATCACCATATTGTAAATATATAAGGAGGATTTAATCACAGTTTTATAGAAATATTTTATACATTCGTTAATCTGATAAACCTTACATATGCTACGAGGCTAGGTGCACAATCCGTTGCGTGAAAGCTAGAGTTCCTCCTTCCACTTAAAATCTCAAGCAAGAGGACTCCAAAACTATAAACATCAGACTTTACGGAATATAGTCCTTCCATAGCATATTCCGGGGCCATATAACCACTTTAATCACAAACAAAACACTAAGCATGTTATTATAGAAATAATAACAAAAAACTAAACAAAATCAGTATTGTGTGCAGAATGCATAATAAGGCCTCAATTGGTATTATTTTCTGAGCATTTTTGAAAATGTTTCTACACATCTTTTAAGGTACGAAAACAATAACGTTTGGTGAGTAGGGGGTGTTTGGCAGTGGTAGGAACCACTCAGTTTCCACCACAATCTCAGTTATGAACAATGTAAAGCTCTCACATGCTACAATAACAATAAAAAAATATGCTACAGTATAAAACTCTCACATGCTACAGTAAAAGTGGTTCCCACCACCCTTCCAAACACCCTATAAATGTTTTGAAAATGAGAATAAAAACAAAAAAAGAGTTTTTTATTCTTTTATACTATGTATTTTAGGTTAGTTTAGAAAATATATTTTTGATTTTTTATCTCATCAAATCTATACCATCAAATTATATTTAACATACAAATCATTACTTTTTTCTCAGATAACAATGAATTTTAACCACAAAATACCCTAAATGCCCTCATAAGAAAAAGAAAACCAATTTACCCTAAATTGAAAAAAAAAAAAAGAAAGAAATTCTCACAATTTTTTTTAAGAAAAGAAAAAAAAAATCCTCCGTGCACTCACAATCATTCCCATCCTTCTCTCTCTACTCATAAAGACAAGGAGCTCTGTCTTGAAAACTTTTGAGACTATAAATATATAATCCCTAGTTGATGACTACTTTAGTGCTAGAGCTGGAGAATTTACATAAAAAATTGGCATTCCATACAGTCCTCGACTCCATAACTGCAACTCCTTTGTTTCTTGTGGCTAACAATAAATCTGGAAACCGTAACCTCTCCAACAATCAAACACCTTTCTTACCCACCATAGAATTAGGCTTTTGTTTGTCAGAGGAGAACGATCTTCTCTCACTAAATCAGAGAAATGGAGGAGGATGTCTAGGTCGAAAATGAAGAAGAGGGAAGAAAAAAGCGGTAAGGATGAAAATCTTGCAAGAATGTTGGAGGTAGGGTCAGGATGGGATGATGCTGAGGCGGGGTGGGTAAGGTGGGGTGGGCTGAGGAGGGTAAGGATTAATTTGGACTTTTCTTTTCTTTTCAAAGGTAGTTTGGGTATCTGGGAGGTCAAAATGAGGTTGACTAGAAAAAATATGAATTTGTATATTAAACCTAGATGTGGTGTTATATGTTTGATGAGATAAAATTCATAGGTTTTGAATAAATTTAAAATACAAAATATAAAAAAGTAAATAACACAACAAAAAATGGTGAGAATGGATTTTGTGAAAGAAATAAAAAGTGGCTGAGAGTTGTTTTCTTTTCCATTTTCATTTTCTAAGACTCTACTTAATACCTGTTTTTAAAACTATATCCAAAACACAGTGTCACTTTTTTTTTTTTCTTAGGCCTAAAACAAACTTTTAGAAAAATAGAAAAACACAATTGTAAAAGTAATCCCAACACAATTTTCAAAAATTCTCATTTTCATCTTCATACTCAAAAGAAAACCGTGCCTTTGTTTCTATGCATTTTCTACATCAATATAATTTGTTATTTTATGCAAATTTAGCTATATTAAAATAATTTTACATTACGAATCATGTGAGATGTTGTAAACGAAAAACTTATTCTTTGGTGTATTTTCTTTGGATTTAATTAATAACAAAACTTACTAAGTTCCAACAACTCTTCTAGTGCTCCCTTGAGGTTCATCTTCTCCAAACATTTTTGCCATGCCAAAATCTGATACTTTTGGATTCATATTCTTATCTAATAAGATGTTTCCAGCTTTAAGATCACGATGTATAATTTTTAGCCGAGAATCCTCATGTAGATATAAAATTCCTCGAACAATTCCTTCGATTACGTTGGCTCTTATTGACCATTTCATCTGACATTTTTTTTCTGCATCTGCACATTGAGCGGAAACATTGTTTAAATGGCAAGTAGAAACAATCTTTTGCATAACTAGAAAATGTATGTTTAGATATGCACAAACCAAATAGAAAATAATCAAGGCTTTTGTTGGGCACGTATTCATAGACAAGTATTTTTTCATCTCCTTCCAAGCAAAATCCCAATAGCCTCACGAGATTTCTGTGTTGAAGCTTTGCTACCAATACAACCTCATTCTTGAACTCCAATGCACCTTGTCCAGAACTCTTGGATAACCTCTTGACCGCTATTTCTCGTCCATCTTGAAGCTTTCCCTGATCAAAACACACATTATAATATCAGCTACTTCATTTTTCTTTAATTTTTGAACTGTATGGCTAATGGCTTGATACATGCATACCTGTAAAAGGGATAGCACTATAATTTGCCTATGCATACCTTGTAAACTTTACCAAATCCACCTTCTCCTAAAACGTTGTAATCAGAGAAATTGCTTGTGGCAGTTTCAATGCTCTTAAAATCGTACTGCAAGGACTCTACAGTCATATCATTCAGGGCTGCAATTAAAAAAAAGCAGAATATTGTGAAAAAATTATACACCACTAGATGATAAAATAGTCACATTTGATTCCATAAGGAACTAGTCTTTAAAGTTCTCTTCACCATTTTCTTGAGCAATCAGAGCATTATGCTTCTTTCTGGCTCTCATGCGAAAGTAGTAGCCCGTGGTGACTAGCAATACAGTTGCACCAACTGAAACTACACAGGCAACAATAATGATCGCCGATGATACTTTGTTCTTTCCTGCTTACATTTTAGCTAGAATTAGCATATGAATAACGGGATGGTCCCGACATACAGCAAGACAAATATCTCTCAGATCACAAACAAAAACAACGAAACCTCATGACAAAAAGATAGGCAAGTAGATAACAATGCACTCTGAAGTCACACAGTAAATATAGGCAAACGTATTTCTTTCTTTTTTGTTTATTTTATTTTATTTTTTATTTTAAAATAACAGTATTAATCTTGTACACATGCTAGCTCCTAAACTATAATGCTTAAAAAACATTAATGCGTTGTTGTGTATGTACTAAACAAATATCAACTTTCCACAGCAATTCCTTTTTTTTTTCTTTTTTTTTTTAATTGATCTTCCTAAAAGTAATTGAAACTTTACAGATTGCCTATAACTAATGTATCAAATACTAGCTATATAAACTTAAAAAAAAAAAGAGAGAGAGTGAGTTAGTGATATACTTATTGTAAACGGCATACGCTATTGATGCATTATATATAGATATATTATTGTCAAGTTCTTTTTGAGGGATATCCATTGTCAAGTCTTGTGCACATCACTTGTGAGATAGAGATACTATCGTGGATAATTTAGCTAGACATCAATATTTTGTTGAGAGTCAATAAAACATCAAAGTAAATAAATATTATATTAAGCGAGTCAATGTAAAATTTAACGGAGTGAATTTAATAATTTATCATAGTTGGTAAATCAAATTATATACTTAGGTCTTATTGGTCATTTGACTACTTCCTGGGAAAAAAAAAAAACAAAGAAACAAAGAAAGAAGTCCTTTGTAAAGGTTCCTTTTTGTAGCGTTATCTTTTTATCATCAAATGCTAAAACGGTCCCTGGAATATATATATATATATAATTATGGTAATTAATCTCTTGAATTTATAATAGTCCTCAATAAGACTTCTTAAATTTATAATGGCACTTACTTTTTGAACATAAACCAACACTTGCACGTGTGCCTTTAATGAAAAGAAAAGAAAAAAAAAATTCTAGTTCTCTTTTTTTATTCATTTCTCTTTCCACCTTCTCATCAAGGGCAACACTCAGCAGCCTCACTCTTTGGAAAGGCCAAAAATTTCCATAAATATATGGTCCCCAGTTTGTTGTTCCATTGACTGTGCCCTCATACAAAGTTGTTAATATTATTAAAATTTGAGAAAGTCAACCATAATAAATACTGAATACTTCAAAAAAAAAATTTGAACAATTAGCTACTAAAATGTGATTAGCGACACACCAAAGAGGACTTCTCATAGTTTTCTTATGAGGTAACGTGTAAATAGGTTGAATATCACTTTTAAAGACGACTATAAATTCATATGTACCACTCTATGTGTAAATTAGGCTTAATCTTTTCATACAAATAGTTAAGGCTGTATAGAGTAGACCAATAACCATTAAACCAGACTAGTCTGGGGATTGTTAAATCATTGGCTCGGTTCCACATCAAAACCGTGCGCCGGGAGTTTGAAACCAGACTTGAACATTAGTAAGCCAGACCGTTTAGAATTTAGGATACAAATATAGATGAAAAACTTTATGTATACATATCTGGACTTTGCTTTGAATAACATATAATTATTGTTAATTTTTATGTATTAATTAGCATTTGTTATGACTTGTATTTAATTTTATTGATAAGACGTTTGAAAACTCAGTTGAAACTACAAACTTTAAAAATGTAGTTTCAACTAACTATTATTATTGTGTTTTTATCACAAAATTTAAATTAAAAGTTGATTAGAACTATATTTTTATAGTTTCAACGGGTTACCAAACATTCTATTAGACTTTGAGTTTGAGAAATACAGTATAAAATAATAGTAACATGCATGTTTGTAAGTTTTTAGCCTTTAAATAACTTAAAACTGACCACAAAAATTAGAACCCAAAAAACCCGTAAAATGCCACTTTTCTCACGTTGGCCCATTGCGAGGCCGAAAACCCCTATCCAAACCAGACCGTTATGTAATGGCCCAATCTGGTTTGGTTTTGTGTTATAAAACATACGGTCTGTTGTAGATTTTTCATCTATAAATTTTACTGTCATTAGTAGAGGCAGACTTAGTTTAACAGTAAATTTATATTCATGAGTTCAATGTTAAAAGTTTAGAGTTTGAATCCTCTACTTCCATTTTGTTAATAAAAAAGAAAAACTATATTACTTGCAGTAATCTAACCAACATTTTTGAATTCATAAGGTTTAGTTGCGAAAAATTTTTTTCCAGACGAAAAAAGGTGACTAAAAAGATAATTTTATACAAACTCTAGATCACAGGCAGGCATGTGTACCTAGTATACATATACATACATATTATAATGAACTTTCTTAATTATGTTTTATTTTTCTCTCTCTAGAAATGTTTTTTAGGTGAGTAGGTGATTTTCTTTTTTTTTTTTAAAAAAAAGTTACCTGTTGGGATCCTTATGGAAATGACAGCATCAGGTGGAATAGTAGGGGGCAGCACCGCAATTGTAGGGTTTCCAGTAGGGTACACAGTTGGCACATTCGACCTTGTGGGCGGCGCCGCACTACTACGGTACACAGTCCGCACAGTCGATGTTGGGTGCGGCGCCGCACTAGTAGGGTACACAGTCGGCACAGTCGATGTTGAGGGCGGCACCGCACTAGTAGGGAACAGAGTCGATAAAACAGACGTCGTGGGCAGCGATGATACAGCTTGAACATCATAGAAGGGGTAAAAGTCGTACCTAATCTTACAACTGGGAAGCAGAACTCTGCCCCCTAATTTCCCTTCGCAGCATATGGGAAGACGCCCTGTGGCGTTCGTTAGACATCTACCGCAATCCTCTGCAGACAGGTCCGGCGTGCACTGCACCAGGGTATACAGCCTCTGGAACCCATTGAAGTTGGCATCTCTAGTTGCAAACTTCTTTACTCCGGACCCGCCTCTCGCCGCCTCCGCAGCCGCCTCCTTCATGGTGGTGTCTAACAGCCGGTTAAACCGTTCCCTATCGGTGACATTCGCGGTGTTCCAAAGATATGCTCCTGGCCTCGTAGCCACCTTGCCAAAGAATGAGGCGTTGGAGTATCGCAGCAGGCACTCTTCGTACCACAACACGGCCAATTCTCCTGTAGGGCACCGCTCAACAACGTCCTTGGCTGCGAACGTGACGCAGTCCCCGCAGGTGGTGGTGTTGACATCCCCACGGCAGTGGAAGAGGCCGTAGACGCCGCCGGAGGAGGCGTTGTGGAATTTCCGGGAAGTGGCATTGCTGGAGAGGGAAGAGAGAAGGGTGTTGAGATTGGATCGGTAGATGCTGTTTTTGTCGGAATTGGTATTGGCCGTGTTCGTGCAAAAATGGAAATTGTATGTGGAATTAATGGCTCCAACGTCTAATAGATAGATCGAGAGAAGCAAAGAGAGAAACAGAAAGTTTCTGGTGTAGTGGTTGATGAAAACCATTTTATTAAAAAAATAAATAAGTTAGGCCCTTAAAGCTTCAGCAAATCATGAGGATTATGATAGAAGGAAAGGGAAGCAAGTGAGGAAGATAGAGTTGGGCAAACGTATCATTAACGAAAACGTACATTTCTTCTAGATCTGTCTTCAAAACAAGTCTGGGGTAATCATGATATTCTTGACAATGAATTTGGAGAATACCCGGAAAGTTGGAGGTTGACTAGACGACGGTCGATGTAAACGTGGGGAAGGGGTTCAACTACTGTGATCTGTGAAGCTTCTCGGTATGTCTGAGGAAAAAGTTGGGAAATGAGAGGACGCCAGACACACGGCATTCAATCTAAGAATTCTTGAAATTTCTTTAGAAAGTAATAAATACAACGAAGAAAAAATAGACAGGTGGGACTGGGGTTGGTTATGGCTTTGACAATTAGCATTATTGCCGTGGACAAAAATTTCTTCAAAATTCCAGTATTTTGATGATTCTAAAATGTCTTTTGGCTGTAAAAGATTTATTGTTAAAATTTTGAGAAATATTAATAAATATCAGAAAATATTTGTTGGAATATTTATTTTGGTGAGTTTTAGGTGTAATTTGTACAAAGTTAATTTTGAGAAATGTAAGAAGCTTTCAAAAAAAAATATCGGATATTTTGTAGAATGCGCAAATATTTTTTTTAATTAAAAAACAAAGCTTCTCTAATTGTGAGACCTCTCATGTTTATGATTCAAATAATCATGGTTTTATTAGGCATGTTATAAGCAATTTTTAATCTTCTTTGAGCACACCACTATCATCTCAAGTAAACGACTAGAAGAATCCGTAATTTCTCATTTATAGAATTGCAACGGGAGAGATACAACAAATCAATATATGATATTTTAACAATCAGATAACACGTCATTGCACTAGTATTTGTCTTTATTAATATGAAATTCTAGCCATATTAAAAATCATAAAACTTCTTTTTGGTATCAGGATATCCAATACATATGTGAAATTTATAATGTAAACCTTGTTTATTTATATATCTTTTAAATATTTATTCTATTATAAAGTATCAAAAAGATACATTGACCCAATTTTTTTATTTTCCATGGTTTTCTTTAATATTTTAATGATATTGTTTTTTCCTGAATTTTTTATAAAATTAAAGTCGAAATTTTGACCAATACCTCGTCATTGACTATGAGTCAGACATTGTGCTGTGACTCTCCAAAGAGGTCCTTTTGTTTTTTGGTAAAGGACTCTGTTAACAACTCCATTATTTAATCAGAGATCACTTATAGAGTAGAAGTGGTGGTGTTTTCTAAGGAGTTCTCTCGGACTATTTGATTTATCATAAAATTTTTATCAGTAGTTTTAAAGGTTCATATGATGGAGTGATGTTAGTTTTAAACCATACGGTACCACGGAATGGTATTTCTTAATTTTTCTATAAAAAATCCTACTTATAACAACTGTCCATATACCTATATATTGTGTACAACTAATGTTAATCTTGCAAATAGTTCTTGAGGCTTACCGTCAGTTTCATTTTAGTGCTTGATGTTTTAGAAGTTTTATTTTGATCCTTAATGTATTACTTTGTTTCAATCATTGTATTAATAACTGTTGAATATTTCACGGAAAACTTTTAAAATGTCTCATTTTGGTCTTTAACTTATTTTAAATTAGAGAGACCAAAAGCGAAATAAAGTATTAAATTAAGGACCAAAGTGAGACTTTTGCAACGTCAAAGACTAAATTGAGACTGGAGTAAACCTCAAGAACTATTCGTGGGATTAACCCAAACAATTATTTTGGAAAATCAACATTTCAAAACCTACCGATCTTCCTTCCTATTCTTCTTTCCTTGAATTAAAGAATGTGTGGGCACCAATTGAACTTTCTAGGATGGATCATCCTTCTTTTCAATCTTTTATGGTTATGGATATGTTTAACATTACAAAGGAATGCGGAGAAATCTTAGACGGATCATGGAAGCCTAAAAAATTCTTAAATTACAAGGGACCATTTAGTGTCTATCTATGGTGCAAAGATACAACTAGAATTGGAAAACTTCCCAGGCTACCAGACAACTAAAATTCGCCAACTCCCTATGGGGAATGGGCATGTAGTGCAGATACCCTCAAATTCCAATTATCTAAAATATGGTGTTTTCAAATTGTAGAGTTTTTGAACACTAATTTAAGACAAAAAAAATATTGAGTCCAAATGATCACTTGATCTTAATGTGAAACCATAAAATGGCTTTTTTTTTTTTTTTGGGTAACCGTTTCTAAAACAACATATTGTCTTTTGTCAAAGTATTTGCACGTACGATTAAACCAATACGACACTGAAATTAGAATCGTACATGTTTTGGAAGAAACGACACGTCATTTTCTTTGTTAAGGAAAAGTATGGTTTGCACTGTCTCTTGGAGCACTCTCAAGTGTCAACAGTTGGATCATCATTAACTCCAATGCCCCTTTTTTTTATTTATTTATTTTTAACTATATCAAAAATGTTACTAATTATCAATGGAGATCCAGTGAGGCCAGTAACAGAGCGGCTTGTCAATGAAGACTGATTGATTGGCATCACTCCAGGCACACAAAAGGCAGATCCGCTTTCCAATAGAACCACCACAGACGACATAGTGGGCCTGTCCGCTGGATCTTCCTCTACACACAAAAGCCCAATATCCATACACCTTACGACTTCGTCAGTCGGGCATGCTTCCATCATCAAAGGGTCCACAAATTCCAGCTCTTTTCCTTCCTTCCACAATTGCCATGCCTGTCATGAAATTGATTAAAATGGTATTACACTCTTAATTTATACGTGATTTTGCAGCTTAAACACAATAGACAAAAACCCAATTTAGTTAATAAAGAACACATATCTGATGAGTGTCAAGGAGTTTTCTACAAGGTGGGAGCTACTATTCCTCTTTCCGCTAATGATTTCGAGTAATATCAAGCCAAAGCTGAAAATGTCTGATTTTGTGGAAATTATTCCCTCCATCCATTGGGTACTCTGGAGCCATGTATCCACTGTTTTACGTATAACATTTCCAAAATTTCTTTACTTTAGCAGGGACAACGTATGAATATTGCAAAAACAGAAAGGTAATATATATATATATATAATTATAGTATATAGGAAGTTGTCTCAGTATGTTCCTATAACTTTTCTGGTGTTCGCTACATTCTGATCCTCGCAGAAAATTCTTGCCAAACCAAAGTCTGCTATCTTCGGAACCATCTCGTTGTCTAACAACACATTACTTGGCTTTAAATCCCTATGAACTATCTTTAATCTGGAGTCTTCATGAAGATAAAGAAGCCCTCTAGCAATTCCATTAATAATGCTATACTGCGTCTTCCAATCAAGTGATGAACGTTTTTCCGAATCTGAAAACTAGTATAAAATTCTAAATTATATTTGATGACCCGATATTAGCGCGTATATATATATATATATATATATGAATGATTTAAAAAAAATGCAAACATTAATTAGAGGATGAAACAAACCAAAAATAAAGCTATCAAGGCTTTTATTAGGCATGAACTCATAAACGAGTAGCTTCTCTTCTCCCTGCATAGCACAGCCCAAGAGCCTCACCAAGTTTCGGTGTTGAAGCTTCACAATTAATACGCACTCATTCGTGAACTCCTCTATGCCTTGCCCTGACTTCCCTGACAGTCTTTTAACAGCTGCTTCTTTCCCATTTGCCAAAACACCCTGCAACGATTTTGAATAAATTTCAATATCTCACACTCCTCATAAGCCATAAAGGAGGCAGGGGAAGATGGTATAATTACCTTGTAAACCGTGCCGAATCCGCCTTGTCCAAGTCTATTTAAGTCCGAAAAATCATCTGTAGCAGTGCTTATCGTAGCAAAATCAATGAGTAATAGTCCCTCTGTGTTCACCAATTCATCATCTTTGCTTGTTGTTCCGACTCCTCCGGGGCTTGGCAAACTATGCAATGACGCACTCTGGCTCCTTACCTCATCTGCCAAAAACAAACTTGTGACAGTTAATGTTAAGTCAGATACAAATTTTGATAGAATTTTGTTTAATTTCACCTTGTTTCGATCTCTTCTTCCAGAGAAGATAAATACCACAGGAAGAAATCAAAATTGCCAGTGCCGAAGATGAACAAGAAGCAATCACCACAACCTTCCATTTCTTCCATTTGTGCCCTGCTTTCAATGAAAATAACTCCCTCAGTTCCTATTAGCTAAAAAATTAAAGACACAATTTTCAGAGCTCCTCCTGACTAGATTTTCATTTTGTCTATCTCATAAGCGTAGCTGCCCTTCCATATTCTTTTTGTCAATCACTCAAATCGACATGATTTTGTCAAATTTGAACTTTATTTTTTGTGTGCTCAAAAACATGTTAGTGCTAACACCAATATTGAATCACAAATATTTAAAGTATTTAAAAGAGAGCATACTATCCGCAACGGAATTAAGTTCAAGCTGATATTTTTCTTCCAAAAGTATTTAGCCACACTTAAATATTAGAATCAACTATCAATCATGTTAACTTTTAGCAGCAGAGCAGAAACCACAATAATAAAAGTAAAAATACAAAGGCCCCATTTGCTTTTGTTCACAAAGTTTTTGAAAATGTTTTCGTACGTTTTACGAAGTAAAAATTTTAAAATCACTTTCAGTATAATTCCTAAAAAATTCTTATTTTTCAAAACAAAAACATTGTTACCTATTTTAAAAACAATACCAAATGGCCCCAAAATTATAGTAAATGCCTAATGTAAAATCTTCCATGCCCATGCCTTTGGAGCCCGATACGGACGTGTTATAGAAAGTGAAGTGCTCAAACCGCATGTTACAATTCGCACTGACTATAAAGCCACCTTCTTTAGAACCACAGCATCCCTTGAGATCTCCAAAAGCCTTCTTCAAACATGATTTGCAATCTTTCTTTTCTATATCTCTGGTACACTGAATAAGCCCATATATTTTCTTCTTCTTCTCCTTCTTCGGATACGAAATCTCCCCGGTAGCAAACATAGTTTTTGAACCGTCAGATGAAGCCTCATCCGAGAGTTTCTCAAATAATTCAGTCAGTTTTTTTGTAAATTTTTCTGTCTCGGCACACGTCCCTTAATGTAGTTGTGACCTGGTAGTTTTCCAGAATAACTTGGCGCGTTGTAGAGATTGCGTGAAGAGTAGTGAATCTGAAAGAGCTCAAGCCACGTGCTTCCTTCGTCGGTCGTGCAATGTCTGATGATCTCTTGGCTAGCATTCTCAAGGCATTTACGACAGTCTGTAACAGTAACATCCCCTCTGCAGAGACTTGCTCGTTGACCTGCTCGGGACCATCTTCAACACTCATGTTGGAGAAACCGGTTGGTGGAGTTTTGGAAGTTAAGTTCTTAAGAAGGCTTCTGAGGTTTCTTTCAAATGAGGTATTTGCTATCGATTTGTTATCCTCCTTGTTTTCGCAAAATGTAAAGCGAGGATTTGGAGTAAAAGGAGTCTTGTTTGAACTAACAGAAACGAGCAAGGAGAGGATGGTCACCACAGACAAAACATGGGGTAAATCTGAATTTGCTTCTTTGTCCATCTTGCTGAGTGGGAAAGGAACTAATTTGGATCACAGATAAGACTCATAAGTGGAAAAAACACTAACACATATATAAACAATTCATGAATCAGCTTCTTAATTGCAACTTTAAAAGTAATTTTTTATATTAGGACAAATAAAAAATGAAAACAAGGTGTGCCCACGGGCCGTAAAATTTCACACTCCGAGGTTAATAAAGATGATTCCTATGGGCAAGCCAGGCAGTCTTTTTGTGGGCATTGACGATGGAACACTTTCATTAGCTTTTGTTATTCTTTTAGATAACCGAAAGCCAAAGAGAAAAAGAAAAAGAGAAGAAACTATCAGTCACGGGCGGGCGGCGCAGAAAGACTTGGAAACACTGTTTAAACTACAAAATTATGGTATCAACCAACTTTTATATTACTTTTTTCTCACGTGTTATAATATTGGTTTTAAATTATCGTTCCACTTATGTCTCAATGGCCTAAAAAAAAAAACTTGAGTTTTGTTTGTTATTCACAGAAAACGACGAAAATGTTTTTTTTTTTTCTTGTTTTTCATTTGTTTGTATGTTCAATGTTTTCTTCTGTTGCGGCTATTTGCAAGGTCCACACGTTCACAAACCAAATTCATTCAGTCGGAAAACATTGCGTATAAAATTCTTCGAAAAAATATAAAACTACTTCGAAAAACAAACCCACGAGTACCCATTGTTGAATGAAAAGCTTGTCAAATAAGGAAAACGAAACCTTCTATTCCATGCGTAACAAATGGGTTCTTAAATTGATCTGGTGAAAGATAAAATATTATTGTTGAATTGCAAAGGTCAATTGTACAATGTATTAGTGATAAAAGTTAACGTCCGAGAAAACTACGAAAATATTTTTAAAAAAATTTTCTCAAGAGAAGTAAAGCTAGATAGTTAAAATTGTGTTCTTCCCTTGGGAAAAATTGTTATAAAGTTTCCTTTTTTTATGAGTGGAAAACATTGAGCTATAATGAACTCTTGATGATAGTTTTGCAATCTAATCCAAGCAATGTAATTGGCCATATGAAAACGTTAATATTGCTATATATAGCCAATAAAATAATTCCTCCTTTTCATATAGGTTTTGGGTATTTGATATTTTTGCCCCTAAACTAATTATGGTATTCAATAAGTTGTGCTCGATCTAAACTTTAAATGTTGGTTAGTTGCCTTGTCCAAATGAATGACAAATATTAAGGCATAGATTGGAATTTTAAATAACAATAGAGCACGTTTCTTTCCTAATTAACTTTAACATCTTTCATCAATTTAGGGACACCCTGCAACATTTTATTAAGATTCAAGAAATTTGCTAAGGTTAGAGGTTGTGGGACTTCACTATAAGTT
The DNA here is from genome assembly GCA_025403435.1 of Artocarpus heterophyllus. Classification (NCBI taxonomy): domain Eukaryota; kingdom Viridiplantae; phylum Streptophyta; class Magnoliopsida; order Rosales; family Moraceae; genus Artocarpus; species Artocarpus heterophyllus. Next base: position 9,933,471 of record CM046349.1, read on the forward strand.
TTAGGGCAAAAGCACCAAAAAAAAAGAGGCAATTTAACTATAATTAATTATATTTTTTAAGATTAACCTCAAAGAAATTTTAGTACATAAGAAATAGTTTGGTTAACATTGATTTCTTTGAATTTCTTTTTTTTTTTTTTTTTGATACATTAGTTTCTACTTAGGTTTGAACCTGTCTTACACGGTGACACCCTCCCCAATACACACACCCAACCACTTATCATTGAGTTTCTAATTTTAAAGATGAGGCTTGTACCTTAAACTTCTATCACTAATTGTAATGCATAACTTTTTTTTTTTTTGGAAAAACACAAATTATATTAAGAATTTTTAAGTAGAAAATTTCAGCTGGGGTAAAGGAGGGCTTCATTGAAAATTCTCTTTGAACCTCATGTGGATCCAAAAACTGTACTTTACGCTGCCTATTCCATCTCGATAGTAAAAAGAATTATTTTAACACTTTCTTTAATCACAATATTGTCCTTTCTGTGATTTCAAGCATAGTCTAAATTGCACAGCCAGCTCTATAAAAAAATATTGTAAAAAATCAAAATTAGCTTTACTTTAATTAAAGTTCCAAAGCTTAATAATTATGAAATAGAATAATGAAATGGAGCCCAAAAATAGAGTAGCTTATCAACTAAGTTATTTTCTACTTAGCAAAACAAAAAGTCATTTTCAACTTTTTTGTGGTGAACATAGCATTCGCTTTTACATCGGAGATGGTCTTACGTAACAATATTTGTTAAACAAAATTTTGTAAACTTCAACATTCTGATTCTTAGAATGCATTTTCATTTGAAATACCTTGACTTTCTTTGACAACTCTTTCGACCATTCTTAAGTCTCCAGTTTAAATTAAAAAAACTAAATTTGAACATTAATGAGGCCGAAACAAGCAGAAAATAACATGTAGATCAAAAAAGCATACTAGAAAAATTTCATGAGTAGTTTCTAAGATGCAAAGCAAAAGACATTGCATCTAAAAAAAGGTAAAAAGAAATTGAAAGAGCTTCAGGAACATTCATCAACTCTATAACCAATGTGACACAGTCTAAATGGTCATGCTGTTGATTGAGAAATTATCAACATTAATCCCGTCATAATTGTTAGACGTTCCCCAAGAGAAGGCTGGTCGTTTAGGTTGTCGAAGTGCTTCACTTCCACTGTTCAACATCACCACAACAGATGACATTTTTGGCCTCTCATGTGCATCTGTTTGGACACACAACAATCCGATGTAGACACATTTCACAAATTCTTCTGGACAACACGAGTCTTCCAATAAGGGATCCATCAACTCCAATGCTTTTCCTTCGTTCCAAAGATGCCACGCCTGCATAGTTATGAAACGATAAGTGCAAATGCCACTCTGAGAAACGGGCCATATGAGCGAAAATGGATAAACTTACATAGGCTATGAGGCTTGGAGCACGTGTAGATAGTTGGGAACCGGCACTCCTTTTTCCTGTAATAATCTCAAATAGGAGAACTCCAAAGCTAAAGACGTAAGATTTAACTGAGTAGTGTCCTTCCATAGCATACTCTGGAGCCATATAACCGCTATCGAATAAAAGAGCGAAATTAAACTTATCTTTAGTAGGGGGAAAAGGGTTTCAAGCAGATTTATGTTTTCTTTTTTTTCTTAGTTTGCATAGGAAGTAACACAACGCACTTACTAGGTTCCAACAACTCTACAAGTACAAGCTTCACCTTCAGTTCCTACAAAGGTCCTGGCTGTTCCAAAGTCTGAAATCTTTGGATTCATGTGACTATCCAACAACACATTGCTAGTTTTTAGGTCCCTATGAATGATTCTGAGCCTTGAATTCTCGTGAAGATAAAGCATACCCTTTGCAATTCCACTTATAATACTAAGCCAACTGCGCCAATCAAATTGTGCTCGTTTCGCCTCATCTAACAGCCAAAACAAGTTAAGGATTCAATTATATATATATATATATATATATATATATAGGTTCAGGGAATAAACTTAGGACAATAATATTAGGAAACCAACCGAAAAGGAGGACATCAAGACTGCCGTTGGGCATGAGTTCGTATACAAGCAGCTTTTCCTCTCCATTTACACAGAAACCCAAAAGCCTAACGAGATTTTTGTGCTGAAGTTTCATTATCAGTAGAACTTCATTAGTGAATTCCTCTTGCCCTTGTTCTGAACAGCTCGAAAGCCTCTTGACTGCAATTTCTCTTCCATCATTCAGTTTACCCTGAAATAAAAGGTGTTTATTAGATTATTGATCATGGGCAGTTTGTGACTTAACTATGCTAAATCTGGACTAATGGAATCTTTCAGGTCATTTTCTAAAAGCTGAGTAAATTTATTACCTTGTAAACAGGCCCAAAACCCCCTTGCCCAAGCCTGTTTGACTCGGAGAAGTTGTTAGTAGCTTCACTAATGGCGCCCAGATCAATAAAAGGCAACTCCCCAGCATTCTGGTCTTCCTTTTCTTGCAAATGATGTTGAAGGAAATTAATTCCGTTTGGATTCCCCTTGTTGTGCATTGTGAGTTCTTGACCATTCTTCCCTGTAAATTAACATGAACAGCATCAGTTAAAAAATTAATATAGAAAATTTAGAAATCTAAAACAAAATCAAATATACATGCTGCAGATAGTACAATTACCTCTCCTGGATACAATTTTCACCCGAAGATAATGGAAATGAGAGCCCAAGAGTAGAACAGTCACAAAAGCTGACACCACAAAGATTATAGTAATCTTTACGACCCATTTTCTCCCTGCATCACAAGGCAAAAGGTCAATCCTTAGCAGATTAAAAGAAATACAGTAAAAGTCTTACTTTGCTCTTCTCAAAGCAAAATTGTTTTCAGAAATAGTACTTACTATTCTTTGGGTTACCTTGAGTTCCGGAATCGCCGCTTCTGAAATCATAAAGCTCATACCTTAAATAACAACTCTTGCTCAAAATTCTAGGTCCTTGGTAGAAATAGTAGCGAGTCGAAACATTGGCAATACCTTTAAGGCATTTCTCACAATCCTCTGCAGTCAAATCTCCAGTACACTGCACTGCAGCTGATATTTTATCATCATCTTTATAGGGTCTCTGTTCAAAAGCATACATGTTTGGTGAAGAATCAAGAGCCACCTTCTTAGTCAGGTCACCCAATAGGCTCTTGACAGCAGATCCAAACTGTTCTGGGTCCACAATATACATGGGATTATGCACCACTTTGTTACCAACTATATCAAAAGAGCCGAAGAATTCTTTATCGGAATAGCGCAATTGGCAATCGTCCTCCCATGCCACAGCTTCCGATGCATCGTGGCAAAACTTCATTATGTTTTGTGCTGCAGAGGCAACGCACTTCTTGCAACTGACATTCTTGTTGTAACAAAGGAAAATGTAGCGACCGTAGAGTCGTCTATTGCAGTCATTATTGCCAGTGGAGGATTTTTAGAAGTTGGATATGCGGGCATTTGAGGATAGTGAGCTGAGAAGAGTATTGAGACTATTTAGAAATTGGCCGTTGTGTGTATTAGAACTGTTTTTGGGACAGAACTGCTAAGGCAAATCAGCATAAACACCATCATAGAGTCCGGCAGTTAGGAAATAGTAAAGCAGAAGTGAGATAATGGTCTTGGTTTTGGAAGCATTTTGAGAGGACAACACGGTTTGGACTTTTGGTGTGATAATTGGGGGAATTCTCTTTGTTCTGTCTTCTTTTTGGCAACAATAAGAGAGTAACTATGCACTTACGGATTGCTAATAGATTTATGAATTTATGATTGATGGATATTAACTAGGCTAAAAATTTAATAATGTACTTCTGACTTGTGAGAAATGAGAAGAACAAGAAGGCCTATTTAAATGCTTTGTTTAGTAAAAGTTGGGCACTAGAGGATAGAGGTGAACTTCAGGTAGATGGGTTGGATGAATTTTAAGAATTTTTTAATCCATTCAATCAAAGTTCGGGTGGTTTGATTTTAAATCTAGTCTATTCAATGAACCTAAACTTTAAAAACAACCCATCCAATTAAAGTTTGGGTGGATTGAGTGGCTTGATCGGATTAAGCATTATAAAGAAGAAGAAAAAAATTCGAACTAACAATTTACTAAAATAAGAATTATATAAAGAAAAAAACTAAAATTCATTACATATTGGATGTCTAAAAAAGCTCAAATACATAAGTCATGCTTAACAAACAAAACAAAATAAAATCTTAAAAAAAAAACATATATTCAAGGGTCGACAATCTCAACGAGAAAAAGATCAGGTGAAAGAGAGGCGTAGATATAAAGGTTGGTGACGATTAAGTGAAACAAGAGAGGGTGTTTTTTTTTTGGACTTTGAAGTGAAGAAATGAATACTTAGATAGGCAGAGTTATGAATGAAACGCAAATGGGGTGTTAGGTTTGTATAATGGAGTGAAAAGTGGTGAAGTTTTTTTTATCATTTTTTATTCTTTTTAAGGGATTGTGTAGTGTGTTGTGTGTATTAGAAATTAAAAAGAAAAATATTAGAAGTCTAGAACCAAAGAGAATAAGTTTTATAAAGTATATTACTAACTTTTTCTTTGAAAAGAATATGAAGGTTTTTTTTAAGTACAAGATTATATTAAAATCATAATATTAAATATATTTTATATTGGGTGGGTTAGGATTATTTTAGATTTTGAAAAACTTAACCCAAACTCACCTAATGAAAAATCAGATTCGGTGAGTTAATGAAAATTTTTATTCAAATTTGGATTATCTCTAATTTTATTGGACGAGTTAGCTCAGATTCGTCGGATTATTGGGTTTTTTATTCAACTCTACAAGAGAGGATTAATCTCTTCTGAGATTTTTATACATAACATATGTTTATACACAAGACCTCAGTTTCTTTTCTCTTTCTTAGTTTGTCCACAGGCTTTAACAAAAAAGCTTCTTCAACCTTAATCAGGCGTGGCTGAGTTCATATTTCATGACATCTGGAGGACCTGGAACCACGCCCAATGTATCTTCACCGCTATCATATTTGGTGGGCTGAGGTAAGGTACAAATCATTTAGGGAAAGAGGCCGTCATTAGGGTCTTCAACAAATATTCCTATAAATATTCCTAAAAGTGTCTAAGACAGCCTCTTTTAGAAAAAGCAGACGAATTATACCAAGCTGGTCTCTTTTTTCTTGGACTTTACCATAAAAAAAATTTAAAAAAAAAAGAAGAAAGAAAAGAAGGAAGATGTTATTAGTTTCCGAAGCAGAATTTGTTTCTACCTCACCTAAAGGAGACCAAATGAGTGTGCGGCTAACTATCAGTTTCAATTTAGCTAGCTTTTTCTATATTCCAACAATTTATATATCTATTGTTTTGGTGAAAATTCATGGAAACTTTGCTTCTATATAATGATCGATGGCGTTGGAAAGAAGCTCAATTATTGACTCTCAAAGGTCATCAGTTAATTCCGCCATGTTTCCTTGGAACTTAGGAGAATTATAGAATTACAAGTCAAGAACTCGCACTGTTTCAATCTTTTTTACTTGGAAAAAAAGTGCAGAAAAAAGTTTTTTGACATTTAAAGTATTAGGATTACAAGTTTTAAACGTACTAAGTTTCACATGAATCCTTCAATGGTATATAAGAGATTTTTTTTATTTTTTTTATGCGAGACTACTACATCCAAACTAAGTTGGCAGCTACTAGAAACCTATCCCACGCCAAGCTCTCAACTGGATATTATTGAAAGAAACATAAAATTATAAGGAAGCCATGAAAATTACATAACAACCCCTATGGGTAATAAACAACGACAAATGCCTAAACACATCAAGGCCAACATGAGAGCAAAGGCAGGCAATAACAGACGCCAAGAAAATAGCCTAAACTACGCCTTTAATTAGTTATTATAATAGATCTCATTAAAAAAACTTACTTATAAAATATTTGATGTAGAAGATTAGGGAAGATTGGATTGGATTAAATCCTAATACTTTGTTTGGTGAAAAACTTTAAAGGTCTTGATTGGATAAGTTTTTTTCCGGTCCATGCTTGGGTCCCTTTAGAAAGGGATTAGGCAATCTCTTATTAAAGCATGGGATCAAACATTACCTTTGTATATTATAAAAAATTTCAAGTACCTATTTGCAAAAATTTATAAAATTTAGGGTCAAATTTTAATTTTTTAAAAATAAGAGGTCAAAATATAATTTTTATGCAACAAATACATTTTTAAAAATTATATTTTACCCTCTAATTTTAAAAATTACAATTTGAGCCTAATTTTTGAAAAAAATTTACAAGTAGGCCCTATCCTAACAACAAAACACTAAACATAGGATTAAATTAGCTAAAATTTTATCCTATCCTTTTCAATACATTTCAATCCAATCTTCTAGAACTATGCTATTTAATGTTATCATATTCTATACTGTATGCACCAAACGGACCATGGAAGAAAAACCAAGAAAGAAAATAAAAGTATCTATGCTAGCAAAGCAAAAACCCATGGCCTTAAAACAATAGTGGAAAAGGCGTGTATTATAAATATTCGGGTAAGGTGCCTTTCCTTGGTATTAATTCTGCAAGTTAATGCATTGTCTTTTTTCAGTCACTAAAACGACATTTTCAAACGTGCTGTACTAAAAGCAGCTGACTGAAATTGCCCAATTGGTTGCACTTCATTTTTTGTCTTTTCAAATAAAACCTCCGTTAGATCTTCCACTTACTTTCAGTGGCGGCCGCCGACCAAGAAAAAGAAGGAAAATTATGGTTGCATTTATATTTATATATGTATGTAGATTGTTTAAGCAAAGAATATCTTCCACTTACTTTCAGTGGCGGCCGCCGACCAAGAAAAAGAAGGAAAATTATGGTTGCATTTATATTTATATATGTATGTAGATTGTTTAAGCAAAGAATAAGAGACTATACAACATAAAAGATAAATATAAATATATTTATATATGTATGTAGATATTTGGTCAATACCATTCAATTGGAAAAGGTTCAAGGAATTAAACGGTACCTTTTTTTGTATGTATGTCTTTCTACTTTTGTAGGCGAATGCTTTTAAATCAATCCAACTTTACTGGTTGTTTACAATAAAATAATTTCTTCGTGTTTCTTGATACGCCGCCAAATTCCACCAAAACATAGAAAACTAGCTCCATATATGTTGCATGTGTTTCACGTGTGAACTTTGAAGGAATCAAAGTGTAAAGTATCTGATCAGACGTAAAATTAGAGAGAACTAGCTAGAGTGTGTGTGTGTGTGTGTGTATAGCTCGAAAATATGATAGAGTTATAAATTATATAGTCGTATTCTCTTTTGTGATTAAAGAGGACCTGCGAGTGAATATATAGATATATACATACACACACACACAAACACACATATATATACATCTTTATGCGGTCAATGTTGAAATAGCGGAGAGAGAGAGTAGCCAATCCCGTCCAATAACTTATATTGCACGGAAGTTTGTTCTAATTAGCCTACATTATCTTAAATAATTTGTACCAGAGATGTTGTGAAGATGCCTAGAGAAGTCGTCAAGTCCTTTCCACTATAGCTAGCCATTGGAGAGACGTTAGCCATTGGAAAGACGTTAAACAAGATGAGAGAAAACCCTCGACAGGCATTTTCACAATTTGATATGATGATCTTATTGTACATATACCTTCAGAATTACAAAAGAAACTCAAAACTCTTACGTGATACAATCATATTATTTTGAACGCGATCGTTTCTGCTTGAGGTCAAGTATCTTTTTATCTTTTTCAATATTATATTTTTTAAAAGTTTCCAATCATTTCACCTTAAATAATCCTATTGAAAAATAATTTGGTAGCTATTCAGTAAATCAAAATCTCTAAAAATTATAACCAAGTCTTAAATAACACTTTAAGAGTACATCATTAGCTCTCGATAAAAGAGCTATAAATTCCATTCCATGTCGATGCAATAATGATCTCACATCCTTTATAAATTATATCTCAAACATACCCAAGTATATATCAAACACACAAAGGAGACGCACTCTTTGACATATCAAAAGATACAATCCATAAATATGGTCATTATCTGCTCAGGATTACAAGGGTGTTTGGTAAAATCAGTTATACCCAAATCTTTTAGTTGTTACAGCATAAAAATCTCACACGTTACTTTTTTCAATTTAAAATTTTTGTTCTAACTACACTTTTCAAACACTTTATATGACAAACACATTTTATTTATGTAAAACAACGAGGAGAACAACAAGCATCAAGACCTTTGCGTACATCCCAACTAGCTAGGTTGGTACCACTAAAGCAACCTATCTTGCACTAAGATTTTCACTCAAGTATTATTAATAAAAGAAAAAGAAAATAAAAGTGAATCTGAATTAAAGAAAATTACAACCACTCGATCATCAGAAAAACAAAAAAGAAATAGTGCCCTCCTCAAGGATCTACCCAGTCAACTAATCAGAAGAAATGTGCCTCATTAAAACCCTTTTAACGTAAAAAATCCAAAGTGCATAAAAATTATTTTATACTTAAAGTTTAAGTATATACTGCTTATAATTCATCATTTATTAGAGTAATTATACCATTTCATTTGTTAAGTTAATTCTTTGCACGACGTTGGTGTTGTAGCTGGGAGCGATGGAGCAAGGATGGGTTGGGCATCACAGCAAGCGACGACGATGGGGCTGCACTATGGGTGAGTTTATGTATCCGTCAATACTAACATATTAGTACTATTACATATATTTGGTTAGGGTTTTTTTATCTGTTAGTAGATATAACTAACTTGAGATAAATTTGAATAACGTCCAAGCATACATAATATACAATCTGTGATTTCCGTGGGCTATTTGCTTTGCTTCTGATATGACCAACATGACTAGTTAAATGGCGACATACAAATTAACAAGTCATGCACGACCAAATGGATCGACAGTACCAATATGTTCTATAACATAAAATAAAAGATGTTGTTTGTCACGACACGTGCATGAGTAACGAAGCAAACATCAACTTGTATACTTCAAGGATATATCAGATCTTAAAAAAAAAAAAAAAAAAAAAAACTTACTATTAGTATTGTCAGGAATGAAAATAACGTTGATAATACGTTCGTATGTTGATGTTTCTATTTCGAGGACAATTCAACAAGTTGTTTATTTTCTTTTTTATTTTTGGTGTAATGTAGCGGTTTTCTTGGCATGTTATAACATTATTTTAATACACGGTTTTACTGCTTAAGTTAAGCACCAGGGTTAATTTAATGAGTGCAGTTTTTCAGAGTCCTTCACAAGGAACTCTACCCACAAGAGATGCTGGTTCTCTTGGTCCAGGAAGTGATCTTTGATTCACTTCCCGAGCAATGCAACCACGTCTGACATAGTGGGCCTATGTTCTGGATCTTCCCGACCGTACAGATGTCCAATATCTATGCATCTTATAACGTTCGACTTGTGTTGCGCTTGAACGTGATTCCAGTAACAAAGGGTCCACAAACTCCGGTCCCCTTGGTTCCATCCATAATCTCCACGCCTGTCAAGAATTTTTGAACAAGAAACAGTATGTGATCTTGTAAAATCTGATTTAACTCTTGTTTTTCTGTTTGTAGGCAATGTTAATGTCAACGCCAAAAAGTAGAAACAAATATACATACGACGAACAAAGAAACAAGGGAAATAACGAAAAAGATAACATAGATCCAAACGTAAAATCCCAATCTTACGGTTAAAATATCCCGCTCCACCTATAAAGCAAAATTGTCTTTTTTACCAGAAAATTCCTTAAAAAAATAGTCTTTGATCCACACTAGGGGACATTTGCTGTAGTTTCACCCCTGCTGAAGAGTATTGAACTTGAAATTTTTATGGATTAATTATATAATTGTACCTTTTAGTGTTAACTATTTCTCAATTTATTCCTCTGTTTTTAGAAACTATAAAGGTATCCTTAAAATTTTAAAAACTTATTTTAATTTCATCCCTATGAATAGAAAAAATTGGGCAAAATAACATGACTTGAAGTGACCAAGAAAAGCCTAGAATTAAATAGTGTAATTTACATATTTAAATCAAGGATTTCCTTGGAAACATTATGTACGAATTTCATGACTGAAGAATTTACGAAATTAATATGATTATTCCAGAAATTTTATAATAGTTCTATAGTTAAATTAATTAACTATTGTAATTTAATAAACGGATTGATAAATTCCACTGTAACTGAGGCAGAAGAAATTTATCTGTAAAAAACTTGGGAAATTTAATTATGAGAATTTCTAGGTACAATACTAAGTTAGAAATGTACTGAGAAACACTCTAATACGAATTAGTCCTTAATTGCCAAATTAGTAAAAAATAGATCTACACGAGTAGCTGTAATGGCAAAAAATATTTTGCAAACTCGTATAGTAACTGTTAAAAACTATGTCATTACAGAGTTTAGATACTAAAAAGTCATGTTTGGATTTTTATCAAGTCTAAAATAAATTGCTAGACTTTAGACTTAATGCATTCAAAATTGATACGTGATTAATTATTGCTGATAGTATAAAATTTACCTACTCGAGGGAAACTTGCAAGCATAAGCAAAGGACAAGAATCCCTTGATTTAAGCTTCCACTTCATGATGGTGTACTTGGCAACTGATTAAACCAAAATCAACACTCCACTCAACCTCACTTATGGCACCACACTTAAGAGAAACAAAGCCTTGATTAAGCCTCATTAAGCCATTTAAGAGCTTAGTTAATCATGAATTAAGTGGCATGATTAGATTAGGCAAAAGTCTATAAGTAAGAGCCTAAGTTAATAAGCCATGATTTTTCACTCTTCCTTTCCCCATCTTACCATTTCCAGCGTGCACTACAAGAGAGCCCAAGAGAAGAAATTTCTCTCCCATTTTCTCCTATCTCCACCGAGTGAGCCTAAAGTCTCAAAGAAATTAAAAAAAAAAAAATTCCTTCACTTGTTTCCAATTCTCTCCAGCGAATACCTAAGTCCCCAAGACACAAAAGTTCTTTCCACTTTCTTCTCCACCTCCACCGACAAACCAAGCCCAAGAGAAAAGAAAAAAAAAATTTTTCTTCCCCATTTTTCTTGACTACATTGTGTGTTTCAAGGCCTCCAAGAAAAGAAGTTTTGTGTTTCCAAACTTCCTCCCAAAGCCTAAATCAAAACAAGCCAAAATCCCAAACTATTTTCCATCACTTTCATATCACTAAACTAAGTTCAACAAGTAAGAATAAGAAGAAGAAGAAGAGGTGTTAGAGCACTTGACTAAGGTAATATCCACACTTATTCTTTCTTCCCTTTTTTTTTTCCTAGCAAAGAAAAGAAACCATTTTTTTTTTTTTTACCTATAGAGTCTTTTTATAAGGACCAAAACAAGCTAGGTTTTTACATGATTGAATTTTGATTTAGTGAGATACAAGAAGAGGAGAAAAAGTGAAGTTAGAAGCCCTAAGAACACCTTCACAAGAGTAGTTATCAAGGGTAAGCAAACTTAAACCTTTCCTTAATTTTTTTAAGGCAAAAGTTTACAAATTTATGAGAGTTTTGATGATTGGGTGAGGAAATATGTTGTAATAATTAATTATATGTTGTTAAGTGTGGCGTGTGCTTATATGATATGCAAAAAATTAGTACATACATGCTAAGATTATGCTTTCGCAAGTTTTGGTTTATGGAAAAATTTTTCACAAACTTTGAACGCGTAAACGGAGGCTTAGAGTCGTTTTTAAATTTTTGCTGAATACGAGACTTTTAGTTTTAGACATTTTGAACAAAAACCTATGACTGCGAAAAAACACAATTTTGACTCTAAAAAGGCCTACCGAATGGTTTTTAAAAATAGTTCCAAAAACAGTCTAAAAAACCCCCTAAAACTATTTAAAACAGTTTATAAAAGATGTCCTAGAATTTTTTGCCGTTTTCGGGCTGTTTTGAGTCCAAATTTTATATTTTTCCAAACACGAAAGTTTTAGATTGCGACGAGAAAACAACTTTTGTGAGGAAATTTTTTCAAAATCTGCCTCTAATATACAATTATGGCCAGTCACCCAAAATGTCCAAAAACTGCATTTTTGAGTAGAAAAAAACTTAGAAGTTTTGAGTAGTTTCGAGGCTGAATTGCAAGTTTTGCAAAACATGAAAGTTTTAGTTTGCAACAAAATGAAGAACTTTCATGGAGAAAGTTTTCTGAAATACTACTTTTAAATTGGACTTTAAATTAGAGATATAAAAACAGTCTAAACTTTTAATCGGTAAAAATAATTGCAAAGTTTTAACCGGAAAACAATTTTGTCAAAAATGGTGACCGGGACTTTAGGACAAACAAGAAAATTATTAAAACACACATATTTAGAAAAAAAAGTGACTTTTATAGAGGAAAAACTTTAAAAGAAAAACTGCATTGACTATACGATTTCACGTAAATTTTCCAAACTAATCTTTCGGTACTAGTTTTTATAAACAAAGATCGCATGACTTTAAAATTTGATTTTTCACTAAACCAAAAAATTACAGTACTTTTGAAAGGTTATATAGGCCCGAGATTTAGTGGGTTAATAATTTCGGGCATTATTTTATGGAGTGATTTTTATTTGAAATTCCAAGCTAAACGGGTAAGGAATTCAAGGATGAACTATAATTGTTTTAAATTAAACACTAAGTTTGTTGGCATGCAAACCTAGTACGCTAAAGCTTTAATACCACGATGTTAGGCACAGGTCCAATGCCCGTTTCAGTCTAAAATGCCACTCAGGACACAATCTATCGGTAGAATATATATGACGATATGATATCATTTTCAGGCTCATGGACTTAAAAACCAATTATAAGCCCATTGAATAAATTTAAAATAAGCCCAATTAGGACTTAAGGTAAGAATCATGAATTTAGGAAGTGACTAATTTGGTGGGTTAAAGTCTCACGAATTAAACGACAATAGATAATTAATTATTTATTTTAAAAATTAATTAATTACCAACTTGGATATGAACAAATGGCAATTAAGGAAAAGTTTGAATCTTATGAGTATTTTGTAAAAATAATCCTTGTAATAGAAATGGTGAAACTCGTGATCAGTTGATAGAGGAATTTACGATCTAATAGAGTGATCAAATTTTTGTGGTTATGCTAAAAATTTAAAATAGCATAGAATGAAGTATTCTTACACAATCAAAATGGGTGTTTTGTATAGATTTTTTCCATTAGAAAAGAAGGAATTCAAAATCTATAAGGACCCCTACTTCACTGAAACAGGTAAGTAGGAATATCGACTACAGTGTGAACAGTTTTTAAATAAAATTGTTTTTTTTCATGATTTCAAAAAATATAGAATGCATGTTTAGTGATATGCCCTGCCATAATTCTGTTAGGACATATATATTTATCAAAGATATGATGAATTAGCATCTTGTGAGGTGATGAATGATGTATGCTGTATTAAAATATATTGTTTACTTGCTTTCAATTAAGCATGCTTTTAGTATTGTTATATAGGGTTATGTAGTAATATGTCATACTGCATATACATAATAATACAAGTGAAACTAAGCAAGATAAGTTAAGGGTATTGTACCAACCTCTCGACCCGTGGGGAGGCTCCATGTTAAAAAAGAAAAGAAAAGAAGAAGATGGCGTTGTTGGGATTTTACAAATCATAATGACCACAATATAAGTTATGATCTCTATGTTGTTAGGGACCTCGCGACCCTTGACTACCTGATGATTGCGCGCAACCAGTATGATCACCCGGGCCCATACAATAAGTCAAGATAAAGTTAAGATAATTGAGCATAAAACAAATCAATAAGCAAGCGTATAGTGTTCATGCATTGATTTATCAAATGATTTTCAAATTTTTTTGCGAGTTGAACTACTTACTTGCTGAGCGAAAGCTCATTTAAGTGTGTTCATGTTGTAGGTAAGGAACCTATTAGCATCACTTGACTGCGCAATGGCGAGTGGTGGATGAACGATGGAGACGGATATGGATACCGCTCATGCAAAAATGTATTTCCACACTATGTTGCCTTCTATAAAATTTAGTATGTATGAAAAATTAAGTAATTTTACATAATGAACCTTAGAGACTGAGGCTGAAGTCATTCGACCTCAAATTTAAAAGAAAGAAAGAAATAGATGTAAGATTTTCTACAAGAAATATATATATATATATATATATATATATATGTTGTAATGGGGAATGCAAGGAATGCATATAATTTTTCTGATAAGAAATTATATAAGTAAATGATTTTAGAAATGTATTTAAAGTATCATTTTGAATCAAGGAAAGTATTTAAATCAAGAAAAGTATTGAGAAGAAGAATTTTTAGAAAAATTTATCATGCTAGTTTTAAAGGATTAATTCTTACTAAGTTATTGTTATTTTAGTTTTATAAGATTAAGTTTTAAAAAATTATATTACGCTTTAAAATTGATTATAGAAAAAGCAAAATTATTGTGTTTATGTTTTGAAAAAAAAAATTCCACAAATTTAAGGACCTCATATAAAAATATGTTTAAGTATTAAGATTATGAAGTTAAATAACGGCCAGATAGGTTGGGTTGTTACATGACTACCCTTAAATAGTCATGATAAATATTTTATATATTAAAAACATAAAAAATCCTAAAATAAAATATGAATTTCAAAAAAAAGATCTTAAGTTTTGTGACCTTTTAAATTTTAAAATATATTTTTTAAAATTTTTTTGAAAAAACATATATTTTATAAAACAAATTAGGTTAGTCATGGGTATTTTTATCTTATCTCTATATTTTTTAAGTCAAAAAAGGTCTGCAAGGTATAAAATTGAAACAAGTTTTTTAAATTCAAATAATACCTTTATAGTTTCTAAAAACAAAAAGACAAATTGAGAAATAATGAAGACTAAGATGTATAATTATATGATTAACCCAAATTTTTATTACATTAATATAAAACTCTAGTCTTTTGAAGGACGTGTCAACTTAATACATTTTAAATGTTACCACTAGTTAGTAGGTTTGCTTATAAAATTATTATTTTCTAATTCTAATAGCTCCGTTCGTAGCTGTTTGATTCGTAAGGACTCGGGCAGTGCTCGCTTGGCCAGTTTAGAGGCCGCACGCTGACTGTTCACTTCAGTTAATTATGTTAATTAGTTTAAAACAAAGTTAATTTAACACAAATCGCAATCATGAAGTCTAATTCAATGGATGTAATTCAAATAATCAAGCACATCATGTGACGCAATTCACTCTTTTTTAAAAAAAATATATATATATTAGCATACATTGTCCATGAACATATGCAAGCACAAGAGCCTAACCTAGAGGTTATCCATTTCCACCGTCTGCATAAAATAAAACCAGTCTTTAACAATCTATAAATTATTACCAGTCTTTAACAATCTATAAATTATTACCAGTGCTTTGCTCGTCCAACAATTGACGATTAGTAATAGTAACAATGTTTTAAATTAAGCCAAAGAGATTTAAATGAGGGTTAGTTGACTTTTTGATTCGTGTTAATTAGCTGCTCTTTTTTTCACTTTTTTAAAAATTAAAAAAAATAATAATGCAATAGACACCAATTTGTCTAAAAAAATTGGATACTAATAGGGTGTTTAGCATGTTAGTAAGAACTATTGATTAAAACCGTAAACACTGTAACATATGAAAGCTTTACATTGTGGTAATTTTTTTGCTTTTATTATAACATATGAGAGCTTTACACTATTTTTAACTAAAAAGTTGGTTAGAACTAACTAATACCGAACACATTATGAATGATGTAATGATGATAATATATATGCATTAGGATATAATTGATCAATGAGGTGTTAGAAAATAATAAAAAAATAGGTGATATGAAAATAAAAAACAAAAATACATAGATTTACGTGAAAAACCTTAACAGGGAAAAACCATTGATAGAAGAAAAGCAAATCCATTATATCAAAAACGGTATAGAGGAGATGATGAAAAATACATATATATAAATTCCCAATAAAAAAAATAGGTGATACGAAAATAAAAAACAAAAATACACAGATTTACGTAAAAAACCTTAACAGGGAAAAACCATGGACAGAAAAAAAGTAAATCCATTATATCAAAAACGGTATAGAGGAGATGACGAAAAATACATATATATAAATCCCCAATAAAATTTTCATAATTACAATTTCACCACACATGTCGCACCCTAAATTTTTTAGGTTGGACCAAATGGGATTCGAGACACCGTATTCTAACATGAGGTTTGAATTGTCTTTTTGCGCACCGTATGCAATCTGACAATGACAATTGTATACCAATCACATCATTTGGTATCCATGACTTTGATAAATATATTTTTCTTATACATTGCTAGCCGTTGAGCTGAGCCTGAGATCTTTCCCGTAACTCACCTCGCCCTTTACCAACAAGAGTTGACAACTTAACTTGGATAAACGCATTGTAGCCATAAAATTACACCTTTAAAAATAAAAATAAAGAAGAATAACATCTCCCTTTAGTTCATTTGTCCTCTTCTGTTCCTTTTCAGTCATTTTGATTACCAAGTTTCGCAAAGCAAAAAGTTACATGATTAATACAAGACCATGCTTGACCTAGACTTGGAAGCGGTTAACACGTTTCATACTGCATAGGCAGGAATAGAAGTCTGAACGACAAGGTCCATTGTGGATCACTGCTTCGATAGAAAATTGGGGAGACAGATTTGTAGTTATTTATGGCTATAAGCTCTTCTTGGGCAATAATATCAATGGTGTGACTTTGCGTCATTTCAACAGTCACCTAACAAGCTTGACAAGAAACTTTGTGTCCAAAATCTGATCCGACTCTATTAACTTGATTAACCTGATAGACTGATTGGTCTAGTTCTACATGGATTAAGGAACTTCTCTTTAATTACAACAAATGGAGTTGCAAATGTCCTAAATAACCTACAAATGCAAAATTCTAAAGATTGTATCAGCTGGCAGGCCACGGGCTGCATCACCGAGGTATGACATTAGAGACCGTGAGACCGTTGAGAGAGAAACCATTGTCAATGCCTGATTCACAACTAGTCATGAGTCTCCCGGTCAAGGAGATGGTGGGTTGCTTAGGCTGGCAAAGTTTTGCGGATTTGCCTTTCAATATTACCACAACAGACGACACGTATGCATCTTCTTGAACGCATAACAATCCAATGTGAAGGTATCTTTGGAACTCATCGGTGTCACACGAATCGGTTACTAATGGATCTATCAGCTCCAACACTGCCCTTCATGCCACGAATTCCATGCCTGTATCAGCAATTTATTAATTTGGCCAAACAATTATGCTCAAATTGTACATCTTTTATTCCAATAAGAAAGGAACAAAGCTTGCTATCACTACTTTGTTTGAGAAAGTTGCGTCAAAATAAAGCGAGAAAAAAACTCACATATGCAAGGAGGCAAGGAGAATGTTTTGTTTGATGAAACCTTGTAAACCTTGTATTCCGTTTCCCAATTATATAATCTCGAGCAATAGTACTCCAAAGCTAAATACGTCAGACTTAAGAGAATATATTTGATACACTAACGTCAGCAAGGTTAATTATTTGAGGACTCCTAGGAGCAAAAGAAGAAATTTGATACACGGTTTCCAGCAATGTCAGCAATATTGCTAGGTTTAACTCCTGAATCGCCCCATCTACCTCCTGAGGAGAAGTTTGGTTTCAAACCACAGGAGAAGTACGCCATGCTAATGTGCCTTGGATGATCCACATCTTAGGGTCAGGCGCTGATGAGCACTTTGAACTATCCATGTGGCTGAGAGCCCTCACAACCTAGGCACAATGATGCAATTATCAGGGGCACGCTCTACCACTGAGCCAATAGCCTGTCATGCGGGCCTCCCGCTGGGGGCCCGCTATGCCTAACTTGAGCAATATTGCTAGGGTTTTATTCACAATATAAAAAGAACAGAAAAGGGGAATATTGGGAAAAAGAAAACAAGAAATTAAAAGGTTAAGGTGGAATATGAGATGAATTGATGCCACATTTGTATATCATGTAGATTGATATTAAGAAGTTGGTATTGAAATTGGGGCCTGCGAAATTATTTTCCTAATTATTATTTTCTTTTTAAAAGTATAATTTTGTCACAATGTCTTAGAAAAGGATCAAGGTTAATTATCTGAAATACTGGATGAAAATGCGATCCACAAGGATAAAATAGTGCTAGCTTATATATACCATGAAGTAAAAGAGTTTTTTTTTTCCTTGATGTAAAGAAGGAAAGAGTACTTGCGACTGATCGCATGGACTTCCAGTTAGGCCATGCAGTAGAATATTTGGATTGGCTCAAATTCTTAATTTTGTTGAATAGGTTTTGGTATTGCGATAACCATATAAAATGTAATCCAATACTTAGCAACATTAAAGGTTATAATTAAACAAATTAAATGTTACACAAACAAATGAACAAAGTTACATTTACGTATGAAAAAAGTTACAAATGCAGGACTCGTCAGGTTGTCGGATTTGAGCAAATTATCTATAATTAGTACTTCATACCAAATCATGCATATAGTTCTAGCCAATGAGATGAGCATTTTAATTTGCAAAAGAATGAGAGGATATTGTTAGAGTATGGTAAACCGAATTCAGTTTGGCCTGACTCGAAAAAGCTCGCGGTGCGACAAATTGTGATGAAAAACAAAAGTGGGATTTTTTATAAGATTTGTGATGGTAGCGGATTGGCCCGATCCTGTAGCCCACCACTGATCTCACCGGGGGTGCGGGGGCTCCACCCCGGCGGTACGGACCGTTGTTGTTGGGCCATTTAGTTTATGTTTTTGGGCCCATAGGGTTCTACCTACACCTATATATATATAAAGTATTGCGTTATGGCATAATTATTAGCGAATTTTGAGCCTCCCTAACGCCTCCATTGTAATCTTCACAAGTTTAGTGATTTTCTTCTTCTCTGCCTGTGATTTTTCCTATTTTGGGTTTCCACATAAATTCTCTGTGTGTTTTTGTTCTTTGTTTCTATCGCATTAATTTTGCAACAGATATAGATGAGCCTAAAGAAGTCATAAACAATTCCCTTGATCGCAAACAACAACGACAACAACATTAACGATTATAAGTGTAATCCTTATCCAATAGTTCGTCCAGTAATATTTTCTAGGCCATACTATGAAAGCCTACTTGCATTACTTAAGGATATAAATCGTTCATGGATAAACTAGAATCCAACTAGAATTCGTTAAGTCAATTAAAAATCTTTTCAGTCTAGCTTCCTCTAGTCAGTATAATACATTAATTAGTAATTGTCTACATCAATGCTACCAAATAATGGAGAATTTTGAAGCAAAATAATAAGAGATTTTTGGATTTTTTTTTTTTTTTTTTTTTAATCATTTCGTCTGGCAGTGCCTCTTGGTCCCGCAATAGGCTGCACGCTAACTGGTTACTTTAGTTTGTATATTAGACAATTCATCGATAAGTAGCGCAATTTAAATTAATTAAGAGAGTCCTAGTCAATTTCGATGGATCAAAACAAACATATCAGACAGACAATTAGCAAGCCTAATAGTAGGACCACTTAGAATTTAAAATTACGTAACAACTTGTAATTATCCTATGAAAATTAACAAAATATTATCCAAAAGGATTGCTTAAACATCGAGCATGTTGGAGCTTAACTACCTCCCATTTCGTATATAAAAGTAAACTTCTTGGGTATATTTCTTATTGTATTACTACTTCTGTCTAGTAAACAAATTTATGCCAATCAAATTTTGTAAGGATTAGTTGACTTGGATTTTAGCCTTTTATTTATTTATTTTTTTATTGAAACTGTTTTCCTTGTGGAGAACTTGTGTATATAATTTGCAATACATTTTGCCACTTATTTCACGTCATAGTTTTACTCTTTCTTTTTTTTTTTTCATTTTGTTTTTGGTCGTTTCTCCTTATAAGCGATGTTGACTTTCAGAATGCAATTGCTTTGAAAAATTTGCTTTCAATCTGAATCAGGTCATTGTTTGCTATGTGCCCCGCGATAGTTATAGCTGAATATATAGGCTGCTTGACTTGGTCAGTCAATTCGTTTCCTACGTTTTGACAAAAGAAATTAGGGCATAGAATATCCAAACCTGTGGGCTGTGGCTATAAGGTGTCGGAAAAGTCACTGGATTAGATTATAAACCCGGGGTTTGTAACTTTCTTTATTTGAAAATGTAACTCTATTTATGTGTTTGCATAACTCTAAAGCTTTTTGCATATAATACATGTTAAATTTGTAAGTTATAAATCAACAAATTGATTGTTACTGGACCCCATGAACAGATTACAAATTACAAACGCCGGGTCAGATGTTGAATTCAACTCAAAACCTATAATTATAATTAGATGGACAGAAGAAGACAGAGAATTGAGAGTTGGGAGGAAGGTTCCAGCCAATCACTTTTTGCTTGGAAAATTATCCTTTATTATTCGCTAGCTAATTATGTTCATTAGAGCACACAATTATTAATGTAAAAATATCAAATGAGAATCATTCTTTATACCATCTTTTTAAACCATTTTTTAATCACATATATGACCATAAGCATTTTAATTTATATTATGAGTAATACTTCCCAATAAACTAACATTTAATCGACCTAATAATATACTACTACCTAATATACTAATAGCTACAAATAATCCCTTCAACATTTAATCTTAAAGCTTAAAATAGTCTTAAATAACTAGTATTGGTTGAGTATTTCCAGCTCGATGATAGAAAGTGCCAACCTATGGACGACAATTACAATTTGGCAGGTCAAAGTCAACCGAGGCACAGAGTCCTCACTGACAAGCCAATTAGCTTATTTACTAGGAGGCTGCTCAGTAATGGATCCGCAATCTTATTTTTGTAGAGGCACCAAAAATTAAAGATAAAATAAGAATAAACATTAAAACTAATTTCTCTATAGAAAAGGAAAATACAAAGACATATAATTTTTCTTTTTGCGTGACAATTAACGTTTGACAAAAATTGTACCTATATATTTGTAGGAGCAAGTTTGGAAGTGTGGCTAGAACCAAAAATTTGAACCAATTTTACTTAAAAATACTGTTGTATGTAAGAGTTTTATACTGTAGCAATATTTTACTTTTTACTATAACATGTGAGAACCTTTTTATTGTTTGTTAGTTAGAACGAATTCACCCAAACACCCTAGTATATATATATAATTATATACATACAATCACATTGAGCGCAATTTGAATATTAGAATCCTGCTATATAAATAGGAGCAGGAAAAGATTGAGCATGGAATCTCTCGCTACGCTTTATAACTCTCTTGTTTACATATTACGATGAGAGACTTCGTAAGCATGAGTTCAAGTGCGTAATATTAGAGATTCAATAAAAAGTACAACAACAATAATGGACAGGTTTGCTAAGTTGAACCACTCTAAACCTTGACATTTCTTCTTTTATTATGATTTTTATTATATATATATATATATATATGTTGGTGGGTGTTTGATGTTTTTTAATCACGTTTTAATCTAGAAACTTGATTTGGCTGAAAACATGTCTCGACATGACCTACCCTTCCCTTGGCTTGGTTCAAAACTTTGCCTGATAGGAACCATCACATGTCCATGTTAAAAATCTAATCACCCGATTTACTGGAGCCCCAACATCCAATCATGCAAAGTCATTACAGACATTAAATTTATTGACAATTTCAACTCTATGTAGATTTTTCATTAATGAACTGCCTTTAACATGACATTTAATGAAATCAGTTACACTAGTGATCATAAAACAAAAAGGATTGTGTATCTCCTTGAACATGAAAAACATAATTGGGTGCTCCAACTTTCCAAGCACGTACACGACATTACAATTATTCAGCTGAATGTTACCGGGGCATGGGATCAGAAACTGTGACACCATTGACAGAGCTACTGTAATTGACACCTGATTCATAACGGTGCGTGAATGTCCCAAAGGAGAAGGCAGGTTGTTTGGGCAGGCAAAGAGTTGTGGATTCACCTTTCAACATTACCACAACAGAAGACATGGTTGGTCTGTCATATGCATCTTCTTGAACGCACAACAATCCGATATGGAGATATTTTATAAATTCCTCTGGGTCACATGAATCAGCTACCAGTGGATCCATCAATTCAAGCACTTGTCCTTCATGCCATAAATGCCATGCCTGCAATCACCATTTTAGTATCACGGGTCAAAAAATTGGTCTCAAAGGCGGAAAACACTAAAAAAATTAAAAAAAAAGTGAAAAAATTTTGTTTGACTGTTATTTAGTTTAAGGAAATAGAATGAGATCAAACACAGAAAAGCTCACATATGCAAGGAGGCTTGGTGCGCGTTTTGTTTGATGACAGCCAGCATTCCTTCTTCCAGTTATGATCTCAATCAAGAGTACTCCAAAACTAAAAACATCTGACTTAACGGAGTATAAACCTTCCATAGCATATTCTGGAGCCATATATCCACTATTTCAAAAAAATAAAAATAAAATAAAAAATCATAGAAGCATAAACAATTAAAGAATATATGTAGCACTTGGGACTAAAAGAAAAAACTTAAATGAGTTCAGAGCAGTTACTATGTTCCAACTATGGTGGTGGTATTAGCTTCGCCTTCACTTCCAGCAAACATCCTTGCCATTCCAAAGTCTGATATCTTGGGATTCATATCAAAATCTAACAATATATTACTAGCCTTTAAGTCTCTGTGAATGATTTTGAGTCTAGAATCCTCATGAAGATAAAGAATTCCCCTTGCGGTTCCGCCAATAATCTTTATACGTCTACTCCAGTCAAGATTTGCATGCATCTTAGGATCTAACATGGGCAGAAAATGCACAGTTTATGATATAACTAACTGTATGTCGCAGCCAATTTAAGGTTAAGAACTTCATATGATAAAACAAACCAAATAGAATGACATCTAGACTGCTGTTGTGCATGTATTCATATACAAGCAGTTTTTCCTCTCCATCTACACAAAAGCCCAAAAGCCTGACCAGATTTTTGTGCTGAAGTTTCATAATCAGTAGAACTTCATTTGTGAATTCCTCTGATCCTTGTTCGGAACCAATCGAAAGCCTCTTGACTGCCACTTCCCTTCCATCATCCAGGATACCCTAAAAACACAAATTAATTAATCTTTAAGACAACAAATTTTAAGAGAGAATTGATTGTTTGCTCTTTTCTGATGAAGAAGTTGAAGTCCTTTTTTTTTAGTTACTGAAGAAGTTGAAGGTGTTACTACCTTGTAAACAGGACCAAAACCGCCTTGTCCAAGCTTATTCGAATCAGAAAAGTTGTTTGTAGCTGCGTGTATGGTTGTCAAATCAACATAGGGAAACTCAACCTTTGGATATTTTCTTTTGAATATTTTGAGGCAAAACACGCCTTCATTTCTTGCTACATCAACAGAACAGCAAGTTTAGACAATAATGATGAAGATGATGATGATGATGATGATGATGATAAATCACACACACAAATGCACACAAGTACTTCTTTTCTTTCTTCTGTTAACAGCATGATAGTAAGCACAAGAACCAAAAACTGCCACCAACAAGCAAGCTGATCCAACTGTAAGAATTGTAATTATCCATATTTTTCTTCCGTTATCTGCACTCACAAGCAATAATTTCCCAAAATCATTCCTCGCAGCCACTTTTGTAAATACTAATAAACCATGAAAAAAAAATTCATATTTTTCTAACCTTTGTTGTTATTATTATCTGGAGGACTAGACTTGGGGTCAGATCCATTTTTGTAAAAGGGGTACAACTCATACCTCAAGAAACAGCTCTGACTAAGAAGCCTTGCCCCAATAGAGAAATTAAACTTTTCAAGAACATCTTGGGTTGCTCTTTTAAGGCATTCACTACAGTAATATGTAGACAAGTCTCTGGTGCACTGAACTAAGGCATATATGGTTTTATCCCCATAAGAAGCTTCTCCTACAGCATACATATCCGATGAATTGAAAGCCGCCAAATTGGTGAGATTTCTCAACGTTTTGTTCACAACGGAGCTGAACATTTCTGGGTCCGGAATGCTTTGCTGGTTGCCTAAGGGAAGGTTTTCCGAGAAGTCTAGTTTGCCGAAGAAGTTGTCGTCAGAGTAGCGCAGCTGGCAATACTCCTCGTAAACGATGGCTTCCTTGGAGTTGGGACAGAGCTTTGTAATGCCTCCCTGCGAGGCCAGGGTTATGCAGTCCCAACAGGTTTTGCTCGGAACGTAGTTGAGGCACATGTAAAGAGCATAAACTTTGTAATTTGTGTCGTTTCCATTTGAGGTGTTGTAGAAGTTTGAAGAAGAAGCGTTTGAAGGTAGAGTTTGGAGCAGATTGTCAAGGTTCTTCTGAAATGGACTGTTTTCTGTGTAAGTAGCGGCGGTTGAGCAGAAATTATAAGGAGGGCTTGTAGGGAAAGCACAAGTGAGGTTGTAGACAAGGGTGAAGTGTATAAAAGAAAGCCAAATCAAAAGAATATTTGTTTTCATTGGAGCTTGAAAATGGTCTATATTTTGCCTTTTGATGAGTAGAACATTAATCATGGTAAGAGATAATTGTGCCCTTTATACATGACACAACTTTTTTCTGCTTGATGTTTGGCCTTAAGGAAAAAAGGAGTTTGTTGGATACTCTTTCAATTTACATGTAATTTCTTGGAAGCAGTGGCGTAGCCCGCACTCTACTTCAATAGGGCATATATAAATACAATTTGAAAAATAACTTAAATGCAAAATATAGAAAATTGTATTATACTATAGTTTCAAGAACAACCAAATACATATGTGAAATAAAAGATGAAATAGTGTAAAGTTGAAGAGAGGCATACATGAGGATATGACGTTAAATATCATCAGTAGGGGCAAAATAGAAATTTTCTAAGGTTTTTAGAGCGAAACTTAGACTCAAGTGGTCAATACTTGTTACAATGACATTTTTTGCATAATGCCTTTCTTTTGAAATAAATTATGGAAATAAAGATAAGTGATGATTATTTTGTAGATGGAAGCTGGAAGGAACAGTTTACTTACTATGATTGGTTCATTAATTTTTAGTTTAGCTGTTATAATTGTAATCCTTTAGCTTGGGAAAAAGAAATAAAAAATAAAAAAATAAAAAAAGAAGCCCCTTTGGAAACTCGTAGAAAGAAAAGAGAGGAGGGAAAAAGAAAAGAAAAGATAAAAACCCTTCGAAAGGAAAATATTAGAAGAGGTCATAGCTTGAAACGAAATTTTAAAAAAATAATATTTAGAACTAACTTTTGTCATCTTGCAATTGTAGCTTCTGGGAAGCATGACTTTTTTTTGTATTAAAAAATATTAGTGAATAAATGAAATGTTGATTGCTGAATGCTGACTGACTTAACACATAAAGAAAAAAAGAAACGGTTAAAAAAATTGACTTGACTTAAAAAAAAAAAAAAAAGGAAGACGTAATCTAGGCTTAATTCATGGGAAATTTAATTGATGAAAAAGAAAAATATTTGGGAAGAAATATCCAGGAAAGGCCTTTTCAATTATTCTTTTTTCAATTATTCTTTTATTAGAATAAGTCCATTATTTTTATTTCGTAAGTCAGTCAACATATCATTGTCAAAACGATTTTGTTATCTACTTTAAATATTGTTATTTTTTACAAATTGCTATGCTATTTATTTAGTAACCTAGTCAACAGAATCTTTTTTTTTTTTTTTGGCCGAGGATCTCATGGCGCAGATTGAATTTATTTGTGCATATTTATATACATATTTTTTCCTGCCGAAATGAGTTTTTCTAGGCAGAAGCTCAACAAGCCATAAAATTCAGGAGGTATTTGCCCATAAGTCAGACAAATCCATTCTAAGAGCATAGGAACAAAAATCATGAACTTCCCTATAAACTAAACGTCTAGCCTAATAAAAGAGAGAAGTCAAATGTCGACTTAAAGACTTAATTAAAAATAGTGAGACCAATGAACATGGTAGGGGCATCAAAGAGGGTACTTCATATTAGTTGGTTTAATTTCAAGAAAAATTTTATAAATGGTAGTTTATTTGCATAAGATTAATTTTCCAGTGGGGCGGACTTTTTTCTAATTCAAAACTGAGACATGGCATCCAAATCCTGCGGCCATTGAGTTATTTCAAATTTGGGAAGGTAAGGACTAAGAAGGCGTTGCCGTTGGCGGTGGCTGTCGAATTTGGTCCCAATTTCTATCGACCCTTCTAATTGATAAAAGAACGAAGAAGAAAAAATTACATGGCCAAATTATCATAGTGAAATTTTTATGAGACACCGAAAAGTCTAAGTTAATTTAGATAGACGTGGATTGTTTGATTGTGCACCATCTTAGAGAGACTTTGTTGCAAAAGTCTCTTTACCGCAAGCTTTTTGAGTCGGGTCATACTAAATTCGAGTCACCATACTCTAAAATATAAGACACCAAGATGCCCTATGGCAGTTTTTCCCTTTTATATCGCACATTATTCTTATTTTATTTTTGAAGTATTACTTGTTCCCGGAATGCACCAATATTGGACTCTTTGGTGTGCCCCGTTGACAATTGAGAGAAACTTGCCGGAACAACCGTCATTAGTCTTAGGTGGAACTAGAAAAGGTAAATTCTTTTGCGTTATGGCACTCAGTGCTATGAGATTAGCTGCCACATTTGACCCGTCCTCTACACACCTCCATCTCTTGCGGCCCGTATTGCATGGTCTCTGGGGGGTCTTGAAAAAAATTGAGCTTTCATTTCATAGAGTTGAACTCCTAATTAACTAGCATTTGAGCTCTAGATTCCAGGAGTAAAGGATGGTGTTGGGACAAATAATAACGAGTTTTAGAGATGGCATAATGGGACAATTCGGTTCAAAGTGTGGTTGTAGATATCGATGCCGCTGTCCCTTCGAAAGGGGTTGTGGGTACAAATGTTAATATTGGATCAGAAGTTGTCGTTGAGTCTTCTGTTATTATTGGCCAGTCAACAGACATATGGTATTCTTAAAAAGAGAGAACAGTGGAAATATTATATTTTTAAAACTTTTTAAGTAAATTGTAGATTTTAAAAATATTTGTAATAAATAGTATATATATTATTTACAAGATCATTATAGATCGGGTTAATGTTGAGTCAATGACACAATAATAGTCTTGATCCTAGTCATGTAATCATGGGTCCAAGCGTTAGGATTAGTGATCTAAGGATAAGATGCATTAGATGTAATTCCAACATTTTAGAATAAACAATATAAACTATGTTGATGTATCTTATTTATTTTTATGATATTGTTGATTGCATGACAAATAAACCAAAGCTCTAGGACTAGTCATTTCTAATTTTAAATCATGTATATAAGTACAATAATCTTATCTACGTTGTTGTTACTTATCTACATAATCATATTCTTAATCTTAACTTATCGTAAAATACAGAGATTTGGAGAACAATTTTTTATTAACATAGCAATAATTTCTTAAAACATTTTCTTTTAAAACATTCCTTAATTAAAATATATCCTTTGAAAACATTTTCAAAACTGAAAATTTCTAAAATTAATTTGTTTAAACTTTTCTTTTTATATATGTTGCAACATATTAATCTTAAAGTAATCTAACCAAAGATAACCTCAATGTCAAATAGTACATGCATAAAATTACTTATACATACATGCTTAATTTATTTTAAAATAATGTGGAGGATACTTTTGTAAACAGTATCCATACCCATCTCCTGCCACTGTCCATCACCAATTGCTAATAGGTCACTTACCTACAGCATGAACATATCTGAATGAGCTTTTGCTCAACAAATAGGAAACATTTACTCGCAAATCAAAGCTTAAAAACATTTATAAAAACATGCATGAGTTGATTATGCTTCATTATCAATATATCTCATGTATCTAATCAATCATACTTAGCAAGCCCTAAGTGTACGTACCCGTTGCGCATGATCATTGGGAAGTTAGGAGTTCGCGAAGATCCCTAACGTCCTTAGACCATAAAATAAACTAAATTAGATGCCTCGTTGTAGGTCGAGAGGTCTTGAATCCTCCTTATAGATCAGAAGGTTGGTACGACACTCTTGACTAATCTTATCTTATTACACTTGTCTTATTGTGTATATGCAGTATGACATATTACTACATATCATCACGTACTATAAAACATAACTATTCTTAACAAAGGTGAATATACAATATAATTTTATATAGCATGCATCACATACAATACACTAAATGGCATATCCGAACATAACATTACACAACATGGCATCTTATTGTGCAAGACATAACAGGGCACAATTAATTCATGCATTTTCATGATTTTTATAAGAACACATAAACATTTTAAATTGAAAACCATAGTTTTCATGCTATAGGCAAAATTTCTACTTACCTAGTTTCTAAAGATAGGATTTGCTAACTCGCCACATACTTATCTATTATTCCTAGAGTTCGAGGAAAAACACCCTGTAAAATAGCTTAACTTGTGTTATGCTAATTAGTTTAGCATATTGAAGAAAAATAAAATTAAACCTTTCCTAAAAAATTCCCTTTATTGACTAACTAGCCATTTGGGTAGTTAAAATGATTAATTTAAATTCTCTTAACTCATAATCCTCATCAAATTTATTTTCCTTAATTGCCTTTAATTAAATCGTGATAGCTTGATAATCAATTAGTTATTTTGGTAATTAATTGATTATGTTCTTCTTATAACTTGACTCATAAATCTCTTTCTTTACTAATATTGGGCTCATTATCATACTTATAGGTCTATTTAAATATGAATAGTACTATTAGGCCACAAGCCCATGTTTGGTTACCATTCAATTCATTAAACCCAATATGGCCCTCTAGAACTAAAAGCATTCTATTGTATTTGAACACTAACCATTGAAAGATTCTGAATCCAATAACTGGCTCCTAAGCATGTGCAAGTATTAGACTCATAATTGCTATCGTAGTAGTTAACAACTTATACTTTCTACGATCTCTCGTTTCTTTGAAATCCATTGAAATTTTTTTATGTAAAGTTTAACTGAAAACCATATCTCAAATTGAAGTCTAAATTTTGATAAGACTATTAATCGAAGACTCATATAGCTTTACGAGTGCTACAATTCTTTTGTTGCTTATAAATAGTGATCTTGCCATTAAACAAGTGTTTTGTTTTGAAACTAGTTTTAAAAATGCATCTTTTTTGTTAGTTTTAAAAGCCATCGTAAACCGTTTGTCAAAGACAATTTTAATAAAAAATTATTTTACAGATGTTCCTTATTCCGTTGACGATTAACACTTCCATGTTTTTCCAAAAATTTATTTTTTCTCTTTAACATTACCATTTACAATGATTTTGTAAACTTTACTAGTTAACCATTCTATAAATATGTTTAAAATTCCTTTTTAGAAACTAAATTTTTAAAAATTTTCTTCACGAAAGTCTTCATCTCATTGAGATCTAAAACTTTTGTGTTTTACAAAAGTTATATTTTGGACTTTTTGAGGGTCATTTACCCAAAAACATAAATTGCACTATCAATGTCGTATAATTATGACACAACATCTCCAACAACATCTAATGGAAACAGTTCTAAAATGACTACAGTTGTAGTGACAATCTTGCAAGATAGTAAGCTATGTATTTCATCCTTAGGTATCAAAAATAATCAAATAGTTTAGACATCTATACTCTTGATGTCATAACTCATGTTGCAACATCACATGCGACACTTAAAGAAAAATATTCCCGAAATCACTAACGATGAAATTACAATATCACAAAATCATAGAGAATAATAAATTGTGTTTCAACTCCTAGAAGCATAAACCTAGCAGTTTTGAAACAAAAAACACTATGCACTATAGATGTCGCAACTCAATGTTGCGACATCATCTATTAAAAAAGTGTTGATAACCACCACTGTTGGTTCTATGGTTACTATAGGAGTCTTGTTAGATAATAAGATGAGGTTGCCAATGGAAAAATGTAACATTTTAAGCCTGCTATACTATTGAAGTTGTAGCTGATATCGCAACCCATGTTGCAACATCTCCTATAATATTGTTGTGTCTTAAAGAAGAAATGGAAGAAGTTTGCTTTCTTGGAGGAAATAGAGAATGAAAAAATTATCTCTTGCAATCATAAGGCTTATTTATAGACTTTAGGCTAATTGAATTTAACTTTTAAGTCTTGGGCTTCAAGCCTCCAAGTAAGCTTTAAAAAGTGCAAAAATCATGCTCAAAGGGCTAATGGGTGGCGATGAGAAAATTTTCATAAATAAATTATATCATATCAACTTTAAAAAGTAGTGCAAGATATAGAGTATCCTTTGTGAGACAAGATCCACTTTTTGTGGAGTTCCTTTTTGACCTTTTGGAGACTTTGTCTCCAAGTTTTCCCTTAGGGGGCGTTTGGTATGCAGTAATCCTGAGATGAGAATGTGTAACACCCCTATGTGGGGGTTAACAGTTTTAAATAAATAAAAATAATTTTAAATTTTATATTATTTAAATCAATTAAACAATGCCCATGGGTCTTTAAACAACAAGAAAAATAAAAATAAACGTTTTAAATACAAACCACAGTTTTTAGTGTAGCACCAAATATATATAATTACAGTCATCATCACCATAGTACAATTCCCAAATAACTTAACACAGCCATAAAAAAAAATAATACAACTCTTACATGTTGTAGATAAGTTGTAATTAAACAGGGTCTTCTAACACGAAAACAGCAAGATTGTTTTCGCTTATTCCTCTTCAAATATGTTGCACTGAGTTCCACCTGAGATATGAAGATATGATAGGGATGAGCATCGACATGCCCAGTAGGGAAATCATGACTCACCTTATGGTTTATCCATTACCACATTAAAAACTGCATGGTTAGTAGGTTACATCATATTCCAGATTATGAGGTTTATTATGATCACATCTTATGGATACCGTAGTTAATCATTACCAAGTGTCATAATTACACATTTATACAAATATTACCAATCATCATTGTTCCTAGGTATCCATGTTAAATTGAGTATCACTCAACTCATCGAAACCCAAATGGGCGTACTTGATCACCCTATAAACATTTCAAGGGTGTTCCGGTGAGGGGACATCAAGCCCCGAGTCCTCACCAAATCGATTCCTGTACAGTGTGTTCTGGGACTTTCAACCCAAGGAAGCGTCATCACCTTCCCCCTATTTTTCCTTTTAGGGTATTCGTGCCCAAGGACGTAACCGTCGCCCTTTTTACATCTCACTATTCCTTTGTATTCAATTTATATTTATAGAGTCAATTTCCTAACCATGCTTCTCAATTTATAACATATGTCAAATCATTATATTTATCGCTATACAATATACATATTTTACAATATAAAACAATCAAATTTAATTTACCAAAACCTCACAAAAGATGAGTAATAGAATCCCTACCTTCAAAGCTTAACAACAAACTTTTATTCTCGGAATTAATCAACGTTAGCTCCACACATCCTTGACCCTAAGGCATGCATAAGGACAATTAAAACTAAAGCACAACGTATAATCACATTCATAAGTGAATTATGTGTAAACCCGTCTACTAGTGCCATTAAAGTATTTTTATGCAATTGTTCTTTAAATACCAAGTAAACAATTTTTATCTTAAACGCAATATAAAATACATACAAGCAATTTTTATGTTTTAGTCTCTAATAAGAATTCATAAATCATTTAGGGTAGTATTGGAAAGGTTGTAAGACATTAAGAGACTAGAAGGTGAGCAAAATTGGGTTTTTGGTTCAAGTTAACAGCTAGTATACCATGGCAACTTGGTGGTATACTTTTGTAAAAAGGCGGGTTCACTATCTACAATTAACACACGGGTTAACAGGTGGTTTACTTAAGATAGACGGGTGGTTTATTACCACTGGCAGGTTTACTAGTTTCTAATCCGAAAATTGAAAAATTCATAGAAATTAAAATACAACTCCGATTTAGGGTCATGATAGCTCATTGGAAAGCTTAGGATGTCTACTTTTTAAATATGCAAACCAATTTACAAAATTCATTTTCATTTAACTCCAGAATTTTAAGAAATAGCCACTGCCCATAGAGGTATTATAAAGTTTATGGGATGTCAAATTTTTCTTTAACTTAAAGCATATTATCCTTGTTTAAAATCTCAAAACCATTCCAAAATATGCAACATGCATTATATAATCAGAATAAACATATTCTCATGAGTTTTATACCAAAATCATTATCAAATTATATCTCTAGCCTTTCTTGTAAATAATGATGAAAACATGCTTAAATTTGCTCTTTAAGCTCAAAACATTAGAACATCAATCTTAAAGTTATGGAAACCGGTTTTAAACATTCCTAACATGTTTCTAACATTGTCATCAAACCAAAATAAAAGTTGGTTGTGGGTTGTAACTCAAGACTCAAGTTTTTGTTCATAAATGTTTAAGGATGCATGTTAACTTAACTAGAAATTTGCATGAATTTTGAACACGAAAATTATGCATTAAACATGGAGAAAATACATACTAAAAACTAAGTTTAGATTAAAGAAAACCTACCTCAAAACTTCTTTGAAAAGCACCAAAGTTCGGGTTAACAATCAAGCTTGAATTAACTCTAAAACCGCCTCGATCATGGTTGGGAATTATAATTGTCTTGGCCACAAAGAGAGCTTTGTGCTCTATGTCTTTAGTTAGAAATTTGAAGTGAGAAAGGGAGAGAATGAGAACTAGAGAAGAAGGTGGTGATAGTTAAATAAAAAGATATCAAAATGCTTAAGAGGAATGGGATGTTTACGGGGGAAAGTTGTAAGAAGAAACAAAAGAGTCTTAAAGGAAAATATCATCTTGTCTCCCATGAAGATTTTTAGCAAATCATGCTAACATAATTGAGGGGACAATTGGAGTGAATTATAGAAGAAGATAAGGAAATAATTAAAGAGGTGGTTGAGAAAATATCTCCATGTCTTTTATGAATTGAGGGAAAATAATTCAATGTCCCCTTCGGATACCTTTAGCAAAATAAGAAGAAGGCTATATAATTGAGCAATAATTTAGGGAGACAAGATTGGTAGAAGTGTTGGTAAATTTTGAATGTTTCTTAGGAAGACTTGGTAAGAAAATACTAAAGTGGTATTTTTTTTTTTAATGATCGTAAACAACTTAGTAATTTTAAATAGTCACATTTTATTCATTAAATTTTACAAAATCATGCCCGTTAAAAATACGGGTGTTACAGCTCTCCCCTCCTATAAAAAATTTCGTCCTCGAAATTTCTTACACTGATTACAATGTTAAAACAAATGTGGATACTTTTCTCTCATTTCAGATTCAAGTTCCCATGTGGCTTCCTCCACATCATGGTGTTGCCACATCACTTTCACCAGAGGAATTTCACGACGACGTAATATTTTTATTTCATGATCCAGTATTTGAACTGGAATTTCTTCATAATTCGTATCTCCTTGAATCGGCACATCTGTCCACATGATCACATGTGAAGGGTCGGGTTCATACTTTCTCAACATCGATACATGAAACACATTATGTACATGAGACAATTGTGGTGGTAGGTCTAAACGGTATGCCAACGTTCCAATGCGTTCCACAATCTCAAACGGTCCTGTATACCTTGGTGCTAACTTTCCTTTAACACCAAATCGAGATACACCTCGTTTTGGTTTCACTTTTAAGAACACAAAGTCTCCAATCATGAACTCTAAAGGTCGCCTCCTCTTATCTGCATAACTCTTTTGTCGACTTTGAGCTGTCTGAAGACGTTCGCGAATAATCTGGATCTTGTCCGTTGTTTCTCTGATAAACTGAGGCCCAAGTTCAAGACGCTCTTCCTTTTCAGCCCAACACAATGGAGATCTACAAGGTCTACCATATAAGGCCTCATATGGAGCCATTCTAATACTTGCTTGGTAACTGTTGTTATATGCGAATTCAACATATGGCAGCTGTGCAGCCCAATTTGTTCCAAAGTCCAGCACACAAGCCCGAAGCATATCCTCGAGAATCTGAATGACACGTTCAGATTGTCCATCTGTTTGAGGATGAAAAGCTGTACTAAAATTCAATTGAGTTCCCAAGGCCCTCTGCAATCCTCTCCAAAATTTCGACGTGAAACGTGTATCTCTATCGGAAACTATTGACATTGGCACTCCATGCAATGTCACTACCTTTTCCACGTATAATTGACATAATTTTGAGACACTATAACTAGTTCTGATTGGGATGAAGTGGGCTGTCTTAGTTAAACGATCTACAATTACCCAAACGGCGTCATGCCCTATTTGAGTCTTAGGAAATCCAGTAACAAAGTCCATTGTCACATGATCCCACTTCCATTCTGGAATAGGTAAGCTCCTCAACTCGCCTCCAGGCTTTTGATGTTCCGCTTTAACCTGTTGGCACGTCATGCACTTAGAGACAAAGGTTGCTACATCTCGTTTCATTCCTCGCCACCAGTATTGTCGTTTTAGATCCATATACATTTTTGTGCTTCCAGGATGAATAGCAAACTTTGAACGGTGAGCCTCATCTAGCACCGCATGCCTGAGATATGGATCCTCTGGAACAACTAATCTTCCTTTGTAAAGTAAAAATCCTTCTGGCTCAATCTGCCATCCATCCAGTTGTTCTCCATTTTGTATTTGCTCCCAAACCCTACGTAATCCTTCATCGTGCCATTGTCCTTGTTTTACTTTCTGAATTAACGTAGGAGTTGCTATCACATTGAATAGGAAAGCTCTCTCGTCATCTTCATAATATTGCAAGTTGAAGTCGGCGATGGTGACTCGTCTCCAATCTTCCAATGCTAAACTGGCTATACGTCCGTTGTTCTTACGACTTAGAGCATCTGCCACGGCATTTGCTTTTCCAGGATGATATTGGATACTAAAGTCATAGTCCACCATGTACTCAGTCCATCTTCGTTGCCTTAGATTGAGATCCTTTTGAGTAAACAAATATTTCAGACTTTGATGATCTGAATATAGCTCGAACTTTGCGCCATATAGATAACATCTCCAAATTTTGAGTGCGAAAACCACAGCAGCTAACTCAAGATCATGTGTGGGGTAGTTCCTCTCATGGGGTTTCAATTGGCGTGAGGCGTAGGCAACTACTCGTCCATGCTGCATTAACACACAACCCAAACCGTTTCCTGAGGCATCAGTGTATACTGTGTAAGGCTCCTCGTTGTTAGGTATGATTAGCACAGGTGCACTAGTGAGTCTTTGCTTCAGTTCCTCAAATGCTTCTTCACATTTATCATCCCACACGAACTTGACATTCTTCCTTGTGAGTTTTGTTAATGGAGAAGCAATCTTTGAAAAATTCTCTACGAAGCGTCGATAGTATCCAGCTAGTCCGAGGAAACTTCGAATCTCCGACACGTTCTTTGGTCGTTCCCAATTTAGCACTGCTTCAATTTTGGAGGGGTCCACTGAGATGCCTTCTTCAGAGACAACGTGTCCAAGGAACTTGACCTTCGTCATCCAGAAATCACATTTTTCTCTTTTTGCATAAAGACCATGTTCTCTCAACGTTTGTAGAGCGATCCTCAAATGCTCAGCATGTTCTTCTTCGTTTTTAGAATAGATCAAGATATCATCTATGAAGACAATGATAAATTGATCTAAGTACGGTCGAAAGACACGGTTCATCAAGTCCATGAAAGCCGCTGGTGCATTAGTCAACCCGAAAGGCATGACAAGAAACTCAAAATGACCGTAGCGAGTCCGAAAAGCTGTCTTTGGAATGTCCTCTTCTCTTATCTTCAGTTGGTGATATCCGGATCGTAAGTCAATCTTTGAGAAATAGCAAGATCCTCCTAACTGATCGAACAACTCATCAATTCGGGGTAGAGGGTACTTGTTCTTGATAGTCAATCGATTAAGCTGGCGATAATCGACACAGAGCCTCAACGATCCGTCATGTTTCTTCACAAAAAGTACTGGAGCTCCCCAAGGTGATGTACTTGGTCGAATAAATCCTTTTTCCAGTAATTCGTCCAACTGCTTCCTCAATTCCACTTTCTCAGCAGGTGCCATTCGATACGGAGCGATAGAAACAGGCGTTGCTCCTTGAGTTAGGTCGATGACAAACTCAATTTCTCTATTAGGCGGAAGTCCGGGCAATTCATCTGGAAAAACATCTGAAAATTCGTCCACCACAGGAGTGTGAGAGGATAGGTCACTCTTCTTTAGTTCTCCATTTGAAGCAAAGATCGTCCCAAGATTGGTGAAATTCCTTCGTCCTCCAATACAAGCCTTTAGCACCGGGGCTGGTGTCACTGTTCCTGTTTTTGCCTGAAATTCGACGACTTGTCCATTCTTGGTGAATAAAGAGACACGTTTCCTATGACAATCTACTATTGCCTGGTATTTAGTTAGCCAATCCATTCCTAAGATTACATCAAACTCTGTCATAGTTATTACATATAGGTCAGCCGATAGTTTATGTTCTCCTATAACAATACACACTGATTTACAAATTATGGATACTTCAGCTATCCCGCCCATTGGTGTACTAAGGGTTAATGATGAACTACATGTCTCAGTTTCTAATTGTAGTACGGAAGCAAATAACATAGATATAAATGAATGAGTGGCACCAGTGTCAAATAATACATGAGCCCAAGAATGAGACACGTGAATCATACCGTCTACAACTGAGTGATCAGCCTGTTTTGCTTGTCCAGCTGTAGCCGTAATTGCATAAGCTTGTGCTGGTGCTTTTCCTTTATCACTTTTTCCTCGGTTTCCTTGGCTACTACTAGCCTTATTATTATTTCTCCCAGAAAAATATGGCCTTTGATTCATTGAGCCTTGTGGAGTCGGTTGGAAGTTCTGATTAGCATAAAAATTGGAACCCTGTGGCCGCTGTTGATAGTTGTACTGAGGCTGGAACCCTCGAGGTTGAGTTACTGAGACTTGGGAAGCTGGAGTGTTTTGCTGAGGCGCTCCACGATTTTGACTCCCTCCCCAAACAGTGGAGCCAAAATGACTTCCTTGTGGCCTTGGTGCAAAGGATGATTGTGTAGGGTGGTTAGGGCAATTTCTCCTCAGATGTCCCACTTGTCCACAGTTATGACAAGCATACGGTTGGAAACGACCACTACCAGAAGATCCACCACCAATAGTCACTCCACTATGCTGAATGACTTGCCCTTGTGACTTCTCTTTCTTACTTATTTTCCTTTGACGCCCACCAGAACCCTTATACTCTCCATAGGAGTTATTTAGTTCTGTCTCTGCCCGCTGTGCCGCAGCTACAAGATCAAGAAAATCTGTTGATGGAACAGCAGCTATCATTTGTCTGATTTTCGGCCTCAGGTTATTTCTAAATTTTTCGCATCTCGCCATTGGATCCGATACAGCCCCGGGATTGTAGCGAGACAATTCTATAAATCGAGCATGGTATTCAGCAACTGTTGTATCTCCCTGCACCAGGTTTTCAAATTCTCGCATCATTGCTTGCCTATGGCTCTGAGGAATATAGGTGTTGCGAAAAATGGTTTCGAACTGCTCCCATGTAAGATTCGGCACGTCATAGTCGTCTTTCTGAAGATCCCACCATTCTTCGGCTTTACCCTCAAATATATATGTTGAAAAGCTAACCCAATACTCCCGTGGAATCCTCAAGGTGTCCAACTTCTTTTTGACTGCCTTTAGCCATTGTTCTGCTATGACCGGGTTAGGTTCTCCACTAAATGTGGGTGGTTTCTGCTTCATAAACTCCTTCAACAGAGTTAGATGTCGTTGTTCGGGATCACGAACCTCCACAGGTCTTTGCACATTTTGTAATGCTTGAAGAATTTGTCCTAAATTATTTACTTCTGGTGCAGCTGGCGGGGATTGTGTTGCATGTTGTAGTTGCTCATCTTCTTGAGCTTGTTCCATCGGTTCCGGTTGCTCAACTTCTTGAGCATGTTCAACCGGTTGTGACAGCTCAGACGATTGCATTTGACGTCTTGGTGGCATAGTTTCTACTGGCTGCGAAAATTTAACTAGGATCAGTACCAAATGATGATGACATTAACACCTAACTTTAAAACCATTCCCAAAGATTAATTTTTAAGGTGGTGCTATACCCCCTAGGTTAATCGAACCTAGGCTCTGATACCAAAAATTCTGTAACACCCCTATGTGGGGGTTAACAGTTTTAAATAAATAAAAATAATTTTAAATTTTATATTATTTAAATCAATTAAACAATGCCCATGGGTCTTTAAACAACAAGAAAAATAAAAATAAACGTTTTAAATACAAACCACAGTTTTTAGTGTAGCACCAAATATATATAATTACAGTCATCATCACCATAGTACAATTCCCAAATAACTTAACACAGCCATAAAAAAAATAATACAACTCTTACATGTTGTAGATAAGTTGTAATTAAACAGGGTCTTCTAACACGAAAACAGCAAGATTGTTTTCGCTTATTCCTCTTCAAATATGTTGCACTGAGTTCCACCTGAGATATGAAGATATGATAGGGATGAGCATCGACATGCCCAGTAGGGAAATCATGACTCACCTTATGGTTTATCCATTACCACATTAAAAACTGCATGGTTAGTAGGTTACATCATATTCCAGATTATGAGGTTTATTATGATCACATCTTATGGATACCGTAGTTAATCATTACCAAGTGTCATAATTACACATTTATACAAATATTACCAATCATCATTGTTCCTAGGTATCCATGTTAAATTGAGTATCACTCAACTCATCGAAACCCAAATGGGCGTACTTGATCACCCTATAAACATTTCAAGGGTGTTCCGGTGAGGGGACATCAAGCCCCGAGTCCTCACCAAATCGATTCCTGTACAGTGTGTTCTGGGACTTTCAACCCAAGGAAGCGTCATCACCTTCCCCCTATTTTTCCTTTTAGGGTATTCGTGCCCAAGGACGTAACCGTCGCCCTTTTTACATCTCACTATTCCTTTGTATTCAATTTATATTTATAGAGTCAATTTCCTAACCATGCTTCTCAATTTATAACATATGTCAAATCATTATATTTATCGCTATACAATATACATATTTTACAATATAAAACAATCAAATTTAATTTACCAAAACCTCACAAAAGATGAGTAATAGAATCCCTACCTTCAAAGCTTAACAACAAACTTTTATTCTCGGAATTAATCAACGTTAGCTCCACACATCCTTGACCCTAAGGCATGCATAAGGACAATTAAAACTAAAGCACAACGTATAATCACATTCATAAGTGAATTATGTGTAAACCCGTCTACTAGTGCCATTAAAGTATTTTTATGCAATTGTTCTTTAAATACCAAGTAAACAATTTTTATCTTAAACGCAATATAAAATACATACAAGCAATTTTTATGTTTTAGTCTCTAATAAGAATTCATAAATCATTTAGGGTAGTATTGGAAAGGTTGTAAGACATTAAGAGACTAGAAGGTGAGCAAAATTGGGTTTTTGGTTCAAGTTAACAGCTAGTATACCATGGCAACTTGGTGGTATACTTTTGTAAAAAGGCGGGTTCACTATCTACAATTAACACACGGGTTAACAGGTGGTTTACTTAAGATAGACGGGTGGTTTATTACCACTGGCAGGTTTACTAGTTTCTAATCCGAAAATTGAAAAATTCATAGAAATTAAAATACAACTCCGATTTAGGGTCATGATAGCTCATTGGAAAGCTTAGGATGTCTACTTTTTAAATATGCAAACCAATTTACAAAATTCATTTTCATTTAACTCCAGAATTTTAAGAAATAGCCACTGCCCATAGAGGTATTATAAAGTTTATGGGATGTCAAATTTTTCTTTAACTTAAAGCATATTATCCTTGTTTAAAATCTCAAAACCATTCCAAAATATGCAACATGCATTATATAATCAGAATAAACATATTCTCATGAGTTTTATACCAAAATCATTATCAAATTATATCTCTAGCCTTTCTTGTAAATAATGATGAAAACATGCTTAAATTTGCTCTTTAAGCTCAAAACATTAGAACATCAATCTTAAAGTTATGGAAACCGGTTTTAAACATTCCTAACATGTTTCTAACATTGTCATCAAACCAAAATAAAAGTTGGTTGTGGGTTGTAACTCAAGACTCAAGTTTTTGTTCATAAATGTTTAAGGATGCATGTTAACTTAACTAGAAATTTGCATGAATTTTGAACACGAAAATTATGCATTAAACATGGAGAAAATACATACTAAAAACTAAGTTTAGATTAAAGAAAACCTACCTCAAAACTTCTTTGAAAAGCACCAAAGTTCGGGTTAACAATCAAGCTTGAATTAACTCTAAAACCGCCTCGATCATGGTTGGGAATTATAATTGTCTTGGCCACAAAGAGAGCTTTGTGCTCTATGTCTTTAGTTAGAAATTTGAAGTGAGAAAGGGAGAGAATGAGAACTAGAGAAGAAGGTGGTGATAGTTAAATAAAAAGATATCAAAATGCTTAAGAGGAATGGGATGTTTACGGGGGAAAGTTGTAAGAAGAAACAAAAGAGTCTTAAAGGAAAATATCATCTTGTCTCCCATGAAGATTTTTAGCAAATCATGCTAACATAATTGAGGGGACAATTGGAGTGAATTATAGAAGAAGATAAGGAAATAATTAAAGAGGTGGTTGAGAAAATATCTCCATGTCTTTTATGAATTGAGGGAAAATAATTCAATGTCCCCTTCGGATACCTTTAGCAAAATAAGAAGAAGGCTATATAATTGAGCAATAATTTAGGGAGACAAGATTGGTAGAAGTGTTGGTAAATTTTGAATGTTTCTTAGGAAGACTTGGTAAGAAAATACTAAAGTGGTATTTTTTTTTTTAATGATCGTAAACAACTTAGTAATTTTAAATAGTCACATTTTATTCATTAAATTTTACAAAATCATGCCCGTTAAAAATACGGGTGTTACAGCTCTCCCCTCCTATAAAAAATTTCGTCCTCGAAATTTCTTACACTGATTACAATGTTAAAACAAATGTGGATACTTTTCTCTCATTTCAGATTCAAGTTCCCATGTGGCTTCCTCCACATCATGGTGTTGCCACATCACTTTCACCAGAGGAATTTCACGACGACGTAATATTTTTATTTCATGATCCAGTATTTGAACTGGAATTTCTTCATAATTCGTATCTCCTTGAATCGGCACATCTGTCCACATGATCACATGTGAAGGGTCGGGTTCATACTTTCTCAACATCGATACATGAAACACATTATGTACATGAGACAATTGTGGTGGTAGGTCTAAACGGTATGCCAACGTTCCAATGCGTTCCACAATCTCAAACGGTCCTGTATACCTTGGTGCTAACTTTCCTTTAACACCAAATCGAGATACACCTCGTTTTGGTTTCACTTTTAAGAACACAAAGTCTCCAATCATGAACTCTAAAGGTCGCCTCCTCTTATCTGCATAACTCTTTTGTCGACTTTGAGCTGTCTGAAGAC
The DNA here is from genome assembly GCA_025403435.1 of Artocarpus heterophyllus. Lineage (NCBI taxonomy): Eukaryota > Viridiplantae > Streptophyta > Magnoliopsida > Rosales > Moraceae > Artocarpus > Artocarpus heterophyllus. The sequence goes on from CM046349.1 coordinate 9,974,968, forward strand.
GTTCGCGAATAATCTGGATCTTGTCCGTTGTTTCTCTGATAAACTGAGGCCCAAGTTCAAGACGCTCTTCCTTTTCAGCCCAACACAATGGAGATCTACAAGGTCTACCATATAAGGCCTCATATGGAGCCATTCTAATACTTGCTTGGTAACTGTTGTTATATGCGAATTCAACATATGGCAGCTGTGCAGCCCAATTTGTTCCAAAGTCCAGCACACAAGCCCGAAGCATATCCTCGAGAATCTGAATGACACGTTCAGATTGTCCATCTGTTTGAGGATGAAAAGCTGTACTAAAATTCAATTGAGTTCCCAAGGCCCTCTGCAATCCTCTCCAAAATTTCGACGTGAAACGTGTATCTCTATCGGAAACTATTGACATTGGCACTCCATGCAATGTCACTACCTTTTCCACGTATAATTGACATAATTTTGAGACACTATAACTAGTTCTGATTGGGATGAAGTGGGCTGTCTTAGTTAAACGATCTACAATTACCCAAACGGCGTCATGCCCTATTTGAGTCTTAGGAAATCCAGTAACAAAGTCCATTGTCACATGATCCCACTTCCATTCTGGAATAGGTAAGCTCCTCAACTCGCCTCCAGGCTTTTGATGTTCCGCTTTAACCTGTTGGCACGTCATGCACTTAGAGACAAAGGTTGCTACATCTCGTTTCATTCCTCGCCACCAGTATTGTCGTTTTAGATCCATATACATTTTTGTGCTTCCAGGATGAATAGCAAACTTTGAACGGTGAGCCTCATCTAGCACCGCATGCCTGAGATATGGATCCTCTGGAACAACTAATCTTCCTTTGTAAAGTAAAAATCCTTCTGGCTCAATCTGCCATCCATCCAGTTGTTCTCCATTTTGTATTTGCTCCCAAACCCTACGTAATCCTTCATCGTGCCATTGTCCTTGTTTTACTTTCTGAATTAACGTAGGAGTTGCTATCACATTGAATAGGAAAGCTCTCTCGTCATCTTCATAATATTGCAAGTTGAAGTCGGCGATGGTGACTCGTCTCCAATCTTCCAATGCTAAACTGGCTATACGTCCGTTGTTCTTACGACTTAGAGCATCTGCCACGGCATTTGCTTTTCCAGGATGATATTGGATACTAAAGTCATAGTCCACCATGTACTCAGTCCATCTTCGTTGCCTTAGATTGAGATCCTTTTGAGTAAACAAATATTTCAGACTTTGATGATCTGAATATAGCTCGAACTTTGCGCCATATAGATAACATCTCCAAATTTTGAGTGCGAAAACCACAGCAGCTAACTCAAGATCATGTGTGGGGTAGTTCCTCTCATGGGGTTTCAATTGGCGTGAGGCGTAGGCAACTACTCGTCCATGCTGCATTAACACACAACCCAAACCGTTTCCTGAGGCATCAGTGTATACTGTGTAAGGCTCCTCGTTGTTAGGTATGATTAGCACAGGTGCACTAGTGAGTCTTTGCTTCAGTTCCTCAAATGCTTCTTCACATTTATCATCCCACACGAACTTGACATTCTTCCTTGTGAGTTTTGTTAATGGAGAAGCAATCTTTGAAAAATTCTCTACGAAGCGTCGATAGTATCCAGCTAGTCCGAGGAAACTTCGAATCTCCGACACGTTCTTTGGTCGTTCCCAATTTAGCACTGCTTCAATTTTGGAGGGGTCCACTGAGATGCCTTCTTCAGAGACAACGTGTCCAAGGAACTTGACCTTCGTCATCCAGAAATCACATTTTTCTCTTTTTGCATAAAGACCATGTTCTCTCAACGTTTGTAGAGCGATCCTCAAATGCTCAGCATGTTCTTCTTCGTTTTTAGAATAGATCAAGATATCATCTATGAAGACAATGATAAATTGATCTAAGTACGGTCGAAAGACACGGTTCATCAAGTCCATGAAAGCCGCTGGTGCATTAGTCAACCCGAAAGGCATGACAAGAAACTCAAAATGACCGTAGCGAGTCCGAAAAGCTGTCTTTGGAATGTCCTCTTCTCTTATCTTCAGTTGGTGATATCCGGATCGTAAGTCAATCTTTGAGAAATAGCAAGATCCTCCTAACTGATCGAACAACTCATCAATTCGGGGTAGAGGGTACTTGTTCTTGATAGTCAATCGATTAAGCTGGCGATAATCGACACAGAGCCTCAACGATCCGTCATGTTTCTTCACAAAAAGTACTGGAGCTCCCCAAGGTGATGTACTTGGTCGAATAAATCCTTTTTCCAGTAATTCGTCCAACTGCTTCCTCAATTCCACTTTCTCAGCAGGTGCCATTCGATACGGAGCGATAGAAACAGGCGTTGCTCCTTGAGTTAGGTCGATGACAAACTCAATTTCTCTATTAGGCGGAAGTCCGGGCAATTCATCTGGAAAAACATCTGAAAATTCGTCCACCACAGGAGTGTGAGAGGATAGGTCACTCTTCTTTAGTTCTCCATTTGAAGCAAAGATCGTCCCAAGATTGGTGAAATTCCTTCGTCCTCCAATACAAGCCTTTAGCACCGGGGCTGGTGTCACTGTTCCTGTTTTTGCCTGAAATTCGACGACTTGTCCATTCTTGGTGAATAAAGAGACACGTTTCCTATGACAATCTACTATTGCCTGGTATTTAGTTAGCCAATCCATTCCTAAGATTACATCAAACTCTGTCATAGTTATTACATATAGGTCAGCCGATAGTTTATGTTCTCCTATAACAATACACACTGATTTACAAATTATGGATACTTCAGCTATCCCGCCCATTGGTGTACTAAGGGTTAATGATGAACTACATGTCTCAGTTTCTAATTGTAGTACGGAAGCAAATAACATAGATATAAATGAATGAGTGGCACCAGTGTCAAATAATACATGAGCCCAAGAATGAGACACGTGAATCATACCGTCTACAACTGAGTGATCAGCCTGTTTTGCTTGTCCAGCTGTAGCCGTAATTGCATAAGCTTGTGCTGGTGCTTTTCCTTTATCACTTTTTCCTCGGTTTCCTTGGCTACTACTAGCCTTATTATTATTTCTCCCAGAAAAATATGGCCTTTGATTCATTGAGCCTTGTGGAGTCGGTTGGAAGTTCTGATTAGCATAAAAATTGGAACCCTGTGGCCGCTGTTGATAGTTGTACTGAGGCTGGAACCCTCGAGGTTGAGTTACTGAGACTTGGGAAGCTGGAGTGTTTTGCTGAGGCGCTCCACGATTTTGACTCCCTCCCCAAACAGTGGAGCCAAAATGACTTCCTTGTGGCCTTGGTGCAAAGGATGATTGTGTAGGGTGGTTAGGGCAATTTCTCCTCAGATGTCCCACTTGTCCACAGTTATGACAAGCATACGGTTGGAAACGACCACTACCAGAAGATCCACCACCAATAGTCACTCCACTATGCTGAATGACTTGCCCTTGTGACTTCTCTTTCTTACTTATTTTCCTTTGACGCCCACCAGAACCCTTATACTCTCCATAGGAGTTATTTAGTTCTGTCTCTGCCCGCTGTGCCGCAGCTACAAGATCAAGAAAATCTGTTGATGGAACAGCAGCTATCATTTGTCTGATTTTCGGCCTCAGGTTATTTCTAAATTTTTCGCATCTCGCCATTGGATCCGATACAGCCCCGGGATTGTAGCGAGACAATTCTATAAATCGAGCATGGTATTCAGCAACTGTTGTATCTCCCTGCACCAGGTTTTCAAATTCTCGCATCATTGCTTGCCTATGGCTCTGAGGAATATAGGTGTTGCGAAAAATGGTTTCGAACTGCTCCCATGTAAGATTCGGCACGTCATAGTCGTCTTTCTGAAGATCCCACCATTCTTCGGCTTTACCCTCAAATATATATGTTGAAAAGCTAACCCAATACTCCCGTGGAATCCTCAAGGTGTCCAACTTCTTTTTGACTGCCTTTAGCCATTGTTCTGCTATGACCGGGTTAGGTTCTCCACTAAATGTGGGTGGTTTCTGCTTCATAAACTCCTTCAACAGAGTTAGATGTCGTTGTTCGGGATCACGAACCTCCACAGGTCTTTGCACATTTTGTAATGCTTGAAGAATTTGTCCTAAATTATTTACTTCTGGTGCAGCTGGCGGGGATTGTGTTGCATGTTGTAGTTGCTCATCTTCTTGAGCTTGTTCCATCGGTTCCGGTTGCTCAACTTCTTGAGCATGTTCAACCGGTTGTGACAGCTCAGACGATTGCATTTGACGTCTTGGTGGCATAGTTTCTACTGGCTGCGAAAATTTAACTAGGATCAGTACCAAATGATGATGACATTAACACCTAACTTTAAAACCATTCCCAAAGATTAATTTTTAAGGTGGTGCTATACCCCCTAGGTTAATCGAACCTAGGCTCTGATACCAAAAATTCTGTAACACCCCTATGTGGGGGTTAACAGTTTTAAATAAATAAAAATAATTTTAAATTTTATATTATTTAAATCAATTAAACAATGCCCATGGGTCTTTAAACAACAAGAAAAATAAAAATAAACGTTTTAAATACAAACCACAGTTTTTAGTGTAGCACCAAATATATATAATTACAGTCATCATCACCATAGTACAATTCCCAAATAACTTAACACAGCCATAAAAAAAAATAATACAACTCTTACATGTTGTAGATAAGTTGTAATTAAACAGGGTCTTCTAACACGAAAACAGCAAGATTGTTTTCGCTTATTCCTCTTCAAATATGTTGCACTGAGTTCCACCTGAGATATGAAGATATGATAGGGATGAGCATCGACATGCCCAGTAGGGAAATCATGACTCACCTTATGGTTTATCCATTACCACATTAAAAACTGCATGGTTAGTAGGTTACATCATATTCCAGATTATGAGGTTTATTATGATCACATCTTATGGATACCGTAGTTAATCATTACCAAGTGTCATAATTACACATTTATACAAATATTACCAATCATCATTGTTCCTAGGTATCCATGTTAAATTGAGTATCACTCAACTCATCGAAACCCAAATGGGCGTACTTGATCACCCTATAAACATTTCAAGGGTGTTCCGGTGAGGGGACATCAAGCCCCGAGTCCTCACCAAATCGATTCCTGTACAGTGTGTTCTGGGACTTTCAACCCAAGGAAGCGTCATCACCTTCCCCCTATTTTTCCTTTTAGGGTATTCGTGCCCAAGGACGTAACCGTCGCCCTTTTTACATCTCACTATTCCTTTGTATTCAATTTATATTTATAGAGTCAATTTCCTAACCATGCTTCTCAATTTATAACATATGTCAAATCATTATATTTATCGCTATACAATATACATATTTTACAATATAAAACAATCAAATTTAATTTACCAAAACCTCACAAAAGATGAGTAATAGAATCCCTACCTTCAAAGCTTAACAACAAACTTTTATTCTCGGAATTAATCAACGTTAGCTCCACACATCCTTGACCCTAAGGCATGCATAAGGACAATTAAAACTAAAGCACAACGTATAATCACATTCATAAGTGAATTATGTGTAAACCCGTCTACTAGTGCCATTAAAGTATTTTTATGCAATTGTTCTTTAAATACCAAGTAAACAATTTTTATCTTAAACGCAATATAAAATACATACAAGCAATTTTTATGTTTTAGTCTCTAATAAGAATTCATAAATCATTTAGGGTAGTATTGGAAAGGTTGTAAGACATTAAGAGACTAGAAGGTGAGCAAAATTGGGTTTTTGGTTCAAGTTAACAGCTAGTATACCATGGCAACTTGGTGGTATACTTTTGTAAAAAGGCGGGTTCACTATCTACAATTAACACACGGGTTAACAGGTGGTTTACTTAAGATAGACGGGTGGTTTATTACCACTGGCAGGTTTACTAGTTTCTAATCCGAAAATTGAAAAATTCATAGAAATTAAAATACAACTCCGATTTAGGGTCATGATAGCTCATTGGAAAGCTTAGGATGTCTACTTTTTAAATATGCAAACCAATTTACAAAATTCATTTTCATTTAACTCCAGAATTTTAAGAAATAGCCACTGCCCATAGAGGTATTATAAAGTTTATGGGATGTCAAATTTTTCTTTAACTTAAAGCATATTATCCTTGTTTAAAATCTCAAAACCATTCCAAAATATGCAACATGCATTATATAATCAGAATAAACATATTCTCATGAGTTTTATACCAAAATCATTATCAAATTATATCTCTAGCCTTTCTTGTAAATAATGATGAAAACATGCTTAAATTTGCTCTTTAAGCTCAAAACATTAGAACATCAATCTTAAAGTTATGGAAACCGGTTTTAAACATTCCTAACATGTTTCTAACATTGTCATCAAACCAAAATAAAAGTTGGTTGTGGGTTGTAACTCAAGACTCAAGTTTTTGTTCATAAATGTTTAAGGATGCATGTTAACTTAACTAGAAATTTGCATGAATTTTGAACACGAAAATTATGCATTAAACATGGAGAAAATACATACTAAAAACTAAGTTTAGATTAAAGAAAACCTACCTCAAAACTTCTTTGAAAAGCACCAAAGTTCGGGTTAACAATCAAGCTTGAATTAACTCTAAAACCGCCTCGATCATGGTTGGGAATTATAATTGTCTTGGCCACAAAGAGAGCTTTGTGCTCTATGTCTTTAGTTAGAAATTTGAAGTGAGAAAGGGAGAGAATGAGAACTAGAGAAGAAGGTGGTGATAGTTAAATAAAAAGATATCAAAATGCTTAAGAGGAATGGGATGTTTACGGGGGAAAGTTGTAAGAAGAAACAAAAGAGTCTTAAAGGAAAATATCATCTTGTCTCCCATGAAGATTCTTAGCAAATCATGCTAACATAATTGAGGGGACAATTGGAGTGAATTATAGAAGAAGATAAGGAAATAATTAAAGAGGTGGTTGAGAAAATATCTCCATGTCCTTTATGAATTGAGGGAAAATAATTCAATGTCCCCTTCGGATACCTTTAGCAAAATAAGAAGAAGGCTATATAATTGAGCAATAATTTAGGGAGACAAGATTGGTAGAAGTGTTGGTAAATTTTGAATGTTTCTTAGGAAGACTTGGTAAGAAAATACTAAAGTGGTATTTTTTTTTTTAATGATCGTAAACAACTTAGTAATTTTAAATAGTCACATTTTATTCATTAAATTTTACAAAATCATGCCCGTTAAAAATACGGGTGTTACAGAATGTGAATCTGTAAGATTCTCATGTTTGGTATACAGTAATCTAAGTTTTGGATTCCTTGGAAACTAATTCCCGTGGGATTCAGATTACCTCATTTTGAGGTAATATGAAGCCCACCCATAAGGTGATATTCATATTCTTGGGAATCTCAAAACTATAGAAATCTCATCTTTGTTTCCATGATGATGATGATAATAATTATATTATTATTAAATTATTATAATAATATTATTATTATAAATTAATATTTCTATGCAATATAAATATAAAAATTATATTCATATAAAATAATAATTTGATAATAATGATAATAATAACATTAACAATAATAATAAACATATATAATATATTACATATACAATATCTAAATATAATATATATAAATACTATAATAATAAAATAAAATAATGTTGTACTATTATTATAAATTAATATTAATATATGATATACATATAAATATTATATCAATATAAAATTATAATTTAATAATAAGAATAATAATAACAATAATAATAAAAACATAATAATATAACATCAATATGAATAGTATAATATTAATATTAATATGCATAGCAATATCAATATTAAACTATATAAATACTATTATAATAATTATAAATATAAAATATAGCTAAATATGTTTAATATTTTCTATAACAATATGTTTATTTAATGTTAATATTAATATAAATATTAATATATTATTAAGAATTGTATTTTTATTATTATTTATATTCATATCAATATATTTTATATTATATACAACATTTTAATATTAATATATTGTTAAATAATAATTCAATGATTATTATAAATTAATATTTTTATATAAGATAAAGAAAGTATTATATTAATATAAAATAATAATTATTTAATAATAATGATAATAATAACATTAATATTCATAGTAATATTAATGTTAAATTATATATAACATTATTTTATTATTTATATTTTTATTATTATTATTTAATATTAGTTCTAATATATTATATTATACATTTAATGGTAATACAATAAATTATTTTGTCAATTATACAAGATTCCTATATATTACCAAACACAGTAATATATTATTCCTAGAAATCTAATAGAAGATTCCTATGTGCAACCAAACGTAATAATCTTAGTTCCTGGGAATCATATTCCCTACAATCATTTTCCCGGGAATATGATTCCTACTGATTACTGCAAACCAAACGCCCCCTAAAATATTTTCAAGACAAACGGGAGAAAACTAGTTAGTTGGTAGGAAAATTGATTCCGTCGGGTTTGTTTAAGACAATCTAAAACTAATATTGGTATAAGCCATTATTAGTATAAATTTTAAATCACGTAAAAATAAATTGTTTTTAATATTAAATCTATTCCTAGACTATATAAGCATAATCTTGACATTTTCTACACTCTACCTTGATATTGGCATATCATTGACAATGTCAATTCCTAAACTCGGATAGCATTTTTCACCGAAAATGATAATTGTGTAACTTTGATTTTTAACTAATAGACAATTAAGGAATTTCTATGTGTTAGAGTGTTTCTTAGAATACTACTAAGACCATACCACACTTGAAAATTCTTATAACTTAAATTATCAAGATATTTATGGATTAAAATTTCTTCTGCCTTAAATCACGGTGTAAATTATCAACTAAATTATTTAATCACAAAAGTTAACAAATTTAACTTTAATATTTTCTATAGAATTTTGGAATATTTATATTAATTCCATAAAGTGAATGCATGCTTATTCTTAAAGTGAATGCATGCTTCAAGTTTATGCCTTGTGACTTTTAATATACCAAAAAAAAAGGATAAATTCAATGATTTAAAATTCTTTCACCGGTATGTTGAAGGCATGACTCGTAAATGATAAGGGCATGATTCACCGACATGAATTCCTTCCCTTTGAGGAAGAGTGATGGATGCCCTTTTGGAAAAACATAATAGGCATCAATCGTTTGGTTATATTGGTGATTGATTGATATTTTATTTTTATAAATTTATAAATATGTTTTTTCTAAGTAGTGAGATAATAGAACTTCAAGATTAAAAAAAAAAAAAATCACAAAGACAAAACAAAACAAAACTTGTTCTTAAGTTGATTATAGGTAGACTATTGGGATATTACATATAATAAGATGTTATAGACAAAACTAGTCATACTGACATCACCGGGGCATGACATTAGAAATTGTGACACCATTGGCAGAGCAATTACTATAATCAACACCTGATTCACAATGGTACGTGAATGTCCTGGCAAAGAAGGCAGGTCGTTTGGGCTGGCAAAGCGTTTTGAATTTAACTTTCAACCTTACCACAACAGAAGACATTGTTGGTCCGTCGCATGCATCTTCTTGAATGCACAACAATCCAATATGGAAAGATTTTATAAACTCCTCATGCTCACATGAATCAGCTACCAGAGGATCCACTATTTCCCAACAAAAGATAGCCAAAATAAATATGCTTCGAAGCATAAGCAATCAAAGAATACATGTATCACTGAAAATTAAGAACGTGTTACGTAAGAGGGAAAATAGAAGGAGGGAGAGAGTTGAAAGGATTATTAGAAGGATTTTAGGATCTATGGTTATTTAGTAGGAGAGAAAGGGGGAATTAATGGATTAAGCAATAGATTTCGAGTCCTTTAAAGAATCTATATTTTAAACTCTTTCAATGTGGCCACCAATTAAAAGAGGCAGTTCTTGACAAACGCTGTAAGAAAAAGGTTCTCTACTTCCTCTAAATTTTCCTAACCTAGGCTATATAACTTTCTTTCCATCTTATTTTCTTTCCACCTTACCAAAATAAAGCCTTATAACAAAAAACTTGAATGCGTTTGGAGTAGTTACTATGTCTCAACTATGGTGGCAGTTTTAGCTTCTCCTTCGCTTCCCTCAAAAATCCTTGCCAATCCGAAGCAGGAAATCTTGGGATTCAAATCAAAATCCAACATTACGTTATTAGCCTTTAGGTCTCTGTGAATGATTTTGAGTCTAGAATCCTCGTGAAGTTAAAAGCATTCCCTTAGCGATTCCACCAATAATCATTATACGTCTACTCCAGTCGAACTTTGCACACATCTTAGGATCTAACACAAGCAGAAAAACCAAAAGTTAATAACTTTATAGCAAGGGGCAATGAACAAACTAAATAGAATAACATCTAGACTGCTGTTGGGCATGTTTTCATATAGAAGCAGTTTTTCTTCTCCATCGACACAAAATCCCACAAGCCTGACTAGATTTTTATGCTGAAGTTTCATTATTAGTAGAACTTCATTTTTGAATTTGTCCGAGCCTGGATTGGAACTGATTGAAAGATTCTTGACCGCCATTTCCCCTCCATCAGTATACCCTGAAAACACAAGTCATTCTTAAAAAATATACAAATTTAAGATGAAATTGAATACTTGTTTCTTGTTGCGAAAAATCTACAAGTGCACGGAATCTTAAATAAGTATTAAAGTGTGAGTATAAAAGTATCATTCCCACGAGAATTGCGTTAATTTAGTTAAGTACTAAAATTAGCTAACTTTAAATTTATTTAAAGGACAGAAAATAAAATAGAGAAATAATACAACAAAATATAAATAAAAATAAAAAAGACATAAATAAATAAAAATTAGGGCATCCAATTTCACTAATACTAAGCTAATTTAATTCATTATTTTTACTAGCATCGCCTATTGTAATATCTGAAAAATGAGTAACCCTAACCTATTCAACGTTCTCTTAGGACTTACGCCAAAAATACCCTAATATATTAACCAACTATATTCCTATATAAATTTAAATATATTAGAATATATTAAGATTTATGATTCTCTAAATCTTACGCAAGTCATGTTGCTATATTCATATGCCCTATGTAACCTACGATGTCTATCATAAGAATCTATTCCTATAAATCTCATTCCGGTTTTATTATAGGTCTTCCTAATCAATTAATTAGTCATCAGGCAATTAAAAGTATTAAGAACTGTAACAAACACTCAACATAAAGCAATGAACTCTTAGAAAATAAATCTTTGAAAGCAAAAATAAAAAAGAATTAAATTAAAATAGAATTGGTAAATTCATATCCCTAACAAAAGAAAATTAAAACATAATTAAAAACAAATAAATAGAAAATATTGGTTCAGGCATAATTAAAGAACAAAAAATAAAGAAATAGAAAACTAGAAAATAAAACTGAATTGAACGTGTCACAAGTCTCAAGGGTTCTTCTTCTATGCCTTCTCCTTCTTCTAATTGTAGCCTCCAAACATACCTTGTTTAATAATAAAAACCTAAACCTAAAACCTAAATTTTTTTTTTTCTTTTTCTTTTCTTTCGGCTGCAAAGGCGGCCTTCGGGCTCCTTTTAAATAAAAGTATAATCCAAAGCTTGTTTTGGGTAAATTCTGTTTCATCCGAGATTTTTCCTTTAAAAAAAATAAAAAGAAAGTTCCACATCCTTTTGTTTTCTGAAGAAACAACTTATTATTAGTGTGTTTGAGAATGTAATTAAAACTAATAAGTTAGTATCAAAACACTACAATACTATACCATATTTTTGTTTCACATTATAACATATAAGAGCTTTACAAATTGGTTTATAGATTCGAAATATGGTAGTTTAAATTTTTTTTTTTTCAATATGAAAGTTTAAAATGTAATCTGAATTAATGTTTAGATGTTAATTGATTTTTAGATTTAAAAAGATAATAAATGGATATATATAAAGACTTTTATGACAAAAAAGAAAAAACACTTAGAGTTCAAATATTTTGAAATTAGAAGGTGTTAAATCCAAATCCACCTACCTTTTTAGCTCAATGTTTAAGTTTGAGTATGAGGTTTTTTATTTTTCCCTCTAAACGCTTGCCGGGCTCAAAAATTAGATTCAAACTCATTAAACCCTTCAAACAAACGCACCCTAAGTTGCCAACACACTTATCTAGAGTTTAGTTTTGAACTTTTCCTTTTATTTTTCCTTTCCAATGTGTTGTACTATTTAATTATTTAATAATTCTTCAATAATTTTTTTATTTAAATAATTTAATGTGACTTATTAATTTTTTTTGTAAGTAACGTGATATATTACGTGGAAATAATTTAATTAGCAATGTTCACCACGATGATCTCGAGCATTTCCCTTTTTCTTTCTTTCTTTCTATCTTTCATGCGCTGCGGCATACGAGACTTCTCCTTTTGTTGTTTTTCGTGAACTTACCAATATTGGCTCTTTTGCACCGTACTTTCTTTTTCTTTTTCTTTTTCCTGCTGAGTCGACGTTCGAGAGAAACCTGCCTGAACAATTGTCACTAGTCTTAGAAACAAGAAAGGTATAAATTCTTTTCAAATATGGCACTCAGTTTTAGGAGATTAGCTGCCACATTTGTCTCTCGCCTCATGTTGGGCAACGCATATCTGCAACAACACTTTCGAGTGTCGTCTCTGTGGCGTTTCGGCCATTTTCATGCTTTATTTCACTCCTCTGTTGCGTTCGGTAAGCCCCTGATATGCTTTTTGCCGTAGTTGGTATATACCATGTGAACAAAAAATGTTAACTGACAACTGTTCGTGAAAATGTTTCTGAGAATCCGAAACGGATGTGGGACTTGTTTTGAGCAAATTTGGTGTTTGGTGTGAATTTTCAATGGTGGGTTATTGAGTTTTCAGATCAATATTAACTAGCCTTTGCAAATGCTCTGAATTCCAAGATTTGAGGGTGGTGTTGGAACAAATAATAACGAGTTTCAGAGATGGCATAATGGAGGAGGAACTTTCCACAAGTCGGCTCAAATTTATCCAACAGCGGTTTTAGAATTAAGTGCCATTGTTCATTTGACGGCCGTTGTGGGTGCAAATGTTTATATTGGTTCAGGATCTGTTATTGGACCTTCTGTTACCATTGGAGAGTCAACAAAGATTTGATATAATAATATCTTCTTATTGGTCTTTCTTACTGGAAAATTGCTTTAAATCTGATGTCTTGATTACTTTTTACAATCATAACGTCACTGTATTTTTTACGATTTTTACTATTTAGGTCATGACAGAATCTCCTCATTTTCACAGGTATAATGTTGCACTTTCTAATTGCACTATAGGTGATTTGTGCGTGATCCATATGCATTGATCAAGATGGTAAGACAGATAACTGCCTCGAAATACTCTTTTCCTCAAACTTTAATCCGTTCTGCTTATACCCAAATGTAGCTTTTATGAGAATTGATCTACCTCTACCTCTCGTCTAAATATTCACTTTTGAAAGTGTACCTCATCTGCTGAACTAGGGTCATTGTCCTACAATTTCCATGTACTTTCTCAACCTGTACATTTCCTCTACATTTAGTGATCAATTACTGAAGTCAAAGCAGTTGCAACTACACGAAGAATGTTTTACAGGAACTGTCATTACCTTCTCTTCTGATACTTGGCGTATGTTTATACCTGCAGGATTCAGGTTCATGGTGGCTGAGTATGGAACTATGACAAAGAAGCCTCAAGTAAGAACTACTTCTTTAACAATTAGACTTGAATTTGACTTCTGTTATTTCTTAACTTTTTTGTTTAGTTTCAGACATCCTTAACTTTTTTTCTTTGTACTACATTTTTATGTGTCTCTCAATGGCTAAAAATCATGTGAGCATGGACTTGCACATACAGAGTTTTCTCATCAGTTCAATGTCAATAGATAGGTTTAGTTTTTTATTCGACTGCGCATTCTCATCAGCCCTTAATGAGAGTCACGATATATGTTCTACCATAATTATTTTCATTTTCTTTTTCTTACTTAATCAGTTGAACCGTTAGATTATTAGTTAAAGTACCTAACTGTTGCTCCTTGTTCTTTCCCGCTAAACAAACGAATTGAAAAGATGCTAAATGCTAGAATAGGGAACGATGTGGAAATTGGTGCTAATACGTGCATTGACAAAGGCAGGTGAGACATTCACTGCTTTTGATTAAGGAAAAAAAAGGGAACAAAATGGCTCCAGGTGTCAAAAGCAAGAGTGGTGGCCGTTTCTCCCTTTTATGTTGTGTTAATGATTAATAAACTTGCCCTATCTTTCGCCTTCTTTTGGTGATTTCTTAATCACACCAGTAATTGTTTGTGCTACTATTGCAGTTGGCGAGATACAATTATAGGGGATCATACAAAGATTGATAATTTGGTTCAGGTTGGCATCTACTTTCTTCATTTCTTAAATAACATAGTCTGGTCACATCGATGATTGAACATCTGATTGCCTTTTCAGATAGGTCACAACATAGTTATTGGAAAAAATTGCATGCTTTGTGGTCACGTTGGGATTGCAGGTTCTGCAACGTAAGTAATGTCATGTTTTATAATTTAATCTACTTGAAAAGTTTTACCACCATTCTCCTATCAGTTTACTTCAACAACTTGGTCTAGCTTTCATATTATCTATGCCTACAGGTTATTCTCTTCTTTGTCATTTGTAGGAGACTATGAGCCTTGCGAGCTACCAAGCTGCTCTACCCCGCGTTGAAGAGAAGAACTGTGAACTAGTGGGCAAACAAGGATTGAATGGACCCCTTTACCATTCTGTATAAATAAGATATCCCATTTATACAGAATGTGCAGATCCATAATAGACATATAGAAATTATTGTGCGTCAAATAACATCAAAAGTGTTGGTTTCGGAAGATGGAATGTCTAATGTTTTTTTACCCGGAGAACTAATTGGATTGTTTCGAGCGGAACGAACGGGGCGTGCTTTGAAAGAAGCGGTTTATCTCGAGAAATCTATGAAGATCGAATTCGATCTCAACAGGAGAATCGGTGTTTTACTACCAGCCACAAGTTTCGTGTTGGACGTAGTACTCATACTGGAAATTATAATCAAAGTTAGGACTGCCATTTTTGTAAACATGAATAGATACCTTATATTTATTGTTTTAAACATTTTGTCCCACAAAATTATCATGGTCTAGGATTCATATTATCTATGCCTACGGGTTATTCTCTTCTTTATCATTTGTAGGATAGGAGACTATGTAATGATGGGGAGAAGAGTAATGGTTTGTGATCATGTTTCTATCATATCAAAGGTGCTCACTTTACTAAACAATTCATTCTAGCTGTCTCAGAATTTTGTTGTCCGTTAGAGAAAATGTAAAGCTATCAATAATATCATCCCACTTGTTGTAAGGTTTGGTGTTGACTTGCTATTTCTAAATTGACTAATCATGGATTGAAAATACGATATGTCCTTTATGATTATTTTATTATTGTTGCAGGTCCGTCTTGCAGCTACTACCTGCGTCACAAAGGATATTAAAATACCTGGTGATTATTGTGGCTTTCCGGCTGTAAGTATCACTTTTCTTCTTGTGAGAAAGAAAATATAGACGCTATTACTCTGCTTCTTTTTTTTTTTTTTCCTTTCTCCCTCACTTTTTTTTTGGTAATTGAAGATGCTATTACTCGGCCAAAAAGAAAGATGAAATACTATTATGTACCAAATACCAAGAATGGAGCTCATAGGTCAAATTTTGGGCATTTTTTCGCCTTGTTCCTTCGTTTGCACGCAAAAGACGAAGGATACGTTTCTTTATACCATGTTATTTGCCAAACAATTATGCAGGGTTCTTTTCTGATAGATTTTCTTTTCTATTTTTAGCCAAGAGAAACTTGAAAGGAAATTATATGACAACTAAAAAGATTTAGGAACCGAAGAAAGAAAGTCATGAGTCGTATCTCTTAGTTCTCTTCTTGAAGGTCTTAATCTTTCGATATTTCTTTTGTTCTTTTTTTTTTTTGGGGAGAATTTTTCTTGCTTAATTTGTATACCAATTTTAATGGAATAATTCCTCACCTCAGACTAAAGAATACGCGACACAACTAAAAACAAAGACAGATGTAAAGAATGAAAGCATTTTTAAAATTAAAAATGAGAAAAGAGTAAATAAGAAGGTACGTAAACAACACAACTTAAGACGTAGTATTATGACGGCTCAAATTTTTTTGTCTAATTTTTGAAGTCTTAATTAATATTTAACTAATCATATTATCACATGTTATTTAATGAAAAATACATAAAAGTTAATTAATTACTATTTTAAACTTTTTAAATGATGTATCAAAAAGAATTCGATAGATAATATTTGAGACACCAAAATTAGATAAAGCATTTAATCTTGTTTAACTCATGATATTACAATTTGGGTCGTTTTGAAGCGAATCAGAAATTAAGGAATGTACAAACAAATGCAAACGCATTTAACCCTAATAAGATAACAAAAACAGAGCAACATACAATATAATAAAATAAAAAAGACACAAAGATCCAAATCATGAGAAATAGACAGGGCATTTCTTATTCTTGGAAACGGACAAGAGAAGTCCATCGCGGCCCACATCCACATCACAGTTGGCATGCATCCGATGGCGCTTAGTCTCCCAAGACGAGACCCTAAACCTAATCGTGGACGTCAATTCCAATCGAAACACCACCGTCCCTCTCGCCCTGTCGTTCATGAACTCCATCCAACGCTGGCTGCTCACCGTCAGCGTGGCCCCACTGAACACTCCATGAATTACCTTCGTGTTCTTCGGCTCCTGGTAGAACGGCTTGTGTATCAACGGCAAAGCCCCGATCTTCTGGTCCCGGTAATAAACCGACCCCTCCATCGAGTCGTACCGGATCCCGATGTTCTGGTTCGGGTTACGGGCTGATGCATTGAACGAGATCTGCGCCTTCTTGAACCCGGATTTCTGGCCCAAGCCCGGAACCGAGAACTGGTGAATGTGGAACCTGGGCCGGTGGGGGCGTAGGCTGAGCCAGAGGATGAAGGTGACGAGGCCCACGATGAAGAGGAGGCCCAGGAAGATGGCGCATATCATCTGGGAGACCTTGCTGGTCAGGTTTTCTCGGACCCGGTGGGCGTAGTAGTGGCCCGTGTGGTGTTGCATCATGGCTCGGGCCTCCTGTCCTGTTCTCGGCGGGCCAGAGGATTGCATTTTGTTGACGGCGGAGAAAATGGGTGTACTTTTGTGGTGATTGTGATCATGAACAGAGTACCTTTTTTTCTTCTTGTGGGCGAGATTTGCGTATTATAAGTGAGTGAGGCAGGAAGGTGGCGGAGAAGAGAAGGGACATTAATGGAGAAGTTTAGGTATTTTGCATGGGAACGAAAGGAATATGGGAAATAATGTACATACTGTTCATGACTGTTTTTGTATTATCGTCGTGCTCAATTTGGTTACATACTTATCACGTTACTCAACGTAACTTACATGTTACGTACATATTTGCTATGCAGGGGCTAAGCTACTTACCCACTGTGGTTGACGGCCTGCTTAAAGTTTTTTTTTTTTTTTTCTTTCAATATTGCATATGAAATTTTACAAAATTATGTTCCATTAACTTGAAATTATATTTCATCACCTTTTAATTATATTTTGTCTCTCCAAAAGTTTCATATACGCCTGACTAATTTTTTTGGCTCTCCTCTATATGCATTACATGCACAATTAACTCTTTTTTTTTTCTTTTGTAATCAGTGTATTTTCTATTTTTTAAATTTACTAGCTAGCCAGCTTAAGTTGTTAAGATTTATTAAAGGTTAAAAGTATTAATGCGTTAAATTTTAGAAACAATACGAAGTCTAGAACTTGAGGAATTAAGAGATAGAAACAATACGAAGTCTAGAACTTGAGTAATTAAGAGAAAATAGAAAAACTAATTAATAATATTGATGTAATGTTGAAGATTCTCCTTTTGAATTCAGCAAGGAATATATACGTACATCCTGATGTAAGTTTGGACTTTGTAATGTGTAACGTCCCGAAATTTATTTAATATTAATGTAATGTAAATGATGAATTAGTGTGCCATAATTAAAGTTTTAACTTTAATTAGATTATTTGGTTGGATTTTGAATTTTGGTTGTTTTGTTAAACTGATGTATTCAAATGATTTCTCATTTGTTTTAAAATGATGTTTTGAGTTTTAAAACACAACAATTTGTAAAATGTTAAAAATACTCTGTTTTACAAAACCGTGGGCGGCACATGGTTTTCGCACAGTAAAACCGCCCACCGATTTTCTCTATTTATTTTCCTTTCCTCTCTCTCTCTCCTCACTCTCACGAACTCTCTCTCTCTCTCTTCACTCTCCCTCTCGGCAGCCTCTCTCTCTCTCTAATTTCTTCAAAAAATTTTGGTTTCCATTCGAATCCAAGCTTCGGAACAGCAAGGAGGAAGCTCGGGGACGTGATTCGGCGACCGAGAACGCGGATTGAAGCTTCGATTCGAGGTTAGATTCGAAATTTCTAAACTTTTTACAAAATTTCCAATTTTGTGTGTTTTTGAAATCTAAGTTTGTTTTAGCTTAGAAAACCGTAGATTTATGTTAAATGAGCTTAGAACAACTAGGATCTAAGCTTAGATTGAAGAAAAACGGATTGAATTCAAGATTTTTCATTTTTCTCCTCTTTTTCTCATTTTTGGATTTTTGAGGATTTTGAGTTTAAATGTTGTTTAAATGATTCCAAACATGTTCTAGAATGTTTTTCTATCAACTATGATTGTTTTTCATGCCTGGGATTTGAGAAAAACAGGTTGGAATCCAGATTTGGATTTTGGGGATCGAGAAACCCGTGGCTGGGATTTCTGGGTTTTCCCAGTTCGGCAGGCCGAAGTTCATGTTCGGCAGGCCGGAGTGATGATCGGCAGGCCGGTGTTCTTCCGACCGGCAGGCCGAATCTGGGGAAATGTTCGGCAGGCCGAACCTTGTTTCCGGCAGGCCGAACTGTGCAGTTCGGCAGGCCGAAGCAGGGCGTCCGGCAGGCCGACCGAGGCATGGAAAATTTTGTGATTTTTACCCGTTTTCACTATTTTGAACCCTGATTTAAATCCCAACCTTATAGGATAATTTTAAAGGTACAAATGGCACACTAGGACATCATGAAATGATTTAGTAACATAGAATGTCTCGAACTAGATATTGATCGACTTAGTTTGTATCTAGGATCATTCGTGGTTCCGTGGAGCTAACGTATAGCGGACAGGGATTACGGTGTGGGGTACCGGCACGAGTACTGAGGTAGGACTTCTATCCTATTTCTTTGGTAGCCTGATTTTGAAATGATTTGGCTTTGAAAAGGATTTCTATGAAATGTTTTCAACGGTTGTTTGAAAATGGTTTTATCGGTTATATTTTAATATACCGTGACATGAAATGAATTTCATAATAAATGTAATTGACAACACTCGGTAATTGGGTTTTGAATGATAATGATAATAAACACATGGGCATGATGCCATATCAGAGATCGGGTCGTGTGGCGATCGACCTTGGGGGCAGGTCCCGAAACCCAGCTGGGCCACTACGGTGGTGATATCATGGTTTGCCTAGGTAAAAGTAAATTGGTGTTTTGATTTGACGAGTAGACTGTTCTGTGTCAGAACGGTTCTACTCAAATTATTTATTTATTTATCTAACGTTTTATTTCTGTATACTCCTGATAATGTTTTGTTTCTTTGCATCAAATTATTTTATAAAACCTAGTCCTACTGAGCCTTTCGCTCACGTTTTATTGTTTTAAATTTCCCCCCCTTCTAGGTGGTTTTCCATATAGGTTTGGAGGAGATTCTTCAGACCGGACTCAGGAGCACTAGGAGAATTTATTTATATTCAGTATTATTAATCAAGGCATGTAAGGCTCAACTTTATTTGTACTTGGACTGTAATTGTATTTGTGATATTGTCAGATCCATGTGTGTGCACAAGTTGTGGGTTGTGGAACCCATATTCGCGGTTTTTATTCAATTATTGTTATTTGTTTAATGATTTTAAATTCTTTTATAAAATATGGTGGAAAATCTCTTTATCTCTTACTTAATTGGATTTTTAAACTTTTAATTTTAATTAAATCCGCTTTTAATTAATCTGAATATTCCGCCACGTCACCTCCCGTACTCCGGGGCGTGACAGAATGGTATCAGAGCTCAAGGTTATGAACCTTGGGAATTGTGCACACATAGGTTTGACAATGAAATACCTCTGACAGTCCAAATTTTGTTTTCAGAAGTGAGAGAATGGCACCTAGACGTCATTCGACAGCTGACGCGGAGTTCGGAAATGATGAGGGCCTGATGAGGTCTATGATGGCAGCTTTCCGGCAGATGGCAGCCAGGACTAGACCGGAAGACTCCAGTGTTGGTAGTCGGCATGCTTTCTTTAAGGAATTTCGGCGGGCGTCTATTCCGACTTTTGATGGCAATGGGGATCCGCAGTTAGCTGAATATTGGTTGGATTCGATCTTGAAGCATCTTGATACCCTTGGTGTGCCTGAGGAGTATCGTGTGGAATTTGCGGCGTATAAGCTTGAGGGTAGCGCCAACACCTGGTGGAAACAAACTAAGCGTCTGGAGCGCGGTGGCGATATCAGTTGGGACAAGTTCGAGGAGCTGTTCTATGATCGGTATTTTTCGCAGGGGTATAGAGACTAAAAGGCAGCTGAGTTTTATAGATTGCAGCAGGGTGATCTTTCAGTTCGGGAGTATGAGGCAAGATTTAACGAGTTGGCTAGATTTGCTCCATCAGCTGTGGCATCGGAGCGTGAGAAATGCATCAAGTTTCAGGAGGGACTCAAGGCTCCTATTCGGCGGCAGTTGGTTGCTCTACGGCTTAGGAGTTTCGGAGAGCTTGTGTCGTCGGCGATCTCCGTGGAGAATGATTACGTGCAGTATTGTGAAGATCGAGCCAAGGCTTCAGGAGGACCGCAGAGGAGTGGCAGGAAGAGCACCAGTAGTCGTCCAACTCCGGGGAAAAGCAAGCAAGGCGGTGCGACCAGTGGTAGCAGCAGTTCGTCTGGCAGCGGGCGCAGCAACCCCTACAGCTTCCATTGTCATTTCTGTCAGCAGCCCGGACACATCAAGAGGAATTTCCCGATCAGGAGTGCTCGTCTTGGATCGCAGACCGGGGAGGATGCCAGTCGTTCATCTCAGCCTCAGCCTCAGACCCTACCTCCGCCTCCGCAGTACCCGCAGTTGCAGTATCCGCAGTTTTCTCCTCAGTAATTCTCATATCCGGCACGGGGGCAGCAGCCGCAGTATTTTCAGCACAGTGTTCCTCAGTATCGAGCGCCGAGTACAGGTAGTGTGCAGTCGTCTCCATCTCAGCAACATCGGCCGAGTAATCCAGGACCCAGTAATGTCGGTAGAGGAAAAGGAAAAGCGCCAGTACAGGTTCATGCAATGGCATCTGGAGGGTCAGATTCTCAGACTGGTAACGCGGTTGTCGATGGTATGGTTTTGGTTTCTACATCTTTAGCTCGCGTTTTATTTGATACCGGTGCCTCTCATTCTCTCATTTCGAGTTCTTTTGTACATGCCTTGGGATTAGAAGTAGAAGAGTTTAATGAACCCCTAGTCATAACTTCTCCCTTGGGGCGGGTGTGTGTAAATTGTGTGTGTAAATCTTGTAAAATAAAGATTGGGGATGAGATTTTGAAAAGTGATTTGATTATACTCCCCATGAGTTCCTATGATGTGATTTTAGGGATGGACTGGTTGTCCAGATATAGTGCAGTCGTGGACTGCCAACTTAGAAAAGTGACCCTAGTGTCTGATAGGGGGACGGTAATCACTTACCAGGGTGGTGGTGATTGGTTAATGAGTGAGCGTCTCATGAAGTCGTGTCTAGGAGGGCGAAGGAATCTAGATTGTTTTGCTTTTCTTGCCAATCTAGATTGCGAGCCCTATGTTTCGAGTAGTAGTGTAGCGATTCCGGTGGTTGATGAGTTCGAGGATGTTTTCCCCGACGAGTTGCCAGGATTACCACCGCATCGGGAGATTGAGTTTGGTATCGAGTTGTTTCCAGGGACATCATCGATTTCTATGGCACCTTATCGGATGGCGCCAGCAGAAATGAAGGAATTGAGGAAGCAACTTCAGGAGCTTGCTGATAAAGGATATATTCGGAATAGCACATCTCCGTGGGGAGCACCAGTTTTGTTCGCTAAGAAGCACGATGGGACTCTCAGGTTATGTGTAGATTATCGGCAGCTGAATCGTGTTACGGTGAAGAACAAGTATCCCTTGCCTAGGATTGATGAGTTATTTGATCAGTTGGGAGGTTCGCGATACTTCTCGAAGATTGATTTACGTTCAGGTTATCATCAGCTCAGGATAAAGGAAGAGGATATTCCCAAGACAGCTTTTAGGACTCGGTATGGGCACTTCGAGTTTCTAGTTATGTCTTTCGGGTTGACGAATGCTCCGGCAGCTTTTATGGATCTGATGAACAGGGTATTTAGGCCGTATCTGGATCAGTTTGTGATCATGTTCATCGATGATATTCTTGTGTATTCTAAGACTTGGAAGGAGCATGAGCAGCATCTTCAGATCGTGCTTCAGACTCTGCGGGAGCACCAGTTGTATGCTAAGAGAGAAAAGTGTGAGTTCTGGTTGACTGAGGTCAAATTTCTGGGTCATATCATCTCGGAGCATGGTATTTCAGTGGATCCGTCCAAGATTGAAGCTATATTGGAATGGGAACGACCAAGGAATGTAGCGGAGATTCGCAGCTTCTTAGGTCTTGCTGGATATTACAGGAAATTTGTAAAGGATTTTTCGAAGATTGCAGCTCCGTTGACGAGATTGATCAAGAAAAATGTCAGGTTTGAGTGGGATGAAGACTGTGAGTCTGCTTTTCAGGAATTGAAGAACCGGTTGACTTCAGCTCCAGTATTAGTTATTCCTAGTAGTGACGAGCCGTATGAGGTTTATGCTGATGCTTCAGGGCGTGGACTTGGATGCGTGTTGATGCAGCATGGACGTGTGGTTGCGTACGGATCGAGACAGCTACGACCTCACGAGCGGAACTATCCTACTCACGATTTAGAGCTTGCGGCGGTGATCCACGCGCTGAAGATTTGGAGATGTTACTTGTATGGAGCATCGTTTCAGGTCTTCTCCGATCACAAGAGTTTGAGGTATTTGTTCACTCAGAGGGATCTTAATCTGAGGCAGCGCAGATGGGTGGAGTACATGGAGGATTATGATTTCGCGTTGCAGTATCATCCCGGGAAAGCTAATGTAGTCGCGGACGCGCTTAGCAGGAAGTCTTCAGGGATTCTCGCTTGTTTGATTTTTGAGGACTGGAGCAGGGATGCGACAGTGAGTGAGTATCGGCTACTGTATCATGAAGATGGTGATCGAGTTTCGTTATATCATGTGGAAGCGACTCCAGCTCTTGTTCGGATGATGAAGCAAGGTCAGTGGCAGGATCGACATTTGCAGGGGATTTGGTCGCGGATTCAGAACGGGGAGCAGTTTGAAGAATGGAGCGTGCATGCAGATGGATCGTTGTACTTCCGGGAGCGTCTTGCAGTTCCAGTTATCGCCGAGGTGACGAAAGCCGTTCTAGATGAAGCTCATAGATCTCAGTTTGCTATTCATCCGGGGAGCACCAAGATGTATCGTGATTTGAAGATGCACTATTGGTGGAGAGGCATGAAGAAAGATGTTCGTGAGTACGTGGCCAAGTGTTCGACGTGTCTCCAGGTGAAAGCTGAGCATCAGAAGCCTGCAGGTCAGCTTCAGCCGCTTCCTATTCCAGGGTGGAAATGGGAGCATGTGACGATGGATTTCCTCACAGGTTTGCCGAGGACGGAGCAGCGGCATGATGCAGTTTGGGTTGTGGTCGACAGGTTGACGAAATCGGCGCATTTCATTCCGTTTAGGTCGACGTGTTCCAGGAAGACTCTCGGGGAGTTGTATATGCAGAACATTGTGAGGTTGCATGGAGTTCCTTTATCCATCACCTCTGATCGAGACACCAGGTTTAATGCTAAGTACTGGAGGAGTTTTCAGGAAGCTTTGGGTACGGATTTGAACTTCAGTACGGCGTTTCATCCTCAGACTGATGGGCAGTCTGAGCGGGTTATTCAGGTTCCCGAGGATATGTTGCGTGCTTGTGCGTTGGACTTCGGCGGGAATTGGAAGCAATGTTTGCATTTGGCGGAGTTCGCGTACAACAACAGTTATCAGGCGAGTATCGGTATGGCACCATTTGAGGCATTGTATGGGCGACCGTGTCGGTCACCTGTGTGTTGGGTCGTGCCGGAGGATAGAGTTATTCTTGGGCCAGATGAGATTCGTGACAGCAACGAGAAATTCGCGGTGATTCGGGATCGATTGAGAGCAGCTCAGAGTCGGCAGAAGAGCTACGCAGATAGGAGACGTAGACCCTTAGAGTTCGCGGTTGGAGATTTTGTTCTCTTGAGGGTGTCACCTCGTAAGGGAACTATGCGGTTCGGAGTGAGTGGGAAGCTCGCGCCGAGGTATATCGGGCCGTTCGAGATCACTCAGCGTGTTGGTGTGGTCGCTTATCGGCTTGATCTTCCGCCCGAACTATCTCATGTGCACGATGTGTTTCATGTGTCGATGCTTAGGAAATGTCCACCTGGGCAGGATAAGATAGTATCGTTTCGCGATGTACAGGTTCAGGAGGATACGACGTACGAAGAAGTGCCGATTCAGATCATCGACCGGAAAGTGATTAGCTTGCGTCGTCGTGAGATACCGTTGGTAAAGGTCGTGTGGCAGCATCACGGTGTTGATGAAGCCACTTGGGAATTAGAGTCGGGTATGCGGGAGTCATATCCGCATTTGTTTTGTTTTTGAGATGAGTTGTAAATTTCGAGGACGAAATTTCTTTTAGGAGTGGAGAGCTGTAACGTCCCGAAATTTATTTAATATTAATGTAATGTAAATGATGAATTAGTGTGCCATAATTAAAGTTTTAACTTTAATTAGATTATTTGGTTGGATTTTGAATTTTGGTTGTTTTGTTAAACTGATGTATTCAAATGATTTCTCATTTGTTTTAAAATGATGTTTTGAGTTTTAAAACACAACAATTTGTAAAATGTTAAAAATACTCTGTTTTACAAAACCGTGGGCGGCACATGGTTTTCGCACAGTAAAACCGCCCACCGATTTTCTCTATTTATTTTCCTTTCCTCTCTCTCTCTCCTCACTCTCACGAACTCTCTCTCTCTCTCTTCACTCTCCCTCTCGGCAGCCTCTCTCTCTCTCTAATTTCTTCAAAAAATTTTGGTTTCCATTTGAATCCAAGCTTCGGAACAGCAAGGAGGAAGCTCGGGGACGTGATTCGGCGACCGAGAACGCGGATTGAAGCTTCGATTCGAGGTTAGATTCGAAATTTCTAAACTTTTTACAAAATTTCCAATTTTGTGTGTTTTTGAAATCTAAGTTTGTTTTAGCTTAGAAAACCGTGGATTTGTGTTAAATGAGCTTAGAACAACTAGGATCTAAGCTTAGATTGAAGAAAAACGGATTGAATTCAAGATTTTTCATTTTTCTCCTCTTTTTCTCATTTTCGGATTTTTGAGGATTTTGAGTTTAAATGTTGTTTAAATGATTCCAAACATGTTCTAGAATGTTTTTCTATCAACTATGATTGTTTTTCATGCCTGGGATTTGAGAAAAACAGGTTGGAATCCAGATTTGGATTTTGGGGATCGAGAAACCCGTGGCTGGGATTTCTGGGTTTTCCCAGTTCGGCAGGCCGAAGTTCATGTTCGGCAGGCCGGAGTGATGATCGGCAGGCCGGTGTTCTTCCGACCGGCAGGCCGAATCTGGGGAAATGTTCGGCAGGCCGAACCTTGTTTCCGGCAGGCCGA
The DNA here is from genome assembly GCA_025403435.1 of Artocarpus heterophyllus. Classification (NCBI taxonomy): domain Eukaryota; kingdom Viridiplantae; phylum Streptophyta; class Magnoliopsida; order Rosales; family Moraceae; genus Artocarpus; species Artocarpus heterophyllus. Next base: position 10,000,822 of record CM046349.1, read on the forward strand.
ACTGTGCAGTTCGGCAGGCCGAAGCAGGGCGTCCGGCAGGCCGACCGAGGCATGGAAAATTTTGTGATTTTTACCCGTTTTCACTATTTTGAACCCTGATTTAAATCCCAACCTTATAGGATAATTTTAAAGGTACAAATGGCACACTAGGACATCATGAAATGATTTAGTAACATAGAATGTCTCGAACTAGATATTGATCGACTTAGTTTGTATCTAGGATCATTCGTGGTTCCGTGGAGCTAACGTATAGCGGACAGGGATTACGGTGTGGGGTACCGGCACGAGTACTGAGGTAGGACTTCTATCCTATTTCTTTGGTAGCCTGATTTTGAAATGATTTGGCTTTGAAAAGGATTTCTATGAAATGTTTTCAACGGTTGTTTGAAAATGGTTTTATCGGTTATATTTTAATATACCGTGACATGAAATGAATTTCATAATAAATGTAATTGACAACACTCGGTAATTGGGTTTTGAATGATAATGATAATAAACACATGGGCATGATGCCATATCAGAGATCGGGTCGTGTGGCGATCGACCTTGGGGGCAGGTCCCGAAACCCAGCTGGGCCACTACGGTGGTGATATCATGGTTTGCCTAGGTAAAAGTAAATTGGTGTTTTGATTTGACGAGTAGACTGTTCTGTGTCAGAACGGTTCTACTCAAATTATTTATTTATTTATCTAACGTTTTATTTCTGTATACTCCTGATAATGTTTTGTTTCTTTGCATCAAATTATTTTATAAAACCTAGTCCTACTGAGCCTTTCGCTCACGTTTTATTGTTTTAAATTTCCCCCCCTTCTAGGTGGTTTTCCATATAGGTTTGGAGGAGATTCTTCAGACCGGACTCAGGAGCACTAGGAGAATTTATTTATATTCAGTATTATTAATCAAGGCATGTAAGACTTAACTTTATTTGTACTTGGACTGTAATTGTATTTGTGATATTGTCAGAACCATGTGTGTGCACAAGTTGTGGGTTGTGGAACCCATATTCGCAGTTTTTATTCAATTATTGTTATTTGTTTAATGATTTTAAATTCTTTTATAAAATGTGGTGGAAAATCTCTTTATCTCTTACTTAATTGGATTTTTAAACTTTTAATTTTAATTAAATCCGCTTTTAATTAATCTAAATATTCCGCCACGTCACCTCCCGTACTCCGGGGCGTGACATAATGTCCGATACCAAGGCATATATGTTAAAGTTTTCCCTAGAGCCGGCGGAAAGTATATGTACGAATTGATGTGTTTAAGGAAGAGAAAACAAAAGAGAGGTGTAGTTTGTTTGGGTTTTATATGGGTAGGTTTGGATATGACTATGAATGAAAGGTATACAAAGTACTTAGGGTTCTTTGAATAATTGAATTAACTCATTGTAGTTTGTTGTTGATGATGTTGGGTTCTTGTCAATGAATGCCATAGTTTGTTTTATATGTGATAAGAAATCAAGTCCCAAGATTCACATGCCAGTCGAAGCAGGTACAAAACTGTGAATACTTACAGAAGAAGATTTACAAAAGGGTTTATATTTAATATTATATATAAACCACAGGTACATAACTTATAATTAAGTGTAGACTGTAGACTCGAGAGAAGTTATTGTATTATAGTAGGGAAAAGGCACACATGGTTCAATTAAAAAAAAATATCACCAACAACACACGTTCGCCAAGAAATTATGATGCAAATATCAAAATATCAGTTAAAAGATCACTCGGTTTTTTCCCTTACATAGGCACGATGTAGACCTTTGAAAAAAAAAAGGGTTTGTTTTAATAATCCCATCAATTAATAACATATTAAATTCTAGTAAATTTTTAGCATATTAATTCGCTAATATATTATAAGTTTTATTCACTAAATAGAAATTAATCATTAATTATTATCACATTAACTAAAGATTACGAATTTTTTTCATCTAGTTAGCACATGTTTTTAGAAATATAACTAAATACAGTTTCACTAATTTTTTTCATCTACTTAGCACATGTTTCACTAATTTTTTAATACCTTAAACAATTTTGGGAAAAAAAATAAACCAAATATAGTTTCAAAATAGTCCAAACACCATTCCTCAAAACTTCTCGTTTTCATCTTAATTCCTAAAACAAAAATCATTTTGAAAATGCTCTCAAACAAGCCCTTGGGCTTCTATTTTAAAAGTTCAACTTGTTAACTAGAATACCTCAATGTCTCTTAAATTAGTGTAAATTATTATATCTAGACCATACGTAGCCCAGGCTAATTATTTTACGGATTACGATAGGAATTGAATAACAGATCTCAACGCATATCTCTCTTCCAAATCCACACAAAAGCAGCGAAATAAAAGACCACTTTCATAGTAATATTAGTTGGCTCCTAGCTAGGAGCCCTAAAGCATTTTTGTTTATATTTATTATTGCTCCAAGCAATTGACTTGTCCCACATGATGTTCAACATTAAAATCCTCTCTTTTTGGAGCAATTATCCTGTGGTACCAAAAAAAAAAAAAAAGAAAAAGAAAAGGTAGAAGATTCTGCTCGAACATATGACAACTACACTCCTTCTGATTGACCGTTTCATAGCTTTAACAAAGCTTCAGTTAACCTTGGTGCAGACTTTCCTGACTTCTCCTTCTTTGCCGGTAAGAACACCAATCCTTCCCATGTTCACCATGGAAATGCCAAAGTCCTTGAAGAAAGAGGATGTCCCATGGGTGTTGGCGTGGCTAAGGACGTAAGCTCTTGTCTCACCGTCATCGAGAAGAGCGGCGTCCGATTGGAATAGGCCCCTTCTCTTGGAGATAAGAGTGTAGTAGCTCACATCAAATGTCTTGAAACTTCCAGGGTCCATCTCAACAAGCGAATTTTGGTCTCCCGGTTTGCATTTCACCTTCAGCTTCTCGATGTACTCCGAATCCAACGTCGGGTCGGTGTCACCCTTTTCGGTGAAGTTGTAAAGACGTTTGCTGAAGGTGACGCAGATTGCAGTTCCAATGGTGTGTCCACCTGAAAGATATAGGTGGAAAAAAAAAAACACAAATTTATGTACACATTAATATATATTGTGCATTGCTATGATTTTAGGTACGTAATATAGTACACACACATGCCTGAGAGCACCACAAGGTCTTTTACGCTTAATCCCCTTCTTGCAAAGCCTTCTTTTAATACGGTAATGTTTGCAAAAGATGATATTAGATTTTGCGAGGCCTCTGTTTTGTTGGAAACTCTTCCATCTCTTCTTCCGGTTTCAACTTCCCAGTGTGGTCCTCTCATCTGAAGTCATGATAAAATGTAATGTCTACTTAGTTTCTAATCATGTAGAGGGATGTAGATGATCTAATATAAGCCCCTTTGGCATAACTTTTACCTTTTGGCTTTAGTGGGTAGAAAAAAGAAAAAAAAAAATCCACAATTTTGACTATGTTGTTTGGAATAACTTATTCAAAATAATTTAACAAGTCAAAATGATTTCTATATATCTTTATAAACAAAAAAAAAAGTATTCATGATATATTACTGAAAATTTAGCACAAATTTTGCAGGAGTATACCTGAAAAGTCCCATTTTGTTACTTCGAGTAAAAGTTTTTTTAAAGCGTCAAAATTTGTTTGATAAATTATACAGTTTTAGGATTAATTTCTCGTCTTGAAAAGTTACAAATAGCTTTCAAAAAGTCCTGCTAAACAAGGCCAAAGTAACAAATGGTACTCACTCCAACCACGGCATCTCTGGCTACTATGGCCAAGATGTCGGCGCATGAAACCACCTCCGGACACTCCTTCTCTAAGGCGGTCTTTATTTTGTCAATAATTTGGAATCCTCTAAGGCTTGAGTTTGGATGTGCATTTTTCTCAGCTTGACCGGTTGGAGAATTTAACAACACTGAACCTTCACAACCCTGTAGCAAGAAAAAAATAAATGAGTTAAAGAGTTGATTACAAATGTTAAAAAAGTTAACGTGATGAAAAAAAGAAAAAAAAACAAAACAAAAGCATTAATAATATCGAAAATGAACGCTCAATAAATTACGAAAGAAAAATTTCATCAATAGGTACCCTAATAAAACAATCATGAAAATGCAGCCTATTCAAAGGACCAGCAAGTGAAGGTGCAACTTTCAAAGTTTCCACCATAATCTTCTTAACTATGGCCTCTGCTTTGGGACATGTCTTTGCATAAAACCCCACTTGCAGTCCATGTGCATTTGCATGGTGATGAAAAACAAAAAGTAAAAGCACTAATTTGAAAAGAAAACATAATAGAAGCTTTGCAGAAGCCATAACTTAGAACAAAGCTAGATTGTGTGCGTGTGTGTGCGTGCGTGTGTGTGTGTCTGTGATATACTAGTACTAAGACGTTGTTGAATAGGAGTATCAATTTATATAGGCCTTAAACCCACTTAAATAGCAAGAAATGTCACACGGAGATAGCTATCATTACTAGCCCACATTTGACATTTGACATTTGTACTTTTTTTATTTTTGGGCTCTGTTAGATGTTCATCGAATAATTAGGCAAAATTTCGGTTCTTCAATTGTCGGACCTGTTCCAAAATTCGAATACATTCTAGGTAAGATAAGAACAAGGATTCTATATTAATTTAGTACATACTTGGTGCAACCGGTAGCTCCTAATATCTTTTACAGTCAAATATTTGAAGAACATCAATTTGCTTGTTAACGGCCCAGTTGATGTGGATTGATAATTGATGGGTCACCTTCAAAAATAGTGAAAAAAATTAAAATTAAAATTAAAAATAAAGATAAAAACTGTGCTTGATGGTTATCCTCCACCTGCAGAAGTTGTGAGGCGGGCCTTAATGCAACTTTTAATAGATTGTACACACAAACCAGACTAAACTAAATTTTCAGTTGACCAAGCTAAATAAGTTACACATGTGTTGGCTGACGAGGTCAAATTCTTTCTTAATCATATTTATGTTTAATAGAAGGCCTAATCAACCACACAAACGTGTACACTCTATGCATATAGTAAGAAGGACCACTTGAAAGTAACATTGCAACTCCATAATATATCGGACTGTTAAATGTTTCTATATGATTAAGAATTATTGACATTGACATTGTTCCGGATATTTATAAGATGATTCAGAGAGAAAGAACTTGTCAAGAATATATTAATTTGATATTCATTTTTCTAACGTTGTAGATAATATAATGTGCATGGGCCACTTTCATTTCCAAAAGTTGTGTGAAATCTCTTTTTACGGTGTTGAAGATTGAAGGACTGTAAATGAAAAGGAAGATATGCCTTTCGAGTTGAGTAGTTAATTGGGGTGATATGTATGCATTACTAAACCCTAAATCCTTTGTCAAAAAGAATAAACGCAAGCATAAGTAACATGTAGTAAGAAGGACCATTCGTTTAATAGACGGCCTAATCAACCACATAAACTTGTACACAGTAAGGACCATTTGAAAGTAACATTGCAACTCATAATATCAGACTGTTGAATGTTTCTATTGATTAGGAATTATTGACATTGATATTGTTTCGGATATTTATACGAGAGAAAGGGAATTGGTCAAGAATATATTTATTTGATATTCAATTTTCTAACATTGTAAATAATATAATGTGCATGGGCCACTTTCATTGCCAGAAGTTTTGTGTGAAATCTCTTTTTATAGCTTTGGAGATTGAAAGACTGTAAATAGAAAGGAAGGTATGCATTTCGAGTTGAGCAGTTAACTAGGGTGATATGCATGCATTACTAAACCCTAAATCCTTTGTCAAAAAGAATAAACACAAGCACAAGTAACATATAGTAAGAAGAACCATTTGTTTAATAGAAGGCCTAATCAACAACGTAAACGTGTACGCCTTATGCATAGAGTAAGAAGGACCACTTGAAAGTAACATTGCAACTGCATAGTATTGGATTGTTGAATATTTCTATATGATTAGGAAATATTTCTATATGATTAGGAATTATTGACATTGATATTATTCTGGAAAATTATACGATGACTCAGAGAGAGGGGATTGGTCAAGAATATATTGGTTTGATATTCATTTTTCTAACATTGTAAATAATATAATGTGCGTGGGCCACTTTCATTGACAGAAGTTTTGTGTGAAATCTCTTTTAATGGTGTTGGAGATTGAATGACTGCAAATGAAAAGGATAGTATGTATTTCAACTAGAGTAGTTAATTAGGGTGATACGTATGTATTACTAAATCCTAAATCCTTTCTCAAAAAGAATAAACGCAAGCACAAGTAACATGTAGTAAGAAGGACCACTTGTTTCATAGACGGCCGAATCAACCACATAAACGTATAGACCTTATGCATGTAATAAGACGGACCACGTGAAAGTAACATTGCAACTTCATAATATCAGACTGTTGAATGTTTCTATATGATTAGGAATTATTGACATTGATATTGTTCTGGAAAAGTATACGATGACTCAAAGAGGGAATTGGTCAAAGATATATTGATCTGATTTTTATTTTCCTAACATTGTAAATAATATAATGGTCAAAGATATATTGATTTGATATTTATTTTCCTAACATTGTAAATAATATAATGTGCATGGGTCACTTTCGTTGCCAAAAGTTTTGTGTGAAATCTCTTTTTACTGTGTTGGAGATTGAAGGACTGGAAATAAAAAGAAAAGTATGCATTTCGAGTAGAGTAGTTAATTAGGGTGATATGTGTGCATTACTAAACCCTAAAATCCTTTGTCAAAAAGAATAAATGCAAGCATAAGATAAACCTTTCTTTTGAGTAGGGCTTTATTATTTTTAAGAGGGGGAAAATACGAATCCCTTCAGTAATAAAAAAAAAACCTTTTCTTTTTATTTTTATTATTTTATACCATTATAACATAACTATAGCGTCCGGTAAAATAAATATATTTTAAATAATGTATTAATATAATAATATGCTAATGTTTTCCTGCATTAGTTTTAAATACGGATGGTCTCGTCACAAGTATTTAATATAACCTGCACCACATTCATCACCTTCTTTCTTTTTATCAGGCAATTAGTTGTTCGCATGTTTATTGAAAGCAATAATAGTCAAGATACTACAAATTATTTCTGTCTGTGACAAGATCTGCTCTGAAATATTTATGTTAATTGCCACTTCTTTGATGGATTAATTTATACCATACCTAATAAAACTATTTGATTAAATGTCACAAGTGTAACGCCCTCTTACAGAGGCCACAAATGTCGTTACATTCATTCCTTAATACTTTTTAAGTTTAAGATAAACTATATGATTGAAACTTTACTTGGAAAAACATACCCAGGATCCATGTATTCATTTTTTTAAAAAAATTACTTAATCATAAACATCCTTTAAATAGTTTGCCAATACCATTGTAAATTAAATTAACTTTTTTAAAACATCTTTAGAATCTGCATACACAGTTCGGCAAGCTGAACTCGAGAGTTCGGCAGGCTGAACTCGAGACTTCGGCAAACCGATGTTCAACCATCGACAGGCCACCCGAGGCTTTGCAAAACAGGGTTTCAAAATCAATAAAATCGGCAAGCCGATACTGGACAATCAGCAGGCCGATTATTTCATCGGCAGTCTGACCAGTAATGGTCGGCAGGCCAACAGACTATCAAAAAATAAAAAAAAATTAATTTTTTTAAACAAGTTCCAATACTTCAAGGTGCGAAAACAATATACTCAAAAAGAAATAAAAAAAATATAAAATATAGTTCATAAGTTTTAAAAACTTCTTTCTTGGCATCTTCCGTTTTTAATTCATCTTGCATAGCTCACACGTCTTCCCTTGCCCTCCACCTAATCCATTATCTTCTTACCCTTATCTGCAATATGATATAAAACTAAATTAAGCTAAAGCTTAGTAAGTACATTTCATACCTCACAAGTAAAAACATTTTATGAACATCATCATCATATGCATTTTCATAATAGTGCACCATGCACAATTTCATAAGGAACATATCTTTCATCATATTATCCATATTAAAACTTTGTTCATTTTATCTTAAGGGCCCAAGTGTTGCATCATAATCATCATTGTAGGCGCGCCATCATGAGAGGAGAATGGTAGCTAATCCTAAACCAAACATGACATCATAACATAACATCAACATGGATATGCAACACTTATTTAAGTGATACTCATATATATTTACTTTTATACTTTGAAATACGTCAACGCCAAACATGCATAACTTTTGAACATCAAATCTTTCATAAGTATCATAAAATAAAAATAATCATCAAATCATCATAATTATCATTATAAACATAATTTTAAACTTTTACAATTATATCATGTTGCAGGTGAGAATGTACTTACTTGTATAATTTACTTAACCTTATTTGTTGGTGACGTCGCCGCAATCTCGATGTACTTGCTCCTTAGTGTGTTCATGTCATACATTCATTTAAAATAACAAGTTAACATTTATTCTCATGAGACCATGAAGTCATTCAACACCACATAACATATCTCAAATTTCCATAATACATCCCACATACATTCATCTCTCAAAAACATTAATTCATAATATGTTTCATTAACCATAAAACATTAAAACAAAACTATCAACAAAAATGCTTCCTGACCTCCACGAATTCAAAGCTCAATAACTCAACATTCACACACAATTCTAGCTCCAAACTTGGCAGGAACAAAGTTAACATATAAACATATTGCCGTGATTTTTCTTTGGTCATAAAAATTTCATTTAGTATTTAAAATAATTCACATATTTCATGACACAAAATCTGCCAGCAATAGTTAGGCAGTGAACAACTCCAAACTCACTTTCGTTTATCACATTTTGATGCCATAGAAAAATCTACAAAAATTAACACATATAATAGTCATATAGAACTCTAACATAGCCAAAATTGGCTTTAAAAAAAATCAGAGTAGGTCAAAATACACATTTGAAATCAATAGTAAAACTAACTTTAGGTTTGATAGGCAGTGAGTATTTTTTGGAAAACATTTTCAAATAATTAAAATAATATTACTTAGCCTCCAAAATTTTTATGACAACCTCTATCATCTAAATACAATACCACAAAAATTCCCATCAACAAATAAAATCATTTGTTCATACAAAAACATCACACAACAAAAATTCCAACAAATCACTGATAGAACAATCACTGAACCTAATCTAATGAAAATTCAATAACGCATAAAATATTTATCATTTCATCATGAGACTTTCCAGTTCAACACTTAATATACCCATGAACATTTCTGCCAAATTTTGTAAAAATTAAAACACATATGCCCTATAAACAAAAACTATATTTTCGTGCAACATAACTAGTCAGCAATAATTTTGTGTGAGTGGTAGAGGGAAGAAAATTCATAACTCAACGTAGAAAAATCCAATTGAGGTGAAATTTTGAGGGATAACACATAACACATACACAAATAACATACTAAAAATTCAGAGCAAAATGGAAATTCCTAGATGAAGTTATGGGAGTCGAAACACAAAGAAAAATACAACATTACCGATCAGTATTAATTAACTATGAGTGGCAGAGACTAAAAATTCCATATCTCAACATAGAAAACTCTAATTAATGTGAAATTTGGAGGAACATCACATAACACATAATTATTAAACTTTTAGAACAAACAGAAATTCCTAGACAAAGATATAGCATCGAATTAAGGAGAAAAAATACATTTTAGAATATCAAAAAATGAGTTCTTACCTTAAAACAAATTCCTTCTCAAACCTCCTTGAATTAACCCCAACAAAATTTCAATATTTCTTTAAGTATTTTGCAAGAAAATAGAGAAGGGAAGAGGAAGAAATTCGTGGAGGAGAAAGGAGAAAAAGAGAGAGAGAGTTTCTGTGAAGAATATTATGTGAAAATAAAATAATCGTACAAGAGGAAGCTTATTCCATCCCCCCTCCCCCCTTCTTTTTTTTTTTTTACAGAAATTTCTAACTAATTAGAGGCAAATATCACGTGGAAATAGAGGGAAATTAGGAAAAATCAACAATTTTATTCTTACTTACCATATTTTTAACTTTCAAAAATAGGAAACCATCTCAAAATAATTTAATCATTCCCAAAGTCAAACATTCTATTACCAAAATTGAGGAATCAATCCAAAAATATGCCAATCAATAAAAATTTTAGTCATCCAATCATATCCAATCACAATAATCATCCTTGTCACAAATTTTAAAAAATTTCTACTGGTTGCTCATCAGCAGTCTTCGGCCTGCCGAAGTCATGAGGTCCGGCTTGTCGTTCCGTGAGGATCATTTCGGCCTACCGATCTTCAAGGATCGGCCTGCCGAACTGCCATATCATCTAAATATAACAAAACATCAATTAATTCACTAAGTAATTATCAATCATACCATGTTAATGACATGAGCACCTTGAGCACATAAATTTCATGTGACTGTCACCTGTCATATTACTTAAAATAAGACAGTCAGTAACATAACAACACATATCAATTAAAGAAATTACTTTACGTTGTTATTCATCCGTTACATGAAAATTTGGTGGGTGTTACAACATGTCAGAATAAAAATTAAAGCAAAAATATTAATAGATCTTCATTTTTATATTAGGGTTTTTTTCCCTCTCCTACACTTTTCCCTCTTGTTTTTCTCTCTCCCTTCCAACCCCCCTCTCTCTTACTTATCTCCCTCCACCAGTTATTCACACACTAAAAAAAAAAAAAAAAAAAACCTCACTTCTAGATCTGTCACAAATCCCTTTCCATTTGTCACGGTCAAATGTCATCAAATTATGTAAGACTTGGACCGTACAACAACCATCATCGGGAGCCACCCGCCGAGCACTAACCAGCCATGGCCTACGTTTGACACCACCAAGCATCAATGTCTTACAAGCTGGGAGTTTAGTCTACCATGGTCATTCTTTGTTACTCTCTCTCCTCTCTTTTGTAGGTGCCATTGTGTGTCAAGCTCACAATATAGATAGAGTCGCACAATGTTATGAGTTTTTTTCCAAACACAAGTGCACGTTATCGTTGTCAAGTAATAAAGTTAGTAGAAGCGAGTCTTGTTCCATGAGTACTGATCGATATCAAAACTTTATTTGAACAAATTGAAAAGATCAAAGTCTGTTTCTTAAAAAAATTACAATAAACAATTAAACTAAAAATGAGAGCAAATATCAAGATAAGAAAATTTAATATTAACAAGCTCTAAGGTCTCTAATTTTACTAAACAATGCCGCCTTGAATTATCTATTTAATCAGTCTCAAATAATTCTCCTAGTTGACTGTTGAAGATCCTGTCCGAGTTACACCAAAAATATTCTTACTTACTAACCCATTATATTCCTATGCAAATTACAACAATCATAATGTCATTAAGTTTTATGAATTTTGTGTAGTGACTTTACAAATCATGCAAGTATATCCGTATCTTACACGCAATTTTTAGCATTCAACACAATGATCGAAAAACATAAATCTCCTTTTGGTTTCATTATAAATTAACAAATCATCTAATTAGTAACCAGTTAATCAGAAGCAATAACAACAAGGATGAATACTCAACTAGGGAAAATAATTCTTCCAATAAATATTGATAAATTTGTTTCAAAACATCATGGTCCAGCTACATCATGGCCCCAGATAAGAAATTTAGAACATAACCAAAAGAGAAAACATCCCAACAATATTCTTAAACATGAGAAAAGGAAGAATAATAAAACTAGTTATCAAAATTGAAGCCAAATTCAAGGAAGAATAATAAAACTAGTTATCAAAATTGAAGCCAAATTCATTTTTGGGTGAACCATCTTCTCCTTCGCCATGGCAAGCCTTGCTCTCCCTCTTTTCTGAGCCTGAGAGTCAACCTCAAAACCCCAAACAAGTCCTATTTATAGATTTATGGCGAAAATAAAAAATTAAAAAAAATTGGAACCAAAAATTTTAGAAGTCCTGCCTTGGCACCATGACACTAGATCCCAACGCCTTGGTGCCAACCCCTAATTTGAACGTGCAGCACAACACCAACGCTACGGTGCCCAACACCCTGTGTCCAGGCATTGGGTTCTCTAGCCCAAAACATTCATTTTCCTTCTTCAGTGCCACGGGCCCACTGATCAAGGTTGCGGTGCTGCCTTCCTCATTTTCTTCTTTTTAGACCTTTCAAAGTCAATTTTTAATCCTTTACGCAATAAATCAAAAATGCTATACCTTCTGCTCAACTGCAAAATAAACAATAAAAACACATAAAAAGATACCAAAACTCTCAAAAAAACCACCAAAATCTCAAGTTAAAGTCTTTCAAATATGTATAGAAAATCAGCTCATCGCACAGCCATCGCGAATTCCCAGGCCACGACAATCTAGCCTTTGTAGGGAAGGAAACCTTTTGATTTCGTCGCAATGACCTTTGTTCTTTGCATGATAGGATTTTATTTTTTTGCGGCTGCATTTGCATGGGGTGATCTTTCCCTATCGCGACTGCATGGAGAAGATTTGTCTCTTTCACACGATGGAAGGTCTTTCCCATCACGACTTTTTCACAGAGGAAAGTGGTGAGATTTTTTGAGGTTTTTTTATCTGTCTGTTTTCTTGAGGATTTTTTATATTGTTATTCTGTTTATAGTTTTTTTGTGGATTTTTCTATTTTTATGATTTTTGGGTCATGGAGATAGACGTGGTGCCTCTAGCCTTGGTGATTACAATCTAGTAATTGTGAATACTAGTGATAACCACGACAGATACCAAATACCGGCTGATGACCATGATAGATTATGGATACCGACTTGTAGCATAACCGCAACGAATACTGGATGTCGGCCCGTAATTACAGTAGATACCGTGTACTAGTTGGGGTATATTTAGAATAAAAAATATAGTATGCTGATGTGACCATGGCATTTGAGGCCAGTCTATATTTTTTTTTTTTTGGGCATAAATCAATTCAAATTTTATTTTAGAGTGGGAAATTTTTAGAAATGTTATCTTCAAAACTTAGATTTTTAAAAACATGACGTATGTTTAAGTGTGATATAATTTAAGCTTGTAAGAAGTGACAGTATAGCGTATCTTTTTAAAGTGTAAGATAAATAGAATATTTTGTAAAATTACACATAACATGTAATTTTCTCCTTTTTTTTTTTTGTAGCATGAAGCCCCTGTCCTCTCATGCTGTGGTGGTTCACAGTGAGCCCATATAACAGAAGCCGAAATTTGCTAACATATAATATAGGCCCAAATTACTACGGATTCCAATGAATGACCCACAAGGGCAAAAACCCATGATTATACATCTTCTGTCTCTGTAACTGAACTGCCATTAGTTGACTTTTGGAACGTAAGAATTACACTGCATGGCAAGATTAACAGTAAAATTTAAATACATATTTATTTTTAAAATATTTTAAAAATAACATATATTATTCTTTTAATGATTTACTCTTTTTTATGCTTTTTTACCCACATTTGTACTTATCATGCTGCAAAATTACTTAAAAGTGATTTTAATGATACTATTATTTAACTATTTGTGAAATATTTTAATTTTTTTATATGTCTAAATTATCTTTTAAGAAACCATGGTATTATTGGAGTTTAAATTCCTCTAAGAAGGTCTTTAGAAAGTCAATTTAAACTAGTGGTTTGAATCTAACACATTGTAGAAATTAGATTTTATGAGAGTTTATAACAAAATTGGTTTGAATCAAAATTTTTTAGTTCAAGCCAAGTTCTCAAACAGACTCTTAAGTTTCACGGGCATAACTTTACAAGGACTCAATGTTTAGTGCTATAATATGGATTCTTCCACTTGATTTATTTATCAATGAAGAGATTGTTTTTAAATCTAGTTGGAACTCATAATTTTAACCGTGAACAGTATAAAGTTTTCATACACTACAATATAAAGTAAAAATATACTATAAAATAAACCTCTCACATACTAAATTTTTATAGTTCTAACTCATAATTCTAATTACATTCCTAAACATCCTACAAGAAAGTGGAATAGTTTGGGAACAAGAAATGTATGATGCATGTTTAACAAGTACTATAGTACTCATGTCACTCTTTTATGACACTGGCCTCTAAAGGTGCCTGTCCCCCACATAGGACCCGTGACTAGATTGTGAATCCGGTAGGTAACAGAAACATGCGTACGTGAATAATGAATTGCAACTCCGGTCATTTTTAGATTATTGTTGTTTTTCTTGACTAAAATCTTATATTCAAACCAGTATCAACATAATCAATACAATGTATAGGCAATTTGTTTCGTGAAGGATTCATATATCAGACGAGAACATATTAACTTTTGCCAGATTATATCTTCATTTGATACAATGATTTGAACTCATCAATTCGAATCATCCATAATGTAATACTTTTAATAATTACAATGTAAAGTAAAAAAATAGTTACAATATAAAACTCTTAAATGTTATAGTGTTTTGAACAAAAAATGATTCAAACCATTGATTTAAACTTTTTTTTCTAAGCAGCCTTCAATCTCTTGATTCTTTTCTTTTTTAGACAAAGAGAACGCAATGTCATGTATAAAATGCAAACGGACGTTATCAAAAATCGTAGCATTAATTTATTTTTTTAGTTGAAGATAAAAAAAAAAGGTTAGCCTGCATTTAAATTTAATATTTTTACAAGAAACGAAGTACCTTGTTATGTACTAATTAACTGATATTTTCATGTCAGTATCACTCAACACTTGGATTGTAACATTGTCACATGCCTCTATACAGTTGGAATACATGTTCTTCATCGATTTGGAGGCACATACATTTTATCTCTATATATATATTTAAATAAGATTTGTTTATTTTCTGGGAGCCACTCACACACACATATTTCTCTCTCAATAATTTCTGTTGCAAATTTGTCATGTATGTACAAAGTGGAAACTCCTCCTAGCCTAAAGATCGCCTGCCCAAAATTTAGGACCTTTTCTGTGCTCTTAACTGAAAATAATACGGAGGATAAGCTGTGGTTGGTTCAGAGACTTTAATGAAGTACAAATGGAAGAAGGAAGATTCTATTTTCAGATCAAAATTGTACTCTGCATTTTAGGCTTGCAGCTAAGCCTGGTCTAAGTGGTATTAAAAACAAAGAGGCTGACGACCATTTATGTTCCGTGACGGGCAGGGCAAAACTGGGCCACAAAAACACCTCATCTTTTGGATTTTCCGTTTTTTGTGTCACGCTTGCATTATCCCTTGTTTGGTTCCCCTTTCAAGAAAAAGATATAAATAAACGGTCTTTCTCTGGTGAAGACCGCTAACAGTAGGACTCATGCCTATTCATAAGCTATTTTTGGTATGTAAGCACCTCATATGCCCTCTCTTCTATCCTTCTAATAACTCCAACTTTATACTTCTTAAGAAAGACCTAACCCTTTAACTCACCTAACCCTTTAACTCTTCCTTCCCAAATCCTAGGCTCGATAAGCTCATTGAATAAATGATAATTAAAAAAATAAATGATGTGATATTACAACAATTAGAGTTAAGAATCACAATTACCTATACTAGACACTCCATCCTATGTTAAACTCAGTAGATTTTATTGACATTAAAAAGGAAAAAAAATTAAAAATCTCGAAATCAAGCTAGAAATAAAGAAACAAGACAAGGGCTTACAATGCAGAAAAAAAAGTAAAAAGGAAGACATAAAAAAGATAGATTGTTAGCCTGCAAAGAAAAGAAATGCAATACTAATATATATCTACTCTTTTTAAGGGGAAAAAAAAGAAAATGAAAAGGAATATCCCTTGTTGAAATCTTGGATGATAGAATAGAATAAAATAAATAATTAAAAAAAGGGCATAATCTCTATAAACTGCCAAGGGCTCAACACTAAACTTGAACCTGTTATTAAGTAACTGATCACAATGTCAGGTTAAAGCAAACCCTAAACAAAGTTGGGGAGGAGGAAAACCATGAATATGAGAAGAAACTAGTCTATACGCTTCCTTGTTTCCGTCTCTTAAAATATGAGAAACTCAAAAGTCAACTTAGTGAGCTTGGAAAGTGCACAAAAAAAAAAGGAAAAAACCTCTACTGATATGAAAAACACACCATAACCTTTAGGTTTGGAATTTTATTACAAAACCCATCAACTTTAATCGAGAAGTGGATACCAAACTATTGGAGTAATAATCTCAAAACAATAAAGAGCATGTTAAGAATTAGACACCTTATCTATATTACCGAGAGCAATAAAATCATAAAAGAAAATAGGCAAATAGAAATACATAAGAGTTATAATAGCTTACCTCAAAGTACGTCTTCTTTTACTCGTTGGAGAAAATTTATTATCTACAGTGAAAAAAAATTATAAGAGAAAAATTTGCATATCTCACAGCACATATTTTCTCTGTGTAAGGGAATAATTAGGCTTCACATATTAAAAGGGGCAGTCAACTTCTTAACTTGTAATTAGGTAACTGAATTATGTCACATTAAAGCAAATCCTGAACAAAATTGGGGAGCTCAAGAATATTATACTCTCTGTAAGTTGGTGAAAATTCCTCCAGCCACGCGCTTTCTCTAGCGCCAGCGGCGTGTCCATTCCTAATTATAGTTTCCAACACGCCAAACTAAGTAAGGTAAGAGGAAAGACTTGTGCCAAAAGGGGAAGGAATGGAAGAGCAATTATCCTTATTATTGTAGATATCATGATCCAGAACTCTTAATTGTGTAGTTGTCGTAGTTGATTGCCTGCACCACGTAGCCTCCTCCTTCACTTAGTATTGTAGGTTTAGCATCGTGAGATTGTCGTCACAAGAAAGCCAAAAAGTTGGAGAGTGTGTTGTCGTATTGTTTTCAAGTGCAAAAGGGTAGCTTATGTTGCGGATATGGTCACAGGAGAAGGAAGAAGAAGCAGAGGTAGGTCTCGTAAATTCATGGAACATGATGATGGTGATAATCACTCCCACAAGAGCTATGTTTCATGGAACATGAATCTTAATTGGTTCAGCGATAAAACGGTAGATCACAAAGTCACCTTGTCATTTATGTTTTGTTTTGTTTGGGTCAAGTCATATATACGTTTGTTATTTTGACAACCTTGACTGACTGACCGATCGACTCACTAACAAGTCTTTAAAAGAAATATAAACGCCTTAAAGGGAAAGGGGCCTGCCTGCTTGTCAAGTCTTCTATTGACCATTCTTCGCTAAAGTCAAGTTAAACAGATGAATGGACTTTAGTGTTTTCATAGATATTACTTTTTTCTACGTGTCAGCAGTGCTGCTAATGCATAGAGATACTCTGCAATTCAAAGTGTAAGCTCTAAAGAGAGATTTGAGTGTCTTCTTATAATTAGTGAGTCTAATACGAGTACTAGTTATGGGGATCTCTTCTCTTAATTGTTTATTGCTTTTGGTGATCGAAATTAACAATAATATTCTCGCAGTAGGCCGTCAAGATGGTGAGTTAAATTGCAGAGAATCAAGGTGTGGGGACAATGAGCCACCAATCAGATTCCCTTTCCGACTCAAAGATAGCCAATCCCACTGTGGCTACCCTGGTTTTGATCTATCCTGCACTTTTGACAGCTCAACGCAACTTAAGCTGCCACTTCCATGAGGGAAGTTGTACGTAAGAGACATAGATTATGTATCTCAGGAAATCCTGAAGTGTATGACCCAGACCATTGCCTTGCGATAAGGTTGCTTCCCCATATTGTCAATCTATGGGATAACTTTTTTTCCTTTCAAATACAAATATCGCCAGAAGAACCCCAGCTATACCCTATTGAATTGACAATTTTAAATAGGATAATAAGCTAGCCTTTCCACTACCTTTTTTCCCTTTCTAAAAATATAAAAATCTAACTTGTACTCTAGTTTAAAATAATTTTGTTTTGAGTGCAAAAGGTGGAAATAAGAATTGTTTAAAATGGTTCTAGGACTTTTTCTAAAGCTATATTTGCTTATTTTTCTGAAAGATTGTTTTGGGAATAGGAAAAAATTGAAACTTATTTGGATATATTTTTGAAAATATGTATCAAGTTTTTTTGCCTAACAAAATGAAAACAGAAATGAGCAAACAATTTTCAACTATTTCTATTTTCTTAACAAAAAAAAAAAAAAAAAAAACTATTCCCGGCGTTTTTTTGTTTTTCTTTCTTATTTTCGAAGCATTTAATTTCCAACCAAATGCTAGAAAACATTTTCGATTTCATGTCTCAAAAGACGTCAAGAATGATATCAAAAAACAATACTAAAAAAGTCAAATTCTTTATGCCCAACTCTATGATGCAAAACTCAACTTAAAGAGCTTAGAAAGTGCAAAAAAAAATAATAATAATAACTATTGAAAAAGCCTCTAGTGATCTAAAACACACCCCATATTCTCAAGGGTCCTGAACGACTTGCAAGAAAGGGTGTGTGTATATTGAAAACTAATCTATATTTCATTCGTTCGGATAGAAGTTTCATCTATGATGTAGCAAGCACTTAGGTGGAAAAGACATCCTATATTTTGTACTAATGCTCCGCGTGGCCACAATGAAACTTATTATTAATTGAAAAGTGATCATTGTAACAACCTGTTTCTTCCAGTGCTCCAACGAATATGACTGGATAACTTGTTATTTTATATAACATTAGAGGGGCTAATGTATATCGAGTTTTGTATGGGCTACTAATCCAGACGACAACATAGCTTTTATATGTAAAATATAACTCTCCATGCAATTGAACATAACTTTGTACATATTTTACACTGGTGCATAACGAAATTTAATTTTTTGTAGATCTATTGCTAAGCCTTCATACAAAATGCAAGAAAGTAATCAAGATTTGCATAATCAATAGTAAATTAAATTCAAATGAAGTTAATTAGATGAGATTGACATTGAGGGTGAGCTCGGCGTTACCACTGAAGAGCCTTACTCTGAGTGGTCGGCCAAACAGCTCAACAAAGCTACGGGAGAACTTACTATTGATCCCGATGAGCTTGGATCTCATGTCTGAGGCGCTCTTCAGGGTCTCCTGGGCCGCATCTTAGTAGGTTGCCTCCTCCGATTGATTACTAGCTCGGGTCGGATTCTTCTAGCTTGAAAGTGGGCCGCTACTTGCCATCAGTAGCTAACAAATGACAAACAACTCACCATCAGATGGGAAGCAATCCACTAGTAGAGGGGCGTGACACTTGTCCTTTGCCACCTAACACGCCTTGACGTGACACTTGGGTTATGGACAAAACTCACCTAACACCCGATCCAAGTGGTAGCCTATAAATATGATGCATTTATTGCATTCTGGCAGGCATGCTCATTCCCACCTAACAAGTTCCCATCCTCTGCCGAGCAACTCCTGCCTTTGAGCATCGGAGAGCCCTTGTCTGTTGACTGACCTATCATTTTCTTGCCTCCGAAACGTCTCTCCTCTTGCTATAGGTCTACCCGATCAGGCAGAGACGAACGAGGAAGAGCTGAACACTATACACAGCCACACGTGGTGTTGATCCGACGCCAAACTCCGGTAAGCATCAACAATTGGATCCAGGTCTTGTGCTCTCTGTTGAAATCTATGCTCCCATTTTCATCGCCTCTCTCTCTCCCCCTCTCCCTCTCAAATTAGGATTCCAAATACTTACCAAACACATACTTAGATCTTCTATTTAATTCACATTTAAAAACTCTTACAACCAAACACTAACTCAAAGTACAATTCAGATCACAATACTTGAATAACCATAATTCGAATCTATTTACCAAATAAACCCTAAATGTGTCTTATACTTGAACAACCATAATTCAAATCTATTTACCAAACGAACCCTAAATGTGTCTTATGTACATGTATGCTTGTGTGAGAGATAGAGGCTGACAAATGATCTAATCAAAATTGCACTAAATTTGATTTTTATAAGGTAATTAGACGAAAAGCATGGGCTCGGGACATGCATATTAAGCAACGTTAACAAAAAAAAGTTTAAAAAAAAAAACATTTCTAAAAAGGAAAGAGGAAAAAAAGTTTCGTAGGAAAAATGCTTCGAAAGTGTAAAAGAGGGGGAAAAAAACATTTCAAAACAAAAAAAAAGTTTGAATTGAAAATTAAAAAAAAAAACATTTCGTAAAAAAATTGACAAAATATTTTGAATTTCGAGTGCTTTGTGAGCATTGTGCGAAATTTATTCTCTTTTTATATTTATATTAAAAATATGTTTGCCAAATTAGAGGTGTTGGGTAAACCAGTTTGAGCTAAAAAATTGTTTTAAAAATTATAGCATATAAGGGCTTATATTGTAATAATTTTTTACTTTACATTGTAACATATGAGACTTTTTATGGTTATTTGTTTAAATTAATTGGTTCGCTGATGTTTGGATGATTAATTTGATGGAAGAATCCATTAGGTAACACTGCTTATAGTACAAATGCTGGTTCTGACATAACTAAATTCTATACAAATACACATACAAATTACATATATACAAAGATAATAATAAAATATATATACATATATATATAATGAATGTAATATTTTCCAAATGCATAGACGACAAACAATGACAAAAAGTTCTTTAATTATCTCTACATTAGATGCCATGTCACGCCCCAGAGTACGGGAGGTGATATGGCGGATTATTTAAGTTAATTAAAGGAGAATTTAATTAAAATTCAGAGTTTAAGGGGTTGAATTAAGTATAAAAGGTGGGATTCATAAAAACACTTTATAAAGAATTCATATACATTAGACAATTTAAAACATTAAACGAATAAATATTAAAATAATAAAGTTGCGAGTATGGGTTTCACAACCCACAACTTGTGCACACACATGGTACTGACAATATCATAAATACAATCACAGTCCAGGATACAAATAAAGTTAAATCTTACATGCCTTAATTAAGTGATACAAAATATAAATTAATCCTCCTATTGCTCCTGAGTTCGGTCAGAAGAATCCTTTCTAAACCTAAATGGGAAACCACCTAGAGGGGGAAAATTTAAAACAAATAAAACGTGAGCGAAAGGCTCAGTAGGACTATGTTTTATAAAAATAATTTAATTTAAAGAAGCAGGTCATTATTCAAGAGTCATTTAAAAGAAACCTTAAATGAATAAATTTGAGTAAAGCCGTTCTTACCCAGAACAGTTTACTTGGACAACCAGAAATATCAGTTTCTTTTTCCCTAGGCAAACCATTATAATATCACCACTATAGTGGCCCAGCTGGGTTTCGGGACCTGCCTCTAAGGTCGATCGCTACACGACCCGATCTCTGATATGGCATCATGCCTATGTGTTTATTATCATCATCATTCAAAACCCAATTACCGAGTGTTGTCATTTACATTCATTATGAAGTTCATTTCAGATCACGGTATATTAAAATATAACCGATAAATTCATTTTCAAACAACCGTTGAAAACATTTTAATAGAAATCCTTTTCAAAGCCAAATCATTTCAAAACCAGGCTACCAAAGAAATGGGGTAGAAGTCCTACCTCAATACTCGTGCCGGTGCCCCACACCGTAATCCCAGTCCGCTATACGTTAGCTCCGCGGAACCACGAACGATCCTCGAATCGAAGCTTCAATCCGCGTTCTCGGTTGCCAAATCACGTCCCCGAGCTTCCTCCTTGCTAACCCGAAGCTTGGATTCGAAATTGGGTTTCAAAATTTTCAAAGAGAAATTGAGAGAGAGAGAGATGGCTCACGGTGAAAGAGAAAAGAGAGAGAGAGAGAGAGAGGAACCGGAGAGAGTGAGGAGAGTGGAGAAAGAGAGAGAATAAATAGAGAAAATCGGTGGGCGGTTTTACTGTACGAAAACCATGTGCCGCCCACGGTTTTGTAAAACGGAGTATTTTTAACATTTTACAAATTGTTGTGTTTTAAAACTCAAAACATCATTTTAAAACAATAAGAAATCACTTGAATGCATCAATTTAACAAAACAACCGAAAATTCAAAATCCAATCCATTAATCAAATTAATGTTAAAACATTAATTATGGCAAACTAATTCATTATTTATATTACATTAACAATAAATAAATTTCGGGGCGTTACAACTCTTCACCCCTAAAAGAAATTTCGCCCTCGAAATTTACAACTCATCTCAAAAACAAAACAAATGCGGATACAATTCTCGCATACTCGACTCTAGTTCCAAAGTGGCTTCATCAACTCCATGATGTTGCCACACGACTTTTACCAATGGTATCTCACGACGACGCAAGCTAATCACCTTCCGGTCGATAATCTGAATCGACACTTCTTCATACGTCGTATCTTCCTGAACCTGCACATCGCGGAATGAAACTATCTTACCTTGCTCAGGCGGACACTTCCTAAGCATCGACACATGAAACACGTCATGCACATGAGAAAGTTCGGGCAGAAGATCAATCCGAAAAGTGACCACACCAATACACTGAGTGATCTCGAATGGCCCGACATACCTCGGTGCGAGCTTCCCTCTCACTCCGAACCGTATAGTCCCCTTACGAGGCGATACCCTCAAGAGAACGAAATCTCCAACCGCGAACTCTAAGGGTCTACGTCTCCTATCCGCGTAACTCTTCTGCCGACTCTGAGCTGCCCTCAATCGATCTCGAATCACCGCGACTTTCTCGTTGCTATCACGAATCTCATCCGGCCCAAGAATAACCCTATTTTTCTGCTCGGCCCAACACACAGGTGATCGACACGGTCGCCCATACAACGCCTCAAACGGTGCCATACCAATACTCACCTGATAACTATTATTGTACGCAAACTCTGCCAAATGCAAAAATTGCTTCCAATTTCCACCGAAGTCCAACACACAGGCACATAACATATCCTCGAGAACCTGAATGACCCGCTCAGACTGCCCATCAGTCTAAGGATGAAACGCCGTATTGAAGTTCAAATCCGTACCTAAGGCCTCCTAGAAACTCCTCTAGTACTTAGCATTAAACTTGGTGTCTCGATCAGTGGTGATGGACAAAGGAACTCCATGCAACCTCACGATATTCTGCATATACAACTCCCCGAGAACCCTTCTCGAACACGTCGACCTAAACGGAATGAAATGCGTCGATTTCATCAACCTGTCGACCACAACCCAAACTGCATCGTGCCGCTGCTCCGTCCTCGGCAAACCTGTGAGGAAATCTATCGTCACATGCTCCCATTTCCACCTTGGAATAGGAAGCGGCTGAAGCTGACCTGCAGGCTTCTGATGCTCGGCTTTCACCTGAAGACACGTCGAACACTTGGCCACGTACTCTCGAACATCTTTCTTCATGCCTCTCCACCAATACTGCCTCTTCAAATCACGATACATCTTGGTGCTCCCCGGATGAATAGCAAACTGAGACCTATGAGCTTCGTCCAAAACGGCTTTCGTCACTTCGGCGATAGCTGGAACTGCAAGACGCTCCTGGAAGTACAACGATCCATCTGCATGCACGCTCCATTCTTCAAACTGCTCCCTGTTCTGAATCCGTGACCAAATCCCCTGCAAATGCCGATCCTGCCACTGATTTTGCTTCACCATCCGAACAAGAGCTGGAGTCGCTTCCACATGATACACCGAAACTCGATCACAGTCTTCATGATACCGTAGCCGATACTCACTCACCGTCGCATCCCTGCTCCAGTCCTCAAAAACCAAACAAGCAAGAATCCCTGAAGACTTCCTGTTAAGCGCGTCCGCGACCACATTAGCTTTCCCGGGATGATACTGCAACGCAAAATCATAATCCTCCATATACTCGATCCACCTACGCTGCCTCAAGTTAAGATCCCTCTGAGTGAACAGATATCTCAAACTCTTGTGATCGGAGAAGACCTGAAACGACGCTCCATACAAGTAACACCTCCAAATCTTCAGCGCGTAAATCACCGCCGCAAGCTCTAAATCATGAGTAGGATAATTTCACTCATGAGGTCGTAGCTGTCTCGATCCATACGCAACTACATGTCTATGCTGCATCAACACGCATCCAAGTCCACGCCCTGAAGCATCCGCATAAACCTCATACGGCTCGTCACTGCTAGGAATAACCAACACTGGAGCGGAAGTCAACCAGTTCTTCAATTCCTGAAAAAGCAAGCTCACAATCTTCGTTTCACTCAAACCTGACATTCTTCTTGATCAATCTCGTCATCGGAGCTGTAATCTTTGAAAAATCCTTTACAAATTTCCTGTAATACCCAGCAAGACCTAAGAAGCTGCGAATCTCCGCTACATTTATTGGTCGTTCCCACTCCAATATAGCTTCAATCTTGGATGGATCCACAGAAATACCATGCTCCGAGATGACATGACCTAGAAATTTGACCTCAGTCAACCAAAACTCACACTTTTCCCTCTTGGCAAACAACTGGTGCTCCCGCAGAGTCTAAAGCACGATCCAAAGATGCTGCTCATGCTCCTCCCAAGTCATAGAATACACAAGAATGTCATCGATGAACACGATCATGAACTGATCCAGATACGGCCTAAATATCCTGTTCAATAAATCCATAAAAGCTGTCGGAGCATTCGTCAACCCAAACGACATAACCAGGAACTCAAAATGCCCATACCGAGTCCTAAAAGCTGTTTTGGGAATATCCTCTTCCTTGATCCTGAGCTGATGATAACCCGATCGCAAATCAATCTTCGAGAAGTACCGCGAACCTCCCAACTGATCAAACAACTCATCAATCCTAGGCAAGGGATACTTGTTCTTTACCATAACACGATTTAGCTGCCGATAATTCACACATAACCTGAGAGTCCCATCATGCTTCTTAGCAAACAAAACTGGTGCTCCCCATGGAGATGTGCTATTTCCAATATACCCTTTATCAGCAAGCTCCTGAAGTTGCTTCCTCAATTCCTTCATTTCTGCCGGCGTCATCCGATAAGGTGCCATAGAAATCGGTGTTGTCCTTGGAAACAACTCGATACCAAACTCAATCTCCCAATGCGATGGTAATCCTGGAAACTCGTCGGGGAAGACATCCTCAAACTCATCAACCTCCGAAATCACTACACTACCTCTCGAAGCATAGGGCTCGCAGTCTAGGTTGGCAAGAAAAGCACAACAACCTAGATTCCTTCGTCCTCCTAGACACGACTTCATGAGACTCTCACTCATTAACCAATCACCACCACCCTGGTAAGTGATCACCATCCCCCTATCAGACACTAGGGTCACTTTTCTAAGTTGGCAGTCCACGACTACACTATACCTGGACAACCAGTCCATCCCTAGGATTACATCATATGAGCTCATGGGGAGTATAATCAAATCACTTTTTAAAATATCATCCTCAATCTTTATTTTACAGGATTTACACATACAATTTACACACACCCGCCCCAAGGGATAAGTTATGACTAAGGGCTCGTTAAACTCTTCTACCTCTAATCCCAAGGCATGTACAAAAGAACTCGAAATGAGAGAATAAGAGGCACCGGTATCAAATAAAACACGAGCTAAAGATCTAGAAACCAAGATCATACCATCGACAACCGCGTTACCAGTCTGAGAATCTGACCCTCCAGATGCCATTGCATGAACCTGCACTGGTGCTTTTTCTTTCCCTCTACCGACATTGTTGGGTCCTGGATTACTCGGTCGATGCTGCTGAGATGGAGATGACTGCACACTACCTGTACTTGGCGCTCTATATTGAGGAACACCACGCTGAAAATGTTACGACTGTTGCCCCCGTGCCGGATATGAGAATTGCTGGGGAGAGAACTGGGGATACTGCAACTGCAGGTACTGCGGAGGCGGAGGTAGGGTCTGAGGCTGAGACTGACGACTGACGACTGGCATCCTCCCCGATCTGAGATCCAAGACGAGCACTCCTGATCAGGCAATTCCTTTTGATGTGTCTGGGCTGCTAACAGAAATGACAATGAAAGCTGTAGGGATTGCTGCGCCTGCTGCCGGATGAACTGCTGCTACCATTGGTCGCGCCGCCTTGCTTGCCTTTCCCCGGAGTTGGACGACTACTGGTGCTCTTCCTGCCACTCCTCTGCGGTCCTCCTAAAGCCTTGGCTTGGTCCTCACAATACTTCACATAAGCATTCTCCATGGAGATCGCCGACAATACAAGCTCTCCGAAACTCCTAAGCCGTAGAGCAATCAACTGCCGCCGAATAGGAGCCTTGAGCCCTTCCTGAAACTTAATACACTTTTCACGCTCCGATGCCACAGCTGATGGAGCAAACCTAGCCAACTCATTAAACTTTGCCTCATACTCCCGAACTGACAGATCACCTTGCTGCAACCTGTAGAACTCAGCTGCCTTCTGATCTCTATACCCCTGCGGAAAATACTGATCATAGGACAGCTCCTCGAACCTGTCCCAACTGATATCGCCACCGCGCTCCAGACGCTTAGCCTGTTTCCACCAAGTGTTAGCGCCACCCTCGAGCTTATACGCAGCAAACTCCACACGATACTCCTCAGGCACACCAAGGGTATCCAAATGCTTCAAGATCGAATCCAACCAATACTCTGCTAACTGCAGATCCCCATTACCATCAAAATTCGAAACAGACGCCCATCGAAATTCCTTAAAGTATGCATGCCGACTACCAACATCAGAATCTCCCGGTCTAGCCCTGGCTGCCATCTGCTGGAAAGCCGCAAACATAGACCTCATCATGCTCTCATCATTTTCGAACTCGGCGTCAGCTGTCGAACGACATCTAGGTGCCATTCTCTCACTTCTGAAAACAAAATTTGGACTGTCAAAGGTATTTCATTGTCAAACCTATGTGTGCACAATTCCTAAGGTTCATAACCTTACGCTCTGATACCATTCTGTCACGCCCCGGAGTACGGGAGGTGACGTGGCGGATTATTTAAGTTAATTAAAGGAGAATTTAATTAAAATTTAGAGTTTAAGGGATTGAATTAAGTATAAAAGGTGGGATTCATAAAAACACTTTATAAAGAATTCATATACATTAGACAATTTAAAACATTAAACGAATAAATATTAAAATAATAAAGTCGCGAGTATGGGTTCGACAACCCACAACTTGTGCACACACATGGTACTGACAATATCATAAATACAATCACAGTCCAGGATACAAATAAAGTTAAATCTTACATGCCTTAATTAAGTGATACAAAATATAAATTAATCCTCCTATTGCTCCTGAGTTCGGTCCGAAGAATCCTCTCCAAACCTAAATAGGAAACCACCTAGAGGGGGAAAATTTAAAACAAATAAAACGTGAGCGAAAGGCTCAGTAGAACTATGTTTTATAAAAATAATTTAATTTAAAGAAGCAGGTCATTATTTAGGAGTCATTTAAAAGAAACCTTAAATGAATAAATTTGAGTAAAGCCGTTCTTACCCAGAACAGTTTACTTGGACAACCAGAAATATCAGTTTCTTTTTCCTAGGCAAACTATAATAACATCACCACCGTAGTGGCCTAGCTGGGTTTCAGGACTTGCCCCCAAAGTCGATCGCTACACGACCCGATCTCTGATATGGCATCATGCCTATGTGTTTATTATCATCATCATTCAAAACCCAATTACCGAGTGTTGTCATTTACATTCATTATGAAGTTCATTTCAGATCACGGTATATTAAAATATAACCGATAAATTCATTTTCAAACAACCGTTGAAAACATTTTAATAGAAATCCTTTTCAAAGCCAAATCATTTCAAAACCAGGCTACCAAAGAAATGGGGTAGAAGTCCTACCTCAATACTCGTGCCGGTGCCCCACACCGTAATCCCGGTCCGCTATACGTTAGCTCCGCGGAACCACAAACGATCCTCGAATTGAAGCTTCAATCCGCGTTCTCGGCTGCCAAATCATGTCCCCGAGCTTCCTTCTTGCTAACCCGAAGCTTGGGTTCGAAATTGGGTTTCAAAATTTTCAAAGAGAAATTGTGTGAGAGAGAGATGGCTCACGGTGAAAGAGAAAAGAGAGAGAGAGAGAGAGAGGAACCGGAGAGAGTGAGGAGAGTGGAGAAAGAGAGAGAATAAATAGAGAAAATCAATGGGCAGTTTTACTGTGCGAAAATCATGTGCCGCCCATGATTTTGTAAAACGGAGTATTTTTAACATTTTACAAATTGTTGATGCATCAATTTAACAAAACAACCGAAAATTCAAAATCCAACCCATTAATCAAATTAATGTTAAAACATTAATTATGGCACACTAATTCATCATTTATATTACATTAACATTAAATAAATTTCGGGGCGTTACATGCCACAGATAAGTAGATTTTCTTTTTCCCTCTTTTTGGTTTTTTCAACTTTTTTCTCCATATGCATGTGTGCGATTATTGAGCAACCACATGGCTTGAATGATATTAGGGGGTTTCATCTAAAAACAATTTCAACGCTCATTCTTCATCTATAGCTATATAAGTTTGCATTGTATGTATCTCCTCTCTTTTCTTTCTTTTTTCTCTCTTTTTTTTTTTTTAATTCTGTTTCTTGTTGCTTTGTTTCTTTGACAAAAGTATACTCACTCGTCTATTTTTTTTTTTTTTTTATTGCTGTAGACGCCCAAGTAATACAGACTGCTGCGCGATAAAAGGGACCACAAATTACGAAGACTTAAAAAATAAAAAAAATAACTAAATCACATCCAATTTCATGGTCACGTTTTTAACATATAGTGACCACAATATATTATGCTTCCCAAGCCTTCCATCTCCATCGGCATATATATATATATATATACGCCAAAATAGAGAAATCTTGGCACCATTCTACGTGAATTCTGTTTTATCTGCACATTGATTGTTTTTTCACTTGACTTGGCCTTAAACTGTCTT
Source organism: Artocarpus heterophyllus (assembly GCA_025403435.1). Taxonomy (NCBI): domain Eukaryota; kingdom Viridiplantae; phylum Streptophyta; class Magnoliopsida; order Rosales; family Moraceae; genus Artocarpus; species Artocarpus heterophyllus. The sequence continues at coordinate 10,029,592 of CM046349.1, forward strand.
TATCAGTCGTCACACAAGTTTGCTAATCAAAATCCAAGGGAATATATATATATATATATCAAGTATTTTGAAGTGATCACAAAATGTAAATTCACCTCATGCATATTTTATACTGCCAAGATTAAAAAAGAGAATATGGCTTTTAGCTCGAGTTGGACATTTGTACCTGTGCTGCTACCTTAAATGTTGCCAATTAATATTCGTTATATTACATATTTTTTGCACATTTGATCGTAATTTCTTCGTCATAGAAAAACGGAAATTTGCGTATGAGTGTGTGTATATATTAAAGGTGCCAATTCATGTCGCCCAATCTAGTCCAGTCCGTACATACCAAAAGAGAAAATCAGGTTCTTGAGCCGGTCGAAAGAAATGTTAAGTTCGCTGAGTCTGAATGAAAAAGGCTAGTTGGGCCACACTAGCTTAATGAACGAAAAAGGAGGCCCAACTTGGCTAAAAGCCCACATGAGGCTTATTTTCGGGCTCTTTATATATATACCAAAACAAAAACTTAGATTGATTTATGTCACTAAATGTCATGTCCTATCATCATAATATTTTCTATAGTACCAAATATACCCCTAACAAACATAATAATCAAATAAAAATAATAAAAAAACTAACCAAATAAAAAATAAAAAAATCTTAAAAATACAAACTTCAGCGTCACGGTGAGCTTAACAAAAGTTAGACCTCCGCTGCCGGAGCTTCTGTGGGAGAAGAATGACGACGGCAACGAGTTACAGGTATTCGAGACCTACTGTAGCGTTGGATCTGTCACAGAAGACATCAGATCTATTGCAGGAGAACGGAGACGAGTTGCAGGGTCCTGCTAGCGACGAGCACGGCTCTAGAAAGCTGCACGGAAGGAGTTTATTTGCCAGCAAAGTCGTGCACGGAAGGAGGTTGCTCTGCTAGCGATGTCTCTGGTGAAGCTGCACGGCTTGGATAGAGAAGTGAGAGAAAGGGGAGAGGGAAGCATGGGAAGAAAGCTGGGAAAGAGAGGGAAGAAGAGACAACTGGGAAGAGTGAGAGAAAGAAAAAGAGGGAAAAAAAAAACCTAGGTCTAAGTTGAGCTACTTTGGTCATAACACTAAATTTTAGTTACGCCATTTGTAGCATATTTTCAAGTAGCTTTAAAATGAGTGGCATAAATCAATATAAGTAAACAATGTATGGCATTTATCATAAATATCTTCTTAATTTCAGATAGACCAGCTAACAAATGTCAGCTTGGAACTGAAATTTTAGGTAATCAAAATTCGAATTGATAATATTAATGTTGCAAAAAGGGTATAAAAAGTCCAGAAAAATTACCTCACAAAGAGATAAAAATACGTATATAGGATGTTCAAGCTAGGGAATTTAGACGCAGAGTGTAGCAAACACAAATATTGTTAGAAAAATGGCAATTGGATGAATGAGAAATTGATGCTCATTGGTGGAGATTAATGGAGGTCATAAACCCCATGTTGTAACACCCAAAGGTATGGATTAATAGGTGATTATGAGCTTCATAATCATGAAAAATAGAGGGTTACAACCAATGGTTTAATGGGAGATAATGAGCACCATTATCATGGAAAATGGAGGGTTACAACCAATGGTTTAATGGGAGATAATGAGCACCATTATCATGGAAAATGGAAGGTTGCAACCAATGTCATTATGCACATAAATTCTGAATAATGCTCATTATAATGTGGATTGTAACATCTATTTTCTAAGCCTATATAATGAACTCTCCTCCACATGTTTGAAAAATACACAATTGCATAGAATTTGCACTCACTAAGTCATAGAGTTTTTCCTTTGTTTTTCAAGTTCCATCTAGTTTTTTGTTGTAGTCATTTTTGGTGATAGAAGAAAAACAGTTTCAAGTTCGCCGAAAACGGTATCCAATAGTGCTTAAGATTCCGTTGGTAGTCGTTGTATCCTGGGAGACAGACGTCCGTAGAATCCTCGTGCACAACCGGAGGGGACGAATCTGTTTTAAGGAAAGCGTGACCTACACGTGCCTCGACCATTTTTCGTCTAATTTTCACGTTGCGTTGCTTCCATTGAAGTTGAAGTTGAAGGTTTTGTTATACCTATTTGTTATTTTCATTTTTGAAAAATTTGTAACTTGTTTTTTTTATTCATGCAATATATTGTTTGCAATTCCTTTATCCATATTCTATGTTATAATTACTAACAATCTTAAAACAGATTATCCTTTGAAGACGAACAGGTTACTGAATGAAGGAATAAACCGTATAAATTTCTTTTTGTATTTTGGTTGCTTGTTAGCATATATTACAAATCCATTGTTTATTCTAGTCAGATTTTAATATTCTGCTAATTTGAGTACAACCATCTTTTTATAGATTCTTTGCTTGCATATTTGTTTGTAAGAACATTATTGCATTTCAACTTTGATAAGTTTGGTTTTCTTTTGATATTGGTTTTGTTATTGTTATAAATGTATAATTTTGTTATGAATGTTTGGAATTGTTACATTGAGGTTGTTTTAGTTATTTGTAATACTAATTTAGTATGTCATGTTGTCACATATAGTAAACTTGTTTTAGTTGTTTGCATGGGATTTGTTTAGTCAAATTCACATATTATATTCACGTATTATAACATTTATTTTATGTTATTCATATATTAAAGATTGAGTATTATATGATATTTTGTTATGGACTTTATTGTCTATCTCATTTATTGATATCAGTTTAGAAAACATACAAACTAAATGAATATCAATATCTCATTTATTATAAACGTTCATTTTCGTTGATTATAAATAGATGTTGCATTGTATTGTTATTGTTTCCTCATTAATGTAAATTGTTGCTTCATTTCCATGTGTATGTGTGCGCACTATTTTGACTAAAATATGTATAAATTGTTTGATACATTAACGTTGGTGCATGTCCAATATGCATAAATTGTTTGAAACATTAACGTTGGTGCATATCCTTTTCTTTAATATATGTTTGTTTTGGCTTTTATTATTTAGCTTGTAATTCATCTTAAATGTTTGTTTGCAGACTTCGGTTATATATATATATATATATATATATATATATATATATATGTAGTAAGTTTACTGTTTCTAACAGTTTTATTTCAAAACATGTATACATATCATAATGTTATATTACGATTTCTATAAGCAATCTTATATAATTTGTTTTGTTTTGATTTGTTGTTAATAACAGATTGTTTAACATTTTGTTGTTATCAATATGTTTCTTTTATTTTAAAGGAAACTAATATTTTGTTCTATTTTCAGAAATGGGTGATAACATGAATGTTGTTCCAACTGAGAATGTTCCAACTAGGAGCACTTCTGAGACACCGATGCCATCTCCTAGGGTCCATGCTTCAACCTCGACGCAACCTTTGTCGGTTACAGTTCCTGTGAACCACAATGAAAAACCTGAAAAATTTAATGGACTAAATTTTAAAACTTGGCAACAAAAGATGTTGTTCTATTTGACAACACTGAATCTTGCGAGATTCTTGTAAGAGGATCCTCCTACTGTTAGAGAGGATGAAACAGATGCTCAGACCTTGCTTGCTGTTGAAGCATGGAAGCATTCTGACTTCTTGTGCAAGAATTATATTCTGAATGGCTTAACTGATGCACTTTATAATGTGTACAGTCCGAAAAAAACGGCCAAAGAAGTATGGGAGTCTTTGGACCATAAATACAAAATAGAAGATGCTGGTGCTAAGAAGTTCATAGTTGGACGGTTCATGAACTACAGAATGGTGGATTCTAAGACTGTAATTAGTCAAGTACAAGAACTGCAATTACTCATTCATGAAATTCATGCTGAAGGAATGGTAATTAGTGAGTCTTTCCAGGTAGCTGCAATCATAGAGATGCTACCCCCGACGTGGAATGACTTCAAGAACTATCTGAAGCACAAGCGTATAGAGATGAGCGTTGAAGATCTTATTGTTCGACTTCGCATTGAGGAAGACAATAGAAGATCTGAGAAAAAGCTTTTTAACAAGTCTGTTGCCAAAGCAAATGTGGTGGAGCATGATAAAAGCTCCAAGAACAAGAAAACCAAGTCGGGGTTCAAGCTGGGGCCTAAGGGTGGAATTTCAAAGAAGCAGAAATTCCAAGGAAAATGTTTCAACTGTGACAAGATGGGTCACAAGTCGGCAGATTGTAGGCTGCCAAAGAGAAACATGAAGAAAGAGGCTAATGTGGTGGACACCATCACACAAGAAGTGTCAGACATCAGTCTCTCTGCCGTGGTCTCTGAAGTCAACATGGTGGACTCCAACCCAAAGGAGTGGTGGCTAGACACTGGGGCCACACGCCATGTCTGCTATGATAGAGCTGCTTTTGTTGAACTCGTACTGTCAGAAGTTGGGGAGAAGCTATATATGGGCAACTCTGCCACATCTGAGATCAAGGGCCAAGGGATGGTGGTTCTAAAAATGACATCAGGCAAGGAAGTCAAGCTGCAAAATGTGTTGTATGTGCCTGATATTCGAAAGAATCTCATTTCTGGAACTCTGCTGAGTTCACATGGCTTCAAGATGGTTTTTGAAGCTGATAAAATGGTTTTGTCTAAACATGGAATGTATGTGGGAAAGGGTTATGTGAAAGATGGGATGTGGAAAATGAATGTAATGGCTGTTAAGCCCAATTCCATCAATATAATTAAAAAGTCTTCCACTTATATGCTTGAGTCTTCTAATTTATGGCATGGTAGACTAGGTCATGTTAATTATAATACTTTACGTAGATTAATTAACTTGAATCACATACCCACATTTAATATTGATCCCAAACACAAATGTGAAATATGTGTAGAGGCAAAACTAACGAGATCTTCATACCAAATGATTGATAGAAATACTAAGCCACTTGATTTGATACATATCGATGTTTGTGACTTAAAATTTATTCAAACTAGAGGTGGGAATAAATATTTTGTTACATTCATAGATGATAGCACAAAATATTGCTATGTATATTTGCTTAAAAGCAAAGATGAAGTTATAGAGAAGTTTGCTCTCTATAAGCAAGAAGTTGAAAACCAACTTAATAAGAAAATTAAGATGGTAAGAAGTGACCGTGGTGGTGAATATGTAGAACCATTTAGTGAATTTTGTGCACAACATGGTATTATCCACGAGGTTACACCACCCTATTCACCTCAGTCAAATGGTGTGGCTGAGCGCAAAAATCGTACCTTAAAGGATATGATGAATGCGATGTTGATAAGTTCTGGATTGCCACAGAACATGTGGGGAGAAGCCATTTTATCGGCTAATTACCTTTTAAATAAGGTACCCCGAAAGAAAGAAGACAAGACCCCTTATGAATTGTGGAAAGCTAGAAAGCCTTCTTACAAATACTTGAGAGTGTGGGGGTGTCTTGCAAAGGTAATGGTACCTACACCAAAGAAGATGAGAATAGGTCCAAAAACAGTTGATTGCATCTTCATTGGTTATGCCCACAACAGTAGTGCTTATCGGTTTCTTGTGTATGAATCTAAAAACCCAGAGATTCACAGGAACACGATAATGGAATCTAGGAATGCATCATTTTTTGAACATGTATTTCCTTGCAAATCCAAAGAGGATGGTCCAAGTTCATCTAAACGAACGTTTAAGACTATTGAAGAGAATAGTCAGGATCATCAAGAAGTTGAAACCGAATATGAAGAGGAAGAGCCTAGACGAAGCAAAAGGGCACGAACAGAAAAATCATTTGGACCTGACTTTCTGATCTACATGCTAGAGGCTGAACCTCAAACTTTCAAAGAAGCTGTAAGCTCATCGGAGGGTCCTTTATGGAAAGAAGCCATAAAGAGTGAAATTGATTCCATCATGCAGAATCATACTTGGGAATTAGTGGACCTTCCTCCAGGAAGTAAACCGCTAGGTTCTAAATGGATTTTCAAACGTAAAATGAAAGCTGATGGAACAATTGACAAGTATAAGGCTAGACTTGTTATAAAAGGTTATAGACAAAAAGAAGGCCTTGATTACTTTGATACTTATTCTCCTGTAACGAGAATAACCTCCATAAGAATGATCATAGCGATTGCCGCTTTGCGGAATCTTGAAGTACATCAGATGGATGTAAAGACTGCTTTTCTTAATGGAGACCTTGAAGAGGAAATTTATATGGAACAACCAGAAGGTTGTATTGCTCCAGGACAAGAAAAGAAAGTCTGGAAATTGGTGAAGTCTTTGTATGGGCTTAAACAAGCACCAAAGCAATGGCATGAGAAATTTGACAATGTTATGATGTCAAATGGGTTCAAAATTAATGAGTGTGACAAGTGTGTTTATGTCAAAGGAACAGACGATGGATATGTTATTCTTTGTCTGTATGTAGATGACATGCTAATCGTGGGTAGCAATGATCGGATGATCAAATCAACTAAAGATATGTTGAACTCTAGGTTTGACATGAAAGACATGGGACTTGCCGATGTGATTTTAGGAATCAAAATCAAAAGGTCGCCTGATGGACTCATCTTGAGCCAGTCACACTATGTGGACAAGATACTTGACAAATTTAGTAAAAATGACACTGGTGTGACCAGAACTCCAATTGATACTAGTCAACATCTGTCCAAAAATAGAGGAGAAAGTATATCCCAGGTGGAATATGCTAGAGTGATAGGCAGTTTAATGTACTTAATGAATTGTACAAGACCAGATATTGCCTATGCTGTAAGTAGTCTAAGTAGATTCACGAGTAATCCAGGAGATGATCACTGGAAAGCGATTGTTAGAGTACTCAGATACTTACGGTATACTCGTAGTTATGGGCTACATTATACAAGAGATCCTGCAGTTCTTGAAGGGTATTCTGACGCAAGTTGGATATCTGATATACAGGATTCTAAAGCTACAAGTGGATACGTATTCACTTTGGGAGGCGCAGCAGTTTCATGGAAGTCTTCAAAGCAGACGGTAATAACCAGATCTACTATGGAATCTAAATTTGTAGCTTTGGATAAAAGCGGTGAAGAAGCTGAATGGCTAAGGAATTTCTTGGAGGATATCCCTGAATGGCCTAAACCTATGCCTGCAATATGCATACATTGTGATAATCAGCCTGCTATTAGCAGGGCACAGAATGTGATGTACAATGGTAAGTCGAGGCATATACGTCGTCGACATAATACCGTTAGACAACTAATCTCAACTGGAGTCATGACAATAGACTATGTAAGGTCTAAAGAAAATATTGCGGATCCGTTAACCAAAGGACTGAATAGAGATCAAGTTGAGAAAACATCAAGAGGAATGGGACTTAAGCCCATAAAAGAATAGGTTGAAACAGTGGAAACCCAACCTTGTTGACTGGAGATCCCAAGATCTAGGTTCAATGGGATAACTAAACTGAATAGACTGAATAAGATCACTGTGGGGGTTACCCCAACCCATTCCTAAAATAAAAATAGTGATACCCGTAGGGAAAGGTTAAGTAGTTTTCTTTTAATGATTCTTATGCATCGAATACAATGAGAATTCGAGCGGAGTAATATAAGTTACTCTTAAGTAAGAAAACACCTATGTGAGAGAGAAGTGGGGCCGCTTCAAAGGAGAATTGCTATGGCTCAATTCTTTAAAAACTCTTGCAGAACCAGGGAGATGTTCATGGCCAAAATGAACATAACCATGAGAGCTAAAACTGTGTTAGGAAAATATCTGTGTGAGGTATGTCATTGTTTACACAAACGGTAGAACAGTTCAAGGACATCGCGTCTACTGGTCAGCCAGTAAAGTAAGCATACTTTCACAAGGGAAGGTTCAAGGGTTAACGCCTACCTATCCTATGCAGATATTAACCGTAGAACTCTATCATCGTGTAGTGTCATTGTTTTTCCTCTGTAGTTTGTCAATTTCATTCATGTGGGGGATTGTTAGAAAAATGGCAATTGGATGAATGAGAAATTGATGCTCATTGGTGGAGATTAATGGAGGTCATAAACCCCATGTTGTAACACCCAAAGGTATGGATTAATAGGTGATTATGAGCTTCATAATCATGGAAAATAGAGGGTTACAACCAATGGTTTAATGGGAGATAATGAGCACCATTATCATGGAAAATGGAGGGTTACAACCAATGGTTTAATGGGAGATAATGAGCACCATTATCATGGAAAATGGAAGGTTGCAACCAATGTCATTATGCACATAAATTCTGAATAATGCTCATTATAATGTGGATTGTAACATCTATTTTCTAAGCCTATATAATGAACTCTCCTCCACATGTTTGAAAAATACACAATTGCATAGAATTTGCACTCACTAAGTCATAGAGTTTTTCCTTTGTTTTTCAAGTTCCATCTAGTTTTTTGTTGTAGTCATTTTTTGTGATAGAAGAAAAACAGTTTCAAGTTTGCCGGAAACGGTATCCAATAGTGCTTAAGATTCCGTTGGTAGTTGTTGTATCCTGGGAGACAGACATCCGTAGAATCCTCGTGCACAACCGGAGGGGACGAATCTGTTTTAAGGAAAGCGTGACCTACACGTGCCTCGACCATTTTTCGTCTAATTTTCACGTTGCGTTGCTTCCATTGAAGTTGAAGTTGAAGGTTTTGTTATACCTATTTGTTATTTTCAATTTTTAAAAATTTGTAACTTGTTTGTTTTATTCATGCAATATATTGTTTGCAATTCCTTTATCCATATTCTATGTTATAATTACTAACAAATATCACGCACGTAATTGCTTTAGTTAACCATCTTCTTAAGTAACTAACGAGAAAAGATAACTTATATATATATATTTTTTTATTTATTTATTTATTTATAAACTTTAAATTAGTCATTTACTCATTCACTTGATTTGTTAAATAACCATATTATTCAGAAACTGAAATATTTGTCCGATATTATGGGGCAATTACAAATTTTAGAAGCAAGAAAGGTATTCGATGCCAAACAAATTAATATAACTCTGAGAGGTATCCGGCACACTAATTGTCCACTCTTTGCTCTTGCATCTCAAATTTATACAGTATGAGACGAATTGTTAAGTCCTTGACAAAGACATATTTGCATATATATTGGATGATAAATATATGATATTGTCATTCAAGCACACACGCATATATATATATATATGTGTGTGTGTGTGTGTGTGTAAGCTTAATTAGGACAGCACATAAAAAGAAAGTGTCTCTCTCCTTTTTTGTTTTTTTTTTTCCTTTTTGCTTCTTTATATTCTTTAAATATAATTGACGTGTCCTTACATTATTACAGCATCAATATTGTTATATATATATATATATAACAATATTGATGCTGTAATTATATATAAATATTGATGCTTTAATAATGTAAGGATGTATAACAATATATGAAAAGCAGAAAAGAAAAAAAAAATTAACAAAAATCTAGAGGAGTATATCACTCATGAGGGCTTCATCCCTTTGAAAAGGGCACAAAACCACTCACCATGACAAGCGCCGCACCTTCCTTGCCTCATCATGTGCCTTTCATGCTCATGATAATCAGTTGGTTAATATAAGATCGCCCCTTTCATTCTTTTCATGATGTTCTTTCTATATTTTATATATTTCCAATTAAATAGTGATATATTTATCATCAACTCATGCTTTAATAAGTTTTAACATTCTTTAACCTCGAAGCTGGCTGCAAATTCTAAAAAACCACGAGGTTTTCCCCCATTCCACTCCATCTCTAGCTAGTTGAAAATCTTCTATCTAGCACTATTAATGTCACGCCCCGGAGTACGGGAGGTGACGTGACGGAATATTTAGATTAATTAAAAGAGGATTTAATTAAAAACCGAGAGTTTGAGAATCCAATTAAGTAAGAAATAAAGAGATTTTCCACCACATTTGATAAACGAATTTATAAATATTTAGCAAATAATAATAATTAAATAAAAACCACGAATATGGGTTCCACAACCCACAACTTGTGCACACACATGGTTCTGACAATATCATAAATACAATTACAGTCCAAGTACAAATAAAGTTAAGTCTTACATGCCTTGATTAATAAATACAGAATGTAAATAAATTCTCCTATTGCTCCTGAGTTCGGTCCGAAGAATCTTCTCCAAACCTAAATGGGAAACCACCTAGAAGGGGGGAATTTAAAAACAGATAAAACGTGAGCGAAAGGCTCAGTAGGACTAAGTTTTATAAAATAATTTAATGCAAAGAAACATAACATTATCAGGAGTTATACAAAAAAGGAACTTGAATAAATAAATAAATAAATTGAGTAGAACCGTTCTGACACAGAACAGTCTACTCGTCAAATCAAAACACCAGTTTACTTTTACCTAGGCAAACCATGATATCACCACCGTAGTGGCCCAGCTGGGTTTCGGGACCTGCCCCCAAGGTCGATCGCCACACGACCCGATCTCTGATATGGCATCATGCCCATGTGTTTATTATCATTATCATTCAAAACCCAATTACCGAGTGTTGTCAATTACATTTATTATGAAATTCATTTCAGTTCACGGTATATTAAAATATAACCGATAAAACCATTTTCAAACAACCGTTGAAAACATTTTGATAGAAATCATTTTCAAAGCCAAATCATTTCAAAACCAGGCTACCAAAGAAATAGGATAGAAGTCCTACCTCAGTACTCGTGCCGGTACCCCACACCGTAATCCCGATCCGCTATACGTTAGCTCCACGGAACCACGAACAATCCTAGATACAAACTAAGTCGATCAATATCTAGTTCGAAACATTCTATGTTACTAAATCATTCCATGATGTCCTAGTGTGCCATTTGTATCATTAAAATCATCCTATAAGGTTGGGATTTAAATCAGGGTTCAAAACAGTGAAAACGGGTAAAAATCACAAAATTTTCCATGCCTCGGTCGGCCTGCCGGACGCCCTGCTTCGGCCTGCCGAACTGCACAGTTCGGCCTGCCGGAAACGAGGTTCGGCCTGCCGAACATTTCCCCAGATTCGGCCTGCCGGTCGGAAGAACACCGGCCTGCCGATCATCACTCTGGCCTGCCGAACATGAACTTCGGCCTGCCGAACTGGGAAGATCCAGAAATCCCAGCCACGGGTTTCTCGATCCCCAAAATCCAAATCTTGTTTCTAACCTGTTTTTCTCAAATCCCAGGCATGAAAAACAACTATAGTTGGTAGAAAAATATTCTAGAACATGTTTGGGATCATTTAAACAACATTTAAACTCGAAATCCTCAAAAATCCGAAAATGAGAAAAAGAGGAGAAAAATGAAAAATCTTGAATTCAATCCGTTTTTCTTCAATCTAGGCTTAGATTCTAGTTGTTCTAAGCTCATTTAACACAAATCCACGGTTTTCTAAGCTAAAACAAACTTAGATTTCAAAAACACACAAAATCGAAAATTTTGTAAAAAGTTTAGAAATTTCGAATCTAACCTCGAATCGAAGCTTCAATCCGCGTTCTCGGTTGCCGAATCACGTCCCCGAGCTTCCTCCTTGCTGTTCCGAAGCTTGGATTCGAATGGAAATCAAAAATTTTTGAAAGAGATTGAGAGAGAGAGGGAGCTGCCGAGAGAGAGAGAAGAGAGAGAGAGTGAAACGTGAGAGTGAGGAGAGAGAGAGAGAAGAGGGAAATAAATAGAGAAAATCGGTGGGCGGTTTTACTGTGCGAAAACCATGTGCCGCCCACGGTTTTGTAAAACGGAGTATTTTTAACATTTTACAAATTGTTGTGTTTTAAAACTCAAAACATCATTTTAAATCCATAAGAAATCATTTAAATGTATCAATTTAACAAAACAACCAAAAACTAAAAATCCAACCAAATAATCTAATTAAAGTTAAAACTTTAATTATGACACACTAATTCATCATTTACATTACATTAATGTTAAATAAATTTCGAGACGTTACAATTAATCATAATTATTAATTAATATCTCTAATTAATATTTCATGCACAAGCAAACCCTAGTGCACCCCAAACATTAATCCATATATAGAATTATCTGTTTTTATTCTCCACATGATGTCCACTAGCTTTCCTTGATGGTTTCTTAAATAATTATATGGTTTTATGGAAACGTGGTGACCTGTATACAACATGTAATAATATTGCAAATAACTAATTCATACTATCCTTTAGGGCACTAATAATATGATTATTATTACAGGGTGTTGCGCTTTCGAATAAATTTTCCATCTTATTCAATAAATAGGAAACGCTGGCTCTAAAAGAAAATAGCTGTCCCATTAGATACTAAATACTGAATCATGCGACATTCTAGTGAAATTTTGTGTACAAAAAAGGAAGACTTTGAGAGATTTCTCCGGGATGCTCAGCTATAAATGCGGATCAATTCATGGTCATAGATTCTCCTTTATAAGAATTGTCCTTAATTATTTGATTTATTTCAAATAGTACCTAATCAATTATGTTATAACACGTCTTTTAATAAAAAAAATGTGTAAAAGTGTTATATTAAAACTTGTAATTGATCGTATAATATAATACAGTTAGTTAAACAACATTTCAAACATCAAAATTAGACCGAAAATACACAGTTTTAAAACATCATTACGTTTGGTCACCTTTGTGGACAGAAGATATCCCTTTTGGGCACCGTTTAGTCGTTCTTTGAGGACATACGTTATCCTATAAACCTTAGCTTTAACACGTAATCTTTGTTCTTTTTTTAGCGAAATATTTTGTACAATAATAAAGGAACTGAAAGACCCACCACAAAAGGATACCTAATCCTGACCATAAGAATATATTGATAAAATTTGCACATTGAAGGTTATCTTAATCATTATCACACATGAAGTTACAAAAAGAACCCCTTCTTTTCTTGATATGTTTATTAGAGCTAATTCTATAAGTTTTAGTGATCGGTGGACTATTAAACAATAATTATTAAGCTTGGTAAAATAATTGAAAAATGGATATATGGCTGCTCAACCAATCAAATGAGCATATTGGACCCCTTCACTCTCATTGCTTTTTCTTTTTCGCATTTGAAAATTGAATCACTAGTGCATTATTTACCTTTCACTCCCTTTGAGCTTAATTAAATTACTACCTTAATTTAATTAATTTGCACGTTGAATCTTAAAAGGTGATTAAGATGTTAATTGCTCTTCCACGGATTTGTTATGCGTATGCGCTGATATTCTCCAATTAGAGTCAAAAGTTTATCAGGCATTCGACAACTCAAAGCTTTTTCTGGTTTTTTTTATTATCAAAAAGCTATTTTATTTCTTTTTGTTCTTAAAAAAAGAATAACATTTTTTTTACCCATTCTTATATTTTATCGTTTGGAAATTGGACATTTTATTTTATTCCGGAAATGAGGTGGATATCAGCTTTTCATATATCCTGACAAATTTAAATTAATAAAAATAGAAACATTTTTACCCTTTTTTAAAAAAATCTCCGGACTCCTTTAATTTGCAAAATATGTGGGATTCTTGAACAAAAAATTGAATTGACAGAGTGTCATGGTACATCATAATAGAGAAGTTATAACTTACTAATATTATTTTTATAATTTTTAATTATAAGGCTTAAGGATCTTACCACAAGCCAATCTGCATGAGATGTCTACCCTACAATATTATATATCTTAAACATGACAATAATTTATATCTAGATATATATACAAAAGGTATATGTGTACACATAAAGCCTATCTCTCTCTCTCTCTCTCTCTCTCTCTCTCTCTCTTTTCTTTTTACAAAATGTATAAATCCTATGTTAAAATGTTAGAGAAAGCCCAAGAGAGAGCAATTCCATTTCCTACCTTTTTCTCCCTTTGCAGAACACCCATCACAATATTCTCACTCTTTGAGAGTTATTTTGTCTCTTCCTCTGTAACCAAAACTTCTTGATTTTCTCTTTCATATATCATATAATATAATTCATATATATATATATATGTTCCTCTGCTTCGAGAAAATCCCTTCCCCAATCAGACAAAAGAAAACAGAGTGTGCATTGCTGTTGCTGCTTAAAAAACCACACTTTTTATGCAAAATCATAGTTCTTCCAAATAAATTTTTCCCATATCTCTTTCTATTTATTCAACCTCAAAGATTGAACTTTCTTCAAGAATTTTCATCACCAACTGCTGAAGAATAGTCTTTACGTATTCTGAGGTCTGGAAAATTTCCAACCACCCACAAAAGCGGTTGAAAAAAGAAAGAAAGAAAGAAAATCCCATCTTAGTTTTCCTTTTTTAATTTTCTGTTTTGCAATTTACGAGATTTGTCTGTTACGTTATTAGTTTATTCAGGTTAACCGAAGTCAAAAATTGTTCGTTCTCATTTCTTTATTTCGATCAGGTGGTTGATAGCTATTGCTCCGTTGGGTACGCAATTTCAGACGCTGTCCATTTAAAATCTCCTCACATCTCTCTCTGTTTCTCTTTCATTTTCTCTTCTCTTCGGTATTTTTTTTTTTTAATTTTCCTGGGAAAGTGACGGAAATGGATGAAAATCCAAAGCTGGTGAGTATTGTCTTCTTGCGTTTTCTTCTTTTTTTAGAATTTTTATTTATCATAACTGTTTCATTGAAATTAATTTCTTTGTTTTCCAGGAATCATCAGCTGGTCCTCGCGAGATAAATGGATTCGAAGAAAAATTCATAGCCGAGAAAATCTCTGTTTCGGATCACGTAAACGGTCTTCGTTGCACAGCAGATTCATCTGACAGCTTCGTCGTTGATATGGAAAGCGTCTCCCATGGCAGCGATAAAGATATCACGGCAAATTCAAGAATCAAAGTTAGTTCTTTATTTCTTTGTTTTATTTTTTTTGGTAAATAACATCTGAATAATGGTTTGTTCTTTTTTTAACAATTTTTCTTTTGGAGATAACTCTTATTTGCTTGTTCTTATCACCAACATTTTGTTTTTCTTTTTTTTTTCTTTTAACTTGCAATTTTGTCTTTGGAATTCTATTTATGCATTATAAGCGTTATGTTTAAGTCAACTTTGGTTTTTGATTGGTAGTCTGTTAATCAATAATGACGTTGTTTGAAACAGAGGAAATAGCTGGTCTGTTTAACACGCAAGTATTAACAATGGATGTCTTTCTCAAGCATTATTACCTGTCAATATTTTCTAGAAATGGCATCTGTTTTCTCTTTAATGATGTAAATTAAAATCTAATCATAGCATTAGCTATCTATACGCCACCCTATTTTTTGAAAAAACAAAAATTGAACTTTCTTTTTTTTTTTAATAATTTTGTGAATTTTTTTTAATAATGGAAAAGTTGCAGAGAAGTCTTTCCCGGAAAGGATCTCAGCGTGGCTCAGAGAAGAAGATTAATTCTAACACAAATGCTAATGATAGAGACTCTGCAGTTGTTGGGCAGTCACCAAGAGGTTGGTAATTGGTAATTCAAACAAGTTCTGTCTTTTTTTGCTTTTTTTTCAAATTCTACTTCATATAAACTCTTCTTCATATTGTGAAGGAGTTTATATACCATGAAATATACAGCAGATATCATTTATTTGTTTATTGAAGTAGAAAATAAATAATAATAATGATAGTATTTTTGATAAATTTTGTCCGTTCAATTCAACATCAGCTAAAACTCATTAATGGTTTTGTCATTTACTTAATGGTCCAAACTTACTCATAAACAGTTGGCCCAGATGTCACTTATGACTCTGAGATTAATACAGATGCAAAATTCAACCACACAATGGAAGATAAAATGTAGAATTAGAATCCACAAATGGGTGTATACGACATTTTATTGTGGTTTACGAATATTAGTTTACCAACTTTACCTTAGAGGGGGATTTGAAATTAAAGTAATCATATCAACTTCATACTTAAATTTGAAATTAAAGTAATCATATCAACTTCATACTTAACCCCAAGAAAAAGTACTAATTTTATTATTCAACCGATTTTTTTTTGGTTTGCTAGAAATTTTGTTATTCAACTTGTTAGCTGACATTTTTAAGAAAGGAAAACCTGGTGGTTGGAAATCTGTTGGGCTAAATGATCTTCTACGCGGTTTTTATAATAAATAATTTGGACAGTGAAGTACTGCAACTGGGTCAACTGTAGAACAAAGGAGATGAATTTGGGAATTAGATGTGACTTTATACTAATTGAGTAGAAAATACAAACATCTCAATATCTTTTCCCTTTTGTTGGTATTTCCATTTCATATTTTGGGGGGGCCACGCATATTATTGAAACTTTGCTTGTGAGAATTATACTCGAAGCATCATATTATTTTTTTATTATTTTATATGGGCAAAATGGAGGTTAGGAAAGTATTCATTTTGCTGCTACTGTTCTGTAGAGTCATGCAGGCCAGAAAAGCCCCCAACGGTGGCAGTAGGGACCACCGATAATTTAAGTAGCCCACTAGTCCATCATCAGATCACCATCACAGCCGGCAACATCACCACCGTCACCGATGGCAGATCCGTTCTTCGAAGAAACAGCTTCAAGCGCCCTTTTTCTTGGGTCCTCGATCCCAAGAAGATTCTTTTCTTATTTGCCACCTTGTAAGATTACACTTCTATATGCTTTTGTGCATTTCTAGAATTCGTGTCATGCTAATGAAAGAAGTACTGTATTTCTGGAAAACAGGTCAAGCATGGGAACAATCTTGCTGATATATTTAACCCTTTCAACCAGCAAGTACAGTACAGATGAAAATGGTCTTGATTGGCAGCTGCAGTAATACATGACTCATTTTTTAACCTTTGAGAGTGGAATTTCTACACACAAAGCCAACAAGAAAGAATCTAATTGTTTGGCAAAAAGGGTTCTTTTCTTAACAAAATGGCCCATTTTGAGGTACACTTTGTGAGAGAAAGCAGACAAGAAGGTACATAAAGGAGGAATGAACTTGATTTGGATCGAAGAAGATAACCCCAAATCCCTTAACTAGTTTCTTTTCCAAAGCCCCCTTAACAAAATATTATTTATAGAAATGGAGACAAGGACACATTGGTCTGTAACAAAGAAGGAATCTTCTGTTCTGTTAGATGGGTGAGAATGAAACACATGATGTTTGTCCTCTTTTTTGTAAAGATTTGGTGCCTCTACACAGCTAGAAGGAAGATCGGTGGAAGATCACAAAGTTGAGTACTTTTTGCCCTCTTAGTTTTTTCTTTTCGTTTCCCATACTTTTCCAATTCCGCTAGCTCTTTTGGCAAAAATCCTAGTTCAAGCGAGACCCTTTTTGTGGTATGTTGCTTCCATGTGGGAGTGAGTGGGCAGGGCGAGGGAAGGAAACAACCATAAGATTGCGTAGCAATAAAGTATTCATGTGTGCACGCGCACTGTGGAAGCTTTTACTTTAAGGGGAAAAAAACATTTATTAGTCTTGTGGACTTGTGGGAAGTGGAATGGTAAGACAAAGCATGCTTGTCTGCTCGTCGAAGACCCTGTGCAGAGTTCCCTGCACCATATTTGTCGGATCTCTGCAAAAAATCAGGAATCACAAGGTGTTTGGCGGATGGGATTGTAGTTTTAAAGAGTAGCGGCAATAACTGGATGTGAATCCCAAATGCTAGATCTAGATGAAGACCTGTACACAAATAATGCATTTGCCATAAAAAGAAACAAAAAAAACGTGATCATATAATCCTTCCCTAGTTTGTCCCTTGTTGCATCTCTGGTTCTGTCCACTGATTGTTTATCTGCACCTAACAATAATCTAAGCTTTTCCAATAATCTTAGCTTTTCCAAGAAGGAATCACTCACCATCCCCACGATAGGGATCGCGGACCTTGTTCTGTTAGTCATTTTTTTTCTTTTTATTTTTGTTTTTAGTCCTGACGGTTATACCATCATCTCACTGATATGGCATCGCATTCGACTTTGAGACACGAGAGCCTGCAACAACAAAATATGAGAATCATCACGTACCTCTAAAATTAACAATCTGATAATTCCAAAGCACATTAGTTAAAATCACGGCAAGGACATATGCAAATTAAAACAACCAGCAAAAGTTGTTTTGCTTTATAAAAAGCTCCAACATATAGAGAAAATTAATGGAAAACTCGAACTAAACCAAAAAGGAGATTCCTAAGAAAGTTGGGTTAGATTTGCGGATGTTTACAGAATATTTGGTTGTCTATCTTTCTGTGGACGTGTTTCTACTTTCAATTGGAAAGAGTTTACATCTAAGCAGGAACCTCCTGCTGATGGTGTTTCTACATGTGTCATGTCACACAGATCACCAATCCAATAAGATCGTATTGAAATTCTGACTGTGGCGAGAGACAGATTTGAGAAAACAATTAGGGTGTTTGGGAGAGTAATTTAAGCCATCAGTTTGAGGTCTGAGAACTGTAGTATGTAGGAGCTTTATAATGTAGCTTATTGCTGTAACATGTAAGAGTTTTATACTGTTTACAGTTTAAACCATTGGTTTAAGCTACTCTTTCAAACACCCTAAATGAATCTGGGGTTAATGAAGAACCTACGAGGCACCACAAAAGATGCAAAATTGTCTAGGAATTACCAAATAATTTTAGAACATGATGTATATCATATCACAAAACCTGCAACAAATTTGAAAGCTGCCTGCATGCCAGCATCAGTTACGTCTTGTTAGCTCGCTGTTTTTTATCTCGTGTATCTGCTAAATTACAGTTAAATTCTAGTCACTTGGTCTTGGTAACCAAAAGTTGATAGAAAATATATTCTTATAGAATTACCCAAATTAACTTTCATAAGAAATTTGTAATTCATACACAAATCGATTTTTTCCCTCTTTTGAAGAAGATTATGATTAATCCAACGCAGCGGACAAGAAAAGTTGTGCGGGTTGTTTGGTATGTAGTAATCTTCATTTAATTGTTCTTGTCATGCTGAATTATCTTCAAAAAAAAATTCCTTGAAAATGATTTTTGGTCTAAATTTTTGCCTTCCTGCTTGAATTGATTTCAAAGTAAAATGAGAATGACACCTGAGGATTAGAACAAATCTTTTCCCTATCGCTCTTAAATTAGGTGAGGTTTCCTTCAAGAATATTGCAACTGTAGAGATCAATATTCTTCTGCTTACGCTTGCTTTTTCAACATAGAAGATACAAGCACCAAAGACATTACGAACTATATCTAACCTTATACTTACGTCTGACAATTGAAATAATATAGGATTTCACTATGCAGGAGGCCAAGTACAATTGCCTTCTCATTTAAGTAAATCCTATACCAAAATCGGCCAATTATTTCTAAACACTCTTGAAGTTTCTGTTTCAACACAATGATTTAGTAAGCCTAATCCTAATACCTGTAAACTGATTTACAACTTCAACTCACTTAGGCAGGACGCAAATGAGTCACATCAAGGAAACACTTCCGTCCCCTTGGAAATTGGGCTAAATGAATTCAAGGTTAAGCACATTCAAAACATTGAAAATAGTGTCCTCGTAGTCTCGTAGAAGAAATTATCATATACACACAAGCATACAGTACTGACTGTGAAATATACAACTATAACAGTAAAAGATTCGTGGCAAACTATTACCACTTAAAATTGGTTAAGAGTTATCTATTAGCTCTTGGTCCTCTGAAAATTATAAGTTGTTTGGATGTCTCGCATCTTGTGGTCCAACACAAGATCGACCCTCCACGCTTTACCCAACGTAAACATCTGCATGACTTAAGATAATGACTTGCCCTCTTCAGTAGCGCTTTGAGATTCTTGGCATTGAGCATCTATGCTTCCTGTCCTGATAAAGCCTCAATATACCAGCTGCAGTTTCTTCTATTGCTTTCCCTGTTACTTCTGCAATAAAAGAATGGATCACCAACATGGCGTTAAAAGCCAATGTCGATCTAAGCTGCATCCATAAAAATAATTCTAGAATTTTGACTCCACTCTCTTTCTCAGTTCTTCTAATAAATAATTTGAGATAAACGAATCTCCCTTCAGATTTCCAAATTGAAAAACAAAAAAGACAGCAATGAAAATTATATAGAAAACATATTAGACTTTCTACAAACAGAAAGAGAGCATAACATATCACAGTTGTAAGCCATTCTTACCAATTACGGGCCAGACAGGGTTTTGCGCAAAAACCCTGCCTGCAAACTCCAGTTCCCCTCTAACATAATCCATCTCCGAGTAATTACTCCTCACTTCTTCACCAAAGCCCAGACTCTTAGCCCTTGCCCTTCTGATTGTTTGTAACACTACTGGATTTATAGTCAAACCGAAAACCTTCTCCGGGTCGACCTGAAAGAGCGTCTTTGGCAGCTCAACCCCCGTTACAATTGGCACATTTGCCACTTTGTACCCCTTCTGCGCCAGATAAATTGACAATGGTGTCTTCCCAGTACGAGAAACCCCAGCGAGAACAATGTCAGCCTTGTCAATGTTCTGAGGAAATGCCCCGTCGTCTTGCTTGATTGTGAATTCAATGGCTTCAATCCGACTGAAGTAATCATCAGAAAGTGGGAAATTCCTGCCAGGAGCCCCTCGGGGCAGGCCGGATGGCGAGACACCTAAATGGGAAGCGATCGCCTCCGTGATTGGCCCCAGTATGTCAGTTGATGGTATACCCCATAACTTGCACGCTAGCCTGGTGGATTCCGCCATGGAAGGATCAGCTAAAGTGTAGACCCCCATAGCACCCTCTTTGGCTGCTTGCTTCACAATCTCCATTAGCCTCTCTACATCATCAATCTGATAATAAAAAAGCAAAATAAAAAACAATCGTTTAACTTTGAATTAGGGGAGAAAATGGAAACTTTAGACACTTCCATTCATCTCAATTTCCGCACAATTCCGCCACAAATTTACTAAAATCGGCAAGACAGCAACATTCAGCAAATTCAATCATTTCAAAAAACAAAAAGTTCATGAAATTAACGATGATACTGATTCAACCGTTTCAAAATTTAGGTCTTTTATAATCAAAGAACATCTAAAGAAGACGTAGAGATCGAGTTGCCTAATATACTGAAAAGCTTACACCGGAAAACATGTGTGTATGAACGGGACAGCCACGATCGACCAAGCAGTGCTCAAACTGCCCTAACGCTGCGTTAACGGAGTGCTCCACCGTCCATCCAGTTCCGTCGGAAACCATGTATATCGACTTCGCCGCCGCCAAGTAAGAATCTCCGTCGCTTCCCGTGGCGGAGCTTGGCTCTATCTCGGCGGTCTCTTTGAGCTGGATTTTCCGGTCCACTCCGGCCACGGAGGACCGCTGACCCGGGCGGTCCAATTTTCGACCGGAGCGCCGCGCGCGAGCCCTCGACCATCGCTACAGCTGAGGGCTGCCGCTGCCCTTGAGCTTCCAAGCCTGAGACGCGGAGTCAGGTTCATAGGGGGTTTCGGCGTTGGTTTGGAGAGAGACAGCGGAGGGGCTTGGAGGTTTGGGATTAGGCTCGGGGATGATCGGCGCATTTAAGGGACGTAGGTTCGGGAGGTTCAAGCTGGAAGAAGCAAACTTTTCTTCCTATTTTTAGGGGGGGGAAAATAAATGTTTATTTTATTCTTTTTCCTAGTTTAATTCGCGGGAAAATGGACAACGGAAATCCCAAAACAACCTCAGAAAATTAATGACGAATTAAAGAGCCCTTTTTATTTTATTTTTTTATTTGCAATTTCCGGAATTAAGGTGGTGATGCATAGTTTCCTGTCGGTCGGTTCAAAAAAACATAAAAATAAAAAACAAAGCGCGTTGCAAAAATGTCGTTTGAATGAAACGATGTCGTATGGAGTAATCATGTCGTGCAAGAACGTTGCACGGAAAAGAGTATAAAAAATCGTTGGTCGTGTGATTGCAAGCGTAGTTGAACGGTAATTACACACTCTAACCTGCTAGGATAGCGTAAAATTTTCAAATACTATAATAAAAATAAAAAAATCTAACATGTTATAGTGTTTTCTATTTTAACAATAGTTTTAGTCATGATGTCAAACACCCTGTTAACCAAAATGTAGAGTTAATAATTTTTTTAAGAAAAGTCGGTTGTTGTATGGAAGAATCATTTGTCGCATAAGAATATTGCCTAAGCAAAGATAAATGTCGCATGAATTGATGAAATACTGATTGCTTTGTGAAAAACGAAGTCGTATAAGGAAATCATTGTCGTACAAAAACCATGACCGTTGAAGAAGCAATTGTTGGATTTGGAAAGACGATATTGTATGAAAGTAGATGTGGTATTGTCCTTTGACACTATGTCGTATGGCAAACATATTGTCTGATAAGGAATGATGTGGATGAAAAACAATTGTCCCATGAAATATCATTTGGCGTGAAAACAGTTGTCGTATTCAAAGTCGGTGATACGATCGTATAGAGAAATGGTCTATTCCAAAACAAATGTGTGGAGGTGACATTGTATATGAGAAATGATGTCTTGGGAGGAAAAAGTCGTAACAAAAAATGTCCTATAGACCTTCAAAAAAGAAAAGTCCAATAGACACATCTTATGCAAAAATCATTGTCGTGTAGAAAAACTACGCGGCGTGAACATAATAAACATTGTATGAAAAAAAAAAAAAAAAACTTGCGACAAAAAACGACGTCCTGTGTCGCAAAAAACGACATCGATCAAGGAAGTCATTGTCGTTTAGAAAATATATGTCGCATGCCAAAATAATTGTCGTCAGAAACGATGGCCCTACCAGAACGATGCGGCTTGAAAAGGATGTCGTACATATCAATGTTTTGTTAAGGAGTAACGTCAAGTGGAAATGGATTGTCATTTGAGAGACGATGTCGTAGGCATAACCATTGTCGTATTGAGATTTTACTTGATAATATGGGGTGGGAATTTGGATCATATGCGTTTGTGTCATTGAGTTGGTTAAGATCGAATCGTATAATTATGTTAAGCCTGAATTGCCACACTTAACTAATATTCAAGTCCGCGATTTTTTGGACCTGGATGCAAAAAGAAAATCATGATCTCTCTCACGTATTGTCCATCATCTGCATCTCTATGTAATGTGAGTAGTGGAAAAAACCAAAATTTCTAGCTAAAAATTTCAAGAATGTCTTCTCGCATTGAACCAAAGATGAAATTATTGTTATGGATAGAAATATCAGTACTTGAATTTTATAAAAATTTTGAAAAAAATATAAATATCGGTGAAAATTTCAACAAAAATTACAGAAATTACAAAAATTTTACATTAAATATATATCGGCGATTTACATTAATATAAAAATTTTACATTGAACATTAAAAAGAAACATAAATAAATATAATTTATGTAATAAACTCTATATATAATAGATTTGTCAATACCAAAAGGAAGTTCTGTGAAGCTCAAACATGGCCGAAATTTCATCTTGATTCAAACGATATTGTTGCCATGACATGTTATTTGAGTAGTTATGAATATGCCCTATATAGGTTTCTTGACTTATTCTCACTGTATTTCCATAAATGAAAAACTGTAAATTATCCTAATTGTTTTGATAAGATAGTGTCGTTATGCTTAAATGGGGTTAATTAAAAATTCTACAACCATCATATTTCCAAAGTCCTGATTGTATAAATAATAAGCATAAAGAGCCTTATTGGAAGAGCTAATATAATTAGATCCTAAATTAATTGATTGTAAACTTATAGAAATATTTATTCCTTAAAAGTATAAAATAGTAATAGATTATTTAAAGGGAAAAAATCTATTACATTTTGTAATTTTTGACATCATCAAATTTTAGTTGAACTTTCCACCATATGTATTGAAATTTTGTACAAAATACACTATCGGTTTTCTGATATCGGTATTTCTACCGATATTTACCATATTTCTAATATTCTCTTGATATTTAGCCGAAATCAATATTACAGTAAAAAGATATTTCAGTATCTTAAAATTTATACCAAAATTTCCAAAATTTCATGGAAATTTATGTCCGTGCATAGAAGCCATGATCAAATACATATCTTTTGGCATAGAACCCATGAATTACAAACAATAATATTCTCACTTTTGCTACCTTTGTTTTTGGAAATTTTAGCAATTCTAAGCTGAAAAAGAGGATAAAAAAGTGTGGTTCGCCTAATAGGTTATTTGAAAGAATAGTTGAAATCAATAGTTTTGATTTGAAAACTGTATCATATAAGAGTTTTATACTATTTATAGTTTTAACTAAAGGTAAGAACTAATTTTTCAAACAGTCTATAAAAAGGAGAAGAGGGAAAGGAAAAATACTTATAATGTTACCCTTGGAAACAAAAAGAGAAAGGTTTGTCACTTAAAAGTTGGTGCTTAAGGATGTTGAAGACTTGGAGATATTTACGCTCAAGCCACCTTTTTAGATGGGAATTGATTTGTGCGGTATACCGTAAAACTATTTGATTCAATGCCATACGACAAAACAAAAATTAATGTAGAAAAAGACTAATGTACCCCATCCTTAAATTCAGGCTTTTTGCCCCTCCCTTATTTTCCCTTTTTTTTTGTGCGCCAGCCGCCCTTTTTTTCTCTCTCTCCCTCTTCCAACCATTCACTTTGACAACAGAGACAATAGCATCTCTATTCATCACAACCAAAGGAAGTTTGACTCCACCCAGGCTTTGTCGCGTAGCAAAGTCGTGAGATCTACTTGTTCTCCATTTTCTTCCCCCTCTTTGTCTCTTCTCTCATTTGAGTTGCCATGTACCATAGACGAAGTCACATGAGGATCCTGGTAATCAGCTCCAGCAAAATGACATCAAAGCTGTACAATTTGTTCCTCTTCGTCAACTGGAACGACCGGTGGTAGTCCGTGTGAAAGCCTTGGATTTTTTATATGACGACAAAGTTTTATTTTAGGTTGTTTCTGTAATTTTAAAAGCTTTAATATCAAAAGATTTTAAAGTTGGGATCTAGTTTGGAAATTTAGGAAGTTTGGAGACTATGACCATGATTTTAAAAGGCTCTTTTACATTCAATATTTGAAAAAAAAAAAAAAAAAAAAAACCTAGGCTAACGTGCAGCTCATCCCAACTGCCCTCCCTAATTCTCTCTCCATTTCATTTTTTCTCTCACGAAAATGTCACACCACTGCCTATCATTGTTCAACCACCTCCAGGCATTGTCCACCCCCACGCACCGGCCAAGAAAACTCGCCGCCGCCTAAAACCTCTGGGGCCGAAGCCTTGCCATGTCACTCGTCGCCGATGCCGAAAAACGGCGAAGGAAAGCCTTGCCAAGTCCCACAGTCTCATTTCCCTCATCAAGGAAAGTAAAACCTCTCCATCAACCGCCGTGATCGTCACTGGAAAAGTTTGGGTCTGCCGCCACCAATTTTGACAGTTTTTATGTATTTTCCGGCAAATTGGACGCCTTTTGGAGAAACCATCGTTAGATATGAGCTCTTCTCTTTAGGAACTTTGAGATGGTACCTGCCACTTCCAATGACCACCCTGGGTTTTGACTGGTCAACAGGTTGACCCGACCATCCCCATTCGAGAAAAATTCTCAACCTATTCTCGACGCTCTGGACATGTCCATGAAGTTGAAACTATGAGAAGGAGTTTCAAAGACTAAGTTTAGTATTCAAAGTTTCATTGATCGGCATAGATTTTGCGAAACAGAGTCTTTCGCCGCCAATTGTCGTTGATTGAATTGGGAGGAATTTTATTACTTTCTTTTTGTGATATTTGTAGTTTAACTTACTTAATTGAAATTCTTAGATGATTAAAATAAGTTATATGTGTTTTATGATAATGCTATAATTTATAAATTTGCATGTATAATTAGAGTATTGAAAATTGATTGATAAAGTAATATATTTCTTTGAAATGAAAATATACAAGTCTATGGATAATCAGTAAATTGAATGATTTCGACAAATTCAATTTTTTTTTTATTTGTTCATTTTAATCTAAGAATCTTCTAGATATAATTAGAGTTTCAAAATTAATTGATAAATTAATAGGAAAATAATATTACTCAATGTTTTTAATTAGATGTTAAAAAAAAAAAAGAATTGGGATTATATGATTTAACCTTTACTTGCAAATGGAGTTTTTATGTTTTGATAAATGCTTTAAATCTTGGATGTTCAAATCCTTTAAAGTTTACTGTGATATTATTAGTCTTTATAACTTATGGCGATTTATGTTATTATGACTTTACTTTCATCGATATGATTAGTGTTGATGAAATGATGGCTGCGATTGAATGTAAGATTATGATGTAATATTTATAACTCTTCTATGTGGCATGTCTTGCAGTTATGGCGTGTTGAAATCTCTTTAAAATTGTTTTCTTGTAGGTTTGAATCTTGATTTTAAGAAAAATAAGTCATTATGTTGTCGAATTTTTGTTAGAACTAACTATTATGGGTAGAATGACTGAGGAGGGATTTTAGGAGTCAGTTGGGGATATAACCAATTCTGTTACATATTGAGACCTCATGTAACCATCGGACAAAAGCTATTCAAAGTACTCCTCAAAGTTATATCACCGGAGGTACTTATTTGTTGGATACAATGGACATCATATATTATTTGGTACCAACATTTGCTACATGTCCTATTTCACGGGGTGCTCGTTTGGGATACAAATGACACGGGATGCTCATTTGGGGCAGAATATAACTTTTTATACCCCTTCTTTCTTTCTTTTCCTTCACTAACATCTTAGGATGTGAGTGGGAGAATTTGAGTGACAATTACATATTTTGAGTTATTGATTGGTTTGATGAATTGTGAACTTAATGAATTTTTATATTGATATGAGAATTTGTTTATTAACTTTATAAGGATTTTATGTATAATAATATAAGAAAAAACTGATATGCGAGTAATCGATTGTTATTTGAAACATTCTCCAACGGCTTGAGATGCCACAAGAGACCGAAATCTCCGACCTTTATTCTTAGATTTTAGTTGTTTTTTCTTTTCTATTTTTCATTCTTAAATCTTTTTTTTTGTTTGTTTTTTTATCTGGTTATTGTGTTTGTGTTTTTTGTGATTTTTTGTGCATTATTATAATTTTTAGGTGTCAGAGATAGCTGTGGTTCCACCAGTGTTGGTGGTTATTGACTGATAACCACTATGGTATTTGCGACGAATACTAGATACCGACTGATAACTATGACGATATTCATAGAAGATACCGAATACTGGGCAGTATCGACAAAGGATGTCAGGGCATATTTGGATTACAAATATAGTGCAATGATGTGGCCACGATATTCTCTACAATCTTTTTTTTTTTAGTGGCATAAATCAATCCAAAAATAATTTTTGTGATATTTGTGTAAAGAGCCTGAAGATTTGGTAAGGAAGTGAAATTGTCCCAGTTTAATTAGAAAATATGGCATATGCATGCTTACGCTATTTCCTAGATTAATGACGGAAGTCTGGATAATATTGTTTCTTTAAAAGTTGGCTAAAAATTTGTTTTATTAAAAAAGTACAAAAGACATACGTATAATCTCAATACTATCCCTAATAATTTAACTATATGAATAATATTGTAACAATAAAAGAAGATTGGAAAATTGAACATCTGATCTGTTTGTGTATAGTTTGCAAACACAGTTAATTATCATAAATGTGATTATGTTCATCGTCTTGTCGTAGGCAACGAAATCGAATGAGAAATACTCTATGATAATCGATGAATAAAAACATAAAGATTAAAACTTTATTATTAAAATTGTGTATAACATACATACGTAGTCATCCTCATATATAAATATTGAAACTTTGTAAATTACAATCAACCTATAAATAATATAAAAAAAAGGATACCACAAATAATTAATTAAAAATAGATTGAACTGCAATATCATAAAAAGATATTGACATAGATAGTTTATGTAATTGCTTTATATAATGTAATTGTAAAAGAAAAAACGAATGCGAAAAAATTGAAAAAAAAAAGAGAAAAAATGAATGGAAACAAACATTTTATTCAACTACATATAATATTGTTGTTGTTTTGGTTGTCACGTTTGGATGACAGTTTAAATTTTTTTTACAATGTTTTTTTTTATAAAATTTGAGTTTAAACCAAAATTTTTAGTTGAAACATAGACTATATTTAATAAGGTGAGAAGGGAATACAATGTTCCTATTATCTTTTTTTAAAAAATAAAAAGTCCTTGTTTCTTTTCATTGAGAAGTAGTGCACAAATAACATATTATGTGTACGGCTCTAAATGACTCTTACTATAGTAAATAAAAGAGGATTTAAATGTCAATATATACATGCAAACATGTACATATACATATGTATATATTTGTATATATTTGCGTTTTTTTGTCGATTAATTATTAGATGGACTGGAGTATGCACTTCTTCTTAGCTATATAACAAATGAGTATGTTTGGGATGTAAGAATGAATTTTACTGATGAAGACCATCATCAAATCACAAAACTCATGTTAATTCATCAAGAAGTATAGCGGAAGCATACCTGAATCCATTAGAACGGTTGCATTCTTGGTTCTTAATCTTCTGAGTCAAGAAGGTGTGATATCTGTGAAAGAAAGTTTTCTCTCTGTCTTTTCCAGTGATGGGATGCCAGAAAAAATATCACGTTACGTTCTGACTCAAGGACCACAACCATTTATAATATTTTAACTTTTTCTTATTTCTATTTTGGCCCATCATAAAAATAAAAATTATACTTTAGGTCTCTATACATAATTTTATACCCACACTTTATAAGATGCTTTAAAACCCAAATCTTTACACTTTATCATATCACTTTATTAGGTTAATCTTATTTGATAGCAATAATACACATTTATTTAATATATTAGCCCACATATTGTTGGAATTAATTCCAACAATCTCCCACTTGGGCTATATATGAAACTTTATAAATGTGAATTAGACCTTAATGAGCTCATCTCATATTGTGTGCAAGAAGAGGAAAGACTTAAGCAAGAGAAGGCAGAGAGTGCTCATTTGGCTACAACCTCTAAGGACAAGAAAAAGAAAAGGAAGAAAGGCAAGGAAGCTGCAGGTGCGGCACCATAGAAGAAACAACAAAATGGACAAAGTGATGAATTTGCTTGTTTCTTCTGTGGAGGTAAGGGACACAAGAAGAAGCAATGTATCAATTATCACGCATGGCGTGCAAAGAAAGGTACGCTTCTCAATTTGGTTTGTTCTGAGGTTAATTTAACTTCGGTACCAAGACACACTTGGTGGATAGATTCTGGTGCTACTACTCACATAAGTGTGTCTATGCAGGGTTGCCTGAGTTGCCGAAAGCCAAGTGATGGTGAAAGATACATCTATGTGGGCGATGGCAAATCAGTGGAAGTTGAGGCAATATGAATATTTAGGTTATTATTAAAGACTGGATTTTATTTGGATTTGAATGAGACTTATGCTGTACCGTCGTTTAAACGGAACTTGATTTCTGTTTCTATATTGGACAAATTTGGTTATTCTTGTTCATTTGGAAATAGTGAATTTAGTCTTTTTCAGAATTCAAAACTTATTGGTTCTGGTTCTTTATTTGTTTATGATAAGCTTTATTTACTTGATACGGTTGCCTCATTTAATGAAACCTTGCATATAAGTACACGTGGTGTAAAGCAAAAATTAACCAATCAGAATTCCGCTTCATTATGGCACAAGAGATTAGGTCACATCTCTAAGCAGAGAATAGAGAGACTTGTGTCAGACGGGATTCTTGATCCCTTTAATTTTACAGATTTTAAAATTTGTATTAATTGCATAAAGGGAAAACAGACAAACATAAAGAGATTAGGTGCCAACAGGGCTTCAGACGTCTTAGAACTAATTCATATGGATATTTGTGGGCCATTCCCTACAGCTTCTTGGAATGATCAACAATATTTCATTACGTTCATAGACGATTATACATGATATGGCTACCTATATCTAATTCATGAGAAGTCTCAGTCACTAGATGTGTTCAAGAATTATAAGGCTAAAGTTGAGAATCAACTCAGCAAAAGGATTAAAAGCGTCAGATCTGACTGTGGTGGAGAATACTATGATAGATATGATGGTTCAAGTGAACAACGTCCAGGACCTTTTGCTAAGTTTCTAGAGGAGTGCGGTATCGTCCCACAGTACACCATGCCAGGATCACCTAGCATGAATGGTGTCGCTGAGAGGCGAAACAGAACACTTAAAGACATGGTGAGGAGTATGATTAGTCACTCTACCTTGCCAGAATCTCTCTGGGGAGAAGCCTTAAAGACTGCAGCTTACATACTCAACAGAGTTCCAACTAAAGCAACTGCCAAAACCCCTTATGAGCTTTGGACAGGTAAGAAGCCTAGTTTGAAGCACTTGCACATTTGGGGTTGTCCAGCTGAGGCAAGGCCTTATAGGCCAAATGAAAAGAAACTGGACTTCAGAACTGTCAGCTGTTATTTTGTTGGATACTCTGAGAGGTGAAGGGGTTACAAATTTTATGATCCCACGACTAAGTCGATTTTCGAGACGGGAACTACTCGGTTCTTTGAGGATGTCGAGTTTGCGGGGGGAGATAGAGTGAAGGACTTTGTCTTTGAAGAGGAATACATTAATATTCCCACAGCTGCTATTGACATTGATCAGGTTTCTATCCCTGACATTGTTCAAGAAGCATATCCAAATCAAGACAATGTCGGAGAACCTCCCATTCTAGAAATTGTTTCAGAAGAACAAACTCTACCACCTCAAGAACCTATGTCATTAAGAAGATCCACTAGAGAAAGGAGAAGTGCGGTGCTGGATGATTACATTGTATTTCTCTAAGAAAATGAGTTTAACATTGGTGTGGTAGAAGATGATCCAATCAACTTCCATCAAGCCATGGAAAGTTCTATATCTCAAGAATGGATTAATGCCATGAATGAGGAGATAAAGTCCATAAAAGACAATGACGTTTAGGATCTTGTCCTGTTGCCTGAAGGTGCGAAACCCATTGGTTGCAAATGGATATTTAAGACCAAGAGGGATTCGAAAGGCGATGTGGAGAGATATAAGGCTCGTCTTGTTGCAAAGGGTTTTACTCAAAAGGAAGGCATTGACTATAAAGAGACTTTCTCTCCGGTTTCTTCGAAAGACTCTTTCAGGACTATAATGGCTTTGGTGGCACATTTTGATCTTGAGCTTCACCAAATGGATGTAAAGACTGCGTTTCTCAATGGCGACATTAATGAGACAATTTATATGGTGCAATCAGAAAACTTTGAGTCAAAAGACTCAAAGAAGATGGTTTGCAAATTAAAGAAATCCATCTATGGGCTTAAGCAGGCATCTAATCAATGGTATTACAAATTTCATCAGGTTATAATCTCGTTCGGTTTTGAGATAAATATGGTTGATGATTGTATATACCAAAAGTTCAGTGGGAGTAAGTATATTTTCCTGGTTTTGTATGTCGATGACATATTGCTTGCCAGCAATGATGTAGGCTTATTGCACGAAACCAAGAGATTTCTATCAAAGAAATTTGAGATGAAAGATCTTGGTGACGCCTCTTTTGTATTGGGTATATAGATACACCGGGATCGCTCTCGGGGTATACTTGGATTATCACAAAAGAGCTATATCGAGAAGGTACTTAAGAGATTTGGCATGCAAGATTGTAAACTAGGTGACACCCCTGTTGCTAAGGGAGACAGGTTTAGTCTCAATCAGTGCCCTAAGAATAATTTTGAGGTTAAGGAAACGCAAAAGATTCCTTATGCGTCGGTAGTAGGGAGTCTAATATATGCTCAAGTTTGTACGCGTCCGGATATTACGTACGTTACAGGGATGTTGGGCAGATACTTAAGTAATCTAGGGATGGATCATTGGGAAGCAGCCAAACGAGTCATGCGGTATTTACAAAGAACAAAAGATTACATGCTCACATATAGAAGATCGGATCAGTTGGAGATCATTGGGTATTCAGATTCTGATTTTGTAGGGTGCCAAGACAGTCGGAGATCCACATCAGGCTATATCTTCATGCTTGCTGGAGGAGCTATCTCTTAGAAAAGTGCTAAGCAGACATTGATAGCTTCTTCCACCATGGCAGCAGAATTTATAGCATGTTATGAGGCATCCAACCATGGGATATGGCTACGAAATTTTGTCACTGGGCTGCGAATTATGGATGGAATTGAAAGACCACTTAAGATATTTTGTGACAATAAGTTAGCAGTGCTATATTCCAATAACAACAGGAGCTTAACAAAGTCGAAGCATATAGACATTAAGTTCCTTGTTGTTAAAGAAAGAGTACAAAGTAGTCATATGTCTATAGAGCACATTGGGACAAACTCTATAGTTGCAGATCCGCTTACGAAAGGAGTACCACCTAAGGTCTTTCATGAGCACACTGCTCAAATGGGTGTTGTATTTCTTCAGGATATGTCATTTTAGTGGGAGTTTGTATTTTAGATGCTTTCTTGTTGTAGACACATTTTGTGGTTATTTTCTACAGAAATAAAGTTTATAGCTTATTTTCACTCTGTATATGTTTGATTTGATCTCACTAAAGAATAAGGTTGGACCAGTAGAAAATAGGTATGTTAAGATCACATTACATGAAATTTTCTTGCTACACATCCATACTTAATCTATGTTGTTCATTATATTAGTATACGTGACCATTGATGGGTTTAGTTACGTAGAATGTAACGAAGACCGCTTTGATCATATATTAATATGATTGATGGACCGGATTGGATTGGAGATACTTTTGGTAATGATAGCACAATTCATGAGCTCATAAGGTATAATTCATATTTATAAAGTTTCATATATAGCCCAAGTGGGAGATTGTTGGAATTAATTCCAACAATATGTGGGCTAATATATTAAATAAATGTGTATTATTGCTATCAAATAAGATTAACCTAATAAAGTGATATGATAAAGTGTAAAGATTTGGGTTTTAAAGCATCTCATAAAGTGTGGGTATAAAATTATGTGTAGAGACCTAAAGTATAATTTCTATTTTTATGATGGGCCAAAATTGAAATAAGGAAAAGTTAAAATATTATAAATGGTTGTGGTCCCTGAGTCAGAATGTAACGTGATATTTTTTCTGGCATCCCATTACTGGAAAAGACAGAGAGAAAACTTTCTTTCACAAATATCACACCTTCTTGACTCAAAAGATCAAGAACCAAGAATTCAACTGTTCTAATAGATTCAGGTATGCTTCCGCAATACTTCTTGTTGAATTAACATGAGCTTTGTGATTTGATGATGTTCTTCATCAGTAAAATTCATTCTTACAAGTTTTTGTCATTTTGACAGTTGCAGCTCACCTTAAATTGACTGAACTGTGCAGGAAGAGATATCAAAACTAAATGCACAAGTAAGTCCTCAGACAGCTCTAGCTTAAGTGCCTTTAGTTTTGAAGCAAGATGAGACATCTCCATGATGTACTCCCTTATGTTTTCTTTTTCTTTATACCTCATTGAAATAAGGTTTGTCAAAAACGTACTTGTTTCGGCCTTTTCGTTCTTAACAAACCTCTTCTCAATTTCCTCAAGAAAATCTTTGGCTGTAGTAACCTTTTCGGACATAGTGCCCCTGAAAGTTTCCGGAATAGCACGTTTCATGATCATTAGACTCATGCGATTTGAACGATCCCACCTTTCCATATCCCTCTTTTCATCAAGGGAACTGTTTTCTGTAAGGTCAGGAGGTCGTTCAACCCTTAACGCAAGGTCTAAATCCATGACTCTGAGAACAATCATAATGTTCTCTTGCCATGCCTTGAAGTTTGTGCCGTTAAGCATGGGAATTGAATTGATGCTAGCAGAAATATTAGAAGCAGAACTTGTAGCTAAACAGAGAACAAAACAACAAAACAGCAAAACAAGAAGCTCACATAAGTTCCATATCATACTTAAATAAATTCAAATAATGGTAGGGCCCATCACAAGATACCTAGCACAACATTAATATTTAGTCTTTGGACAGAAATATTAACTCGTAAGTGGTACTCTTGGTATAGTAATCAAACATTGATAATAAGTAGATGTCAAACAATAAATCTTCCTTTGGGTCGATTTATTATTCACATGTAAAACCAGATAATCATCACATGTTTTTTACCATAGGTGTACATGCAATTTTGTTAAATATTAACCTTCCTTTGGACCGGTCAATATTCACATAAATTGCATGAACACAACCATTTATATTTTAAAATAAATTAATTTCCACAAGAGAGGTCACTTTGGTGACATGTTGCTTCAATTAATTCATTTCAAAATATATATAAAATACCAATATTTGAATTTAAAATTGTACCAAAAATTGACCAATATGTTTTTTAATAATAATATTTTTTTGTCAAAGTCAAAGTCAAAGTCAAAGTTAAACTGGGTCGGCTCCTTTTGGATCGGGTACTGTATGGACAGTTTACCTTATCCAACTCTTTACCCAAACCCAATGACCCATTATTTGACCCAACTTTTAAACCAACCCAAAAAAAATTTAACCCAGACCCGATTGGTTCTTATAATTTTTGATGGGCTTGACAAACTTTAAGCCCAACTGAAATAAACCTGATTTGGTAAAGCAGTGTAATCCTACGGTTTACCAAAACAACTTTGCCAATTTAAACCTTTTTTTTTTAATTGGCAACCATTAATGATTGAATGGCCGCCTGTCAAACGACTTTTCCAGTACAGTTGCAACATGAGAGAGAAAAAGATTCTCTCTGCACATGTGCATGGTTGCCGTAATTCATCCTCAGAATTTATATAAAATATATATATTTATACAAAACCGTTTTGGAAGCTTTTGCCATTCAATCATAATTTAGTAACAATAATGATGAAATCCTCGGAAAACATCAAAAACTTGAATCCAGATTCTATAAAAATATATATATATAAACACACATCAAATCATAAACCAATCCTTTATACATAAGGCAAACAAATTTCTTTACTTTTCACTTGCCACCGTGAACCAAAGCCTATATATTAAAAAACCCAAAACCGAAAAGCTTTATATATCTGAATCTATACATACGTATATAAAAACTGGATTCAATGAAGTAAATGGCCGTCGTCGTTTTCAACGTAATATTTCAACCGAAAATTATGAGAAAATATTTCTCAATAATTTAACATGAGAAAATTTTGGTATCACTTGTAAGAATAAATTTTACTCAACATGAGAAAATTTTGGTATCACTTGTAAGAATAAATTTTACTGATAAAGACCATTATCAAATCATAAAACTCATGTTAATTTATTAAAAAGTATAGCAGAAGCATACCTGAATCTATTAGAACAGTTGAATTCTTGGTTCTTGATCTTCTGAGCCAAGAAGGTGTGATATCTGTGAAAGAAAGTTTTCTCTCTGTCTTTTCCAGTGATGGGATGCCAGTTACGTTCTGACTTAATGACCACAACCATTTATAATATTTTAACTTTTTCTTATTTCTATTTTGGCCCATCATAAAAATAGATACTTTAGGTCTCTGTACATAAGTTTATACCCACACTTTATGAGATGCTTTAAAACTGAAATCTTTACACTTTATCAAATCACTTTATTAGGTTAATCTTATTTGATAGCGATAATACACATTTATTTAATATATTAGCCCACATATTGTTGGAATTAATTCCAACATGGGAATGAAATTGAAACTTGACGTTATAATTTAAATACTGTAATATATGATAATTTTATATTGTAATATATGTTTGTTTTATATTATAGTATGTGAAAGCTTTAAATTGTAGATAATTGAAACTTTTTGTTCCAGTTACTTAGAATTGGTTAATATTGACATGTGATTAGTTTTTTGTGATATGATTTTTACAAAATTATTATTACAGGTAACAAATATCATGTTACATATATATATGTATATATGTGTGTGGTTTAGCAAGAAAGAATAATATACTGTGTAACATATAAAAATAATGGGTGTGTGATATAACAGTTGTTTATGTTGAAGCAAAGATGAGCTCAGTTTCTCGTACCTATGTCCATTAATGTTGAAGTGCTACGCATCCTCAAAGAAGACATCAGATGGACACCTATGGAGATATATAACTTTTAAGTTGCGACTTTTGAAGTGTGTAACAATGGCCCTATTCTTTGTTATTAAAAATCCTCGAGTCGTTATTACATAAAACTAAAACTAATATCATGTTATTATATATAAAACGGGCCCTAAGTCTTTGCCTTGTGCGTATAAAATAAGAATTAAGATCTCAACTTCGTTAACCAATGAAAGCGTCACATTGATGGCCTTACGAACTGGTCCACGGGCTAGGACCAACCCAAAAATAAAAGTATGACAGAAGCACGGAAGAGAATTATTTGAGTTGGAGAAGAAGTTAGGCTAGCTAGCTAGGCCCAGCAGTGCAGATGATTGTGGCAGGCAGGAATGGGACTGACTATACGTCTCAATTAATGACCAAGTTGCCAGGTATTCTGCACGTTTAATACTGACGACGTTGAATGTTGATATTTATTAAATCTGAAAAGCTGATCAATTTTTTTTTTTCTTTTTCTTTTTGTTTTGGCAGGCTTTTACAATGATTAATTGGGCAAAATTTCCTTCCAACAGAAGGGCCTTCAACACACATGGTGAATCTCGCCCAATGCCTAGCCCCTTATGTGTTAGTAATTTCTTCACAGGTAGATGTTGGAGATAATATACTGACAGATAAGATCGAAGCCACGTACGGATCAAGATTAAAAAAACGAGGATGGACACTTTTTTGGTTAACATTTTTTCTTTAGTTTTGTACATAAATTTAAGAAAATTATGTTTTACCCCCTATTTTGTTCCTTTTAAAATTCAATGTCTTTTTATTTTTTTCATTTTATTAATTTAGTAATGCTTTTATTTCTCACTAATTTTTTTAACTTTGTCCTTGTTGGCAAGTATATGTTTTCCGATCGTAATATCTACAAAAGAAAAAAAATTATTTTAATAAAATTTAACAGTTTGAAAATCCACACTAACCCCACTAAGAAAAAAGACTCATTTATTTACAAGCAAACCTATTTATACCTATAAAGCGATCTCACTCTTTCACAAAAGAGATGAACCTCACCTGTTGCGTCCATTTAAGTCTCGCAAGTCTTTTGAGGTTATATATTATTTTTCTTTATTTACTACTTTTTTCACGGTCAATCTTCATTCAAGAGCACTACTCAAGGCTGATCGACAAATGATCCTCAGCTCCCCTTGATAGTTGAAATGACAAGAAGGGACAGTGAAAAAGCTCCTATCATGCAAGCTTCAATGCACCTGCACCCACAAGAGCCTCATCGACGATCAATCGAATCATAGGCCTAGACATGATCCGACGGTCCACTGGTTCTGCTATCTGTGATTAATTCTTGTATGATATTGGACCCATCAATGATTAATTACTTTTCTTGCCAAATAAAATAATTATAAAAATACGAAAAATAAAAAGTCTCCAACGACATGACCTGAGAAACCCATCCCACCGCTCACTTTTAGTTTGACCTTGAGGTTCGAAGTCAAGCACATTGCACACCACCTTCGTTTTATTTCCTTAACAAAAAAAAAAATCAAAATAAAACTCTCTAAAGAAGTGACCTATATAACATGCTTCAGTGCAGTTGGGCTGCTGTTCAAATCAGGTGTACGGCGCACCAAACTAACTAGAGAAGGTAAAAATTTGTTTGAGGCAAGTGGGAAAGGGGTAAAATGATAATATATAAATATATGAGAATTTTCACATTATCTATTAGATTCTAAGAGGATAAAAACATGTTAGGAATTGGTTGATGAAAAGGTAAGGCGGCATAGCATGTTAGCCAGCGTGGTGGGCATTGGGTAAAAGATTATATGCAGATATGTAGAGATCTCTGATCAGATACGGGAAGGTACTAGGTACTTAGACAACTCAATCTTATATTTGGCCCATTTTACTACTGGAAAGTACTACTTCATGGAAGTTGGTCACTTGCTTGTAGGTAGCTTAATTTTTAGAAGGAATATCACGCGTTATTTATGAGAAGGTACTTATTATTGCTTCCAACAAAATATACTGTTGGAACATAATTTTCAAGTGAGCCTACATATATAATTAAATGTGTTGTTTTATATTATCTTAAGATAAAGTTATATAATTAAGATAAAATTAAAGAGTTTTTTTAGGTATTAATATAATGTATGGGTTATTATTATTATATGTGTGGATATCAATTTGTAATTTTAAATTTTATGATAGGCAAAACTAGAAAGACATTAAAATAACTAAAGAAAGTTATTTATTTTGGTTATGGTCCCCAACTTTATATGTAGTATTATTTTCATTCAGAAAGTTTATAGAAATCTTGCTTCTTTGATATCCCATTTTTAAAAAAGTTTTCAAGAATACGTATTGAATTAGAAGGCAATAACTCACAACGATCAAAAATCATAAATCAAAGTACGCTTTCACTATTTAGAATGATTTCTTTCAATAATTTGACATGAACTATCTTAGTAGATTATAATCAAATTTGGTTCCTGCATACACTACTTTTTAAAAAGCTTATTTGAAAGCTTTATATTATTATTGTTTCGAATCCTTTTGTCAAACGATAACTAATTCAAAACCACAAATGAAAGTCTGAATCACCATAAAATTCAAGAGGGGGAAGAATATAAAACTAATTAAGCCATTGCTTTGGGTTCAAATCTTTACGAGATTAAGTCCCACATACATACATACATGTATATGTGATAATAGAGTACTATATCTACCTATAACAGATTCTATATGTATATATATATATACGTACTAATTGTTTATAAATAAATACAATCAAAGAAAGGGATATTTTGCGTGTACTACAACGGCGATACTGTTGTCCTTTTGGTGTAAGCAATGCACATGCAGTAATATTGCAGTAGTACTACGATCCCCACCCTTTTTTTCTTTCTTTTTTTTATTATTATTTTTAAATCTTATAAGCTTAATTGGCCAATAAAGAGTTACAAAATGGTCGACGCAAAAATGTTAAAAACCTGCATGTGACTCTCGGTTCTGCCACGTATGTGCCGACATGGACTCAAAGGTTACAATTATACGGTTGGGACCAGCACCAATCATGTCTCCTGTTTCTCAGATTTTAGCCATGATAGAGCCAGAGAGAGAAAGAAAGAGAAGGAGCGAGAGAGCGAGAAATGGTCGTTGGTGCATATTGAACCAAGTCTACACCTTTCAATTTGCACCATTAAAAGGTTATTGGGGTTCTCATTCATTCCCCTTATCTCTTTGACTCCAATATTGCTTGGTCTCTTTCATGTAAAAACGTAAAGGAAAAATATCTCCGGTCTTATGCTTTTAATTAGCAGAAAATTCGAGTTCAAAAAGAGGACCCGACCTGCTTCTTGTCACGTTCTCTCTTATTTCACTATGGAACGCGTGTTCTTGTCTTAATCATAAGCTCTCAATCCTCTTACAGTCCTTCTAATTATTGGCGCATCATAAACAGTGTACTGTGATTCTTGATTTGTGATTTGATTTCCTTTATTTCGTACTAAAAAAAATCTGCCTCCAATCTTATAGGGACCAGTAGATCTCTCTCTCGTCCATGTTATTGATCACATCCTCAAATAGGTAATCTGCATCTATAGATTCTTAAGTTTCTAAAAATCTATATATTCATGCATTGGTTATTGTTTTAGAAAGCAATTCAATATATAGTTTCTATATCATTAAATATATATATATATTTTTTCTAAAGTTGCATTCTAACTTGTCTCGAAGTTTCATTTTACTTGTAAGTCATATTGTTTCTTTAACGCTGAATCTTTTATTTTCATGCTAGTTTTTATTGGTTCTTGTGTTATACGGATAATCGTTTTGAAGCGTAAATTTCTTTTCCTTATCTATTTAAAGAAAGTAATATTACCATTTTTATATACATATCTTTTTGAACATGCCAACATCTCCTTAAATTGCCGTGCAAGTCATCTTTTTTTCATCTTTAATTTATTCTTCTTTAACCTTTGCTAGGAGTTGTCAAAATTTCAATTACTTGTCTTTGTCCAAACCAAAATTGCATATAAAATAGATGAAAGGTTTATCTTTTTGTTGCTTTCTCTGCAGACCTGATGAAAGGGAGCACTAAAGTTGGCATCTACTGGTGCAATGAAGGTGAACATGAATCATAGAAAATACCACTCCAATTAGAAAGTCATCGAAGTCTCCTTTTT
Organism: Artocarpus heterophyllus; assembly: GCA_025403435.1. Classification (NCBI taxonomy): domain Eukaryota; kingdom Viridiplantae; phylum Streptophyta; class Magnoliopsida; order Rosales; family Moraceae; genus Artocarpus; species Artocarpus heterophyllus. Next base: position 10,069,671 of record CM046349.1, read on the forward strand.
AACCCAGGTATGAATTATGTATATAATTAAGTTTGGCACCACAGTTGTCAAACAAGCTATAAGTTTTACAACAATAGTGTGTACAATGTCATGGCGCATGCATCATGTTCGAAACCCAGTTAAGGCTATGTAGTTTTTTTTTTTTCCTATTTTAGCCCTATTATTGTGTTATGGTCTTTTTAGGGTAACTTATAATATATGTTAAACAGTACAATTTTTTTACTCTCACTAGTACATCAACTTTGTACATTTCATCCTCCGGCGGCTGACATTATGGAAACTGCCAAGTAGCTCTAGAACATGTTTAAGATATTATAGGAAAGCAAAACATTAAGAGAAGAGAAAGGGGTGGAAATAGTCAAAATAGATATCTTCCAAGTCTAACAATACGACATAAAATTAACTTTGTCCCCCAAGACCAATGAAATGCAGAAAAGTACATAGTAAATATAACGTTTTCATCGACGACGAAGGGAAATCAAAACAAGGAAAAACAGAAGAATACGAGTTGTCTCGATCTCCTTCTCCTTGCCTCTATCTCCCAAATTTACCAACTTTATTTCTTATTAATTAGCGATCTTTCCAGGCCTCTTTATTCCATGTCCTGATCATAATCAGCCGCTAACTGTAACCAGAATTGATGGACCCACCATTGCACAAGGCTTACAAGGCCCTCTTCGACAAAACCATCAACGGCGCCTCCAAGCCCTCTTCCTTTACGAGCGACGAACCTGTTGTCGATGTCGATGAATGCGATCTTCCGCTGATCGACCTGAGCCTTTTGGGGCTGGGCGAAGAGGAGAGAGAGGAGTGCAAGGCTCAGATAGCCAGGGCTTCGCAAGAGTGGGGATTCTTTCAGGTGGTGAACCACGGAATATCGAGGGAGCTGTCGGAGAAGATGAGGCTCGAGCAAGAGAAGGCGTTCAAGCAACCGTTGGAGAGCAAGTACCAGAAATTTTCAGCTGGCAGTTACCGTTGGGGGACACCAACGGCCACTTGCCTGAGGCAGTTGTCTTGGTCCGAAGCTTTCCACGTTCCCCTCAACAGTATTAATAATTCCGGCTCGGATAATAATATTAATGGTCTCAATACTCTCAGGTACACATGCTTCAAATTTTCAATATAAATATATGTATATGCGTGCATATACACCAGTCACGTTAGCTCTGCACGCTAAAAGAATGTGGGTTGAACAACATAGAGCTCACCGGAAGGTTTTGACAAAAGGGCAAAAGAAAATTCTAATTAGGTAAATTGTCTTTTTTTTTAATCAAAAAACATGTTTTTTTTACGTAGATAAGCTGTTTTAGTTTTTTTCAAAACAATAAAAAAAATGACTGTAGCAGAATAAAGAACCTCAACAGGAAAAAAAACTGAAACTGTTTTAATGTCTAAAAAACCTTTTTTTTGTGTCAAAAATTATAAAAAAAAAAAAAGTCTATTTACCAAAAAAATTTTAACCGAAGGCCCTTTTTAAAAATCCATCAGAGCTCACCCATGAAGCTATTTCTTGTTAATTATAGGGCTTAGCATCAATTGTACATATTATGCTTTATATCAGTTGTAGTGCATACAAATGTATATAGTACATGTTATAGACTAGACTGTTAGATTTAATCAAAAATACATTAAAATAATATATAAATATATGAAATAGATAATTTTTTATACCAATCTGACAATCGAAAAACATAAAACCTATGTATAGTCCTTTTTCTCAAACCCCACGGTACAGATATATGTATGTATTATTTTTTATGCAAAAATTAATCATACAAAAGTTCTCTTTTTGATGATTGGTGTATATTCCATCAAAGAAAAGCTTTCCCGTTTGAACTCTTTCATTGTCATTGGAAAGGACGTCGGAAACAAAAGTTTATATCATTAGAGTGGTCCTACGTACAGGACGAAGAGTGTACATGTAATTGTGGGCTATAGTACTGTTACATTTTTAAAAATATTTCATTTCACGTCCACAATTTGAATCATGAATGTATATGTGATTGAACATGCGGGATATCGGCCCACTGCGAGGACGACGCCCTGGGAAACTAGAATGGACACTTTTTATCTTGTTGGTAGCACCAAATATTTATTTATTTATTTATTTATTGAAGGAGTTCAGAACTAAATATTTCAGTGGTCCAGTTTTATAATAAGTGCTACTTTTGATTGTGAACATGTCATCATCAAGGTGTGGGGCATATGACTTTTTCTACTTGAAGTGTATGCTTTTAACGATCAGTAACTAGGACTTCTGTATATCAGACTTTGTTGTCCCTCGGCGGTAATTACTAGCTGGTATAATCACACACAGGATTAGTCATCCTATATTTATATTGGCAAAAAAAATATTAAATAAAGAAAGATATGAAATTTTAGAAAAGACGAAACATAATTTTGAATCATAAATTTAAAGAAACAGAATATAATTTTTTTAAAATGTTACGTATAATATTAAAAGAAGCAAATAGTTTATCACCTATTTTCATATGTGCTTAGCTTTACCCCTACAAACAAAGATATACATATATATATATAAATCACATGGATACATGCACCGAACTAACCACGATTCAGATTTTTCCTTTTCTGAATGTATGGTATATATTAATCTTATCATTTATATGATAAACTTAACTCATTTCTTTCAAAAGAAAAGAAAAAACAAATCTCACGGCAGGTCTGGGTGGTGTAGTTGGTTATCACGCTAGTCTCACACACTAGAGGTCCCCGGTTCGAACCCGGGCTCAGACATCTTCTTTTCAATTTTTATCCTTATTGATCCCTTGTGTTTGCAGCTCAACAATGGAAAAATTTGCTGCAACAGTTTCCAGTTTGGCGCTAAAACTAGCCGAAATTTTAGCAGAGAAATTGGGTCACGACTCAACTTTCTTCCAAGAAAACTGCCTGCCAAGCACTTGTTACCTTAGAATGAACCGGTACCCGCCGTGCCCCGTGCCGTCTGAGGTGTTCGGTCTCACGCCACACACAGACAGCGACTTCCTCACCGTACTGCTTCAGTACCAAGTCGGAGGGCTACAATTAGTGAAAGATGGCAAATGGATTGCCGTCAAGCCTAATCCGGAGGCTCTAGTTATCAACATTGGAGACTTATTTCAGGTCCATTAATAAGTATTAATAAACGTGACCCAACATTTATTTTGTTTGTCTAAATTAAAATTCATTTGATCATTAATTAATAAAATAGTGTATTGGGTAATTATAAAATTGTTCAGGCATGGAGCAACGATGTTTATAAGAGTGTTGAACACCGAGTTGTCACAAATGCACCAGTGGAACGGTTCTCTACAGCTTATTTCCTATGTCCATCATACGACACCGTTATAGAGAGTTGCTGCGAGCCTTCTGTCTACAGAAAATTCAGCTTTAGAGATTATCGACAGCAGGTCCAAGAGGACGTTATCAAGTTGGGTTTTAAAGTAGGGCTTCCTAGATTTCTTGTATGAGGCGCACAGACTCACATATACATACATATATATTAATATATATATATATATATGTACTATGAATTTTGTTAGGTATACTGTCAACTAGGCTATGTGGGGTAAGGGCTTTTTTTTTTTTAAGAAGAAAGTACATAAAATAGAAACATGTTATAAGGTTGAGTCCAATTATTAGGTGTTAAACGAGTAGATTATATGGCATTAATTCTCATCAACTTGATTGGATGCTGGTTTAATCAATCTATTCTTGTTGACCAGAAATATGTATATGTAGAAGTTTTGTCAAGTTATGTCTTGTTTTTTATCATTTATCTTTTTTTTTTTTTTTTTTTATTTGCCTGTCGTTTCCATTAATTGCAGTATTGATCATGGCCAATTGGTGCAAAAATCACTTGTCATTATCAATATTTGGTTGGCTGCCATTTAGGATTATGGGACAAATTGCAATATTGTGATTGATATTAAACTCTAATAAGAAAGTTTGTACCAGAAGGCGCTTTGATAAGTTAAAATAGCAAGCAGGACCTAATTAGTGAATTGACATTGAAAAGTGATGACTTATTGATATTTTTCAGCTAGATATATAATGGAAAACTATGGGCCATAATGCCATATAAATATATTCTGTAGGTCCCATATATGATTGATGATTAAAATCGCAAATTCATTATTTTTTCAAAGCAATAGTTTTCCAAAGTCCCACTTGATCCGGCGGAGCTTACAATATACACGTGCACATTATTCATACGACTAATATAAGGCTATAGACCAAAGAATTACTATAATAGCCTTGGCTTTACCTCTTTCGGCAAAAAAAAATATAAAAATAAATAGAGTTTTGGACTCGAATGCTAAAAAAGTACGGTATATATAGTGGTTAATTTGGATTTCTACAGTGATTTTCACGAATATCATCAATATTTACCAGAGAGCAACTACGAAGGTGACAAAAAAAAAAATACAGGAATTGCAGTCATTAAAGTAGGGATTGGCAATTAAGCACGAGAGAGTGGAATAGCACAAGTGTCTTTCTAAGGAAGAAAAAATTAAAATGCACTTAAACCTCTATTGGACTCTCAACAGAAGAATATGGGAAATAACAACTTTGTAGAAAGTTAATAAAATTAATTAATGGCGTAAATTTGAGGAATATTATTGTTTTCTTTTTAATCGTTATAACATTGTCATTATCAAAGTATTTTAATATTATTGTTTTGAGGAGTTTTCTTTTAATGTTATTGTTACTGATAAGTTTTGAGGAGTTTTTTTAATTCAATATTGTTTCTATACCTAGATTAATGTATTTTGCACATAGAGAATGAAACGGAGGTGTGCATAAATATAAGATAAGTTTTAACAAATTTTTTCAATTAACTATTGTTTCTATGACTCCATTAGTGTGTTTTCCACCTTAAAAGTGACATTGAGGCATGCTTAAATAAGACCAGAGTTTTCACAAGTTTATTCAATTCACTATTATTTTTATGGTTACATTAGTGTGTTGTTCACATAGGAAGTGAAACGGGTGCATGCTTAAATAAGAGATAAGTTGTGAAGAGTTTTTTCAATTCACAATTGTTAGCCATTACGTGCTATTTTATTTTATGCTTTAATGCATAATATTATCATTGGTATTTGTATTAGAGATAGTTTTAAAATTTTCTTGCTATCACTATATCCTCTCATATTTTTCTAATGAATGACATTTACTCTAATTTTTAATTTTTTCTTCAAAAAAATACAAAATTCTTTATTTGCTACAATTAATTTCATTTTTTAGTAAATTTTATTTACTACAATTTCCATAAATACATTTCTATTTGATTTGTCCTGATCAAAATTTTTTTGTCCTTAAATAAGCTCCATTATCTTTCTAGTATAACAATAGACCGATTCATATGTTTTAATGAAGACATTTATTTTAATTGATTCGTTCTCTTCAAAATTAAAGTTTTCCTTAAATATGTTCATTTATTTATGCTAATATGTCATTATTTAGAAACATATGTTTTGATTGAGACATGCATTTTAATATATCTACTTTTGTTTTTTAAATCTTATTTTTTTAAAAATGTCCTGTTGAAATACCTTTTCCTTTAATATATCCTATTAAAATAATTTTCGTAAATACATTCCTTCTTAATTTCTTTAAAAAGTCTGCACCTACATGAAGCACTTTATTTTCCTTGTTATTCCAATGAAATATATTTTTTTTTCAAACATAGCCTTAAAACATATATTTTTTAAGAGTTAATTATATAATTGTACCTTCTAGTTTTAATTATTCATCAATTTATCTCTCTGTTTTAAAAAGCTACAAATGTATTGCTTGAATTTGAAAAACTTATTTCAATTTTATCCTTTACATACTTTTTTGGACAAAAAAAATATAGTGATAAGACAAAAATGCCTTTAATTAGATTGAATTTGTTTCTAAAATATATTTTTCTTCTTCAAAAAATTTTTAAAAAATATCTTAACACTTAAAAAACCATAAAACTTAACATTTTTTTAAAAAAAATTTGATGCTTTGTTTTAGTACTTTTTATGGTTTTAAATCTATAAAATATTTTTCATAACTGTTTAAAGGGAATTTTGTCATTTTGTTTATTTATTTTTACTTATAGGGATGAAATCGAAACATTTTTTAAATTCAAAGGATGCCTTTGTAGTTTATAAAAATAGAAGGATAAATTGAGAAATAGTCAAAACTATCTATTAAATATTTTGCTATATGATTTATCCTAACCAAAATTATCATTTTATTTAAATGTGTTTTACTAATCTACACATACATAATATGTCTTTTTCTAATAATGACACATATTGGTATGACACATTTTTTTACTATTAGATATAGTCAAAATCACAGTTCTAATAATTTGAAGAGTGAAAGAAAGAGAGTCCTAAGTTATTTATTTATTTAGGTTAGTAGCTCGGTTGGTCCCCAACATTTTTAAAAAGTTATGATTTGGTCTCCAAGCTTTTTTTTTTTATATATAACTGGGTCTAATTGTGACGACCCTCCCTATGTGGCCGTAACTTAACTTAAACATGTCCATGAACTTTAACATACTTACAAATAAAGTACAGAAATTTGCGGAATAATTTTTTTTTTTAATTGGATTCTTGTTGTGGAATTCTTAACGTAAAACCTAAGAGGAAATAATAATTGTTTCCTAAAACTTAGTAACAAATGATTTCTTAAAGATAAAGAATTCTCAACATATAATCTTAAAAGATATAATAATCATTTCTCAAAACTTAATTGCATAAACCTAACATAATACATAAATTTCTCAAATGTGATAATAACGAAATAATAATCGTTACGATTTAACATAATTATAATTTCTAAAAGCATGATCCTTTACATAACTCATAACATTAATTTATTGAAACATAATCATAGTAATTTTCTTGAACTTTTCTTTTTAAACATAAGAATTATTATTTAGCAACCATTACTTTAAAGACATTTCTCAATTTAAATGAAACTTTTTCCAAAACAATTTTAAATTAAATATTGATATAAAATCCCATTTAAATGCTCTTTAAAACTTTCTTAACAATCATTTATATATTTTACTTCTAATTTTAACATCTTAAAAATAACATATTATTTTCTTAAAAGTAAACCTTCTTAAACTAAACAAAATATAATTTCTTATAACTTAAACTTTTAAGTTTAAGATACTAATTTCTTAAAGCTTTTCTTTTAAACTTTTATAATAAATTCATAAAAATATATTCATAAAATTCATTTCTTAACTTAATATAGAACTCATATGGGCATTTCTTTTTAAATTAGCATATAACTTTCTTACTTAAAAACTTCGCACGTTTATTGCATTGTTTATTGTAACATTTTTAAACCTTAAAATTCTCTAGACCAAGGTTGCGTAATCACCATCTCGGTTTTTAAAACACGATTATGAAATTTATTTACTTAGCCATATGTACTTAATCTTTTGTAAAGTTTAAACATACGTAATTTTGTAAAATAAAACATGCATAAAATTCATAAAATAATAATACGAAAATATTACATTGTGTGTGCGGTATTCATTCCCATCCTTACTATTCATCCACCACTCACTACTACCCATCAAGTGTTGCTGACAGGTTTTTTTTCTTACCTACAGCATGAATATACTTAAATGAGCTTTCGCTTAGCAAGTAGGAAATTAGTCTCACAAAACATGATTGAAAATCATTTTAATAAAAATATGCATAAGCATTTTATGCTTGCTTATTAACTTGATTTATGCTTAATTAATTTAACTATATCTTATCTTCTTACTTTGAGCCCGAGTGATTGTACCAGTTGCGCACGAGTCTTGGGAGGTTAGGGTTCACGAGGTCTCAACGACACCAAGATCATTCATTACTTTAACATGGAGCCTCCCTGTGGGTTGGGAGGCTGGTACAACACCCTTAGCATGTCTTATAAGTTTCACTTATCTTATTGTGTGTATCAATATGACTTATCACTACATGACACCACAATTTCGTAATTCATAAATCGTAAATCATAATCATACTTGGCTTGAAGGTGATTAAACAATATAATTTAAATATTACATACATCACACATTAATCATATCATGATCATAGCATTTCATATCATGTCATAACATAACATATCACATCATAATATATAACAGTGTAACAAATCATTGATAATGCATTTTCATAAATTTTATGAAAATATTTAAAATTAATTTATTTTTAAAACTATTCATACTGTAGGTGAGATTCGTACTTACCTGGACTCCGAGTTAAGCAGGTCTAGTTGCATCTCGTGGTATCTACAGTCTATGCAGCATCCTCAGCAATGCTCCTCGAGTGGTTGTGGATGGCTAGGAATGCTCCACATAAATTTATTATTGCTGAAAACATCATTTTGGACTCCATTACTATATTCTGAGTCACCTCAATTTACGTGCAATCGGTACCAGACGATTTGCATCGGAGTGGAATTAGCTTGAATGAAGGTCATCATCACATTCAAAGCGTCAAAACGAGTCAAGAGGCTGTCTCGGATCTGCAATCAGAGGTCTGGAGCTTAGGACCCGAGGTCCGCCGGAGCCCGGCCACCCACGGCGGCCCGTGCGGCGGCTCCGGTGACCTTGAAAAGATGAAATCTCGGCTCTTGGCAGTCTTGGACCTTTTGAGTTTGATGGCAGCCTCAATTTTACACAATGTGACCTCTAACTATGCCAATCGAAACAATAAAATTCGAGAAAACCGGCGGTACCGATGGCGGTCCTCTGACTATGGATCGGCGGAATCAGCTTAGGCATTTCAAAGTCCCTTGCATTTTGAGCATTTTCCTTCATTTGGCACTCCTCAACACCGTCGACCTGGCAAAATCAAAAGGACTCAAGGGGGCGATGGTAGCTCCTCGAATCTCTGGCATCTCGCTGTGGAAATCAGCAATTGAGAGTTCGGTCATGGTAGTCATCGGCCTCTGAGTCGATTCACACCGACGGTGAATGTTACCGCCGTCGGAATGGGCAAACCCAATCTCTCTCACGGCGACACACGACGGGCATGTGGAACTCTAGTCACCGGCGATGGTTTGAAGCAATTGATTTGGGCATTTTGCTTTTCTCAACCGTCTGAACACGATTGTCTCCTCAATTTGGTCCAACGTCGCCACAAAACGGTGAAGTCGAACTCACCTATGGCAACAACGACGGGTGTCTTTTGTTCTTTGATCGACAGTGGCTATGGAGTGAAATTGACGGAGGCATTTTGATCCTTGCCTCCTTCTGAGTGCTTTGGTACCAGCGGTGTACCATACCGTCGCTGAAGAAGGCAGTTTCGACGACAGCCCAACGACGGGAATGGGGGAACTCTATCGAGGCTCTTCTATTAGAATTGTACTGTAATGCCATGCTCTTCGTCTCTTCAATCTGAGTCTGTTAACACCAAGATCGTGTCAAATGGTGGTCGGACGACAGAGATATCATGTCAAAAAGATGACGTGTTTTCGCGGCTTCAGCTAGCACGTACGGGCTGCTCCGACAAAGTTGTGGGTGGCACGGTACACCGTTGGACTTAGCTCAATGAGAGCTTTCCATTGGTGTAGGAGGTGTTGAAAATGGAGGCCGGATCTTGGACTAAGTTTGAGGAGAGAGAGACTGTAGAGAGAGAAAGTATAGAGAGAAGGGGGAGCTGATTTGATTGGCTAGTTTTTTTTTTATGTATTTATAGACCATTTTATTGTCTACACAATCTAATCTGTATAGTATCGGGTAGATCAAATTTGATTTGTAACTTTAAATTTCTGTAAACATAATTGTACTTTTAAAAACTGTAATTTATTTGCACTTTAAAGATAATCACATAAATTTCTAATTCTCCTATTGTATTATTGTGTTATTAAAATATTCATAGTGACATAAAAATCATTTTCATAAATTTATCCATACTATATAGATTTTGTGATTTAATTTTGAAACAGTAAATTTTGATACATTTGTCTTCAAAACCAATGATTAGCTATTTTCACAACTATATCCATATTTATTCGTGTGTGTGTATATATATGTATGTATGTATTTAAAACTTTGCTCAATATAAGTATTATTATTATTTTAACTTTTAAAAACTTTAAAATGTAATTTAAAACATATATTTTCGTTAAAAATTTTCATATTGTAAAATTTAAATTTCATTATAAAAACAATAGTTGTAATTTTATAAACATTTTGTAAATTAAATTGACTATCTAAAAGTCAATTTAATTTAAAATTTCAAACTTAGTATAATTTCATGTTTTATGGATATAACCCGAACTATTTTTAGTAAAAATTCGTTTATGCATGCACATTCAATCTATGGGTGGTTCTAAACTTTCCTTAATCACTTTATAGGTTAACATTTGTCCGTTTGTGCTTTTACATTTGCCGTAAAGGTCTATGTAATCTTTGTGAATTCCATTAGCGTTCTTATGATAATAGTAATAATTAATATTACTATTATAAATTTTACACAGTTATTTAAATTTGCAAGCAACTAACTGTAAATGTATAGAACATTGTGCATTCTTATCTTGCCTTGTGGTCTCGTTGAAGAAATCCAGGTCAAGCTTGCTTATTTAAGCCTTGTGCTCACCATGTCTCAAATTATGGTATTGAGCTCATGATCACCATTGATTTAGGTTTCTTTTGCTAAACTGATAACATATAGGAATTTCCACATAACCTTAGTAAGTTAAAAATTTCACTTTTTGTCAAATAATCCCAATTTAAACATTCTAATTGAGATTTTTATAAAAACCACTTATTCGGCTCGTACATGAAATCAATAAATCATAAACTTTTAGTTTAGCATATTAAATAATTATTTTTAATTATTTTAATATACTATCATAACATGACATTGTTACATGTTTCATAAATATAACACATAAATTTATGCATTGACAACATTATTTATTTATAAGGTCTTACAGCTATTAAGAATTTCAAATTTACGTGTTAATAAATACTAAACTTGTATTTTTTTAAACATTTAGTTGAGTAATTATGAAAAAAATCCTCAATTAATTATATTTATTAAATTTTAAATTTTTTCGATCATTACACTATTTTTTTCAAAAAGATGTGATTTAATTCACAGCTATTAAATTTGACCGTTAAAAAATATTTTAACCACTTTTAATAAAGATATTTTAGTAAAATACCTAACATATTATAAAAATATTAAAATTAAAGCATTAAAACAATACATATTTCTTTAAAAAATCAGAAACAAAACAAAAAACAAAAACAAAAACAAAAACTTATCATAACTCAGATAAAAAAAACAAATACCAAATCCCAAAACCTCCATTGGAGGTGAATTCTCCGGAACAAAGAAAAAAGATCAGACAAAACAAATATTAAAACCCAACTCAGATCAAAACCCAACTCGACCTGCACGGCCCCCAACAGTCCTTCCCCATCCGACAGCTCTCGCCATCGGACGGCCCTCCGCACCCAATTCCCCTCCCCACTGGATGACCCCTCACCCATTTGACGGTGTCACCAGCATTATCGACGGCCCCTAGAGGAGTTCAACAGCCCCTCACCCACCAACGGCACCATGAGCTAAAAATGACGACCTGGACCAAATCTGCCCATTCGATGCCGTCGTAGCTTCTTTCCCGTTGCGCATGACCCTGTGCGATTCATATCTACCCAACTGCTTGCAAAGTTTATTCCGGTGATGTTGACGCTTGAGAGAGCTTTCTCAGCGAACTACAGAGTGGAGGTGAGCGAGCTCGTGAGGAAGAACCGAGTCAGACATGGAAGGATTTTGCAAACTTCTTTAAATGGAGTCATGGATTTTCTCGTTGAAGGGACTTTCGATCCCTTCATTGTTGGGTAGCTTTTTGTCTCTTCTTTTTTGTCCTTAAAATTATGTTTCGAGTGATTTTTGTATTTTATAGGGCATGTTTGGTTCAAGTATTTGAGTAGAGTATTTAAATGAAGATTTAAATTTTTATGAGAGAAAATACTGTAACAAAATGATTCAAACCGTGATTTAAATATCCAACCAAACGGGTCTATATTTCTTAAAAAAACTTGGATTTTTCAATTTTTATTTTTTATTTTTTGCTTTTGGGGTTTTTTTTTTATTCCCGCTCCTCAAGAATGGCTCATCATTTGAGTCTAGGTTTGTGATTGTTTATATATATTTGGCGGTGATGTTGCTGGGGTGGCCGTTGGTGTGGGCGATAGATTTGGGTGACGACCTACAGGAGGATGATTTTGTGTTATTAGAGTTCGGTTTAGGGGCTTGGTTTAGGGTATAGATTTGGGTGTTTGTGTTCTTGCTAGTTATAAAGAAATGGGTTTTGAAGCTCTTGAAATTGAGTTAATGGTGTTTGGTTCAATTTGAGGAAGAAGAAGAAGGAGATCAGAGGAAGAAGAAGTTGAAAATCTGGGATTTTGCTTTTTGTTTTCTGGTTGTTTTTTTTTATTTTTTTATTTTTTAATAAATTTGTGTTTTAATTTTTATTAATTTACGTATCAATTATTTTCAAAAGGTATATTAGTAATTTTAATTAAAATTTGAGTTTAGCAAATTTTTTCGTCCAAAATTAATGATTGAAGACCAAATCGTATTTTTTTAAGAAGGTTAAACCTTATTAAGTAAAAAAAATTTAGGACCAAATCTAATTTTTAAAAAGGATTGAAACCAATGAGTTATTTACCGTATTTATTTTTGTTTTCTATTGAGAAATGACCACATTGTGTAAGTACTTGACCAAAACACATTTTTGGTGAGCGCTCTGCTTCCAAAAAGTATGGTTGCAAAGGTATGCAAATCTAACGGTTGTTACAGATGCTATTGCAAATCTGACGGTTGACTGTTGTGTTTGGTACAGCGTGAAAGACCAAGGCCCCATTTCGTTTTGGAAGCTCCTTCCGTTTATTTTATTTTCTCGAGCTGACGGGTTCAAAGCAGAAGAAGGCCATGGCTCCACCGGCGGCGATTCGGTGGCTCGCAGTCGCATCGACCCTCATCCTGTGCCTCCTGATCTCGCCGTCAATCGCCATCTACTGTGACGAAGATGATTGCTACGATCTCCTAGGGTCAGCTGATCTCCTCCTCCTCACAACGCACATTTCCTCTCTGCTTCCCAAATTACCCCTCTCTGCATCGCGTATTTACTCTATTATCTTGCCTTCATTTCTAGGGTTTCGCAGAACGCCAACGCTTCCGAAATCAAGAAAGCTTATTACAAGCTCTCGTTAAAATAGTGAGTTTTTTTTTTTTTTTTTTTTTTTTTTAATTTCACGTTCTTTGTTCGTATCCCTATCCTAATTCAATCTCAGAAAATTTAGCTGTTTTTTCTTGCTGTGTTTGAATCCAGTCATCCTGATAAAAACCCCGATCCGGAATCGAGAAAGTTGTTTGTCAAAATTGCCAATGCTTACGAGGTAATTAGTTTTGCAGAGAAAATTCTGTTTCGCAGTATAATTTCTAGCAAAAAGGAAAATATGTTAACTTTCTTGCAAATTTTTCATTATTTTTATTAGCTGAACAAGTGAAATTTGTTTGCTGCATTGCAGATTTTGAAGGATGAGACCACGAGAAAGGAGTATGATTATGCAATTGAACATCCTGAGGAGGTACAGTTAAAATGCATTTAAATTTCCAATCATGGGCATCTTCTGTTACTTATTCCAATACTTTGATTTGTTATTTTGATAGATTTTTGTAAAATCAGAGAGTTATGCATTTGCCAATTTTAATAGACTCTCATTACTCTTTTGACGCTTCGTAGTGGATTCTAGAACTATTTTGTTCTTTGTTTTAAGTTTCAGATCATTTGAGCTTCCTCTAGTTGTGGAGTAATGCTAGTTGCTAAAAAATGCCGTGCCCTTTCTCTTGTTAGGTGTTTTACAACACAGCTCGTTACTATCGTGCGTATTATGGTCACAAGACGGTATGAACATTATTGTAGTTTGCGACTTTTGTTTAAGTAGATTATAACATATGAGTTTCCTTTAATGTGCGTCTAAAGCTACATGTGTGTCTACCTTCCAGGATCCTCGTGCTGTCCTTATCGGTCTTCTTCTGGTTCTTTCGGGATTTCAGTATTTCAACCAGTGGACAAGGTATAATCAGGTATTGTTTTATGGATGAAATTGAAACATGTTGTTAATTTGTGGAGATGTTGATTGACCGACCCTCATTGGCACTTGTGGTGTAAGAGAACAATATCCTTGCTTTAATGGTTAGTTTCGGCAGCAGGCTATGACAAGTTTACTCTCTGGAGGACTTGATTGAATTTCCTAATTCAGAGTATTCCTTTCACGACACAAAAAAGCATAACATGTTATTATGTTTCCTTGTTTGTGGTACTTATACTGTTGCTTCATTTTAGGCTGTTGCCATGGTCAAGAAGACACCTGCTTATAGAAATAGACTTCGAGCCTTGGAACTTGAGCGCAATAGAGGAACTGCAAATAAAAAGAAGAGTAACAAGCAGATGGACAAGTATGAATTTGACTTATTCTTCACTCAGAAATCATAGTAAATGGCCATGATTTTTTTAAGCTAGTGATATGTTAATATGTTTATGTAATGTGGACGCCCTTCCCTTATTTCAGTCTTTCCAAATGCTTCACCAATAGCTTCAGATTTATATTAAACGAAATGTGCCTTGACTTTTATGGCAGGAAAATGGAGGAAGAGCTAAGCAAAGAACTTGATCTGGACATAAAGGGTGCTGAAAAGCCCTCCTTTTGGGAACTTCTTGGTGTCCGCTTTTTACTCCTTCCTTACACCATTGGCAAGGTTGGCTTCCTTCCTTTCAATGTCGTTTCAGTAGATTCTTCTACTAAATAAACAGTCTTGAAGCTGTAGTTAGGATTGATTTTATTTGTGCTATTTTCTGTTATCTTTATGGTCTTTTATGTAGTAACTGACTATGGTCTAAAAACTTGTAGTATCTATATGGTCTGTTATCTTAACGGTCTTAGAACTTGTATTTTCTATTTTCTTGGTATATCCAGCTTTTATTGTGGTATGGGCACTGGTTTTGGAGATACGAAGTGAAGAAAGCTCCATATTTGTGGGAAGATGCTTCTTACCTGACACAGAGAGCCCTTAGAGTGACCCCTGATGCATGGAGAAATATTGGTGAGTGAAGATTTCACCTTTTTTATATTTCATTTTATTCCATATTAAGAACATCAATTTCATTGGAAAGCAATATACATAGAGGATTTGGTGGCTAAACATTGCATTGTCGTTAAAAATGAGGACCATTAGTTTCTTTTTATTTTTATTATGCTGCTCTAGGAAATGATCTTTGCTTCATGTTGATTTGCCTGTCCTACCATTCACCATGCACTTTTCAGCCACCACATTAAGATTTTAGTGAGTATTTAGTTAGAATCTAATGGCCCCTTAGTTCATAGGTTCAAACAAACAATTTGACATTGTAGCAAAAAGGTTTGATTGTAGTTAAATCTATGAAACAAACGGGGCGTGAATTCCTCCAAATGTTTGAGTTGCAACTTCTGGATTTTTTATGCTCCTGCAGTGGTATGGTCTAGAAATTCTTCATATTCTTAGAGTTCTTTGTTTTACTTTTCCAGACGCATCAACAAAGGAAGATCTTGTTCTCAGGCGTTTATGGGAAAAACCCAACTTGGAAAGCTACTTGGCAGAGATGAGGAAAGAGTACAAGCGCAGAAGATAACGAATTTTGTTGCCTTGGCTATTCGGAGTTCTTCAAAATATTTGACAAAACACATTCTTTGGTCACAGCGGTACGAAATAGTTGGATAAACTTTACCCACATTACAACGAGATACGTCAGCTTTGGAGTCAGTTTATGAAATGAAATTTTTTGGTCTTTGCTTTGAGTGCAATTTGTCAAAGATCCCGATTATTATAGTGTTATATAGTGATAAAACTACTGTACGATGCTGGAAAGGCAAATTTACATATCGAAAGAAAAGGACGAATATGCAAGTTTTTCTTCCCCTTTTCGTGCTTAAAACCATGGGTACCATAGTCCCGAGTCTCCTTGTTTTCAAGCTCCTAACTCATCGGCTTTTTGTCATCGTAATATTTGCTGCCTTTAAATTTAAACCCTTGCTTCATGGTTCTGTGTTCTGATCTAGTTCACTACGTAACTTTTTTTTTTTTCCAAAACAAAAAAAAAAAATTATGGTTGGAACTGCTCAAATTCACTTCGTTTGAGCGTAGTGGAAAAAGACGGAAAATAGAAACCGCAGTAAATTGAGAAAACGACAACGAAATGAAACACGAGGAGAAGCGACAATAAAATAGGGAATCGACGACTATGTATGACTAAGCGATTGAGAGAGAGTGCGGAGGGCAAACGACAGCAACGTGAAACGAGAATAAACAAGAAGAGGACGACAATGTAGGAGAATGTTACCACCGCGTTAGAATGGACAATCCCCCCTCTAGGAAGGAGTCAATGACATCAAACAAGAGAGTGAAAAAGCGACATAGAAGAACGGAAGACACTAAATACGACAACGCTTGGAAACCACGGTAAAATTAGCAAACCACAGCTAAGCGGGAAACGACAACAAAATAAACGACAAAAATTGAAACTGCAAAAAAAAGTGAGCAGCGACAGGAAGGAGGAAAACGGCATTAAAGTTAGTGAACGACAACAAAATTAGCAAGTAAAACCGAAACGAAGGAGGACGAACACCGGAATGACCGACAACAAATCAAAATTTATCCCGTAGCCTATATCAAATCACAAAACTAAAAACAAAAAAATAACAAAACAATTATCATACCACTTGTCTTCTTGCATTTAACAGAAAGGAAAATGACTAGAAAAATAAATGACAAGAAAGAGAAAACGAAGAGAGGAACGGAACGACAACAATCAGGAAAACGACGACAAAATGGAACATAAAAAAAGACCATTAAATATGTAAACGACTACCATATAATAATAGTAATAATAATAATAATAATAAATAAATAAATAAATAAATAATAAGAACCCCTGAAGCAGCAAGACAAGAGACTGAGCCCTCGACCGAGGTGCCAAACCCAAGTTCCCACCATTCCAGTTTCTCTCTCCTCCGCTCCACCGAATCCAAAATTCCAGTCTTTCCGAGCCTCTCTCTCTCCTTTGTTTCTCCCAGACCCTCTCTTTCTTTCTCTCTCTAAAACCACTCTCTCCTTCCCTCCCAAATGCCTTCTGACCTTAGAAGCCAGTAGTCTTCACTCCCATGGCTCAGTCTCAGGTCTCTCCGCTACACTCTTCCTCCTTCACATTATTCTCTTTCCGATTTCTCATTTTCTTTCCGTTGTTCTCGTTCTCACTTTCACTCTCTGCAGATTGGTCGTCTGCTTCCTCCCGATCAAGACCTCAAAGAAGAAGCCTCAATCGCGAAGATTCCTGTCTTCCGAGGATTGAATTCCGTCTGTCGGAATACCCTCTCCTCACTCTCACTGCCTCTCCTAATGGCTCTGCAACTTTGTTTGTGGTAATTCTAATGAAGCCGCTTTTTAGACTGCTTTGTCAAATGTTAATTTTAGAACAATGAAACGGTAGCGCAACCTTGCTTCAGGGAAATCTTCGGTTGTTGAGTTTAATAAACTCTTTGTTGCAGTTCTCCTCCGTAGGCTCTTTGGATGAGAAGTGGATGGTGGAACTTGCATCTTCAATGTCGTCAGGTTTATCAGAAGATAAAACTCCACTTGGCCCTGGGGAGCCACTAATTATATGGCCCACTGTGGAAGATGTCAGATGCTCTTTAGAGGTACTGTGAACTGGTTTTCTTGTGAAACTTGTCGAGTCAAAGTAGCACTGTGTGCTTAAGCAAAGATGATTAAGGGTTTTTGAACTCTGCTATAATTGAATACTTGGTTTATGCGGCTTCCTTTATGGGCAGTTGGATCCCTATCAATAGATTGGTGGATGCGTGTCCGTCATTCTATTTATAGGAATGGGGATAAATATTAAACAATCAGAAGATTTTTCT
Source organism: Artocarpus heterophyllus (assembly GCA_025403435.1). NCBI lineage: Eukaryota > Viridiplantae > Streptophyta > Magnoliopsida > Rosales > Moraceae > Artocarpus > Artocarpus heterophyllus. The sequence goes on from CM046349.1 coordinate 10,087,636, forward strand.
GAAAACCCTCTAGTGTAGATTCAAAAAAATTTCTCTTGGTTTTCAAACTTCTAGATTCCCTGAAGCGAAAGGTTAGGTATCACTTTTTGGCATCAATAATCATGACACATGCATAGTTCAGTTAATGCATAAGATGTAAAATAAAACGCTAGCTCACTTTGTTTAATATATTGAAGTTGGAGCAGGATTAGTGGTGAATGTTGCTTTGTTTTTGTTTTTGATTTTTTTTCCCCTTCCTTCTGGGAACTCTTTACTAGGGTTATGCAGCTGGAAATGCCATTCCAAGTCCAGTGAAGAATGTTGAGAAAGCATTCTTGAAGAAATATTGGGCGACATGGAAGGCAAGCCACAGTGGCCGTGGGTACATGTCTCTTCTATCTACCGAAAATTTGCATGGGGAAATCTAAAACTAATCCCTTGTGTGTCTCTCTGTCTTATGGTGTACTTCTGTGAGGCTAATTGAAGAAACTAAGGAGTGTTTTGTTATTTAATTAGAAAAACTCCTTTTCTAGTTTTCCTGCTTTGTTGAGTCACAACTTTATTGGTGTCCCGTCCTTTTTCCTTTCAGTAATGCAATGTCACGTATAAAGACTTTCTGTCGTTATAATGGTCAGAAGCTTGCGTAAGAGTTCCTTTCAAATCTCTTGTTTTGCTTCTTTGGGTAAAGTTTTTGGTAAAATGCTTTCTTGTTCTGCAAAAATTACCAACTCATACTAGCTTTGATGATCATTTTCGTAATTCCTCCAACAGTCGGTTTTTGCTAACTTCAGCAAATCTCAGCAAAGCTGCCTGGGGAGCTCTGCAGAAGAATAACTCTCAACTAATGATCCGTTCATACGAGGTACTTTTTGTAAGACCTCGTTTCTCACGCCCTTTTGTGTCTTGTTTCAGCTGGGTGTGCTGTTTTTACCATTTAAGCAATGCAGCTTCGGATTTTCTTGTACCAATACTGTGTCTCAGCCAAAGGTATCATCACTTCTCAGTTAATGTCCTTGACTTCTGATTCGTATAAAGTTTATTTTGTTCGTGATACTGTTATCATGTGACACAAAATCCTTTGGTAGAAAGGCAGCGCTGCAGCGCTACAATTCATAGAACCAACGTTGTTGCGCTACAATTCGATGTACGAGCGCCGCGACACTTGACAAGCAACGCCGCGGCACTCTGATTGGGCCTTAAACATATATTTCGCGTTTTTGGGTTATTTTTGGCTAGGGTTTGAGTCCCATACATATATATATATATATCATAGTGTTGAGAGTGATACATAGAACTCAGTGTTGTGAGTTTGTGAGTGCTTGAGTGGGTGAATTTTTGTATTTGAGTACTCTAAACACCGTTATAATTTCCGTTTTGTGATTAGTGGATTGCTTATATATATTTCGTGTTTTTGAGTTATTTTTTGCTAGGGTTTGAGTCTCTATACACATATATATATGTCATATTCTCCATAGTTTACAGTAGTCATAAAATATCATAGAGATCATAGTGTTGAGAGTGCTATGGAGAACTCAGTCTTGTGAGTTTGTGAGTGATTGAGTGAGTGAATTTCTATATTTGAGCACTTTAAACACTGTTGTAATTTTCGTTTTATGTTTAGTAAATTGCTTATCTTCTGACCGTAGTTTTTTTACTATTCATTAGGGTTTTTTCACGTAAAATATTGTGTTCAATTTTCTCTCTATTTCTTGTTGCTTATTGCTTTAATTTCTAACAATACTTTGGACTTCTGAACAATTTTTAACTCAACCTTTGCGGATCATCAGATAATTCTAAGGCACAGAAAACAGAACTAGTGACTTTGAATTGGCAAAGAAGCTCGAATACAGTTTCCTTGTCTGAAATAATTAAATTGCCCGTGCCTTCTGAGCTTCCTCCTCAGCCATACTCTTCTGAAGGTCCTGTGATGTTCTTTTATTTTGTTAATTTTTTTGCCTTTCTTTTACATGTTTCGTTTATCTCAAACTTGTGTACTTTTTTTGAGCAGATGTTCCATGGTCTTGGTACCGGAGATATCACAAGAAGGATGTTTATGGTCAAGTTTGGCCGCGGCAAGTTCAGCTGTATTCTAATCAAGATTCTTGAACTTTTCCATTTTTTTTTCTAGGGCCTCAATTGCACACGATACTCCACTGATCGCTAACTTCGGTACACGAATCTTTGTGATAAATTGATGATATATGTTTCAAAGTTGGCCAGAGTCGTACACTTGTCTTATAAGGTTCTTTGCTCCTCAGTAACACCTTTTTTTTTTTTTAATTTTTTATTAGACCAAAGGGTCCATGGTGAGGGGATTAGGGAGGGCTTTGGGTGAGAGTTGTAAATTCAATCCCACTTGTAATCTTTATTTTTTTTATTTACTGAGTGACACATGTTATACTATTATAATATGTGTTTTAATTGAATTTTTGTTGTGACTAAAACTTTTAGCCATTCAATTAAAAGTTGTGATTAAATGCATATTAGTCGCAATTAAATGTTGTGACTAATAGTTTTGTTAAAAAATATTGTGATTAAAAGTCTAGTTTTTATAGTGAATGCTTCAGGTTATGTTTTTCTGGGTTAGTAAATTGGCTTTTATGCCGCTGTTTGAGTACTCATCTGTTCAAAAAGAGATCTCTCTTCTCTTTCTTCATCTTCTTCTTTCTCCTCTCTGTCTTTCTCTCTTCATCTCTCTCTTGTTCTCCATGGTGACAAAGCTTAATTGCAGAAGCACCATCGCTAATCTCGAAATGGAAGATCGGGGGCAAAACCGCAAAGGCGTATGAAACACAAGGCCGCAGGGCGCCGTTGGTCTAATTGACACCACATTAAAAATTGCAAGTAGCGTATATCTAGACCTTTTTGTCTTTGACGGTGAAGGCCGCGTCGATGAAGATTGGCAACCTCAAGATCGATGAAACGACTAGATTTGGTAGCCAATGAGAAGCAACAGTAGTCATCGAGACATCCGTCGAGCAAGGTGGTCTTCTCTGTTCGTCGTCGACTCTGTCGACGTTGATGGGGTTTTAGTTGGGGCGATGGGGTGCTCCGATTTCGTCCTAGTAGCGTGACGGCACCAACGGGCGACAATGCGACAGGTTCCATAGATCGGGAGATTCTAACGGTAACGGCAAGGGATATCGACGTTTGGTGGCTGCTAGCGATGCATGGATGGCCTGGATCTGGTCAGCAAATCTTTTTTTTTTTGGTCTGAAAGACTGATGTTTTGTAAAGGATTTTGTTTTTGTGTTTTTAGTTGTTTTTATTTTTTGTTTGACAGTTTCGTTGATTTACCGATCTCCACTTGTATGATTTCGGTAGAAACAGTTTTTTCAGTTGTGACGGTATCGAAATCGTTCTAGTTGTTTTATGAACTTTTTAATAAATACGTGTATTTACATGTAAATGTGATATTTATCGGTAAATGAAGTATTTCCCAACTGCTGGTAGCTCAACAAAGTCTCCAGTAAATTTTTGTATTTACGCTGTAATATAATAGTACTACGTTAATACTATTTTTTCGGCCACTGACTGTTTGACAAAGTTCCCTATGAATTTTTGTATTTACATGTTAATACAATATTACTAAGTTAATACTGTATTTCTTGTAAGGGTATTCATCGGTCAGTTTATGTCAGTTTTTAGTCAGTCAGTTTCCCACCGATGACGTTCAGTTTTGGAAAAGTAGAACCAGAAATCAATCGAGTAGTCAGACGGTCAGTTGCTTTTCAATTGACAACGGTCGGTTTTATGGCGGTCAGTTTTGGTTGGTTTTCAGCTAAAATAACCAGTTAAGATATTAAAAATAATTCAGTATTTGAAAAACAATATCATGGTGTTTATTGTTTTACATTGGAATTTTTTTGATTTGAATTGACCAATTAAACATACAGTAAAGTGTTACATAATATGTCCTTTCTTTCTCCATTGACAAAGGTAATCATTGAAGCTTTCATTGTCGGGAACAAGAAAGAAGACAAAATATACAATGAAGTCATGTATGCCAATAACATATTCTCACTCGCTGTTGATGTTACAAAAATATGAAGACTTTATAAAGTCATACCTAAAGAAATTGTTGTAGCGGTTGGGAGGGATAGAAAAAAAAAAAAAAAAAGAAAATATTAAGAAAAAGAATGTCATGTATAATATATTTATATAAAAATTTCACACATAAATAACACGTACCAAAATGATAAGAAAGAAAGAGCAACCTTTTCAACACAACAAACATGCATGTATATACATGTTTCTGCCGAAATATATGGCCAAAAATATTGAAGGGACTGATAGAGGTATATATACACACACACAACAAGAACGAAGAAGGGGCTGTATATTACTGGAAGGGGGTATTGGGTGTATAGCTGTGACACCCGTTATTCTCCTAACGGGTATTGAGGTAATTAAATTAATTTTTAATGTATAAAAAAAAAATTTGCTTCATTTAAATTTATTTTATAATATTTATTTTTATCTATTTTTAAATTTTCTAAAATTCTCCTATATTTATTTAGTATGATTACTAAAAAGCCTTAGAACTTCTAATAAATCTCAAAAATGTCATATTGGCATTATGTGTGTTAAAGTCTTTAGATGAGACATAAGGATATCTTTTCCAACTACTCTTGACCCTCATTTTCTTTATTTCCTCCGTGACATGCTTCAACATGTCTCCTCTATAATTGTTTCCATCACTTCTCTTCAAAGACTTCATCTTTTCTTCCTTTCTCTTCCACGGTTCCCACACTCTTCTTCATATTTCTTTGCTGAAGCAAAATACTTAGAGAACTTCTTCAAGGCAGCCATAAAAATCAGCCACCATCACCTCCATTTGAGCAAGAATTTCAGTCATACCGAAGTAAAGGAACCTGTTTGAAGCCATTTCAAGCTTCCAACTAACCATAATCCGAGGTTAGAATCTTATGAACAAATTTAGTCTTTCATTTATAAATTTTCTTTTATACTAAAGGATTATTCAAATTTGCGTTCTTAAACCTAAGTATATGTTTGTTGCTATTTTGGAGCATATGTATGAAGTCTAAGTGTATATGCCCTAGACAGAAAATTTATATTGTTAAACTTTATAATACCTCTATGGGCAGTGGTTATTTCTTGAAATTCTAAGATTAAATTAAAATAAATTTTATGAATGTAGTTGTATGTTGTGCTTTAGTTTTAATTGTCCTTATGCACGCCTTAGGATCAAGGGAGTATGGAGCTAACGTTAATTGATTCCAGGATTAAGAGACTGTTGATAAGCTTAAAAGGTAGGGATTCTATTACTCATCTTTTGTGAGGTTTTTATAGAATTAAAATTGATTGTTTTGCCGCAATATATATATATATCTATGTTGAACTGATATTATATGTGTATCACATATGAAACTGTGACATGGACTCGTCTTGTATTGTACGGCGAGGAACATAATGAATTGACACATGTTATAAATTGAGAAGCATGGTTAGGAAAATTAACTCTATTAATAATGATTTAATATAGAGAAATTGTGAGACATGAAAAGGGCGACGGTTACGTCCTTGGGCATGAATACCCTAAAAGGTAAAATAGGGGGAAGGTGATGACGCTTCCTTGGGTTGAAAGTCCCAGAACACACTGTACAGGAATTGATTTGGTGAGGACTCGGGGCTTGATGTCCCCTCACCGGAACACCCTTGGAATGTTTATAGGGTGATCAAGTGCGCCCATTTGGGTTTCGATGAGTTGAGTGATACTCAATTTAACATGGATACCTAGGAACAATGATGATTGGTAATATTTGTATAAATGTGTAATTATGACACTTGGTAATGATTAACTACGGTATCCATAAGATGTGATCATAATAAACCTCATAATCTGGAATATGATGTGACTTACTAACCATGCAGGTTTTAATGTGGTAATGATAAAAACCTAAAGGTGAGTAATGGTTTTCTCTACTGAGCATAGTGTTGCTCATTCCCTTATGTTTATATCTTTTCAGGACTCACTAAGTGTGAGGTGGCTACGAGAAATATAGTTGAGGAAGTGATGTAGCTATATTACATTGGGACTGCTTCAATTGTTGAGAATGTTCTTCATGATAATGTAAGCATCAATTGTTACTTTCTGTGACTGTATTACAATGTGTTGAGGGTTAAAATGATGATGACAACAGTTTATATTATTAAATTTAAGGTGCTACATTAAAACTGTGGTTTATTTGTCGTTTATATTTTTATTTTTGAGTTGAGAGTTTTCATTTAAGTCCCGGGCAAATTTTAATCTTTAAGGTTTTACTTTTATTATTTATTTTTATTTTATCTCATTAAAAACTGTTAACCCCCATATAGGGGCGTTACAGAATTTTTGGTATCAGAGCCTAGGTTCGGTTAACCTAGGGAGTGTAGCACCACTTTAAAAAAATATATTTTTGAGATGGTTTTGAAGCTGAATTTTCATTGTCATCATCAAAATGAACCTTCACATTGATTTATACAGTCTAGAAGGATGTAACATGGAAAGGCCATAGAATGAAAATATCAATAGTTATATGAGTACAATAATTATATAGAAGGAAAGTATTAATAGTTATAAGGGAATGATAATTATATGGAATGAGTTTATAAGTAGAATGCTTATGAGAGATTCGTATAATATTTGGACCTATAAGCATATCTAATTCGTATAAACGATGAGAAATTTGTATAGATACGAGGATTTAAGAGCCTTTTGTCTCGTGAAAAACAATAAGAAATATAAGGCTTGACTTATTGATTTTAAAGTTTGACATAGATATGCCAAATTTTTCGTAATTGATTCAAACCTAAGTAATGATTATGTGTGGATTCGATGGAGCACATAAGTGTCAATGTCTTTTCTTAAAAGTTCTATATATTTGAGGAATATGATATAAGTTGGGAATCATGGTATTGAATCTTGAGAGAGATAAATGTTAGACTTTTGGTCTGTTGAGACTGTGTAAAGTCTAGAATGCATGAATCTCAAAATTGGAATATTTTGTTACGTACATTGTATTTAAGTGTATCAGTGAATCTTTTGGTTACCTAAGGTTTTGTTATATGAGGAAATTATATATTGTATGAGTAGAATTATGGGGATTGTAGATGTTCTTAAGTAGTAACATCTAGTGTCTTTGTTCATTGATATGGTCTACGTTGAAAGACGTAAATCGTATTGATTTCAAGGTTAGTCGCATTCTAAACCCTTGGTAGTAATGATGATGAATCCATTGATAGATGTTGAGTATTATCAATAACATATGGGTGTATGTATTGTTCAATAAGGTTTTGATTAAAACAAAATTATTTGAGTTGCTGGAAGATTATGTTGTTATGAAATGATTTTAAATATCATTCAGGAAGATCCTTGTTGTCGTTAAATTAGATTTGTTGTTCATAGTTAACTTTATCTATAGTGGGCTTTAAATTGGGTTTAAGATTTATACAAATTGGTTTTCAATTTTATGTTTGTTATTTAACTCGTTCCAAATGTGTTAAGGCCTGAAACAACTTGACCATTTTCAACTAAGAACATTTGGGCCTAGTTCAAATCTTAAATCAGTTTGATTCACACTGTCTCTCCCACGTGATTTCTATACGTGTCATATACAGTGGTTTAATCATTGTTTACAAATACGTTTACTGTGCATAGGAGCTTATTTCTCTGAGTTCACTTTTTCTCTCTTAATTTGTTATTTTCTCTCTAAATCGCAAATCCTCTTCTTTTTCATTAAAAATTCTTCTTTTCCTAAAAAAGAAGAAGGAATTCTAGGATTCTGCAATTTACTATCTTAATTTTTCCTTTCTATTTACTCTTCTTTCATCTCATCATGGACCCAAAGTACCAACACCTGAGAAAGTATTTCCCATCACTCTCCCAAAAGATTCTCAGAAAGAAATACAAGGCTAGAATTACTCGGTTGTGGATTCTTATGCGTTTTGGTATCCCTTGTGATGTGAGAATGTTAATAGAGGGGAAAATCCGTCCGAGTGACTTTAGTCAAGATGTCGGTTTACCAGGAACAGGTACCAGTCGTAGTGCAATGAAAAGAAGAGCTCGTGCCATCGTGGTCACTTGTAACAAATGTGGAAGACAAAATTGTAACGGTAAATGTACTTCACCTGGTTATATGTCTACGAATAGAGAGGATAAAATAAGGTTTTGTAGGGATGGACTTTCAAAGGAGAACTTGGATAGCATCCATCCTCCTCTCCACGGTCACCCTAGTGGATATGTTCAAGGAGCTATTTTTAAACTCTGGCCTAAATTTTATACAGAAAGACAACGCCTCAGGAATATGGTATTTTTAGATCCTGTTTGCCAAGCCATAAGAAAACTGGATGGGGAATAAGTCATCGCTCTATAAAGGTTATTTAGTCTTTACTTATTTGAAGCAGTTTTAGCTGATGTTCAACAGTTTGTGTTTTTCTTTTACTCAGAATATTTGCTTTTGTGTTTGAAATAATTGTGATTATTAGATTGATACAGTAAGTGTTAATATCTTATTTAATTTATGATTTTCTTAAATATATATATATAATAAAATATATTATCTTATCAGACACGTCACATACGGTACAGTAATATGTTTGAATTTTGAAAAGCTTATCCAGATATTTCAAGATTTGTGTCTCAAATTTCAAAAGTTCTACAGTATTTGTCGTTTATATTAAATTTCTAGACTTGGTGTATATTTGTCAAAAAGTCTACAGTTGTGTCATGAGGGTCTTCTGTCGAATTGTTCTCAATTGTCAAAAGTTATACAATTAGAGTCTAATCTTTTTCAAAAAGTGAATCAGATTTTCTGTAAACTATCAATCACCTTATCTTACTTTCTTATCCGCACAAGATTTTGTTTAAATCTTTGGATTACCTTTTCATTACCTACTCGTCTATCTCTTTAGCCCTTTTTGTATATTTCTCATCTTTAAAAACTCATGTAGAACCCGAAGTCTAAGTGGAGCAGACATTAAGCAACCACTTCTATAAACCAAATATGTCTACCTCCCAGTCCACGAAGAAAATAAAGAATGTCTGTGTCTTTTGTGGTTCCAGCCTTGGAAAAGATAAAGCTTATTTAGAAGCTGCAAATCACTTAGGGCAAGTCCTAGCACGCAAGAAGATTAACATAATCTATGGGGGTGGTAGTATAAAAATGATGGTAAATATGGCACTAGCAGCTAGGTCTAGTGACGCTACTGATGTAAGAATTTGGCCTCATATTCCAGTTGAAGGAAACCTTTGTAAGGAAGCCATAGGTAAGGGAGAAGGAGTCAGGAGTATCCCTAAAAATTTTAAAGACATAATCTATAATTCTGATGCTTTTATAGCATTACCTGGTGGTCTAGGTACTCTTGAGGAAATATTTATAGTTGCTTGTGGGCAATTGTTGGGCTTTTATTCCAAACCTTTGGGACTGCTGAACGTAAAGGGTTTTTATGACGGTCTTTTGAAATTTCTAGATTACGCTGTGGAAGAAAACATCACTACAGAATCGGAGAGACAAATCTTTGTCACTGCTTCAACAGCTGAGGAATTGATAGATAAAATGCAAATCATACATCCAGAATCCGACACTGCAACATCCAAGCTTGAATGGGAAAGGGAAAGCCGGGAGCGGCCAATTGATTTGAATCTCCATCTGTAATCTTTTTGTTTTATCTTTGGCATGTAGGCATGTGTGTCCGTATTTCGTGTGTTACGAATAACCGTTTGTCCTGTATTCTGTGTTTCTTGTGGTACGTTGTTGTTCAATCTTTTAGATTCATTGAGCCTAATGCCGGGATGGCTGGATACGGAGTACTTGATGCTCTCGAAACGCATCCTTCTTAAGGTCCGATCTTTTGTTTATCGATGTTTTTGTATTCTATAAGCATGCATGATATGGATAGCTGGTATACGGAGTGCCTTGTACTCTCGAAACGTATCCGTATTATGTTTGTAATGTGTAATATTCTGTTAATATTATGTGGAAGTACCAGAGTCAGTTATGGGGATATTCCATATGAAATATGAGTATATTATTTGGATTGAATGTTTGTGTCATGAGGATAGCTGTTTAATGAAAAATATGCCGGGTATGTTTGCAACTCTGAGATTCCGTTTAATATCTCTATGAGTAAGTTTAATGTATAGTTTTGAATAAAAGTGTTTGTGATATATGTTTTATGATTATGTTTTAGTTTATTAGTTGAGGTATGAAATCAAATATATTTGACTTTTCCTTACTCAAAAAGGAAAAGGAACCTAAAGATGAAGTATATAAAATTTCTCTGGCAATCTCCTTAAATGTGATTGTAAATCACAGTCCATGGACAATGAAGGACTGGAATCATGGTATGGTCAATATGTATGCCTGATCAGATTCTTAGACTATTATACGGTGTTATAAGTTGAAACTTGTCAGAAATACTCTTATTGAGGGATTTAGGAGTAAGATTTATTATGCAAGTAAATAAGTGGAAATACGATAACTTAAATTTGGAGGACAAACAACATTAACGGTTTAGACTCAGAATTGGAATCATAGTGGAATCATAATTTTTACTAGTATTGCTAGAATTGAAATTTCGAGGACGAAATTTCTTTAAGGGGGGTAGAGCTGTGACACCCGTTATTCTCCTAACGGGTATTGAGGTAATTAAATTAATTTTTAATGTATAAAAAAAAATTTGCTTCATTTAAATTTATTTTATAATATTTATTTTTATCTATTTTTAAATTTTCTAAAATTCTCCTATATTTATTTAGTATGATTACTAAAAAGCCTTAGAACTTCTAATAAATCTCAAAAATGTCATATTGGCATTATGTGTGTTAAAGTCTTTAGATGAGACATAAGGATATCTTTTCCAACTACTCTTGACCCTCATTTTCTTTATTTCCTCCGTGACATGCTTCAACATGTCTCCTCTATAATTGTTTCCATCACTTCTCTTCAAAGACTTCATCTTTTCTTCCTTTCTCTTCCACGGTTCCCACACTCTTCTTCATATTTCTTTGCTGAAGCAAAATACTTAGAGAACTTCTTCAAGGCAGCCATAAAAATCAGCCACCATCACCTCCATTTGAGCAAGAATTTCAGTCATACCGAAGTAAAGGAACCCGTTTTGAAGCCATTTCAAGCTTCCAACTAACCATAATCCGAGGTTAGAATCTTATGAACAAATTTAGTCTTTCATTTATAAATTTTCTTTTATACTAAAGGATTATTCAAATTTGCGTTCTTAAACCTAAGTATATGTTTGTTGCTATTTTGGAGCATATGTATGAAGTCTAAGTGTATATGCCCTAGACAGAAAATTTATATTGTTAAACTTTATAATACCTCTATGGGCAGTGGTTATTTCTTGAAATTCTAAGATTAAATTAAAATAAATTTTATGAATGTAGTTGTATGTTGTGCTTTAGTTTTAATTGTCCTTATGCACGCCTTAGGATCAAGGGAGTATGGAGCTAACGTTAATTGATTCCAGGATTAAGAGACTGTTGATAAGCTTAAAAGGTAGGGATTCTATTACTCATCTTTTGTGAGGTTTTTATAGAATTAAAATTGATTGTTTTGCCGCAATATATATATATATCTATGTTGAACTGATATTATATGTGTATCACATATGAAACTGTGACATGGACTCGTCTTGTATTGTACGGCGAGGAACATAATGAATTGACACATGTTATAAATTGAGAAGCATGGTTAGGAAAATTAACTCTATTAATAATGATTTAATATAGAGAAATTGTGAGACATGAAAAGGGCGACGGTTACGTCCTTGGGCATGAATACCCTAAAAGGTAAAATAGGGGGAAGGTGATGACGCTTCCTTGGGTTGAAAGTCCCAGAACACACTGTACAGGAATTGATTTGGTGAGGACTCGGGGCTTGATGTCCCCTCACCGGAACACCCTTGGAATGTTTATAGGGTGATCAAGTGCGCCCATTTGGGTTTCGATGAGTTGAGTGATACTCAATTTAACATGGATACCTAGGAACAATGATGATTGGTAATATTTGTATAAATGTGTAATTATGACACTTGGTAATGATTAACTACGGTATCCATAAGATGTGATCATAATAAACCTCATAATCTGGAATATGATGTGACTTACTAACCATGCAGGTTTTAATGTGGTAATGATAAAAACCTAAAGGTGAGTAATGGTTTTCTCTACTGAGCATAGTGTTGCTCATTCCCTTATGTTTATATCTTTTCAGGACTCACTAAGTGTGAGGTGGCTACGAGAAATATAGTTGAGGAAGTGATGTAGCTATATTACATTGGGACTGCTTCAATTGTTGAGAATGTTCTTCATGATAATGTAAGCATCAATTGTTACTTTCTGTGACTGTATTACAATGTGTTGAGGGTTAAAATGATGATGACAACAGTTTATATTATTAAATTTAAGGTGCTACATTAAAACTGTGGTTTATTTGTCGTTTATATTTTTATTTTTGAGTTGAGAGTTTTCATTTAAGTCCCGGGCAAATTTTAATCTTTAAGGTTTTACTTTTATTATTTATTTTTATTTTATCTCATTAAAAACTGTTAACCCCCATATAGGGGCGTTACAATAGAACATGCAAATAACAGAGAGATGGGTGGTAAAGCATAAGTTGCATTAAAACTGCCAACAACAGTACGAGTTACGACAAAGGAAATAACAAACAAGGGTACAAGAATCGTGAAAGAGCTTGGCAAACTTTCGAAAACCGACCGTAAAAAACACATGGGCGGTCGGTTTTTGTCCCAAAACCAAAATTTTCGGCTTTTTGGGTTGGTTTGGCGATCAGTTTTAGTAGGTTTTGATTTTTCAGTTTTTTGAATAGCATTAATTTCTTGGCTTTCGATGGTTCGACAAAGTCACCGATAACTTTTTGTATTTTAATGGTAACACAACATTACAAGATTAGTATTGTATTTTCTTGCCGTCAACGGTCCAATAAAGTTACCAGTGAATTTTTGTATCTATACGTTAATACTGTGTTACTAGTTTAATATTGTATTTTTTGACTGCTGATGGTCCAATAAAGTCTGTTGATGCTTGCCGCCGTCCGGCGTCGGATTAACACCCAGGTGTGACTGTACACCTTTTGACCTCCTCTAGGCTTGCCCCTGGTCGGAACTGAGTACCTGCAAGAGGGATGATTCGGAGAAATGGCGACCGCCCGACCCGACGAATTATGCTTCTTCCCGGGGAGCCTTCCACTGATCTGGGGGCACGCCCCCAAGAAGGCTGCCACCTCAGGGGATGAACTGTAGCTCGGGCCGGGCCACGCTATACATCATAACACGTCACTACCCATCCTTGTTGGCCAACACCAGGCAGGCGTGCTGCCGTCCGATAGAGTCCAATCCATTGGACTATGGACGCGACACTTGTCACCTATTGCTTGATACACTTTGATGTAACACCTGGGTAATGGGCAAAACCCATCTTGCACCCGATCCAGCTGGTGGCCTATAAATAGGATGCATTTATGACGTTTTAGAGAGAGAGACCTCTTCTCACTTGATCAGCTGCCGACCTCTGCCGAACAGTTCTTGCCTTGAGCATCGGAGAGCCCTTGTATATCGACTAACCCCATTTCTCCGAATCATCCCTCTTGCAGGTACTCAGTTCCGACCAGGGGCAAGCCTAGAGGAGGTCAAAAGGTGTACAGTCACACCTGGGTGTTGATCCGACGCCGGACGGCGGCAAGCATCAACATTTTGGCGCTAGAAGGAGGGCCGACGCGCCCCAATCCAAAGTTATTCTACCTCGGATTTCCGAAATGACGACACGAGGTAACGTAAGAGATGGTACCGCCCGACATCAGGAGTCGGGCGACGTCAGGCATAAGCAACCAGCCACAGAACGGCCCAGCAGCCGTCCTCGGACCGCCAGATCTCGGTCCGGCGGGCAAGGAAGCGCGGCAAGAGCTGAGTCGATGCAGGTCCGAGCTGCACATGACCCCATCCAGGAGCTCACAGATGCAGTTCGGATTCTAACTCGGCAGCTCGCGCAAGCCCGACAACAAGCTGCGCCAGAACCGCCACCCCCTGCCCAGGTTGACCAGGCAGAGGGTCGGCGTGAACAGAGCGCCACCAACTGGGAGGACCGATCAGAGCAGCCCCCGGGATCCATCAGAGCGCCCCTGCTCGATAACAGACTGGTTCATGAACGCCAGATGGGACGTCAACCACCCCGCGTCCCTTCACCACAAGGTTCCAGGGCCTCGGTATTTGATCGGCTAGGGTACCGAGGGATTAACAGAAATCGCCAAGGCGAAGTCGAAGGCCGTGCTGAGGGCGGAGTACCTTATCGCGTCGAACTGCCCGAAGATACGAATAGTCGCCAATTCTGGGTACTGCAGCGACAGATCGATGAGATCCGTAATTGCAGGTTTGGTCTGGATGAGATCGGGGCGCAGGGTCCGCCATTCCCGGATCACATAATGCGGGCACCCATGCCGCCGAAGTTCAAGGTCCCACAGATTAAGCCTTACGATGGGGCCACAGACGCGGATGAGCATGCCGAGCTCTTTCGCGGGCACATGCTGTTGCAAAATGCCAGTGACGCTGCGATGTGCAAAGCCTTCTCCCTGACCCTTACAGGCCCTGCTCGGCAGTGGTTCCGACGGCTCGAACCAGGGTCGATTTCTTCTTTTGGGCACTTAACCGACGCCTTCTCCGCTGCATTCTCTACAACCAGGACGCGGAGGAAAGAAATAACCTCCCTGTATGCTGTCAAGCAGGGAGACGACAGTGTCAGGGATTACGTCAACCGATTCACCCAGGCCGCTCTTGAGGTCAAGCATGTCGAAGATGAAACCCTCAAGCATATTTTTGTAAGGGGACTCCGAGACGAGAAGCTGACCTGGTCCCTGGCCTTTGAGCAGCCAAACACGTTTTCACAAATGCTCGGCTACGCTCAAAGACATGCAGACGCTGCCGAGTATATGAAAAGCCGCCAGGAATAAACTGGCCCGAGCGGGGCAAAAAAGGAAAGGAAGCAGAAAAAAGGCCCGGAGCAGGGTAGTGCCGAGCATGCCAAGAAGCAAAAGAAGGAGAAATCTGACAAGCCGAAGGGGCCGACTGGCAAGTTCCAAAACTACACACCTCTGGTGGCAACCATTGATGAGGTGCTCGCTCAGGTCGGCGACAAGAATCTACTGACACCGCCGCCCAAGCTTCGAGGCTTTAGGGCGAAGCGTGACCAGTCAAAGTTTTGCAAATTCCATCAGGATGTGGGTCATATGACCCGAGAATGCATCCAACTTAAGGACCAAATAGAAAGGCTGGTCCGAGAAGGTTTACTGCAGGAGTTTGTGGATAAAGCCATAAACCTGAGGGCGACCTCTGGAAGAAACGACTCGTCGGGCCGAGACGTGCAGGGCCGGCCCAGAACCGATAGTGTGAACGCCCCGGAACCCCCGAATATCGTACACACGATACTCGGCGGGCCTGTAGCCGGGGACACATCGAGTGGGCGGCGAGCCTACGTCCGAGAAGCCCGGCGCATCGAACGGGGTGATTTCATGAATGTCTCCGAGCACATCAATAAGATATGCCGCCAAGAAGACATCCCCATCACCTTCACAGAGGAGGAAGCAGACCGGCTGCTGCATCCCCACAACGATGCCTTGGTTTGCGAACTGCCTATCGCCAACAACGTTGTACGACGTGTTTTAATTGACAATGGCAGTTCAGCAGACATCCTCTTTAAGCAGGCGTTTGATAGACTAAAGATTAGCAACGCGCCTTTAACCTCAGTTCGGACCCCGCTTTTCGGCTTCGCGGGTGAGTGTGTCCGAGCAATCGGGAAGGTTAGTCTCCCGGTAACTTTTGGAGAAGAAGTTGCCAGGGTCACTCGGGTGGTCGACTTTTTGGTCGTCGACAAACCTTCTCAGTATAACATAATCATCGGCCGACCGACACTGAACGGACTAAAAGCCGTGGTCTCGACATATCACCTGGCAATGAAGTTCCCAACCGATGGTGGCGTTGGAGTAATCCGCTCGTCCCAGGCAGATTCCCAGGCTTGCTATGCGAACGCAGTCCGGGCAGCCTCAGTCCGGCAACAGGGAATTCTGGCCGTGCACACAATCGACGAGATCGACTTTCCAACCGATCCGATGCCGAAGATGCTCGCGGACCTAGACCCCAGGTTTCTGGAGGAGGAAGTAAGGGGCACCCCGGTCGAAGACTTAGTGCCGTTCTCCCTAGACCCCGAAAGGCCAGAACGCACAGTCCAACTCGGGACTTAGCTACAACCTGAGATCCGGGCCGACCTGGAATCCCTTCTTTTCGAGTACCGCGACGTTTTTGCATGGTCTCATGAAGACATGCCCGGCGTAGATCCGAGCATCATCAGCCATCGGCTTAACGTCCAACCTGGTCACAGGCCGGTGATACAAAGACGAAGAGCCTTCAACCCGGAGAGATATGCCGCGATAAATAATGAAGTCCAGAAACTATTGAAGGCTGGGTTCATCAGAGAGGTCAAATATCCAGAATGGTTGGCAAATGTTGTCCTCGTCAAAAAGGCGAATGGAAAGTGGCGGGTCTGCATCGATTATACCGACCTTAACAAGACCTGCCCCAAGGATTGCTTCCCGCTTCCTCGGATAGACCAGCTCGTTGATGCCACAGCCGGACACGAGCTCTTGAGCTTTATGGACGCGTATTCCGGGTATAATCAGATAAGAATGGCCGAAGAGGACCAAATTAAAACCTCATTCGTTACCGACCAGGGTTTGTATTGTTACGTTGTGATGCCATTTGGTCTCAAGAACGCCGGAGCTACCTATCAACGACTCGTCAACAAAATGTTCGCTCAGCTGATCGGGAAAACTATGGAGGTCTACGTGGACGACATGTTAGTAAAATCTGTCCAAGCGGTGGACCACATAGCCGACCTCCGAGCTAGCTTTGATATCCTCCGGGAGTATGGGATGAAACTAAACCCGACGAAATACGCTTTTGGCGTCAGCTCCGGCAAATTCCTCGGATTTTTGGTTAACCGACGAGGAATCGAGGTGAACCCGGCAAAAGCCCAGGCAATCATAGACATGCATTCTCCTCGGACAGTAAAAGACGTGCAAAGGCTTACTGGCATGGTGGCTGCCTTATCAAGATTTGTCTCCCGGGCTACCGACAAGTGTCATCCTTTTTTCAAGGCGCTTAAGGGGAGGTTTGAGTGGAGCAGGGAGTGTGAAGACGCATTCCAAGGCCTAAAAACCTACCTAGCCACACCCCCGCTCCTGTCCAAACCTTCGCCCGGTGAGATTTTAACCGCGTATTTAGCCGTCTCGGAGAAGGCTGTGAGCTCGGTGTTGATCCGAGATGAAGATGGAATTCAGAGACCCGTCTACTACACTAGCCACGCGTTCCAAGGTGCCAAGGAGCGCTATCCATCATTGGAAAAGCTGGCATTCGCTCTAATAACATCAGTAAGGAAACTTCGGCCGTATTACCAAGGCCATACTGTTAAGATCCCGACCAAGTTCCCTCTCCGGCAAGTTCTACAGAGTCCGGAAATATCAGGTCGGATGGCCAAGTGGTCGGTTGAGTTGGGCCAGTATGATATACATTTTGTGCCGAGAACGGCAATAAAGGCTCAAGTCCTGGCGGACTTCCTTGTCGAATTTACAGAAGCCGGAAAGTTTACTCCCCTAGTTGAGAAATCACCCATGGAGCAACCAGATACACCTAGCCGTAGTGAACAAGGCCTCTTCTTGGAGCCGAATTGGAAACTACACGTCGATGGCTCGACCTGCGTCGATGGGTCGGGGGCAGGCTTGATTTTAACAAGCCCTGACGGATATAAGGTCATTTATGCCCTTCGCTTCGACTTCAAGACCTCAAATAACGAAGCGGAATATGAAGCTTTGCTGGCCGGTCTACGAATAACCCGGGACCTCGGAGTTGATCGGCTGACCATCTATAGTGACTCAATGCTGGTGGTGCAGCAGGTCACGGGACGATTCCAGGCCCGAGCAGAATCAATGACGGCATATTTAAAAGAAGCGAAACGGTTGCTTGGACAATTCAAGGCCTACACTTTTGAGCAAATCCCCCGATCCGAGAACGCGGAAGCTGATGCCCTCGCTCGACTAGCCTCCGGGATAGGCGGAGTGGACCCGATCTCCGTCCCTATTGAAAGACTCTCTGAACCAAGTGTCAGTAAAGAGGTCATGAGCCTGGAAGCCGAACGAAAATGCTCATGGATGGACCCAATAATCCGGTACCTAACCCTATCCGAATTACCCGATAACCGGGAAGAAGCACGGCGGATACGTAACAGCTCAGTCTGGTATTCAATGATCGGGAAAAAGCTGTACCGGCGCGGCTACTCAACGCCATGCCTGAGATGCTTGGATCCCCAGGAGGCAGAGTACTTAATGAAAGAGATTCATGAGGGCCTGTGTGGCAATCACTCCGGTGGACGCTCCTTGGCCCAGAAATGCCTACGGCAAGGTTACTACTGGCCTAGTATGCAGCAAGACTGCGTGAGCTTTGCACGAAAATGCCTCAAATGCCAGCAATTTGCTCGAATGCTAGGTTCGCATGCCGAGCCTTTAAATCCGGTGACTTCAGCATGGCCATTTGCAAAATGGGCCATCGACTTGATCGGACCACTCCCTCCGGCTCGTTCGCAATTTAGATATTGTGTCGTCGCCATCGACTATCTGACAAAATGGATCGAAGTCGAGCCTTGCACTAGCATGACTGAAGCTAAGTGCACCAACTTCGTATGGAAAAATATCGTCTGTCGGTTCAGAATCCCGCACACTATCGTGACCGACAACGCTAAGCAATTTGACTCCTCGGGTTTACGGCATTTGTGTGAGAAGCTCGGCATTAAGAAAGTCTTCTCTTCTCCGAGCTATCCACAGAGTAACGGCCAAGTGGAGGCCGTAAACAAGACAATTAAAGACAATCTAAAGAAGAAGCTCGAAAGGCTTAAGGGTGCGTGGATTGACGAGCTGCCCCAAGTGCTCTGGGCATACCGAACAACCACGCGAACTGCCACTGGCGAGACACCGTTCTCCCTGGTCTATGGGGCAGAGGCCGTCATCCCAGCCGAGGTTGGATTGCCGACCTTAAGGATTGAGCAATACGAAGAGGAACTTAATGAAAGGTTCATGATGGCCGAGCTCGACCTACTTGAAGAAAAAAGGAACCGAGCATCCATCCGTAACGCAGCCCGGAATCAGGTTGTAGCCCTGTATTACAACAAACGGGTTCAGCCGAGGAGCTTTAAGGTTGGTGACTTAGTAATGAAGAAAGTCACGGTTCAGCAACTCGGTCTCGGGTCCTTTGGTCCGAAGTGGGAAGGACCTTTTACAGTCGAAGGTGTCGTGCGATCAGGCACCTACAGGCTAGTCGATTTGGAGGGGAATCAGCTTGGGCATCCTTGGAATGCCGAGCTGTTAAAAAGATTCTATTCCTGAACAAGAACAGGAAATCAGAGCCAGATTCCTTTTTTGGTCTCTGGCCACAATTCTTTTGTAACTAGACCTGCTGAGCGGGACTGGAAAAGTCAATGTAAATATTACATTCGTGGAACACAACTTCCCTAATCTCATCCGCCTGAGCAATGTTTTCAAGGGAACTCAGGCCAAGACGCCGGAACCCCAGCTCGGAAGACAGGATGTTGACTCCCAGCCAAGGGCGTCATCCTCGTCAAACTGGACAGGGGGCCTAGTCAATATATGTATCATGTCTGTCATGCAGACACCCTTAAGTTGCTCGGCACATTTATGTGCCCGATCAGTCCTATACTTGTAAAGTTTTTTTTGAAACTTCCACAAGTCTACGGAGGGCGACAGGGTAAGGGCAGCTGTACGCCGTTTACATCCTGCCCGACCGAGACCAGAAACCTAAACTTGCTTGGATAACTAAACAGGAGTGGATAACTACTCGGAACGACCGAGAACTGAAGTCTTCGGATCAACTGAGGACAGAGGTACTGGAATTAACCGAAAACAATCGCACCATTCACCTCTGCTCGGTCAATTGTCCCCCGGCCTGGGAATCTACCCGAGAAGTATCTAACCTTAAATGTTACGTGGGATGTAAAAAAAAACTACTACTACGCGTAATCTAAAGTGGATACAAAACGGGAAAATATAAATCGTTTCAATTTCTTTATTAAGGAGGTACAAGAAAGTCAGGCACCTCCTAAGCCCAATCACAAAAAGCGAGAAACAGAGGATCAATCGGCCCGAGTCTCATCACCAGCTTGAGTCTCGTCCCCGGCCGCGCTGTCGTCTTGACCGCCCTCGGCAGCTTGCACATCCCCGCTGTCGTCACCGTCTACAACGACGACCTCCTCAACATTCCGTTGTTGCTCGGCCTCATCCTGGTCCGGCTCGGAAATAACCGACCAGTCGAATGCGGCGGCCTCGGGATGCTTCTCTATCAGATGGTCGCGGAGATCCACCATTTCATCGAAGTAGAGATCGGTGTACTCGGGGGAGGTCTTGAACTCCTCGACCGCAGCGGCTAGCTGATCCGGAAGCCCGGCCACGAATCGGTGATGCTCGGCTTGTAGAGTTGCCAGTCGTTCCTCTAGCTGAGTGGCTTTCTCCTCCTGCCGAGCAGCTATCTCCTCCTGCCGAGCAACCTTATCCTCTGCCTCCTTTAGCCGCCTCAACATGTCCTCGGCCTCGGACTTCGCCTTCTGAGCCTCCTCCTTGGCCCGACCTAATTCATCCTTCGTGTCTTTGAGCTCTCTGTCGGAGTCCAACTTCAGGAGGAGGGTCTTCTTGTGCCTTTCTTGCTCCTTGTGGATCTCCCTCACCCCGATGGAGTGCGCCATGTGCACAACGGCGCTCAGCTGTGAAAAGTACCAAGGGATAAGTTCTCGGCAACATTATAGGAAGTCCCTGCAACTATTAGTCGACTTGGATACTTACTGAGGCTGCCGATCGGAGTGCCAGGTTGCACAAATCGGGGAAGTCCTCACCCCGAATCTCCATAAAGAAGTCATTCGAGGGAGCCACGTCCTCGATGCGTTCAAGGAGCATCCCGCGGTAGTTCAGGCGCCTTCTTTGTTGGTTCTCGGAAGAACCTCTGGATGCCTCGTCTACTCGGCCGGTCTCTGAGGAGGTCCTTATTGGCAGTGGCGGCGGAGCTTGGACTGATGTGGAGGTCTGCCCGGTACGTGTCGGGGGCTCAGGTGCTGGCGTCCTCTTACGCTTCTTGCTGGCCTCGGCGGCCTCGCCCTTGCCCTTCCTCTGTGTTCTCATCTGGGCAAGCCTACCAGAGCGGGAGCTCGGTGCAGTCATTTCTGTACAAAGAAAATCCAAGTTAAGCAAAGAACGAAATAAAAGAGGACGGCGACTATAAATAAAATTCTAGGCTGACCTCCGATCCAGAGTTGGCCCGACGGGTACAGGAGCTTGATCACTCCCTCGAGGTTCTCGTCGGCTACAGGTGGCCCCGCACCGAGGGAGCCACTGGACGAGTCCTCGGTACTGGACAATGAAGGCTCCCTCGTCGGCCACCCGGACCGGGAAGTGCTTGGCCCTGGAAGATCCGCATCCACCATATGGGCAACAGTAACTTGCCCGGTTTCCCGGGCAGAACGCCTAGCTAGGGGAAAACTGCTAGATTCCCCGAACCAACCGTATCTGGACAGGGTGTCCTTTCTCAGAAGAAAGGACTGTTGTCTGGATGATTCGGGCTTTTCGAACAGCTCGTCCACGGCCTCTATTACATGGCTCGGTGCCCAAGGGCGCTTAATCCAGACATGCCCCAGCTCGAATGACCCCGGCACTTGTTCATCCTCGGGGACAACTTCACCGGCTCGGGCTAAAAAGTTCCCCCCGACGTAAAACCATTCGTACTTCCACAGCTTGTCCGAGTCGGGGTTGCCCAGAATAAAGTCCTTTCTGAAGCCGGTGAAGTAGTACCAACCGGACTGCCGAGGAAGCTTCTTCATCTTGAATACTTGCTTGAAGGCCTCCAGCGGCATCTCAGTACTCCGGTGGTACTTCCACAAAATATACATCCCGATCAGCGACCTGTAGCTGTTCGGGTTTAATTGTGCCGGGCACACATTAAAGTCATTAAGCGCCCGGCGAAGGAAACGATGCAGTGGCAGACGCAGCCCGGCCTTGAAGAACTCGGCGTAAAGTGTGATAAACCCCTCCGGCGCCTCTAAAGGTGAATCCCCTTCGCCGGGAATGACGAGATCCACATCGGCCGGAATACCATATTCGGCGCGCAGTGTCCCTAACCGCGACTCTGTAATCGCACTCGTATATCCTGCCGCTGAGGTTTGCCCAGGACGGCTTATCCGATATGCTGTGATGCCCCGTACGCGGGTGGCCTGGACCTCCTGCTCCATCTCCGGCTGTTCTGCCCCTGCCTCCTCGGCCGCATGCTCCTCATCGGAGGCATCAACCGTAATCACGCCTGCAACTTGGACGGGGGCCTCGCATTCCGACTAGAGGTGCTCGGAGCGTCCTCCTGGGTTTGAAACTCGGTCCTCTCCCTTGGAAAAACTTGAGAATGGCCCGCTGTTGCCGCCCTAGTGTAAGGGTCTTGCTCCTTGGACGGCCTGATAAGTTTGTGCCCGCCTAGCAAATCTAAAAATTCTTGCTCGGGCACGGTCTGGGAATCGACCCTTAGGATCTGCTCCAGCCGCCTGGCCCCTTCCCGTCTATGGGACGCCACCTCGGCGTCAGATTGAGTCGAAGAAGAGCTACTGCTCTCCCCGCTGCTTTCCGACCATGAAGCCTCTACGTTTTGCGAGTCGGACAAATCACTCATTTTTCACTCAGGAATTACCTGCTCGGGTTCTTGGTTGCTCGGTTGATATAATCCTCGGCCAGTACTTGAGCTCGGCAGCTAAAATTTCTCGTTCGTAAATTTCTGAAAATGAAGTGCAAATTACGGAGGGGAGGGGCCCTATTTATAGCCACTTTAAGCGGGAAGTTCGAGCGCGAAAACCCAAAAGGCGCAATTAATACGCCTGACAGCCACACAGACGACTGCGACGCGACACGCGTCTCCCGACTGATCCGCGCGTCTTTTCACCTCACCCCGCTTCTAAGTGTCGCTTCGTCTTCTTCCTTTGAGCCGACATCACCCACTCGGCATAGTCCACCCGGTCGAACACCGACCAGGTGCACTGGGGGGCTAATGTTGAGGGTAGCTCGGCATTACCACCGAGGACATTAACTTTGGTGGTCGGCAAATGAGTTCGGCATAAATGGCGACCGCCCGACCCGACGAATTATGCTTCTTCCCGGGGAGCCTTCCACTGATCTGGGGGCACGCCCCCAAGAAGGCTGCCACCTCGGGGGATGAACTGTAGCTCGGGCCGGGCCACGCTATACATCATAACACGTCACTACCCATCCTTGTTGGCCAACACCAGGCAGGCGTGCTGCCGTCCGATAGAGTCCAATCCATTGGACTATGGACGCGACACTTGTCACCTATTGCTTGATACACTTTGATGTGACACCTGGGTAATGGGCAAAACCCATCTTGCACCCGATCCAGCTGGTGGCCTATAAATAGGATGCATTTATGACGTTTTAGAGAGAGAGACCTCTTCTCACTTGATCAGCTGCCGACCTCTGCCGAACAGTTCTTGCCTTGAGCATCAGAGATCCCTTGTATATCGACTAACCCCATTTCTCCGAATCATCCCTCTTGCAAGTACTCAGTTCCGACCAGGGGCAAGCCTAGAGGAGGTCAAAAGGTGTACAGTCACACCTGGGTGTTGATCCGACGCCGGACGGCGGCAAGCATCAACAAAGTCGTTAGTGAATTTTTGTATTTACACTAATAATATTGTATTTTTCGACCACCTGCATTGGAGGAAAGTGAGAGATATATAAAGGAGAAAAAAGTGAAAATATTTTAAAATTTTTGTTCTTAATTTCTTATAAAATATTACTTGCTTATGATATGTTATTTATTGTGCAGTTTGAAACTATAATTTACTAAGTTTTAACATAAGTTTACTATTTTGATTTTTTTTTTTAAAAGAAGAGAGAATCCTTGCTCCGCTTTTCGTACCAGGTTCATGCATATGAATATCTGCGGTATTATATATAGTACATAGGAAATTTACATATACGTGCCTACTTTTTATTCTTTTTTAACCCGCATATAATTTAGCAATTTTTTTTTTGCTGAATTATATAATTTGGGATTAAATTTCTAGTGACCCACCAGCAAGTCGAGCTGATCTAGGTTGAAGTTCTGAAGGTTTGGGCTTTATGCATAATCAGTTATAACTTAATTTGTCTTGGCGGAAGCTTTTTTTTTTATTTTTTTTTTATTTTAAGGAGATCGAGTCAAGGGGCCAAGAAAAAAGGCCTTTTTGGTCTTGTTTCATTATTTCTATCCAATGAAAAACAAATCAGATTGCAGGATTATGTGCCAGTAAGCTGCGTTCGAATTAAAAAAAAAAAAAAAAATACCCGAGACACTGTTTATGATTTTGTGATTTTGATAGAGTGAGCATCACCTCACATGTCTAAACCACCAAGTAGAGCAGTATAAGCAAGCTAAAACAGCACTCTTATTTAATTTAATCTTATAAGATTAAAATCTTACTGCTCATAAGTGTCGTACTATGTTATAAGTAATAAGGTTTTAACCCTATAAGAATGAAAATGATTTTTTTAAACTTAAAAATATATGATCAAAATAATCAAATAATCTCTAGTTGTTTTTTTTTAATTTTTGTTTTTTGTTTTTTGTTTTTAAAGGAAGTTTTTATTTCAAATTAAAAAAATACACACATTTATGATGACTTAAATGACCTTATGATATAAAAAAACTTAACCCCAACCAAAAGCAGGGTCCATTAGTAAGTTTTAATGAAACATATAAGAAGGTACAACGTGCACCAATAAAAACCGAAAGGATATATTAACTATCGAGCACACAAACAGCTCTTTTAGCATCATTTTTACAATCGATGAAGAACTCTGATCAATTAAGACCAAAGGACCGTAACACAAAAGACCCATAACACTGCAAAGAACCAAATATTACATTCCATTTGATTATTATGGAAGAAAAAGAGAATTAGGCCATAATCAAATTTCAATAAAAATAAATTTAAATAGGGCAAAATTTTTATTAAGTTAGTAAATAGCATTTGATAGTCAATTTTGAATTTATTAATCGAGAAAATACTTAAACATACCCTTAAATTACTAAAATTGATAACTCTCTTCGTCTCTCTTACCGTGCTCCGCACTTCTATCTCCCTCCCCTCTCCCACATTCTCCCTCTTCGAAACCAGCTTTTGGTTGACAGGACAATCTTCGTCCTCATTCACGACCTCCTCCACGGGACCTCCAGGGTTAGTTTTTGTTTTGTTTTGTGTTTGTTTGTTTGTTTTTTACCCCAGATGCCGTTGTGGGTGTTACAAGTCTAGCGCTGCGACATCGTCGTAGGGATCTCCAAGGCTGCGGGATTTTCACGAGCTGATGATCTTCGTGAACCGACGGTAAGCGTGACGACGACTGCTAGACAGAGGAAAGGCCCGGAGGCTAAAGAAGGAAAGAAAGAGAGACGGCGAAGAGAGAGACTAGTAGAGGGAGGATGAGAGAGAGGGGGGATGAGATAGAACTTTTTTGAAAAAAAAAAGAGAAATAGAGTTTAAAATCAAAAGAAAAATAACAAAAAAGATAAATTGAAAAAAAATATAAAATTGAATATGGTCTACTAATTTTTAATATTTGTAAAGAAAATACTTAACAGCCTTGTCAGGCAGAGACAAAATGGTGAGGCCCACCTATAAGACTCATGTGGGCCCGCCAAGTAGGCCCTGTCATTTTGTATCTATGAGGCCGATTAGGGGGTGCTCTTTTTGTAAATGGGCTATTTCACTTCTAATAATTTTAAGAAAAAATTACAATACATGTCTAAATTATTATTATGAAATTAAAATCTAACACAATATTTAAAATATCTTTAAAATATCCTTAATGATATAGTAATTATCTTAATGATATTATATATTATACTATATAATTACATATAAATAATTTTAATGATATCATTATGAGACATTTGTAGAATTTTTACAAATTAGAATCATATTTTAATTCAATAAACGTAATTGGGCCAATTGTCTTATTAACCCTAATTTTAATAATTAGTTTACTTGGTGCAATTTCTCGTTTATTAATTGCTTCATCTTCTTTTTACTCCGCGAGAGGGAGTTTTTGACTAATAGAGAGAGAGAAAATCAGAAGTTAAAAAAAAATTAAAATGATGTGACAATGTTTTATTTAAGGACTACATGATGTGAACCAAAGGTAAAAACACACAAAATTAATTTATAGAGTGTTTGGAAGAGTAGTTCGAATTAATCTGTAACCAGTGTAAAGCTCTCACATGTTATAATAAAAAAATTATAGTATAAAGCTTTCATATTTTATAGTTCTCAAACTCAAGCTGATGGTTTTTAAATTACATTCCCAAACACTTTATTAGTGCAGTGCACAACAATCGATCACTCTTTGGCCTTTAGTATGTGCCTATACGTGGGTGTGCAAACTCCACTAGTGGATATTCTCAAGATTTAATAAAATAAATTATCAAGATTAAAAAAAAAAAAGACTAGACACATATTGTACCTAGGTTATGTTTTCTTTGTATCAAGGAGAAAGCGAAAACAATAAGTGATTCTCTTTCCTTTTAAATAACGTGTTTATTTAAAAAAAATTAGTAATGAAGGTTTTGTGACCCTACACAATTTAGAAAATAAAAAAAGAGAATATCAATCATCGTACACCTTTTTAGTATTCATTTTCTATCAAAGAGAATGGATACTATATTTACTTAAATGTCCAGTTAATGTTATTATTTAATAGTTATTAGTTATATAAAAAGATATTTTAGTAATTACATTAAATAAGATTTTTATTTTTAAATAAACAAACATCACAAAGTGAACGAGATTGTTCCTATTATATCATCAAATAATTAAGTAAACACTAAAAAAAAGGTGAAACATGTTCATGCTTGTTACTTTTTCTTTCCAATATTCTCGTTACCTTTTCTCCTACTTTGCTTTATCCTTTAGTAAACATGCCATATATATCCCCATTACACTCCCACATTTTAAAGGAAAAAAGCTAAGCTTCGCTCGCATTATCCAAAAGAATCACTCAAGACAACCCAAAACCTCTCTTAAACCCATTTTCATCTTCCTTTTTCTTCTCCTTCTTCTTCATCATTATCTTCATCTTATTTTCTGTGAAAATATGGACTTGATCTTCACGCCCAGAAAGAGACCACCCTTCACCATAGAAGTGGGCTACTTTGACACTGTCTTGGAGATCAAAGAAAAGGTCGAGAAATACCAAGGCATTCCCGTCGCCGATCAAACCCTAGTCTTCAATGCCCATGTTCTTCCCGACGATGGCGACATCGCCAGCTGCGTCCTTCTCCACAACTCCCACCTTGACCTCGTCATCGCCACCGACAAGAAGCCTTTGCTCCTCCGCGTGACAATACCCACCCCCATCCCCCACATCATCAACATCGAGATGGACTTGGAAGACACCGTCCTCAAACTGAAGCAAACCATCCTCGGGATCGAAACTTCCCTCGCCGCCAACAACCAGCCTCTCGTTCTTCGCCTCAAGGGCGAAGAACTCCAAGATCATAGTACTTTCAATGAGTTCGAAGTTTCCGATGGCGCGGAGATCGAGGCCGGGATCAAAAAGCCAGGGAGGGTGATTGCGCAGAGCAAGCGTAGGACCAGGAGGGTTCTGGTGGACTGATCGCTTCGTAGAAGGCTGTGAAGCTGAGGATGGAGTGTGAGAGGCTGAACCGGGAACCGGGAACCGGGAGAAGACATGTCGTTTTCGTTCTTTTGAGTTTTTGACTTTCGTTTCCTTTCCTTATTTGCATAAGTTATGTTTTTTTTGGTGAATATCCCTTCTTCTTTCGTTCTTTAATGTGCTACTTACATTGGATATTCGTGAGGTTCTTTTTAGCCAAGATCAATGGCATGAAAAGTAGGCTATAATGCACTACATATATACATTAGATATTGTTGAAGTTTTTATTTAGCCAAGATTAATGGCATGAATAAGTAGTAGTGCTTGTGGCCAATGCTTCAATTTTCTTCTTTTCTTTCTTTTACTTTTTATTAATCGATCAATCTTTGGCAATTAATTTCTACTATAAAACTCTGCACAATATCAAGGAAAGGTTTCAAAATTTGGTGAAGTTATTATGCAGAGAAAAGGAGTCAAAGGAAAAATGGCAATTAACCGCAGCATGCGATATTGTCATGTATTCATATGTGAAGTGTTATTCTGAAAAGTACTCAAATGGATGTGTTTCTTTTCGTTTTGTTTGTTTGTTTCTTTCTTTTTTTTTTTTTCAATAGAATTAGGCCTAAACAGACTAACTAATTTCCATTAGGCTAGAGTTAGTCATAATAGACGAATTGCAGTATGATTTTGTGCATACTCCGTTTTTGTAATCTTTTTGTTGTAGGAACAAATTTAATCATAATCAATCAAGATCGTTCATCTTAAATCATTGAGAGGAATCATTTTGAATTGCAGAAGCGTATCTTGATTCATGATTCGGATCGTTGTGGGTTATTATCTTCCAATTCAATACGTATTCCTTGAAATCTTTTCTGAAGATGAGATTTCAGAGAAGCAGGATATCTGTAAATTTTCTGAATAATAATACTACGTATGAAATTGGGGACCATAACCAAAATAAATAACTTTTTTTAGTTATTTTAATGTATTTTCAGTTTTACCCATCATAAAATATGAAAATTACAAATTGATATCTACACATATAATAATAATAATAATAATAACCTATACATTATATTAATACCCAAAAAAACCTTTTAACTTTATCTTAATTATATTACTTTAATTTAAATTTTACCTTAAAATAGCATTAAACAACATATTTAAATACATATGTAGGCCTACATGAAAATTATTTTTCAACAATCTCCCACTTGGACCACATATGTTTCTTTGCAAAAAATGTGTTTACCTTAATGAGCTTAACTTTGCTATCACATATAAGGGTATTCCTGAATAATCTTGTCCATTGATCATACCAACATAGAACCAAAGCGGTCTTTGTCACAAATATAACGTGACTAGACCCATCAATGATCACACATATCGATATAACCAAATGACATAGATCAAGTATGGATGTGTAGCATGGAAATTACATGCAAAGTGATCTAAACATGTCTATTTCCAACTGGTCCAACCTTATATCTCAATGAGATCAACATCGTACCAAAATCAGAGTGTAAGTGAACTATATTCTTTATTTCTGTAGAAAACATATGCAAACACACAATGTCTATATATAAAGAAAAATAAGCATTCAAATATAAACTCTCACTAAAAATGCATATCATCAAGTAACTGAACACCCATATGAGCAGTGTGCTCATGAAAGACCTTGGGTGGAAGCCCTTTTGTAAGCGGATCCGCAATCATGGAGTTTGTACTAATATGTTCTATAGACACCTGATCACTCTGAACTCTTTCTTTAACAATAAGAAACTTAATCTCTATATGCTTTGACTTTGAAGAGCTTCTGTTGTTGTTGGAATATAAGACTGTAGATTTATTGTCACAAAACAACTTAAGTGGTCTTTCTATACTTTTCACAATTCGTAGCCCAATGACAAAGTTTCGCAGCCATATTCCATGATTGGATGCCTCATAATATGCTATAAATTCTGCCTTCATAGTGGAAGAAACTATGAGTGACTGCTTAACACTCCTCCAAGAAATAGCTCATTCAGCAAGCAAATAAATATAGCCCGAAGTGGATCGACGACTATCTTGACATCCAGCAAAATCTGAATTCGAATAACCAATGATCTTGAGTTGGTCTGACCTTCTATATGTAAGCATGTAATCTTTTGTTCTCTGTAAATATCGCATAACTTGTATGGCTGCTTTCCAATGATCCATTCCAGGGTTACTTAAATATATGCCCAACAATCCAACAAATGTATGCTATATCCGGACGAGTATAAACTTAAGCATACATTAGACTCCTAACAGCTGATGCATATGGGATCTTTTCCATTTCCTTAACGTCAAGGTCGTTCTTAGGACACTGACTTAAACTGAACTTATCTCCTTTAGCCACAGGGGTATCTCCTAGTTTACAATCCTGCATGCCAAATACGATCTCGATGTGTTTTAATTCCTAACACAAAGGAGGCGTCACCAAGATCTTTCATTTCAAATTTTTTTAATAGAAATCTCTTGGTTTCATGCAATAAGCCTATATCATTGGCGGCAAGCAGCATTTCATCAACATACAATATCAAGAGAATACACTTACTCCCACTGAACTTATGGTATATACAGTCATCTATAGTGTTCATCTCGAAACCGAATGAGACTACCACTTGATAAAATTTGTATTACCATTGACAAGAAGCTTGCTAAAGCCCATAGATGGATTTCTTTAATTTGCAAACCATCTTCTTTGGGTCTCTCGACTCAAAGTTTTCTGGCTGCACCATATAGATCATTTCATCGATGTCACCATTTAGAAATGCTGTCTTAACATCCATCTGATGTAGCTCAAGATTAAAGTGTGCTACAAGTGCCATAATTGTACTAAAAGAGTCTTTCATTGAAACTAGAGAGAAAGTCTCTTTATAATCAATGCCTTCCTTTTGAGTAAAGTCCTTAGTGACAAGATGAGCCTTATATTGCTCTACATTACCCTTCGAATCCCTCTTGGTTTTAAATATCCATTTACAACTAATGGGCTTTGCACCTTCAGGTAATGGAACGAGATCCCAAATGTCATTGTCGTTCATAGACTTTATCTCATCTTTCATGGCATCCATCCACTTTTGAGAGTACAAACTATGCATGGCTTGACGGACATTGATCAGATCATCATCCATCAATCCAACACTTTCTTCATGTTCTTGGAAAAATACTATATAATCATCCGGAATAGCACTTCTCCTCTCTCTAATGGATCTCCTTAATGGCACAAGTTCCTGAGGTTCTGGTTCTTGAGGTTGTCGAGTTTGTACCTCAAGGGGTTGAACGACTATGTCTGGTTGTTCTTGATATGCAACTTGATCAATGTCAAGGATAGAAGCCTGAACATTATCAAAAGCAATTGTGGGAATAGGAACCAATTCCTCTTGAACAAGAGGAACAATATCAAATTCATCCTCAAAGACATAGTCTCTAACCTTATTTCTCCCCCTAAACTCAACATCCTCAAAGAATATTGCAATTCCTATCTCAAAATTATCCTTAGTAGTGGGATCATAAAATTTGTAATCCCTTGACCGTTTAGAGTAACCAATAAAATAACAGCTCACTGTCTTGGAGTCCAATTCCTTCTCATTTGGTCTATAAGGTCTTGCCTTTATTGGACAACCCCAAGTATGTAAATGCTTCTGGAAAAGCCCTTTTGCCAGTCCAAAGCTCATAAGGTGTTTTGGCTGGTGCCTTTATTACTCTGTTGAGAATGTAAGCTGCAGTCTTGAGTGCTTCACCCCAGAGAGATTCAGGTAAGGTGGAATGACAAACCATACTTCTCACCATGTCCTTAAGTGTCCGGTTTCGTCTCTTAGCTACACCATTCATGCTAGGTGAACCTGGCATGGTATATTGAGGGACTATCCCGCATTCCTCTAGGAATTTAGCAAAAGGTCCTGGACGTTGTTCACTTGATCCATTATATCTGCCATGGTACTCACCACCATGGTCAGATCTGAAGCTCTTAATTCTTTTGCTGAGTTGAAGCTCAACCTTAGCCTTATATGACTTAAACACATTCAAAGTCTGTGACTTATCATGTTTGAGATATAGGTAGCCATACCGAGAGTAATCGTCTATGAATGATACAAAATATTGTTGACCATTCCATGAAGCCACAGGAAATGGCCCACAAATGTCTGTATGTATCAATTCTACGACTTCCGTAGCTCTATTAGGACCCAATCCCCTTTTGTTTGTCTGTTTCCCTTTAATACAATCAACACAGATTTCAAAATTTGTAAAATCAAGGGAATTAAGAATTCCATCTAACACAAGCCTTTCCATCCTTTTCGTTGAAATATGTCCCAATCGCTAATGCCATAATACAGCGGAATTCTCATCGGTTAATTTACGTTTTATGCCACGAGAACTAACATGCAAGGTTTTATTATAAGAAGCAACTGTATCAAGCAAATATAGGTTATCTTGAAATGATAAAGAACCGGCACTAATAACATTTGAATTTAAAGAAAGACTAAACTGACTATTTTCAAATGAACAGTAGTATCCAGATTTGTCTGAAGCAGAAATAAAAATTAAATTCCGCATAAACGATGGTACAATAAAAGTGTCTTTCAAATCCAAATAATAACCAAAACTTAATAATAACCTAAAGTGCCCTATTGCTTCAACTTCTACCGATTTGTAATCGTCTATATAGATGAATCTTTCAGCATCAATTGGCTTTCGACAACTCAAGCAACCCTGCATAGACACACTTATATGAGTAGTGGCACCTGAATCAATCCACCAAGTGTGTCTTGGCACTGGAGTTAAATTAACCTCAAAACAAACCAAATTGAGAAGCATACCTTTCTTTGCACGCTAAGCATGATACTTGGTGCAGACCTTCTTCATGTGTCCAGGTTTACCACAAAAGTAACAACCAACATCTCCATCATTTTTATCCTTATCTTGTTTCTTTTGTGCTAGACCTTTAGTAGCTTCATTACTCTTCTTTCTTTTCTTTTTCTTGTCCTTAGAGGTGCTAGCCAAGTGAGCACTTTCAGTATTCTCTTGCTTCAGTCTTTCTTCCTCTTGCACACAATAAGAAATTAACTCATTAAGAGTCCATTTCTCTTTCTGCCAGTTGTAACTGATCTTGAATTGGCTGAATTGTGCAGGAAGAGAAATCAAGACAAGATGCACTAGAAGGTCCTCAGAAATTTCTAGATCTAGTGTCTTTAATTTTGAAGCCAGATAAGACATCTCCATGATGTACTCCTTTATGTTTTCTTTTGCTTTGTACCTTATTGAAATCAAGCTCGCCAAAAGGGTGCTTGTTTCAGCCTTATCATTCTTTGCAAAGCATTTCTCAATGGCCTCAAGGAAACCCTTGGCTGTAGTGACCTCATCAGGCACAGTGCCCCTGAAGACTTCTAGAATGACTCTCTTAATGATCATCAGACTCATTCGGTTAAAACGATCCCATCTTTCAAGTTCCTTTTTATTCTCAATGGAACTAGAATCCGTAATAGTGGGATGTTCATCCCTTATGGCTAAGTCCAGATCTAAGCAACCAAGAACGATTAACACATTCTTTTTCCAGTCCTTGAAGTTAGTCCCATTCAACATAGGAATGGAATTAACACTTGTAGATATCGAGGAAGATGATGCTATAGCTGAACAAAGAACAAAATCACATATTCACATAAGAGTTCATATAAAACAACCAATAAAATTCAAACAATGGTTAATCCTATCACAAGAAACCTGTAACAACATGAATATTTAGTCTTTGGACGAAAATATTAACTTGTAAGTGGTATTCTTGGTGTAGTGATCAAATATTAACAATAAATTATATCAAATAATAAACTAATCTTTGGATCTACTTATTATTCATATGCTAAAAATAACATATGATTATTACATATTTATCACCACAGTATGAATTTAATTCGGCCAAATATTAAACTTCCTTTGGGCCTATTAATATTCGCATGAATTAAATTCACACAACCATCTTAATATCACAAATTAATTAACATCCACAAAAGAGTCTACTTTGGCAGCTTACTGGTTCAATCTATTAATTTGATTATATTAATAATCTGAAAACAAAATTTGAATTTAAAGTTACACCCAAAAATTGATCCAAAAAAATTTGTCAAAAAGTCAACGATCAAAGTCAACATTAACCGTTGACTGTCGACCTTGACTGGGTCAAAAGTTGACCAGGTTATGATCTGGGACTGGGTCAGGTTGACCCAACCTGGATCCAAATCCAGCCCCCCCTTCCTTTTTTTTTTTTTTTTGAGTCTGGTCACCCAGGGGTTTAGCCTCTAGGTCTTATCTGGTCACGAGCCTCTTTGGCCTGTGTAAACCAGTCACAAATTCTGGGCTAAAGCCCATACTTTGTTTCATACCCAGGGGTCACGACCCCTGGGTACCGACGCCAGGCGGTTGGTGGAGAGACTTCGTCGGGCGGCCATAGCTCTGCTCGCTGGCGGGACTTCACAGCTACACCTAGAGGGCGCCGGCGGTAGAAAAACAAGCCGCCGACGAAACCCAAAAATAGCCCTTCTCTCCCTTCGATGAAACCAAGCATCCTCGACGGAAAAGTGGCTTTTGGCTGCCGTTTCCTTGTATCACCGTTACCAGAGGCCGCGTCTCTCCTTCTTTGGTGAGGCCTGACGATATCGGCCAGAGTTCTTTGCCAGCGACAGTGAGTTTGCCGCCGGTAATCCCATGGGTTACTAAATGCCCATTATCAACGATTTCCTTTAAATCGTGAATCCATAAAAAACCAAATCCATATGTGCATATGTGTTAATGAATCCTTTTAATTGATTGCTTCCATTATTAATTCCACATACGTACATACACGTATACATATTAATGAATCCATATTTAACAAACCAAATATCCATAATTGTTTTCAATGTAAACATTCAGCCAAAATTTTGAGAAAAATTTTTCAATGACTCAACATGAAACTGCTCTGATGCCATTTGTAGGAACATATTTATTATAATATACTAAGATCGTTCATGTCAAATCATTAAGAGGAATCATTCTGAATTGCGGAAGCATACCTTGATTCATGATTTTGGATCGTTGTGGATTATTGCCTTTCAATTCAATACGTATTCCTTGAAACTTTTCTAAAGATGGGATTTCAGAGAAGCAGGATTTCTATAAACTTTCTGAATGAATAATAATAAGTATGAAATTGGGGACCATAACCAAAATAAATAACTTTCTTTAGTTATTTTAATGTATTTTCAGTTTTGTCCATCACAAAATCTGAAAATTATAAATTGATATCTATACATATAATAATAATAATAATAACCCATACATTATATTAATACCCAAAAAACCTTTTAACTTTATCTTAATTTTATCACTTTAATTTAGGCTTTACCTTAAGATAGCATTAAATAACACATTTAAATACATATGTAGGCCCACATGAAAATTAGTTTCCAACATTTGTTGCCTAGATGTATAAGCTTTAACGGGTTTCAATCGTGAAACTATTTTTACTTGATGACGATCTAAGCAATACACACAAACAGATCCTATTGACTACACCAGCAGCTGATTTTTTTTTTTTTTTCATTTTAATACCAGCATGTTGATTGAGTTAAACAACCTCTACTCCTATTTGCAAATTCTTTTCCCATTTTTTGTTTAATCCATAGATTTTAGAGGTTTCAATAGCGTCCTTAACAATCCGACTAACAAAAGCTAAAATGCAAGATTTGTGATTAATCACTACAGCAATATTTATTCCCCTCGCATAATCACATGTTGATTGAAGTGGCCCACAACAGTATAATGTGATAATTTTCAACCAGTTTAAAAAACCAAAGGTGAAAAGCTATCTCATATAGCAAAACCAGAGAACTTGTAGGATTATAATTCCAATTCGAACTTAAAATGGCCTCTTAATTGATTCTTTTTTTGAGGTGGCAAATTACTGACAATCTAGCAGAAGGGCTATTTCATAACGTTTTTTAAAGATTGAAGTCTGCACGTGCTGGATTTCACAGATCATGGGGGTATTCTTGAAGTTTGACTAGAGTATCGGTCTCTCTCTCTCTCTTTTTATTTATTTATTTTTTTATTTTCATCTAACAACATGAACGAGTGCAGATTATCATAATTTAATTTCAGATCACTTCACATTGACGATATATAAACTTCGATGAAAACATTTTGTTTATTATTTCTTGAGATAAAGTAGTGTAGCGACATGAAATGAGACAGGAACAAAAGGATACATAAGTTGATTACTTTCTTCTGTATGATGAGAAGAAGCTTGTGATCTTAATATTTGGCATGCATCAGCGTTCGAATAGAGGATTCCAGTTGATTTGAAACCGATACAAGATTTTGTTGATATAGGCAAGACCTCATAAGTTAGTAGTTCTATCTATTTATTGTAATATACAATATGCAACACACGAAACCTGTCCAAAAAGGAGACAATATTATCCATAGGATGTTTGAAACTTCACTTGTAACTTACCTTTTTAAGTTTAAAAACTATAGCTAAAGGCGGAGCTACTCATAGAATAGGGTGGATGGCCGCTCCTTGAACTTTTTTTCTTCCAACATTGATCATAAAATTTTATAAAATTATACTTCGTTTTCCTAAAATTATACTCTTCTTGAAATTACATTTTGTCCCTGACTAAGCTCTGCCCCTATAATTCAAATTTCTATGAGTTAAATACTCACCATTAAAATTAAATAATCAATACTCTTGTCAACATGGATCCTTATCCACCAAAAAAA
Organism: Artocarpus heterophyllus; assembly: GCA_025403435.1. Lineage (NCBI taxonomy): Eukaryota > Viridiplantae > Streptophyta > Magnoliopsida > Rosales > Moraceae > Artocarpus > Artocarpus heterophyllus. The sequence continues at coordinate 10,124,169 of CM046349.1, forward strand.
ATTGCCCTTGTCAACATTAAGTTTTTTATTTTACAAAAGTTACTAAAATTTGAGGAACAAAACCTGGCGGGTAGTTTTATTATATTAATTAGTTATTATTGTTAAGATTATGTGCCATATTATTTTCATTTATCGGAGTATAATTCGAATTCAAGCATAAAATGGCCTCTTAATTGAGTTTTTTGGGTCCAATTCATAGATTATAATCTAGCACAAGGGCTGTAGTGTTGTCATAACGTTTTTAAAGATTAAGGTCTTTGCACATACTACATTTTAAAGACCATGGGGTAAACTTAGGTTGTTTGGCATATTGGTTTGAATAAGAACTTTTAGTCCAAACATTGTAGCATGTAAGAGTTTTGTATTGTTTTTAATTAATTAGAACCAATGTGCTAAACAATCAAATTTTGACTAATATAGATATTGGAAGAATTTTTAAAACTTTTCCCTCTTTTTTTTCATCTAACAACATAAATAAGTACAACTTATCATAATTAAGCTAGTTTCACATAACTTAATATTGACAATACATATTTTGTTTTATATTTCTTGAGATGAAATGGTATTATTAGAGGGACATAAAAAAAGTTAAGAACAAAAGTACGTCGGAGTCGAATTCATTCTGTATGGCAAATAGAAGCTTTTCTCATTTCATTTCAGAGCTTTGCTAACTAATTTCTCGTGATCTTGATATTTGTATGCTCCAGCATTCCAATAGGGATTCCAGCATAATAGCAATCGCTTGATTTGAAACAGATGTAAGGTTTTGTTGCTTTGTCTGTGGATAAGCAAAAGACCTCATTAAGTGAGTACGTAGTTCTATCTGTTCTAATATGCAACGCACAAAAACTGTCCAAATAAGAGACAATTAGCCCTAATATATTTGCATAACAAAGATTAATAGATGCCCTAATATGTCCAAATGAAAGCATAATCACCATGTACTCATTTTTGCAAAGAATTCATGTGCACATGCTCCTGACACTAGGCCTATAAGGTACTATTGCCGGCTGGTGCTCATAAAACTACTAGTATTTGGGAGTATTAGTTAAAACCAATGGTTTAAATCAATTTTAGTTAAAAACACTGTAGCATGTAAGAGCTTTACACTTCAGCAACTAAAAGTTTTGGTTCTAACTTATATTGCCAAACATTACCTTGCCCCAGCACAAGAAATCACCACCATCTTTTCAAACCCACAATAATGTTCAGTACACTCTCTGTCCTGTGAATTAATGCCAACCCTGATTAGCAAATACACTTTCCCGTTAAATTAGAGCTCAACAATTCCAAACTTTTAAGGAGATAATGTACAACATATAATCAAACTCCCTGAATTAGATTACTATATATGATAAATACAAGCTTGTTAAATTAAATAACCATTATCTTTATCGATACTAAGTTGTTTTTAACAAAGATAATTAAGATTTGAGGAATAAAACCTGGTGGGTAATTTTGTTGACATTAATTATTATTTTTTAAAATGATGTGCCATAGTGTGTATTACGCTTTATTTTCCGATAATTTCCAGGGAAACTTCATTTTTCATTATTTTTCAATTGAACTTTATTCTTAGTTGTAAAGTATTAAGATATGTAGAGCCTAATTAACACCCTTTCAGAATATCACCCTATGCAGAGAATTATAGAGATTGACCTTTCCAATAAGATCACTGTGAGGGTTAGAAGGGGGTGAGAAGCCCCCTCTCTAAGCCCTAGCCCAAAATTTCACTAAGGAGGAGCAAGAAAAGAAGAAAAACACAAGAAAAAACATGTATTTTTGACGCTAGGTGCAAGCCCCTCAGTGGAAGGTTCGTGTGGCCGCATGGAGGGATAGAAGCTATGCAACCCCGCATAGAGACAGGCGTGTGGCTGCACGGAGTCACATAGAGCAGGCATGTCTGTGCCCATCGACTCCACAACTGTGCACGAGTTAGAAAAATTCATAGCGTGAGGTGAAAGTTCACGAGCATGGCCGTGCGTGTCAACAAGTAGGGATTCCAATTTTGCGTTTTTAGTTTTTTGTTACCCATTCTTATTGAAACCTACATACAGATAATTTGTGTTCTTTTCTTGCGTGTGATGTAATTCAAAAAATTAGAGTAAGAGAGAGACTAGAGAAAAATTCTTAAGAGAGAGTGTGAACTTTTTCTCTTATAAACTTCTTCGTTATCATAGTAAATTCTTATGTAATGGCTGAAAGTGGATATGACTCTCATATCAATGGTGAACTACTATAACTTTTATGTGTTCTTATTTATTTTTCGTTTGCATATTTTTTCGTTCTTGGTATTAGTAGAGCTTCTAATCCGGAACACGAAGGTGGAAAAAATAGAAGAGAGACTAAGTCAATGACTTGTTTTTTGCTCTTAACATAACTTAAATAAGTTAAGGATTACCTTACAACATAAATAGTAAGTTAAAGAAACGCTTCATAATTTGGTATTATATATTATGCAGAAAGAAAGGAGTTGAGGATATGGCAATCAACCACAGCCACAAAGCGATTGTAATCCAATGTTAAGTTTTACACTGATAAGTACTCAAATCGGTAGGTTTCTTTTCTTCATTTTTTTTTTCAATAAAATTAGATCGAAAAAAGATTAACTAATTTTAATTAGTCTAGAGTTGTTATAATGTGGCTACTCATTTTTTTGTAATTTTTCTGTTGCCTTCATGCAGCTTTTACGGGATTCAAATGTGAAATTATTTTACTTCATGATGACGATCAAAAGTAAAATCAAGCAATTAATCACAAACAAATCCTATTCGATGCTGCAGTAGATTATTTTTATTTTTAATAGATAAATCAGCCAAATGATTAATTAGTTAAGCAATTTGCAAGTTCGTGTGCTATACTAGAATAATTGTTGATTAATGTGTGGGTTTAGAGGTTCTGAGAGCGTCTAATGATCTGATTAAGAAAAGCAAAAATGCAAAATTTGTGATAAACAATCACTAGTGCAATTATTAGCCTCAAATAATCCCATATACTTTAGATGGTGTTTTTCAATAAGTTAGAAAAACCAAAGGTGAAAATCTCGTATGGCAAAACCAGAGAAATTAATGTAGGATTATAATTCCCATTCAAGCTTAAAATGGCCTCTCCATTGATTTTTTGGGACCAATTCATTAACAATCTAGCCGAAGGGTTATTTTCATTGCGTTTTTAAACATTGAGGTCACATACTGCATTTCAAAGATCATGGGGCAAAATTAAATTTTGACTAAAGTATTGGAAGAATTTTTAAAACTTTTCCCGCTTTTTTCATCTAACAACGTAAATCAGGGCAGCTTATCGTAATTAAGTTAATTTAAGATCACTTCAAATTTAACAATATACATAAGTTAAATCTACATTTTGTTTCATTATGTTTTGAGATGAAATAGTATTATTAAAGAGACATAAAAAAGGACAGGAACAAAGGAACAATGGAACACGAGTTGAATTTGTTCCTTACAATGAGTAGAAGCTTTTTTCATTTCATTTCATTTCGGAGCTCTGCTAACTAATTTCTCGTGATCTTGATATTTGTATGCTTTGGCATTTATAGGGGATTCCAATACAACACTTAATTCTTGAAAAAATAAACTTCTTTGGTTCACCTTAATTCAGTCTCTCAACATAGAGCTCAAACTTACAACTTGATCTCGTTTTTCATATATAACCACTGAAATGATCAATAATCTTTAAACCTCTATCTTTGCTAATTCACATCCATTAGAAGATAGCTAAAAGTCTTATTTTGGCCAAACTTTAAAAAGTCTATCAAACATCCTAAATTAAATTACTATAAGATAAGTACAAACTAATTAAATTGACAAGCCAATTATCCTTTGTTTTTTTTTTTTGAGAAAATGGAACTTCATTCCATTAAAATTTGTACAAAAAAGTTGCATGACACTACCAACTGTATGCACAAATGATCTCGGACAAACAACGTAATCCACCGGTAAAATTAAGCAAAGTATAGGGACAAAATACAATATCGAGACTCAGTGGAGAATGACCTGCTCGACATCTAGAATGGAGCTCTTCAACGGCTCGTTACAAGATACCACTACCATCTGTGGATTACAGCAATCGACTAAAATAAAATCTACTCTAGTGAGGGCCCAAACAATTCTAGATAGATGCAAATCTAACCATTAGTCACCACACACAATGTTGTTAATTAGCGGGTATGCAATACAAACCAAAACCTACAGATTGAACAAAAACGAAACACAACACCATACATAGGTGGAAACATCACCGCTATTTTTGAACAAAAAAAACTAAACATAGAAAAAATGTTAGAGCCGATGTTACAAATACATCGAGCAAGTTGAAAAGCCCTAGCCATGACCCATCATATCAATGTCGAGATCCAATTCCCAACCGCAACCCTTTCCTTTGCCATCCCTAACTTTGCCGCAAGCCACCAATGGGGCTACCTTCACCCCTGCCCCATCATTAGGGAGCTACCACATCCGCTGGATCTAGCTATCTCGTCCACCCCAACAAAGAGAGCAATCAATCTCACCATCGCACCCATTCAACTTCCCTTGGCCCCTGCCACTGTCACCAGAGAACAGTCACGCTACACACTTCGCATTGCCACCACCTAGGTTCTCAATACGGCATTGTTTACCCTAGCAGCGATAGCAGCCCAACACACCACCCCCATGACTCAGCCACCCATTGCCCCAGCCCCTGTCATCGTAGAGCAAGCACGACTTCCCATTTTGACATCCCAAAGCATGACCCAGTCATCCAACTCCCGACATATGCTCCATGCTCCACGACAAATAAAGGTGTCGCTCCTCTTCTTGGGCCGGAATCATGGCAATCAACCTAGAGCAGGGGTCCGATTCAGGACCTACAAAGAGAGGGGGCGACGCATAGTGAAGCAATAGGAAAACCCTAGCACAACAATATATTCCATGAAACCACTTTTTTTTTTTTTGAAAAATGGAAACCACGTTCTTTGAGTGTTCAATTATCCTTATCAATACTAAGTTTTTTCACAAAAATTTTTAAGATTTGAGGAATGAAACCTAAATGGTGTGCCATATTCATTAATATATGTGTAGTTGTGCTATATTTTTTTATATTTCCGGAAAACTTTCATTTGTTTTTATTCTCAAAAATTTTGGAAATGTTTTCGCATGCTTTTTGAAGTAACAATTTTAAAAACACTCTCAGCATAATTCTTAAAACATTCTCATTTTTTAAAACAAAAACATTTTAACCAATTTTGAAAACATTGTTTTAACTAAATTTTTTTTTTTTTTTTGTAAACGTGGAAAAATATTAGTAGAGAGGGTTAGTTAATGACTTTTTTTCTATTCCATAACTTGAATGAGTTAAAAGACTTGGCCATTGATGTAATACCACAAAATATGGTTTCAAGACTACACATTGCCTGATGTTTGTTGCATAATATTTCCATAATATTTCCCGTCGAGATTATAGGAGATTGTTGCAACTAATATTCCTATAGACACTCTCATATAAATTACTAACCCATAAATCTAATTCTTCTTGTTGTTGTAGTGAAAAAATGGACTTAATCTTCGAGCCCCGAAAGAGAAGACCGTTCATTATAGAAGTAGGTTACTTCGACTCAGTCTTAGCGATCAAAGAGAAGGTTGAGAAGTATCAACGCATTCCCGTTTCCGACCAAACCCTAGTTTTCAACGGCCAAGTCCTCCCCGACGACGGCGACATCGCCAGTTGCGTCCTCCTCCACAACTCCCGCATCGACCTTATCATCGCCTCCGACGAGAAACCGGTCCGCCTCCACGTCAAAATCCCCACCTCCCCCGAACCCCACGTCTTGACGATAGAGTTGGACTTGTACGACACCGTTCTCAACCTGAAGAGCTAAGATTTTCCAAACGGCAGAGAAAACAACAAGTACTAATCTTGCCACTGCCGCCAACCGGTCCTTACTGGTGCTTCACTTCAAAGGTCATGAATTGCAGGACCATCGCTCTTTAGGGGAATCCGAGGTTTCCGATGGAGCGGAAATCGAGGTGAGTTTTAGGGGGCCGGCAGTGTCATCGTCGGCGAACAAGTACTTGAAGGTGGTTGTGCAGAGCAAGTGCAGGACCAAGAGAGTTCCGGTGGCAGTGAACCCAGCGGACAGCGTTGTGGAGCTGAGGAAGGAGTGTCAGAGGCTGAACCAGGAGCTCGACTTCCCGTTGCCGCCGGGGGGGCGTTACTTCTTCATTCACAAGCAGGAAGTGATGGACGACGACAAGTCGTTTCGGTGGCACCATGTTAGCCAGGGAGACACCGTTGAGGTCTTTCCTGGTAGCGTTACAGGTGGATCGTGAAAAAGGGTCATGCACGACTAACTGATTTTAGTTTTTGTTCTTTTTTTTTCTTTCTTTCTTACTGTTTATTTTTTTTTTCCTTTTTCCATGAACTTATATTTTCTTTCTTTGTCTAATGTGCTACGAACATTGGACATTCTTAGAAGTTTTTTAGCCATGATCAATAGCATAAAAAGTAAGTTATAATGAAAGTTCCAATCTTGTTCAGTAGCGGTGGCCAAAAATATGCTCAGTTTTTTTTTTTTAATTTTACTCGTCTCGTTATTAATCGATCAGTGTTGGAGCAATTTTTTATCGGTCGCTAAACATTAATAAAGTGTTTAGGAGTTTTGGTTTAAACTAATGATTTGAAATAATTTTTGTTAAAAATACTATAGTAGAAACTAAATGTTTTGGCTGTAGGAACTAACAATACCAAACATCTCATTTAAGAGATTTAAAAATTCTTGCCGTCCTCTCCAGCGCATGTGTTTTAGGTCGCGTCACAAAAGCTTTATTATCTATTAATGCACTTGAACCAAATACGTGAATGAAAAGTATTTCTCTCGTAATTTTATGATAAGGCTAAAACACCGGTGATTTTGGTTGGATTCCTAACAGTTGGTAACCGAAACCGATCAATTATCGATATTTGTAAAATCAAAACGAACCGATTCAGAAGAGAGAATGATCGATCCAAATTTTTGCAATGAAATTGTATAATGTTATGAGCTAGACACGAAGTTTATCTTTTATTTTTACCAAAAGTGATTAGATATAATCACACCAACATAGTCATTAGTGTCATGAAAGTTGCAAGAAACACAAATTCTAACCGAACATATTATTAGGTAGAAATTAAATTTTTAAAGGTTTTGCTTTCCCTCTTAAAAGGTCAGTCTGTCTAGTTTAGTGTTTCAATATCCTCATAAAATTAATGTTTACTTTTTTATTTAAACAATATGGGCTTGAGCTTTTTTTACCTTTACAACAAATAAATTCACAATATATATATATATATATATATATATATATATATATTGTGCATGAATAAAAAATATTAGCATATATGGTGACTGAACAATTTCAGTCACGGATTAACCGTCTTAATTTCAAAATCGCAGATGGAATTACTAGCAAGTGGCAATCCGGTTAACCTATTGACCATGTCGATAGTATATGTGGCATTCATTTTTCGGACCACTCTCGATCAGAACACTTAGCTGTTATTCGATTAAAGCTCTTTTTTTTTTCAATAGCATTAACAATAATAATAACAATAATAATAATAATAATAATAATATATAAATCAATGATCAACCAAAGTGATGGGGAAATGGAAAGCATATATAATATACAATTATTGCAATGGCAAGAAATGAAACACACAAATGATAGTCATAATAAAGTGATGTGTAGTTTTTTTAAAAAAAAATATGTTTTTTTCACTATTTTTGTATTAGAAATTTGCTACTTCAATCTTTCCCTATTTTCCAAGCAAATAAGGGAATTCAAGGTAACGGCCAGCTCTACTAATCGCATAAAGCACTAATTACCTCGGCTTTACCTATAGGTAAAATAGACAATTGCATAAAGCCCTAATTGGTACATTTACTTATTACGATTTTTCCCAATAAATCTAAAAAAATTAACTTAATACACTCGCTTCAGCTTTGTAATCCGAAATCTGTGCTTATGTATAGGCGATATTAAAAACCTTGAGATGTAAACATCGAGACTAGATTTGCTGTCTCCTATTGCTATCGATTTGGCTGGCCCATCAACAAAAAATTGACAGATGACTTATTATTTAACACAATAAGAAGGCTCTCTGTCCCTCTTTGCTTTGCCACCATTTCTACCATGGAAAAGCACAAAACACTATGCAAATTTTCTCGTCTCATCACTCCATTTTTTTTATGAGATCCAGAGACGTCTTCATGCTTTCTCACCCATAAATTTAGATCAATCCACCTTCTTTAATTTTTACCCACCAAGAAAAATTCTTATATTAAGACATGGTTCACAAATTAATGTTTTTTTTCCTACTCAATTAAGGTATATATAATACATTGGTTGTGATTCCCCATTTTGGGATATATTTCTTGCTGTTCAATAAAAAAAAAAAAAGAGCAAGTATTGATTTATGAAGGTGAAATACAACATCAATATAACGATTTGTTTTTGCAGCTTTGACTTCAACTTAAGGCGAAGGGAACGGAGAAAATGGAGATTGAAGAGAACAATAGCTCCGTTGAAGCTAAAATTTTATCTGAGCATTTCTTCTTTTCTTTATTTTTTATTTTTTAGTTTCTTTTTTGAGATACCAAAAAAAAGAAATGATCAAACTCAGATAGAAATTTACAAATTAAGACAAAAGTGCATTCTTTAGTCGCCGTTAATTTTTTCCGATAGTGTTAACTTTCCTTAGACAATTAAGGATGTGCTATCAATTTTTTTTTATTATATAGTAGGACAGCTACGGAAACAACAATTGGAGACAATAGATCTCGACTCTCAATAGTCTTATTTAATTTTTATAGCACTGTCAAAGGCTTTTTTTCTTTAACACAAACATTATTTTTTTTTCTTTTTCTTTTTTTGAAAGGAATTTTTCTTTTTCATAAATGAAATGCAAAGACTCCGTAGAAGAACATATATACGCATGAACGGGATTGAAAACAACCATGTCGATGGTTGGTTTAAAAAAAAAAATCAAAACCTGTTAATCTTACTTAACTGTGTGAAAGTAGATCTTTAATTTATTGTTAAAAATTCTATCGATGGTTGCTTTTTACAACTTAAAAGTTGATAAATATATGCCAATTCAATTTATAATTTGAGTTCAATGTCCAGACACAGATATATAAAAAGAATAAATATAGCCAACCTATGTAAAGAAAATTGAGAATTTTGTATTTTATGTAATGATGGTTGAAAAAAAGTTGAAAAACAAATGCACTCTTTCTATTCTATATAGCATAGATAGTTAGAGAGCATAGAATATAGAAATTTACAACATTAAACATTTATGAACATAAAATAGGAAGCGTGGATTACAATTCGCCCAAGGCGCTTCAATCCCTATCTACTAAAAGCTTAAATAATAAGACCTATTAAAAAAATCAAATTACATGTTTAGACTTAAGACTCAAATTGAAAATGGAAGATTTTGGAAAAGATATTCGGACAGGTTCGAGCAAGATGCGTGATTTTATAGTGGAGCAATTAGGAAAAATAGTATTTATTAGTGTCATATATGAGAAATAATATTTTGGAGGACTGTGTAGAATATTTCTAAGCAGGGACGTGTTTGCAAAAAAGCTATTTAAAAAGTGAGTTAGGGAAAACAAAAATTCAATGGCAAACATTTTAAAAATACAAGATCTATATTATGAATAAGCAAGAAAGCATGTATTAAAGGGCAAATTAGTCAAAATACATGATTCACAAAAAAAAGACAAAAAAAAGTTTTAAAAAAAAGGCAAGCAAAGGAAATTTGTGTTCTTATAGGCCCTTGTACATACACTCGATGAGTGCTTACTTCCGTTGCAAATATTTGCGATGAATTGATGATGTTTATGTTAAATTGGCCTAAATTGTATTATTATTTTTGAAGGTTCTTTGATCTTCAGTACTTTTTTTCTTTCCGCAACTTTTTTCAGTAACAAATTTTTAAAAATTTCATTGCCACTCGTAATTTCCATTCATATGTCAGTCGGAAAAAAAAAAAGGAAAAGGGCATATTTTTTTTATGCATTCGAGTATTTGCGATAACAATAACTATTATATGAGCAGGCTTGTTTTATTCTTTTGATTTTTTTTTTTTTATCTGTAGAATTTAAATTTCGTTGTGAACATGGACAAAATAATAAAGAGAATCATTGATTAATCATAACCATTATATAAGTTAATGACCAACTAAAATTAAATAACGGCATCGATGTAATAATACCATAAAATCTCCAGCAAGATTCAAGAATCAAGACTAGACGTTGAATATTGACTTTCAGAGCGACAGAGAGTAGACATATCGGATACTATATATGTCCCAACAGACTTCCACATTGCCTTTCTCCTAATCAAAGAGAAATGCACTTCTTCGCTGTAGCAAAAACTGATCATCAACAAAACCCACCATTCTTCTTCTTCTTGTTAAAAAAATTGGACGTGATCTTCGTGTCCAATAACGGAACAGCCTTCATCATAGAAGTGGATTTCTACGACACAGTCAAAGAGATCAAACAGAAGATTGACCAATACCAAGGCATTCCCTTCTCCGACCAAACCCTGATCTTTAACGGCCAAGTTCTCCCCGACGACGGCGACGTCGACGTCTAAGACATCCACCAGCAGTCCTGCATCACCCTCATAGTCCCCTCTGACAACACCGCCGAAGCCTCCTTCACCTCCTTCGCTTCCCCATTGACAACACTAGCCGAAGCTTCCGTAGCGGTCGAAGCCGCGTCCGCTCCCCCTATGACAATGCTAGCCGAAGCCGCCGAAGCGCCATCCACCTCGTCCACTTCCCGATTGTTAGCACTAGCAGAAGCCGCCGAAGCCGCGTCCGCTCCCCCAATGACAACGCTAGCCGAAGCCGCCGAAGCCCCCTCCACCTCGCCCACTTCCCCATTGATAGCACTAGCTGAAGCCGCTACCCCAACGACAACTCTAGCCGAAGCCGCCTCCCCATCATCCGCTCCCCCAACGACAACACTACTCGGCCTCCGCGTCAAAATCAACACCCCCGAAACACACGTCGTGGCAATAGAGACCGACGCAAACGACACCGTGCTCAGCCTGAAGAACAAGATCCTCGAGGCGGAGGCCGCTCTCTCTGCCGCCAACCGGCCGCTGCTGCTTCATCACTTGGGGAGAGATCAATTACGTCCAGAATTGCAAGACGACCGCTCTTTGGCGGATTGCGGGGTCTCCGACGGAGCGGAGATCGAGGCAAGTTTGAGGCCGAGGCAGATGATGCCGAGCGGCAACTTAAAAGGTTTTCGTGCAGAGCAAATGCCGGACCATGAGGATGGCGGTGGAGGTGAACCAACTGAACAAGGTGGAGGTGCTGACGAGGGAGTGTGAGAGGCTGAAGAGGAAGAACAACTTTCCTCTGCCATTCACAGGCAGGCCGTCATGGATGACAACGTTTTATTGGCACAATGTTCGCCAGAATGACATCATTGAGGTCTTTCCTGGACAAGTAATATTGCAAAACAAAAAAAGCTTATGCATGTCTTTTCTTTCTTTGTTAATTCGCCAATCTGCTATACAATATTGGATGTTCTTGAAGTTTAGGCATGTTCTAAAAAGTAGGCTATAGTATTTTGCAAAGTTCCAATCTTGTTCTGTAGTGGTGGCCGATAATCGCTTCTTTTTTCTTTTCTTTTTCTTTTTTTTTCCTGTTTCTTTTACTCTTTGTGAATCGATGAATCTTGAAGCAATTTGTATAGGGACTCTGCAATAGAGGAAACATTTCAAGATTCTTTTGTCTTTTGTCAAGTTTCTTTTTTGGGTGGCTTGAAATTCCTTTGTGAATTAGGATGTGATAGGGCTTGTTGTACTTCAATTTCACTATTTTCAAAGCAATGGAAGGCAATGTCATTTCAGTTAAATTTAAGTAATCCAATATGATTGCATTAAATCTTTACAATCTGTCTTTTTTCTTATTATAAGTAGGCACTTAAATATATGCTTTATGTTGTTAAACTATTAATTCTTAACTATAACATAAAAGGTGACGGTTTCAAAGTTTTATTTCCAAGCATGGACTGGCACAAGTAACTTTTTACTGGATATGCTCAGACTCCAAAATTCATTCTTAATTTCTTATGCCATGTCGCGTCTTAGGAGTTTGGACTCTTACATATACATTATCTTCATAATTGGCCTCAAGTGTCTGAATTTGACACCAATATAATCCACTTCATTATTTGACCACATAATTAATTTGTTGCTATTTATTAGGATTGTGTTTGAGCACTTAATTATTTATGTATTTTGTGTTTGCAAAATAAGAGAGAACTATAAATTGATGAGCAGTCTGTTTAGTCCTTGATCAGGGCCGTTAGCCGCAAACTTCCAATCTTACATCCCAAAGAAATAGCTTAAGAGAACTTTTGAAATAATTTTACTTGAACATATTGATTCCTTTTTTAGTGAAAATCTGTTACGAAAATAATGCGATAGAAACAAAGAACAAAAACACATAGAGATTTATAACATAATGCGATAGAAAAAAAGAGCTACAACACATAGAGATTTACTTGGAAACCCAAGACGGAAAAAAAACCATGGGCAGAGGAGAAGAAAATTACTAAACTCATGAAGATTACAAGATGAAGGTGATTAGGGAAGCTAAAATTCGATAATAATAAAACCCTAATGTAATACATTATATATATAGGTATAAACAAAACCCTATAGGCCCAAAAAATAAATTAAACGGCCGAAAAAAATACAAAGGTCCACCACATATTTGATGAAAAATCCCACATTTGTTTTTCACCACAATTATCACATCGTGAGCTTTTCAAGTTCAAGCCAAATTGAATTCAAATTACCATACTCTAACAAAATCGACTTCGTTCAATCAAAGAAATTTCCTTAAACGGCATTGATGTTCTTAAAACTATATATATTCTGATATGGGCAACTTCATTTTGCCTCCTGGCAAGGAATTACAAATTTTATATGCCGGTCCTTGAATTTTATTCTCGATGATTGCTTACTTCGATTGCGAGTATTTACGATGAAGTGATAATCTTTATGTTAATTTGGCATGAATTTATTATAATTTTAGACGGTTCTTTGCTCTTTCGTAACCTTTTTTTTGGGGCAACTTTTTTCAGTAACAAATTTAAAGATTTCATTGCCACTAGTAATTTCCATCCGTATGTCATCCAAAAAAGGGGAAAAAAAAAGAGGCAATTTCTATGCGTTGAAGTATTTATTGGGGATAATAATAACTATTATATGAGTAAGTATGCTTTAATTTTAGGTTAATGAGACAAATGATCTAATTATCTTTTTTGAATTAAAATATAACTTAGTTTGTAAATATCCTATATATCTTCTAAAATGATATTATTGAAGCAATTACTATGTAATTGAATGGTACAAAATATAGTATCATTAAAGTAATTATTACGTAATCAAGAACATTTTTAAAGATGTGCTAAATATTGTATTAAATTTTAATTACATAACAATAACTTGGTCATGTATTGTATTATTTTTTAAATCTATACTATAATTTTTTTTATTTCTTATTCTTTTAATTTTTTGCATTAGGAAAACTTCATTTTTCGTTGTGAACATGGAGAAGATGATAAAAGGAGTAATTAATCAATCCTAACATTATATAACTTAATGACCAACTAAATTAAATAACGGCATCCATATTATACCATAAAATTTCAGTCAAGATTCAAGAATCAAGACTAGACGTTGGATATTTCATTACCATGAAAGGAAGAGAGAGAGAAAGTAGTCATATCGGATACCATAAATATCCCAACAGACTTCCACATTGCCTTTCCTCCTAACCAAAGAGAAAAGCACTTCTTCGCATTAGCCAAAAACAGATCATCAACAAAACCCACCATTCTTCTTCTTGCGAAAAAAATGGACGTGATCTTCGTGTCCAGAAACGGAATCGCCTTCGTCATAGAAGTGGATTTCTACGACACAGTCAAAGACATCAAACAGAAGATTGAGCAATACCAAGGCATTCCCTTCTCCGACCAAACCCTCATCTTCAACGGCCGAGTTCTCCCCGACGATGGCGACGTCGACAACTGCGACATCCACCAGTGTTCCCGCATCACCCTCACTGTCCCCTCCGACAACGCCGCCTCCGCCGAGGCCGACTCCACCTCTTCCACTCCCCCAATGACAACACTACTCCGCCTCCGCGTCAAAATCAACACCCCCCAGACTCACGTCGTGACCATAGAGGCCGACGCAAACGACACTGTGCTCAGCCTGAAGAACAAGATCCTCGAGGCGGAGGCGGCTCTCGCCGCCGCCAACCAGCCTCTGGTGCTTTATCCCTTGGGGAGTGATCATCAATTACGTCAAGAATTGCAAGACGACCGTTCTTTGGCGGAATGCAGGGTCTCCGGCGGAGCGGAGATCGAGGCGATTTTGAGGCCGACGATGCCGACGAGCTACTTGAAGGTTTTCGTGCAGAGCAAGTGCGGGACCATGAAGGTTCCGGTGGAGATGAACCCACTGAATAAGGTGAAGGTGCTGAGGAGGGAGTGTGAGAGGCTGAACAGGGAGAGAAACTTCCCTCTGCCGCAGAAAGGCTACTTCTTCATTCACAGGCAGGCAGTCATGGAAGACGACATGTCGTTTCGGTGGCACGATGTTCGCCAGAATGACACCATTGAGGTCTTTCCTGGTGAAGTAATAGAGACAGGTCGACGGTAAAAATTAAAAAAGAAAAAAAACAGGTTATGCATGTTCTTGAAGTTTAGGCATGTCCTAAAAAGTAGGCTATAATATATTGCAAAGTTCCAATCATGTTCTGTAGTGTGGCCGTTAATGGCTTTTTTTTTTTCCTGTTTCTGTTACTCTTTGTGAATCGATGAATCTTGGAGCAATTTGCATAGGACTGTGCCATATAGGAGACAGTTCAAGAATATTGTCTTCTTTTGTGATTTTTTTTTTTTGACCGACTCAAAATTCCTTTGTGAATCAGGATGTGCTGATGGGGGCCTGGTATACTTCAATCTTTCACTATTTTCAGAGCAATGGAAGAGAACATTATTTCAGCGAAAGATAAATAGTTTAAAAATATACTCTGTCGTGAAACTATTAATTCTTAACTATGGTACATAAGTTGACAGTTTTAACCTTTTTTGTTCAAGCATATATATGCACTGGCACAAGCAACTTATTTATGTATTTGCTTAGCCTCCAAAATTCATTCTTGATTACTTACAGTAATCTTGTTTAACCTCACGAGATTATAACCCTTTTATTAATAAAATCATGGATCTCAATATAAAAGTACATTACATAGCAAATTAAGGCTTACAGTTTATAAAAAATAAGGCTACGTTACATACCAAATTAAGTCTTATAGTTTATAAAAAATAAGGCTTTAGCATTATGAGAATGAAAGGGTTTGCCAATTTCTTATGCCATGAGTAAGGCTTTAGCAATATGGGAATGAAAAAGGTTTTTCAATTTCTTATGCCATGTCACGTCTTGGGAGTTTGGACTCTTGCTATACACGTTAACTAAACAATTGACCTCCAGTGTCTGAATTTGACACCAAAATAGTAACCCACATTATTATTTGACCGCATATTTAATTTGTTGCTATCTATCTGTATTTTGTGTTTGAGCACATAATTCGTCGCTTGTATTTTACCGCTATAATTAAACAGTAGTTATATTGTGCGCTTAATTAGTGTTTTGTCAATAATTGGTACTAGAGTTAGATTGTGAACTCTCTTGAAATTCTATGTATGCTCTATAGATACAGCTTTGACTAACTTACACATTAAAAAAGTTTTCATGAGAGTTATACATAATTAGTGAATTTTTTTGTGGTCTAAAACTCTGCAAGGTTGTTGTATAAGACAAAGCTTGTTGGTATTATTGAGGTACTGCCAACACAATGAGTGATCTTCAAATAATTGGAGGAATTTTAGAAACTCAACAACCAAAACTACAACACATGGGCAACATGTATGACGTCATACATGCAAGGACAAGATCTTTGGGAGGTCGTCAGCAGTAGTGAAGTTACACAATTGCGGCAGAAGATGCTAGCGGTACCTTGCATAAATAGAAGATTAAAGTAGACAAAGCGATGTTTGCGTTAAAGACCACAATTGATAAGAAATGCTGAAACACATTCGAGACGCCAAAACACTGAAAAAAGCATGGGACACTTTCGTTGTACTCTTTTTCACAAAAGAATGATACAAGACTACAACTCTGGAAGAACGAGTTTTTATCCATAAAACAAGGAGATCTGATGATCAATCAATATTTTACAAATATAAAGTCATTATGCCGTAAACTTTCAAAACTTGATCCTACAACCCGTATTGAAGAACCTATAATGAATAGAATAATTACTCATGGGTTGAGACCAGAGTACAGAGGCTTTGTTGCCACTGTACAAGGTTGGTCTACTCAACCATTGCTTGTTGAGTTTAAATACTTGCTTGTTGGTTAAAAGGCAATGGCGAAGTAGATGGGTGGAGTCTCACCGAAAAATGAGGAAGAAGCGCTCTTTAGTGGTAAGGGCAAAGGCAAACCCAAACAGAATACTAGAAAAGGATCACAAAGAAATGATGCCAAATTAGGTGGTCATCGAGGGAACTCAGAGTCAAAAGGAGCTAAAAACAACACGACAATTGTTTTCTGATTTAATTATTCACCTTTGTTTATTGAAGAAGAAAGGAGTTTAATGGCAATTGTTACAATTGTGGGATGTTGAAGCGTCATTTGCTATTGAAGAAGAAGAGGCACTCACAATGACTATTGTTCGATGGATTGACTACGAGAAGGATTGGATCGTCGACTCTGGGTGCTCGATCACATGACTGGTGATCGAGACAAGCTACAAAAGATGACAGAGTACAAAGGAAGCCATGTAGTGGTGACGACAAATAACTTGAGGTAGCCAATTGCCCATATTGGTAAGGCAACTATTCTGCCCCGTTGTAGTCTTAACAAATTGCTACAATGTCTACCATGTGCCAGGCATGAAGAAAAATTTGCTATCAGTGGCACAATTAACGTCATCCAGCCACTATGTGATGTTCAACCTGCATAATGTAAAAGTGTATCAAGACATCAAAATCTCTAGCACACCGACAATGGAAGGACTTAGATTAGAGTCAGTTTATGTCATATCAGCAGAGTCTGCATATGTAGACAAGACTTAAAAAAATGACATGGTGGATCTATGGCATCTAAGGTTAGGACATGTTGGCTACCACAAGTTCAAGGTGATGATGTAGAAGTCGATGCTCAAGGGTCTTTCTCAATTAGAAGTTAGAATTGACACTGTCTGTGTAGGATGTCAATATGATAAAGTGCATTAGTTACCATATAAAGAATCAAAGTTCAGAGCAAAGGCATTATTGGAGTTAGTTCATTCAGACGTCTTTGGCCACGTCAAGCAACCATCAATTCGCAGAATGAGGTATGGTTGTAAGAAAATTTACACATATACAAAATTATGATTTTCATATATGCATAAACCAAATTGCATGAAAAATCATCTAAATGCAGAAACGTAAAGGAAAGAAAATCTAACCTTCAACCATTGATAATCTGAAGAATGAATGAATGGAGAGTTTCTCTGCAAGAATGCCTGAAGAAGATTTTGTAAAAGAAAAGAGAATCATCTATACCTTCTGTAATTTTGAGATATGGTGTATTTTTGAATAAAACTGCACAAGCATAAGGACCCTCTCACGTGATATTTATAGGCAACCACCATCAAGGTGTACGTTACCTTTCATGAAAAGAGGCATTTTTCCTGAAACATTATAACAGTTTTGAATACCCTTTGGTTGACACCCTTTAGAAAATACGTGTCTATTAGACTACTTAAATTTATTTTTATTTATTTATTATCATTTAAAAACTAAATAAATAATAACAAATAAATTAAAAATAACATTCTCCCCTTTGGTCTACATATATTTTCTAAATAACCAAAATCAACCAATCTCAAACTTAAGGAATAAACACATAAATCATGGCGATAGGTCCTCTTATAATGAGTATTATCTTCTATGTATTACAATGCATTATATCCCTTAATACTAACTCATAAATGGTAACGTAACTTAATGAATAAATCCTATGTTTATTCTAGGTCCAACTTAATTGATTTTTTCTCAAAATAACTGAATACGTGCACAACTGAATATTAAAAAAAAAACAACTAAATAAAAGTTTCATAAAAAATAACCAAATGTACGTACTATGAAATTCAAATCATGGAACCAAGTCCCATTCGTACTACATGATCCTTAAAAATTTTTGGTGGTATGCCTTTACTTAAAGGATCAGCAATCATTAAATTAGTACTAACGTGTTTAATGACCGCTTTCTTTTCTTTAACACGTTCTCTTATAGCCAAGTACTTAATGTCGATATGTTTACTTCGACTACTGCTCTTATTGTTCTTGACCATAAATACTGCAGTTGAATTGTCACAGTATAATCTCAATATCCTAAAAATAAAATCCACAATTTTAAGCCCAAATATGAAAGTTTTCAACCATACACCATGTGAAATAGCTTCAAAACAAGAAACAAACTTGGCCTCCATAGTAGAGGTAGCAGTCAAAGTCTGCTTTGCACTCCTCTAAGATACAGCTCCACCAGCAAACATAAAAACATAACCAGATGTTGATTTTTTTGAATCAACACAGCCAGCGAAGTCTGCGTCACAGTATCCTATCACCTCTAGATTATAAGTCCGTCTATACATGAGCATGTAATCTTTAGTCCCTTGAAGGTATCTCATCACCTTCTTTGTAGCTTTCTAGTGGTCAACACCTGGGTTACTCTGATATCTAACCAACATTCCCATAGCAAATGCAATGTCAGGTCTTGTACAGACTTGAGCATATATTAGGCTTCCAACAGCTGAAGCATATGGAATGTTTTTCATTTGTTCCCGTTCGAGCTCATTTTTCAGGCACTGGTTCAAATTGAACCTATCACCCTTCACAATGGGTGCTACACTTGGTGAACAATCTTTCATCTGAAACCTTTCTAGAACCTTGTTGATATAGGTCTCTTGAGACAAACCCAAAATGCCTCGAGATCTATCCCTATGGATCTTAATGCCAATGACATAAGATGCCCCTCCTATATCCTTCATTTCAAAGTTCTTTGAGGGAAATTGCTTAACCTCATATAATAAACCCTTATCATTAGTTGCAAGTAATATGTCATCCACATATAGCATAGGGAAACAAATCCTACTCCCACTGACCTTCTAGTATATGCATTGATCCATTATATTCTCTTCAAAACCAAATGAAGAGATAATTGTTAGACATGTATGCCCTAAGGAGTAAAAATGTAATACGTTTTTGGAGACATTTTTATCAATAAAGAATTTATTCATTTATTTATATATACCAAATCTTGTCCTCTTTACGTTCATATTCGTTGAATGTATGATAAGCAAACAGTAGTCTGAGACTGTCAATCTAAACCTTAAGAATTGGGCATGTGATGGGATGATTATGTGGTAGACATGATTTTTAAGGTGATGGTCTAAAACATATGATCCACAATTGAGGGAATAAAGTTAGGCACTTTATTCATGTAAAGATTGTTATGTTGTCTATATCCCTTTTAGGGGATGGTTTGTCTTGGCCATCGGAGTTGGACTCCATGAATAGAAACATTTGCACGTTATCATAGGTGACGATGTGTTGAATCGGGACATAAAGTGAATTGATTTGGATTAATAATTCTATCTTGGCAAATCGATTTACTTTAGACAGTCATTTGTATTATATCTTAATCCTGAGATAAATAGTGGGCCCGTTATCTCGACTTGTATCTTTTGATGTACCAATGGGTGACTCCCACATCTCTATAGTGGTATGCATGCCGGTACGTTGGAGGCATGACTCTTGATAGCGTAGACTTGTTATTCATAGATATGGAATCCATAACTCCTCTTTAGGAGTAATGATATCCTCTTATATGCGTTGTCCTGTAATTGGAAAACTAGAGCGCTCAACCATTTGGATACATAGGTGTAACTGAATGGTATACTATCTTTGGATGGTAAGTTTTCTAATGGTGAGACAATGGAACGTAAGATAAAAATGATCGAGAAGGTAAGACAGAACTTGTCCTTAAGCCGATTATGGATTATCATATGGGGATACGATGTGCTATGATATGTCATGGAGACTTAGCTACACGAGCTTCGTAATTCTATAAAGTTCGAGAGTGCAGCTCCAAGCTTTTAGTGGAGTAGCGTTGGAGTTGATAATTGTGAAATGTATATTTGGGATATTGGGTTTCATAATTATCATGAGCTTGAACTTTATAGGTCCATTTTGGTCCCCTTTGCTAGCTCACAAAATCCTATAACGACACGGCGTGCTTTTCCAATAATTGGTGACTTATGTCGAATTTATCAGATTGGTTTAAAATTTGTAAGAATCAAATAATTCATGTCTGTTTATTGGTTGAATTAATTTTGTAAGAAATTAGTTCAAGATAAACTTGTTGAATTATTGCGATCAGATAATTCTTGTCTGTTTATCGGTTGATTTAATTTTGGATAAATTAGATCAAGATAAACCTGTAGAATTATTGTGAATTAATTTATTTTCTTAGAGATTATCTTGATAAAGTTTGTTTTGATCAGATAACTTCTCTATTGGGTTATTTGAATCAAAACTGAGACTTTATCCTTTAGAATCTCGGGTGAAAAATAAAAGATTCGGGAAGATTTTTTCTCGAGAGTTCAGCTTGCCGGATGACGTGTTCGGCCTGCTGAACTGGCCTGATCGGCCTGCCGATCAGCGAGAGATAAGATTACATGTTTTCATGCGGATCTTATCAGATATTGATCTGAACTTGATTCTGTTTCAAGTTTTTAAAACTTAATCTGATATAGACTGACCCCAGGACCAATAGGTATAACAAGGGAGTGAGTCTCATGATTTACTCAGATCAATTTGAGAGATTAAGAGTGATACTCTTCTAGTGAGCATCTGAAAACTCCCTGAGAGCTTTTGTTCACAAATCACGAACACTAGCTTTGGGTTCTCTCTATTGGTTGGAAGGAGAGTCACTGGTGGAAGAGCTGTACGTGTGAGCCCACACTCACTCCGGTTGTGGATAGAGAATAGCAAAGAAGACCAGTTAGTTGAGGCTCTTCTAGAATGTTACTTCTCTATACGGATTGCGGAGGTTCTTCAGCACACTGAGGTTAGTAAGATCTGTTTAATTTATACATATAACATGTCAAACTTGTATTTTGAAAATTACTCTGATGAAAAATTTTTAAAATTTCACTGCGCACTTTGTTTCCAACAATAACATCATGGAACTTCAAATACCACTAACGGGAGGCTTGTTTCAATCTATATATGGATTTCTTAAGCTTACAGACTAAATGCTCACCGCTACTAGAGGAAAATCCTTTTGATTGTTTCATATAAACCTCTTCCTCTAGATCACCATTGAGAAAGGCCATTTTCACATCCATTTGATGCAAATCTAGATCAAAATGGGCGACCAATGCCATAATAACTTGAAGAGAATCCTTTTTAGATACAGTAGAAAAAGTCTTCGTATAGTCAATTCCTTCTCTTTGAGTGAATCCTTTGGCACCGAGTCTTGCCTTATATCTCTCAATGTTGCCAAATGAGTCTTTCTTTCTTTTAAAGACCCACTTACATCCAGTGGTTTTTACACCATTAGGCAACTCAACGAGATCCCAGACTTTGTTAGATGCCATAGAATCCATTTCGTCTTTCATGGCATTATACCATAAGTCAGATTCCTTAGAACTCATGGTCTGTGAAAACATTTCAGGATCATTTACGGCTCCAACATTGTAGTTAGACTCTTGTAGATACACAATATAATCACTAGATATCACCGATCGCTTTTCTTTAGTAGATCTCCTTAATGTTGGTTTAACATTCTCCTGAGGAGCATGTTGTTCAACAGGTTCCTATATTTGTTGTTCAGCTAGATCTATGTCATGATCAGCAGTCTGTAGAACTTGAATGACTTGTTGTTGTTCATCACGCATTTGAACTTTAGGCGTGTTGTGTACAACAATCAATCTATCATAAGAAGTGAAAGGTTGAGCATCTGTATGATTTTTCTCAAGAACAGTGTTCCAAGATCGATCGCTCCCGTTAATTAAGTCATTTTTAAGAAATTTTGCATTTCTTGATTCCACAAATCTAGTATTATGAGATGGATAATAAAATATATTCTTTAGACTGTTTAGTATAACCAACAAAATATCCACTTATGGTCCTTAGGTCTAGCTTATTCTCTTGTGGATTATAAACTCTTACCTCCTACGAGCATCCCCAAATGCGTACATGTTGCAAACTCGGTTTCTAACCTTTGAATAACTCAAAGGGTGTCTTAGGGACAGCCTTTGTTGAAACTTGGTTCAATATGTACACTGCTATCTTAAGAGGTTTAGTCCACAAGAACTCAAGAAGTTTGGAGCTAGCAAGCATGCTCCACACCAAGTCCATTAATGTTTGATTTCTTCTTTCAGCTACAACATTCTGATCTGGAGAACTAGGCATAGTGTATTGGGCAACAATCCTATGTTCTTGAAGAAACTTAGCAAAAGGACCAGGTGTTTGTCCATACTCAGTGTGTCTACCGTAGTACTTTCTACCTCTATCCGATCTCATGATCTTAATTTGCTTTCTACATTGTTTCTCTACTTCTGTTTTAAAAACCTTAAAAGCATCTAGTGCTTCATTTTTATTATTAAGCAAGTAGAGATACATGTATCGTGAGTAGTCATCTATAAAAGAGACGAAGTACTTTTGAGAATACGTGTAAGCGCATCTTATTTCCACAATAGATGCTTTGCTCATTTCCCATTGGCTTCCGCAGGTTTTGCAATCCGTGTAGGGAATTGGTAACATGGATTGTAGAACCGGAGTCAATCCACCATGTGTTATAATTAACATCAATCATATTGGATTCATAACAAACAAGTGAGAGTTGAGTACCTTTCTTATGAGGCCATTCTTGAAATTTAGAGCAGTCCTTCTTTACATGCCCTATCTTCTTACAAAAGAAGCACTTGAACTCCATCTTAATTTCCAGCTGGGCAGGAGCCTTACCTTTCCCCTTTTGCTTGGTCTGATTTTTCTTTTTACCCTGGGTTGTCAAATTTACTTTCTCTCCCTCTTCTATGATGAGTCTTCCCTCCTCTTGAACACACATGGTCAATAGCTCATTAATTGACCATTTGTCCTTATGTGTATTATAGGAGATCTTAAAGGGACCATATTCAGAGGCTAGACTGTTTAGAATGTAATGTACTAGGAAAGAATCAGATATCTCAACCTCAAGCGTCTTCTATTGAGCCGCAATGTCCCTCATGTGCATGATATGCTCACGCACGCCTTTTATGCCGGTAAGCTTCAAGGATGAAAACTGCATTATCAGGGTGCTCGCCAATGCCTTATATGAATACTCAAATTGCTCATCAATAGCCTTTAGTAGTGCTCGGACATTGTCATATTGATCAACCGAACCCCTAATCCCAACAGAGATCTTAGTCTTTATGAACATAACTGAGAGACGATTGGATCGCTCCCATTTTTCATATCAACTAACAACATTAGAAGTGCTAGTCTCAATGAAAGGCGACGGTTCATCTTTCTTTATGGCATAGTCAATGTCCACCCACCCCAAATGAAGAGGAATCCTCTCCTTCCAAACTTTATAGTTATCACCCTTAAGCTTAGGAATCTCATATTTCATATCAGATAAATTAACAGGTTGAATTACTA
This sequence comes from Artocarpus heterophyllus, assembly GCA_025403435.1. Classification (NCBI taxonomy): domain Eukaryota; kingdom Viridiplantae; phylum Streptophyta; class Magnoliopsida; order Rosales; family Moraceae; genus Artocarpus; species Artocarpus heterophyllus. The sequence continues at coordinate 10,148,008 of CM046349.1, forward strand.
CAATACATCAAACATACATGCTCATGTCACAAAATTTGAAGCTAATAACTATATGTCATGTTTTACCAATGTAAATCATGCAACAAAAATTATGAATTATATGACATAAAAACTGCCTGTAGGCTAAGTTTTTAATTCACATTGATTCACATACAACCATATGATGAAACTATTAAACTATATTCTATTTCTTAATCCCTATGAGCAAATTAAGAAAATAGTTCAATATTTCATCATAACTAATCATATTTAATATAATAAAATTTTCTGTAGGATAAATTTCATTATACTAAACATAATTAGTTATAATTAACTCATGTTTAACTAAATGTGATTTAAAAAACTTAACGTATAATTTTAATATAATCCAAGATACTGTGGTTACTCTTAAATTAATTAAAACTATACAAATCACTCAAGACATTTAATTTTCATGCATAAAATATTCATGAATTTGCATTATTAAAAAGAATAACAACTAAAGAATACATGCAAATAAATTATGCATAAATTCAATAACATATTTAAAATTAATTTCTAAAATTTTATTTAACCATAAATAATAAAATTTTGGATTTCATTATAATTAATTTTAGATTTATTAAAAAACAATTCTCCAAAATACCCAAATTAAAAATCTAATTTTTTTTAAAAAAATCAGATTTTTTTGGATTTTTTTTATTTTTCAGGCCTAGAAAACGACATGTCATTTTTTGGCCCCAGATTTCATTTTTTTCCGTTATTTCGGGTCTTCTTCTCCCAAATTTGACCCAAATGGGTCCAATTGTAGACCCGATCGTTTCTATACCTTATGGGCACTAAAATTGACGTTTTAAAAACCCAAAAATGTTAGAAAATCAATTTCCTAATAATTTCTAACGTTGGTTTTTATAAAAAAAAATTCAAAAAATGATTTTGAATACAACAAAGTTTTAGGTTTTTTGAAAAACTCTATTAAAACTCCATTCAAATATATCAAGGCAGAGAAAAAATCACGCTCTTGATACTAAATGTAAGAAAATTTACATATATATAGAATTATGATTTTCATATATGCATAAACCAAATTTCATGAAAATCATCTAAATACGAAAACGTAAAGGAAAGAAAATCTGACCTCCAGCCATTAATAATCTGAAGAATGAATGAATTGAGAGTTTCTCTACAAGAATTCCTGAAGAAGATTTTGTGAAAGAAAAGAGAATCTTCTATACCTTCTGTAATTTTGAGAGATTGTGTATCTCTAAATAAAACTGCACAAGCATAGGGACCCTCTCACGTGATATTTATAGACACCTACTATCAAGGTGTACGTTACCTTTCATAAAAAGGTGAATTTTTCTGAAGCGTTATAACAGTTTTAAATACCATTTGGTTCACACCCTTTAAAAAATACGTATATATTGGATCACTTAAATTTATTTTTATTTATTTATTATCATTTAAAAACTAAATAAATAATAAATTAATTAATTAAAAATAACAATGGTAACATTTATTGACACTTCCTAAGATATGTGTGTATTTTCTTTATGAAAGAAAATTTCACCTTTTATTATAGCAAATATATCCGAATCTAAAGAGTTCAAGGAGAATATAACTCTAAAAACTTGGATTAAAAAAATTTATTCGATTTAAATGTTAAAGAAAACAAATATATATCTAAAAAATTCTAAAAATTAAAAAGTGAGAATAGTCTAATTGGTTGTATATCTCTCCACTCTAATCATAGGTCAAGAGTTTAAATTACACTAAAACTCACTAAGAAATAATGATATTTCTTCTTTCTTTGTATAAAAAAAAATTCTAAAAATTTAAATTAAAAAATTTAACCAAATATAAAAAAACAAACGCCCCATCAAATGTGAACCATAACAATACTTTTTTTTAGGAGAGAATAATAACAGTACCTGACATCATTGACCTCGTTATCTGCGATTGATGACTTAGAAAAGAAGAAATGAACATTACCAAACTTGCCGTGTGAATTGACGGTTTGCCACCTCATTTCTACACGCGTCACGATTTCATTGGCTACACTGGTTTCGCCGTAACGGAGACAAATATCTGTCACCTCTTATAAGTACAGCCCCAAACCCAACCCTAATTCTTCATATTACGCAATTTCATATTTGGCTGTGAATCGAGACAAATCTAAGCAAAAAAAAAAAAAAAACTCTTCAAGGTACCGAATTTCTCTCTGTTTTCTCGATTTTCTCCGATCTATTTTTTGTTTTCTTGCTCGGTGAAATATGAATGTTGTGTTTGATTATATTCTAGATTCTATTTGAACAGAGATATTTTTGCTTCATTTCAATGATTCCACAGCTGCAGATCTGTTAGTTCTTCTGAGGAATTTTGTCTCTGTATGTCTGAAATTATTGGGTTTTTCTTTCTGACACACGATATGGAAATAGAAATAAAAATCGAATTTTTGATTTTCTTTTTGATCGATTTCCTCTGATTTTACCTTTTTCTTGCGGCGATTAACGAATCGATTATTTAAGATTGGATTTTCCATCGTATTGCTTTGTCCGATTTCTTGGTAGGCCTCTTTTTTTTTATCAACTGTACGAAGGCGGTTGATTTGAACCGATAGAATCTTAGCCGATTGACGATGTCATTTGGTTATTGATTTGTTTTCGTTGAATTTTTTTTTTTTTTATGGAATGTTTTCATTGATTCTGTGTGAAACTCTTGGGGGAAAAATATGGTTTGATTTTGCGGATTCTAAGAGGGAGTTAAACGACGCTCTTTTTGATAATTAATTAAACCAATAAATTTCTTGTGGAAAATAAATTAAATAAATAGTTTATTTTCTGTGGTTTTTTGCTGAATTTCTTGGTTGATGTTTCTACAAGTTTATGTTGTCATTCATTGTTGATGGATGCAAGTTTCTCTTGTGTGTTTATTTTTGCTGAATTTCTGGGTAGATTATGGTCCTAAGTTATGTTGTTGTTCATTATTTATAGATGCAAATCTTCGTGAAAACCCTTACTGGAAAGACCATCACTCTTGAGGTCGAAAGCTCAGATACCATCGACAACGTCAAGGCTAAAATCCAGGACAAGGAGGGGATTCCCCCAGATCAGCAAAGGTTGATCTTTGCTGGAAAGCAGCTTGAGGATGGCCGCACTCTAGCAGATTACAACATCCAAAAGGAATCGACCCTTCATTTGGTCCTCCGTCTCCGTGGTGGTATGCAGATTTTTGTGAAGACCTTGACGGGAAAGACTATTACCCTTGAGGTTGAAAGCTCAGACACAATTGACAATGTCAAAGCTAAGATCCAGGACAAGGAAGGCATTCCACCGGACCAGCAGAGGCTGATCTTTGCAGGAAAGCAGCTCGAGGATGGCCGTACTCTTGCTGACTATAACATCCAAAAGGAATCGACCTTACATTTGGTTCTCCGTCTCCGTGGTGGCATGCAAATTTTTGTTAAGACCCTTACGGGCAAGACCATAACCCTTGAGGTTGAAAGCTCTGACACAATTGACAATGTAAAGGCTAAGATTCAGGACAAGGAAGGCATTCCACCAGATCAGCAGAGGCTCATCTTTGCTGGAAAGCAGCTGGAGGATGGGAGGACCCTTGCAGATTACAATATCCAGAAGGAATCAACCCTTCACCTTGTCCTCCGTCTCCGTGGTGGTATGCAGATTTTTGTCAAGACCCTTACAGGGAAGACAATCACTCTGGAAGTTGAAAGCTCTGACACAATTGACAATGTCAAAGCTAAGATCCAGGATAAAGAGGGCATCCCACCAGACCAGCAGAGGCTTATCTTTGCCGGGAAGCAGCTTGAGGATGGAAGGACGCTTGCAGACTACAACATTCAGAAGGAGTCTACCCTTCACCTCGTCCTTCGTCTCCGTGGTGGAATGCAGATATTTGTCAAGACCCTTACAGGAAAGACCATCACTCTTGAGGTGGAGAGTTCGGATACTATCGATAATGTGAAGGCAAAGATTCAGGACAAGGAGGGGATCCCGCCGGACCAGCAGAGATTGATTTTCGCTGGGAAGCAACTTGAGGATGGAAGGACTCTTGCGGATTACAACATCCAGAAGGAGTCTACCCTTCACCTTGTGCTGCGTCTGAGGGGTGGCATGCAGATCTTTGTCAAGACCTTGACTGGGAAGACCATCACTTTGGAGGTGGAGAGCTCGGACACTATTGATAATGTCAAGGCAAAAATTCAGGACAAGGAGGGCATCCCGCCTGACCAGCAGAGGCTGATCTTTGCAGGGAAGCAACTGGAGGATGGAAGGACTTTGGCTGATTACAACATTCAGAAGGAGTCCACCCTTCATCTTGTCCTCCGTCTCCGTGGTGGCTTTTAAGTGACTTCTTTCGGACTGTTTGTGTTTAAGGCTATTTTCTGTGTTTCTGGTTTATTAAAAATGTGTGAACTGTATTTCATGGTTTAGTTTGGCCCTTATGTGGCCCGTGAATGAACTAGTGCTATTTCCCCTTTCAATATAAGTCTAGTATTTTCTTTCGCTGTTATTATCTTGGTGCAGGTTCTAGGTGCTAATATTGATTGCTTAATGATGACTGCCTATATATGATGGCTTCATTCTTCACTTGTTATTCAATCAATCGGGAAATAGGAACATTTGAGAAATTTTAGTGAAAACTTTACGTTTTTATTATGATACATAAAAAACTAAAAACCAAAAACAGATATTTTCTTAAAAAAACCAAAAAGGGGTGCAATCTCAGTTTCACCAAATAAGAAAAGTTTTTAAACAGTGACATCGTACGAAATGGTTCAGGTCCTGATGTTGTTTGGAGATCTGCTCAGGTTTTATTGTTAATTCTAGCAAAGCGCGTGTATTTTATTATTATTATTTTTCTAAACCTGACGCTTGCCCTAGGTTGTACTCGTCCCAACTTAGATTCAAATCGAGTTTGAGAAGCCTTAAACATTAAAGGTCAAGAGGTGTTTGAAATTTCAGTTTTAACCCAGTTAAAATTTTAGTTTTAACTTATCAGTTACAACTGTAAACTGTGTAAATTTTTTAACAGCTACATTAGCAATGTAAAGCTCCAACTTAAGTTCTAAATGAAAGCTTAGGGTCCATTTGGTAAATGGATTCGAATTAATGATTTAATTTAAATTATGTGTAGGGATGAACAGGAGATGTGTGCGGTTCGATTTTTTCGGATGGCGGGTTGGCGATTAACTAATCCGCAAACTGCCCACCACATGACATACGGTTTCAGTTTGGTTTTGGGCGATTGCGAGCGAGTGCAGGAGGGTTGAGGTGGTTTAAACCTATACTATTGCCCAATGTAATTTTTTAGACTTTTTTTTTAATAAAAAGTGAAGAAAATTTGTAGAAAATATAAGATGATAATAAATAAAGCATTCCCAACAACAAACAAGTTTGATGCCTAAAGACAATGACTATATTCACAAGTACAAATTAAGAAACATAATTATTCACTACAACAAGAAACATTAACTACAGATGAAATGATGAACAAAGTCAAAAGTCTATAAAAGATTAAAGCCTATTCATTGGGTTCGAAAATAATAGAATACTATAAATGAAATGATGAACAAAGTCAAGTAATGAACAAAATTGCAAAGGAATTTTTAGAATTTTCTTACTTGGCCCAGTAGATATCGATTGAGGCAGCTACTTAACAATTTATATTAGTCGGAATCTCAAGCCTTCGGTTGTTGAAACCAACTGCTACTACAACTTGAGAAATGTTGGTGTATCATATTTCATGAACTAAGAATTTCACAATTAGTAAGCCAAAAACACAGGTCCATCATAATTAAAAATATATATGCTACAAATAGTATCATTCCTTCGTACAAACAAACACAAAAGACAAATTTGTAAAAGAAGACGAACCAATATGAAATACAAAACAAGTAACATGTACTAAGACAAATTTGTCATTCGTCCCAATGAATGAATACAATTTATGACTGTTAAGTAAAGTTCAAGAGCTTGCGTCCAAAGTATGAGAGTTAATAAATTCAAAAATCTTACCTCTTGAACCTTTTGTCCAATCACTTGAATAAAAGCAGGTGATGGTTCTAAAACACAAGGAAAAAAAATGATGAAAGTGTAAAAACGCAATACAAAAAGTCATACACATACAACATAAGACATTTAGGATTTCATAAAAAACTTTAGTTCCTCCCATTCCCACATTCAAATTCCCTTGAAAAGTAACCACTAAGTATACCTGATAAAATAGGATAGGAATCACCTAAACTTCTTGGCGTTCTGTTTCCATTTTGGGCTCCTAAATAATCAATACCTTCTAATGATTCTATCACTGATAAATCCCATTTCTTTTTTGAATGAGTTTCGTTATTCTTTTCCTCCGAACCATAATCAAAAACTGCTTTGACTCATGTACTAAGACATTGCAAAACTGGAGCCAAAGATCCCTACAAACAATTTCAAACCATTACTTACCTTTTTTCTTCCATTGACCAGAGCAGATAAAAAAAAAAAAAAAAAAGCAGAAAACCAACAAAAATACTTACAATGAGCATAATCAAGCATTGAACTAAAACGGGGACCAGCCAATTAAGGAGAACGGGAAGAATAAGAGGGAAATTAGAGAGAAGAGAACTGGTAAGAAGAAAAGAAAAGAGGGAGAGAGGGGCAAGGATTGAATGCATGCAATGTAGATTTAGGTCATGACTCGTGAGCATGTGGCTGGCTGAGTGTAGATAGTTTTAGTTTTTTTTTTTTTTTTTTTGAATATATAGGTCGGCAGGTTTGGGTTGAACCTGCCCTCAAAAACTTAAAACCAAACCAGCCTGTCTGAATATATCGGCGGGCCAGCCAGTGGGTTGCTAACGTAAGCCTGCTCTTTTCGAGATGGGCAGGCGCGGGTATAGGCGGTTGGCGGATACGGGTGGTTTTTGTACAACCCTAATTATGTGATTTAAATTAGAATTTGAGTTAGTGATTTGAATTGTTATTCGAATTAACATTTGGATGTACATTTAAGTTTTAATTTAAGTAATAAAATTGAAATTTGTGTTTGGAGAGATAGTGATAATAGTTTTTGATTTATTGACAAATCTAATAAAATCTTAATGTTAATTATCTTAAAAAATATGCAATATAGATATTAATTTATTCATCTCTTCACTAGGAACACAATGAAAAAAAATCATTACATTTGGATATCAAATAAAAAAGTTATGATTTTTTTCTTAAATATAGGAGAGAGAATTTTAGCTTTTATTGTAATAAATATATCGAAGTATCAAAAGTTTAGGGGTTACAACTTTGAAAACTTAGATTTTTAATATTCAAATTATTCATATTTTAGGTGAAGTAAATACGAATCTAAAAGATTCTTGATACTTGAATCTAAATTTGAGTTCATTGAATCTAAAAAATACATAAAATTAAATTTAAAAATTTTTTTATACTTGAATCTAAATTTAAGTTTATTAAATCTAAAAAATACATAAAACCAACGGATCCTTCGAGTATTTTCCTTTCGTCGTGACCAAAGTTACCGATATTTATTGGGCTCCTTGTGTTTTTCTTCTTGTAACCATGTTACCGTTAGATTTTGGGCCTCTCTTTTTCCAGTATACAGCTGCAGAAGCCGCCGAGGACTCTTTTCATATGTTTGAACTTTGAACCGCTTAATAAATCCACAATCTAGTTAAAATTAAATTCAGAAAAGCAAAAGGTATAATAGTCATTTAATGTAATTCCATTTGTGTGGCTATTACTTGGTAGGATGACCAGGTCCTGTTTTGAGAAGTTTCAAAGGCTATTAGTCTTTTATTCTTTAGTATACGCTGCTTTCTGCTCCGCAACAGCCCCACTAACCCTTTTGGTTCTAGAAAAACCTTGCAGCAACATTTATAAGGACATCGAATTTTTTCAAGTTCATAGCTATGACTTTGCACACAAAAATATTGGACTTTTCATACCTAGATTTTTGACATTAATACGTGAAAAAAGTTATCCTTCAACTCTTAGCTTGAAGTACAAATCCTTGAACATTGTAGAACAGTTCTATTTCATTTCAAAAAAAAAAAAAATACAGTTCTATTCAATTCAGCCCAGCCCTCTCACAAGGGTGGTTCCAACGGGGCTAAAAATGAGTTTTTAAGCATTGTTACTTAGGAAGAATAAGATAAATAGGTCAAAGTGAGAAGCGAATAAAAATTAATAGGCCAACACTAAAAAAAGGGCAGAAAATAGCATATTTTAAAGTAAATTTTGATATAAGCCATTTAAAATCCCAAACATACCACTAAAACCCTAAAACTCTTGTTTCTATCTTCTGTACCCCATTCTTCTCTCTCCTTTTTATCTATCGATTGCCACAGATTCAATCGATTGTAGGAGCCATGGCGCCATCTTCGACCAAATGATGGCGAATCAAGGGAAGGGAGATGAGGGAACTTAGATGACCGGACGTCAAGAGCGACCACATTGGGAGTTACGCAAAGTCGAGATGGCAACGATCCTTGCGACGGTGTCTGCGACGAGAGGCTCATACGATCTTGCGACGGCATCGTGCTAGGAGCAAGCACTGGAGTTGCGGCGGGAAGTGCCGGAGTTGCACGCATCTTGCCAAAGGAAGCACTAGAGTTGCGAAGGGAGGTGTCGTCGTGGAGGGAAGTACCGGAGTGGTGTGAGGTCACTGGTGTTACGGCGGGAGAGGTTGCCAGAGTCGCATGAGGACAACATCGTCATCGGAGTTGTTACCAAAGCTGGAAATAAAAGAGGAGGAGAGAGAAGGGAGAGGAGAGAAAAAGTGTATCTAGGGTTTTTTGGGGAAGATTTTGATGAAAGGGAAAAAAAATTTCAAATTGGGTAAAAGGTTTTTTTTTTTTGGAACAAAAAAAACATATTTTTTTGTGCAGATAAATTGTTTCAGTTTTTTTCAACAAAATAAGAAAAATAACTATAGCAGAATAAGAAACTTCAACATGATAAAAAAAAACTGAAACTGTTTTGATGTTTAAAAAACTTTTTTTTTTGTGCTAAAAACTGTCAAAAAAAAGTGGTTTATTTACCCAAAAAAATTTTAGCCGGAGGCCATTTCTTAAAATCTCTCGTTTTTTGGAGGAAATAAATAAGATGGAGATAAAGCTGAGAATTTTAGTGTTTAAAAAGATTTCAAAATTACAAAAAAAAGACTATATATTTTAATATTTTTAAAGATGTGTTATTCATGTACATTAAGCATGAAAAGTGTACCTTTTAGTATAGTCTCCCTTGTATTATTTTATGCCCCGAAGAGATACCCTGATTTTATATTTTTACAAGGCTTGCTTTCTCAAAGGCACATACCAAAGTTTGTTGGCATGTTTTTCGTGCTAAATATTGACTTCACAAGTCCAGATTCCTTATCCCTTAGTAGTCTTATTATGGCATTTTTTGAGCAATTAAATGAGATGTCAAACTTTAACAAATGGGACAATAAATTTGAATTATGGTTTTACCTGCAAGTGTTGATTGAAATTACTGTCTACAATGTTAACCATACGTTGGGCCGCCAATGGATTTCGTCCTTCTCAAAGGTGGTCTACCGTGTAGCCAGATAAGCATATTAAAAAATCCAAACATATCAAACAAAAGTCAGGATAAGAGTGAATCTTTATAGCTGTTTGTTCTTCGATTAGTCAATTTCATGTACGCATCCCAAAAATGGCAGTCAATCTTTTAGTTACATCACATAATTCATCACCTACACACACCAATGATTCATGGTTGAAGAGATCTCACATCAACAAATGCAACGAAAATGGTTGGAAAATGCCATTTGCATTTTAAAATTCTGCCTTGACTTAAAAATAAAACTCATGTTTCCACTACCGTTTCAACCAAAAATTTCAATTTCAATTTGTATTTTATAATTTATAGTTACAGTATTTTTTATTTAAATTTTTAATTTTAACCTATTTTCAAAACAAAAAAGCTTATCAGTAGTTTTTATTCTATTTATTTATTTATTTGTTTGTTTGTTTGTTTGTTTGTTTATGATTATTATTTATTTTCTTTTTGCGTAAAACAGAAGAAATTTCATTAAGGGCACTGGGCCAAAGCCAAAAAATAAACAAATGCACGTGAGGGTTTTCATAAAGCCAAAGTCAAAGGAATTAGCGGCACTAACCGCGTTTGAAGGGTCATTTACTACTAGTAAGTAGGGCCGGCAATACGGGTTGCGACACGACGACACGACACGAATCCGATACGATTTTTTGCGGGTTAGTGTCGGAAAATTTGACCACGGGTCATTTTAGTGTCGACCCGAAACTGACCCGTCAAAAAACGGGTCGTGTTCGGGTCAACCCGTCTGACACGAAAATAACATGTTTCTGACCCGTATTTAATTAATTAGCTTTTAAAAAATTAATATTATTTCATATATAATATAAGCTCTTAAAATATCAAACCTTACCTCTCTTATCACTCATCTTCTTGTTGAAGTGGTATGAAACTCTTCTAATTTTATTTTTTTAAAATATTTTATATATTAATGTGGGCGGGTTAGAGGCGGGTTGCAGGTCATAATCGGGTTACGGGTCAAAATCAGGTCACGGGTTATTATTTTTTGACACTATGCATAAGAAACGGGTTGACACGGGTCGGGTTAGTGTCAACCCGTGTCAAAACGGGTCGGGTTAGGGTTGAGAATTCTCAACCCGTTCGGGTCACGGGTCGGGTTAGTGTCGACCTAATTTTGTAAAAATTAACTCCAACCCGACACGAACCCGACCCGCCAACCCGTTTTGCCACCCCTACTAGTAAGGTTATTATAGAGATGTTATACCCACTAATCTTCATACAATTTAAAAACAAAGTTAAAAGATAAACACAAAGACTTTACAAACTACGGGCCACGTTTTTGTGATTGTGTCCCTAGTGAAACCCAATAACATTCGTCCCCAAAACCAAAAAGCAATCTCAATTCTCAAGCACACTGATAAACCATCTCACCTAATTACCTATTTAAAGACATGAAACATATTTTTCTTGTTGGCTTATGCTATTTGGTTTGGTGTTTTTTACATACCAAGCCAGATGTCCCTAGAAAATATAGGAAATTTGTTCTTCTGTCACATAAGAAACGAAAAATTATATTTGTGTCCTTGGCCTTTGAAGAAAATAAAAACAACTGTAGTTATAATGTAGCAATATGGAAAATATACGATCAAATGCCTCCTTTCCTTTTTTTACTTATAACAAATGTTACCCATTTGTTAATATTTGAGGCCACATTATAAAACTCAACCTCTCCTAGTATACGTACCTTACCACTAAGGCAATGATGTATATCAACTACCTGTCAACTTTGTTGGAAACCATGTGAGCTCCTACCCAACTACCATTCTCTCTTTCTTTCTCTCTCTCTCTTTCTCTCTGTATCACCATATATATATATATATATTCTCTCGACTATATCATTCCAAAGAGCCTGTATAATTTTTTTTTTATTATTTCCTTTTAACGTTTTGGATAAAATACTTAAAAGCACTTCTTCTGTCTCCAAAAAGAGATCGCCCACGATTGGCATTTCACTATGGCCAAATCCTTTCACTCTTCTTCGGATGACAATTTCGGATACTACTCTCAAGGTTCTTGTTTTTACACAGTTACTCTCATCTTATTCAAATCTTCTCTTCTCTTCTGATCCATGAAGTTCAAAGCGTTTCCGTATATGATTTCAATTAATTAAGATATATTATTGTTGCTCTGTGTGGGGGCTTTTGAGTACTACTTTAGCCTGTTTTCCTCCAACTGAAGGGGATTATTTCTCCATGGAAGTTCCATTAAACTGTTCTGGCTTTTGCTCATTGCATTTAAAAAGGTGATCGCTATAACCGTGCATGCGAAGGTTGGGCTAATTAAGAATTTATCCTTTGATAGCATGCTTTTGAAAGAGAAGCAGTTCAACTTAACTTAGTGGAATATTGCATATATATACATTCATACATACATATAATTATATATACATACATATACATATGTATATTAGTGTGTTTTTTTTTTTTTGTTGATTTGGGTCATCTGTACAATACCAGAGGAAGCTAGTACCGAGGAATCAAAGCTTGAACGTGATCAGTTCTCTGCAGACGAGGAAACACTTATCATCAGGATGTATAATCTGGTTGGAGAAAGGTTAGTCTCTTCTCATTCTTTGTTAATCCCTCTTAATTAGTCTCTTCTTAGAAATTTAACATGCACAAAAAAAAGGGCTAATTATACGATGAACGATCTTGTATAGGTGGTCTCTGATTGCTGGAAGAATCCCGGGAAGAACAGCTGAGGAAATTGAAAAGTATTGGATGTCTGGGTACTCAACAAGTGAATGAAAGAGAGCATTTGGCTTAGGAGCAGAAGTTTCTTTAGACAGAATTAGGATAAAAGATTATCCATCCATCAAACCAAAATCATCTTCAGTGTTAGATGTTTGGGGTTATTTCAATGTTGATGTACTTGTTAATAATGTTAATTAGTTAAATGTAGAATTACGAATCTACACTTGGGAAGTTGTTAATCTGTGTTTAAATCTGATGCTACTATAGAAAGCAATACTCAGAGACAGGATGGTCTCGAGCTTTGACCATACCATTGGTTTATGGACAGCAAAGGGCAGTTGATATAATGGGAGTCTTCTGTGTAAGACGATCCTAAGATAAAGAAGGGGAATTGTTGAAACGGGTCAAATCTTCTTTCTTGGCTGTCTGATGAAAGAACGGGGAGCTCAAACTAGATGGGGTCCTCTATTCATTTATTTTTATTTTTATTGGCACAATTTTATGTGACAATCTAGAAACTTGTTGACCACATGCAATCTGACTTGAGAATAAAGTCACCGAGGCCAAAAAAAAAAAACTTAGAGATTAGATCTGTTGTCCAATAAAATACTCTCAATATTATATTAACAACTCATTTAATAGTCCATTTTTAATTTAATGATATGGTAAAATAATCTATAGAGACAACAAGAACATGAAAGTCGGGAAATAGAAGGTAGGATTTTCCCTTGACAGAAAAGAAATCTAATTTCAATATATAGAAAGCAAAAGCTTGAGATCCACCGTTCGCCATCGAGACATAGACTGTAAATCCACCGTTTGCCCTCGGGGCATAGACTAAATCCAAAAACTAAATTCAAATATCCAAGATTTAAACCTAAAAGGAGTGGAAAGAACTAAGAACATAAACAATGTAACATAAAATATCCCCAACAACCCAAAAAATAAAAAATAAAAATAAAAATCCCCAACCAATCCATCTAAGGTGGGGCACTTTAAATAATAGAAAAAAACTGACATACTAAAACATTTTGTCCTTAAAAATATTCCAATCCCAATCCATCTAGATGGTGGGCACTGTCCCCCGTCAATTGCAAGAACTTATGCTTTCGGTTGAAAATTGAATTTTCTACGAGATATTCATGCCAAGTTTTGTTTGTATTTGTCTTCTAATTCTGATTTAATTCTGGGGTGAGAATTTGTTCTGCTTTCGCATAAAAGTGCCAAAATGAGTAAGCCACTAAACCAATTGCTACAGCCAATAATGCCACGTCAGCAGTAAAATACAAAAGAATAGGCTCAGTTCCGCGCAAAACTGAGATTGGCATAAATAAACAAGAATAACTCGCATATGCAACTTTACCATAGAAGCCTGACGTCTGCACTTACGTTCAAATCATTAAGAAAATAAACTGAATCATTGGCTAAGAAGGAAATGGAAACAACTTAAAGGAGGCAAAAGAAACATTATGCAAGTATAGTAAAGATGCATCGACGGAACGAAATTCCATACCCGAGTATGTATAGCTAAACCTATCAATTATCATCACAAAAATTCTCATGGTGGGGAGGAAAAGAAGGATATCTACTATCAGAGACAGAAATTACCACATAAGTGTACATGTTCAAAGGTTGCTGGATTGCATATTAGGCGTTCTGGTTATGGACAAGGACGAATTATACAATAACATAACGCTGTTAAGAGTTCAGTTAAGAGTTATCAAGTCTAACAGAGAATGTCAACAAACATCTGATTTGCGTTATACATTGCTTTGTTTGTAGAACTTTGTGTCAAGCACTTGTTTACCACACATCGCGCAAACACCTGAAGAACATCATCCACATCAGAATTGCTAACATCAAACATACAAATTCTGAACAGAAAGAGCGATTGCTGTTTACCAAGAACACCTAAACAGTGTGACGACTGTATACCTTTGCTGTAAGCACAGGTGTGACAGTATTTAGCATCCTGGTGTACTTGCTGCTTGCAAATTATGCACTTGGTGTTTCCATAAGGAGTCCACCTGAAAACAAAAGATACTTCAACAAAATTTACAGAAGCAAAGACAAAATGTTTTGTATTTGGAGTAACTCAACCAAGTGACACAGGGATTTCGAGTCCATTTCCGCATAGACGAACGAAGACTTGGCAACATAATCAAAGAATACATACTCAACTAGTTGGAGCCATTACAAGTATGAAGCTACTTCATTTATACTGTACAAATCATTTACACAAATCACACAAAAAACTATGCTAAAACCAAAAAAATAATATAACTTCGAACTCTACTTCTACGTAATAATGTTGAAATTAAGTATACTACCACCCCTAGAAAGATCTAGTCCAAACTCCAAATCGTCACCTTGCGAACAAGATGAAATTGATCAAGGTTATACTTACTTTAATCAAAACCATTTTATTGGTTTAAACTAAAAACTGCTTAATAATTTAGCCATACATCCACAGAAACAGACCTAGAAATATTTAAGGAACCCAATCACTTGAAACAGGGAATTTAAGTCATAATGGGCAAACGCATCAAATACCCATCTGTTACATAATACTTGCAACTTTAACCTACCTTCGTTTACACATAAATTACCGGCAAAAGTAAGAAAACCTAAATTAAAACCAAATCTTAATATTATTCATTCATCTTTTGTTCGCTAACGTGTTGACCAAAGAATAGTTACTGAGGCAAAAAACATCAAGTCCCAATCCTCACCCACGTAAATAAAGTTCGATCCAACAACATTGAACTCGCTTCAGTCTGTAGTTTCCGTAATATATATAGACACACACATACATATATATATATATATATATATATCAACATTACACGCATAGAAAAGAAATTCATACCGACGAAATCTGTAAAAAGATCATATACGTATAATCAACTCGGAGAAAATAACAAAATTGAATAAAATTAAAGGAAAAAGTTGATACCTTTTCTTCTTGGAGAGAAGCTTATTCTCGTTGATCTTGCGGCCACCACCATCGGTGGTGTTGCTGGCCCCTTCTTTCCATTTATCTGGAACTATCACCTTCGAAAGCTTCTTCTCACCTGCGTTTCATTAATAAAGGGGAAATTATGGATCAAATTCAAGAAATTAGAAGAAGCAAAAGGAAAATTGGGAATCAAAAGACTCAAAATCGAAGAGGAAAAAGGGGACACTTACACTTCTCACACACCATTGTTGGTCGTCCTCTGATGCTCTATGCGTTTTCCTCTGTAAATCCAAGCCCTAATTGCTCCCCTAACAGGTTGGCATAGAAACAGGATTCCTCAGAGGAAGAATTGCAGTTATGTCCTAAGCTTTTATCATTTATACGTTACACCCTAAAACTTTTAATTTTAACATTTAAGACCTAATAGTTTGTCGTTTTCCTGCTCTTGGTCGTTCTTCGATTTTTTTTTTTTTTTCCGTGGTTTAGATTTTTGTTGTCGTTACTTGTTCGTGTTACATATTGTTGTTTCGTATTTTATCGTCGTTTGCGAGATTTTCGTTGTGTATATTGTTGTTTTGTATTTTACCGTCGTTTGCGATAACACTTCCCTCTTCCGGTATCCCCTTCTATATCGTTTTTTTTTTCTCTTGCTCTATTTTTCTGATCGATTAAGCTCTTTCAAGTCGTATTACATTTTATTATCGCTTTTTTATTTCTATATCGGTCACTTCTCTTTTCAGTTGTCGTCAATTTTTTGTTGTTGGCCTTATGTTGTCGTTTTTCAGTTTTTACGTCGTTTCTGAAGCGCCGTCTTTTTTCATCAGGTTTTATTGCGGGTTCGCAATTCTTTGTCATTTTCAGATATTATTCAGTTTTACATTATTTTTCTTTTTTTTTTTTCCAATTTTTTACGCTGTTGCCATTTGTCAACCGCTGTCGTTTTTACGTTATATGTCGTTTTCTTGCTTTTTCTCTCGGCCAAATTATGTTAGTATTAGATTGTTGTTCGTTTATCCTTCAAAAAAAAAAAAAAAAGATTGTTGTTCGTTCAAGTTCTTTGTTTTGTGCTTTTGTTTTACATTTTCTTGTCGTTTTTTCCCTCCCCACTTTCATTTAATGGTTTAGGGATCGTTTTCCTTCTGTTGTTTGCGTTATTTATCGCCTAGAGTTCTTCACTATCGTATTTTCATTTTGTTGTCGTTTGTGGTTCGTCGTCGTATTCTGTGATTTGATTTTTTGTGTCGTTCGTCATTTATTGTTGTTTTCCCGTCCATCGTCGTTTCTTTTTGGTGTCGAATTTCCGTCATTTGATTTTTTTTATTAATTTAATCCTTTGCTTTTCGTCCTCTATTTTTTTCTTGTTTAGAACGTTGGTTTTTTAGTTATTTCCATTTTTTTTTTGCCGTGCTTCTTTTTAAATGTCGTTTTTTTTTTTCGTGTCGCTTTCTATTTTTGCTGTTCATTTTTCCATGCTAGTTGACTCAGTTCACTTCTTTTACTGATCCTTTACTTCTTTGTTACCGTCAGAGACAGTGAGGGCTAGATTTTTATTTTTATTTTTATTTTATTTTGAGGGAGCAGAGAGAACAAATTGGTTGCACATGCTCTCTGCAAAGAGAAAGGCTTAAATAATAATAATACTAAACACTGATCAATCGAATAAATACACCTTTCCAATAAAGAAATACAATGATTAACAGCTCAAAAAATACAAATCTCATATTCGATGCAAAATTGAAATAAAAAAAGAAAAAATTTATAATAAATTATGAATGTTTGCTGTATTGAGGAACAAATCAATCCCAAGGACTCAAAGAGCACTCCCAGGGCAACGTTGGGTAACGCTCGGTATCCTTGCAATAATCATAAACAACAAGGTTTCTCTGGACCCAAGCATAATCAAGCTTCTGGGCATCAGAGAGGTGCCAAGCGTCGTATTGGTCCCACCAGTTGTTGGTTGTGGTGGAGACGCACGCAGGGTATGGATCCTCCCACTGGCAAGCATCCACGTTAAAGTCCTTGTAGGAGGACACAAATGGGGCCCTTTTCCAGTCTGTCTTCTCCAGCCCACCTCTCGTCGCCCAATCATCGGCGTTCCATATGCTGGAGAACAAGTACATGGGCTTTTCATTTGGGAAGAAGTTGTTCTCTTCTCCTCCATTCTTATACACCCTCACTGGAACTTTGTCCACAAAGAAGCTGCTTTTTTTTTTTTTTTAATAATCCAGGTTAGAAAAGCAGTTTAACTGGTATTAATCTAATTACTAAGCAATAATCTAAGCAGTACGACAATTGAGAAAGGAAAAATGCCAGGGGACGATTCTGGATTGTGAAAAACGATTTTTTTTTTTTTTTATATAGAACCCACCTTTTTATTAACGTATTGTGTTAGACACTGTTGATGCCTTTATTATCGGAAATATGACTAGAATACTAAGCAATAATAAGGTATCTCAAAACGGGACATTTAAGCAGATATTTCCAAGATCCAGCTAATTCCACATGGATGTTCGATTGGACTAAAACTATGACCAAAAGGCCAAAAACGCAGAATGACTTGTTAACATCCAGTTCATAGATTTCGGTGGTCCTAATTCTGGTTTTAAAAAAAAAAGTATGGCTAAAGTAAAATAGTATATAGTCTCTTAGATCAAAACTACTTACACAATCTGGTGGTTGTTCCAGAGGATTGAATAGGTGTGGAAGTCTTCGGTTGGGTCAAACCAAAGCATGTGCCTCATCTCTCGTCCACCGGTCCCATTCTTGTATACGTTTGTCTGGATCAGATATGGCTGCCCTGTCCTATTCCCCAGAAACTCAAAATCTAGCTCATCGCGCTCTGGCCCTGCTCCATTCTCCGTGCACATCTGTAAAAGTGTGTTGCTGTTTAGTCTTCTCATTGCTGTTAACTATTAATGGCCTCTGGAAAGCAAGCCAATTGAAACCAATAGTTTAAACTTAAAACAGCGTAACGATTCAATTTTCGAAAGAAAGCATTGTAATAAAATTGGCTTGAAAGAACTTTTTGTTTCGAACCATGTTTCGGACAGGACTAAAAGATTTCAATTGGACGTCTCTCTAAAGAGGGGAAAAAAATGTTGATCAGGACGTACATAATAAGCCGTGACAACACCAGCAGAGTCACCTCCGACCAACTTGAGCTTCATGCTGAACCACCCGAATCTGTACCTTTGTTTTGTTTGAAATCCACATCCTGTTTTCCATATTAGATTAGACAAGGAAGAGATATTGCGTATACATAAATACAAATATATATATATATATATGTATGTATGTTGATGTGTACCTGTTTCTTTGTCTAGGGAGAGATACCAGATCTGGCCATCTTCAGAGGTTGTGAAATGGTCCTCAGACCACATTATGTCGAAATTGTCCTCAAAAGATGGTTTTAAGTCAGCTGCTGTGGATGAATAAAGAGAAGCAGCAGCCATTAGAGATGCAATGAAGAGAAGAAGAGCAGTAGGCATTGAAGAGGCCATTCTTCTCGCCATTTTTTGTGTGGAAGAATACTGGGGAGGCAGAGAATGGGGAGCTTCTCTCCGCGGGATCCCTGAGAAGCAGACGTGCATTAATGATCACCCCTTTTGAAAGTGGATTTTGCTCTTAGGAAGGGCAAAAATGGAAACTCCTTCAACATTTCGCTGTCTTGAATAACTATTTGCTTACGTGATAGATGTACAGTTTTGCCCATTAGGCCATTCCTCTTGACAATATGGGTGGTCTCTCCTTTTACAATTGGTTTTGGTAAAACCCTTACTGTTATTAGTAATATTTTACAATTTGATCCAGTTTGATAGGATTGCCCTATTTGTCAGGAGAAGAATTCTTGCATCAATCAACTGTCAAAGTGTACCATCTTTACTTGTAAAAGTGATGATTGATCAGTATCTGAAATTTAAGACCATAATTTAGGGACTAGTGGTTGTAAGTGTAGCATTGCACACCAGATTCTACCATAAAATTTAAATTTCGAATCTTGCATCATTAAATTCAAAAAAAATATATAGTTGTAAAATAAACCATGGGTTTGTGGACCTTGAAGTTTTAAATATTAACCCTCCTCAAACTCGTAAGAGAAAGTATATATTTACAAGTTTTCAGTGTTAAAATTACGGAATGAAACGAAACACATACAAACTGAGTTCTAGCATTCACAATAGGGTGTTCGGGAGCACCCTTGGAATTATGATATGACTTGACAATGAACTCACACGCTGATAGTGTCATTCGCCAACATGAAGCCGACATGGGCAATTTAGGAATTCCACAATAGGATGTGCGGGATGAAGAAATATTGCAATATTTAAAGTATGTTTGAGTTGAATTAAAAAAAAAAAAAACTAGAAATTGGAACAGAGGAAGCCAGGCTGCCCTCCAATGGGCTTTGGCGGAATGCGAAACTGGAGGTGGGATCCATATGTTGCATGGAAGAACGTGATTGATTTCAGATTGGCCATGCACTAGTCGAAAGTGTTTGGGATTGAACGACTGGATGTCGATTGCTGGGTAAAGAAGCTTAAGGTCTAATTACATTAGAATTACTTTGGTAGAACAAAAGTGCTCTTTATGATCCAATAATATTGATTATGTTTATGATCCAATAATATTGATTATGTTTTACCCCGACACTTAAGATGGCCTTTTTTCTTTGCTTTTACTTTTTATTTCAAAAAAAAAATCAATTAAACAAAAGCATTTACCAAAAGCAGTAAAACTTAATCGACCCCAAATGCCAAAAACATATCTTGCACTCTCTTCTTGGTGAATAACTAATAAACAATGACCAACATGCTATAATCACCAAACCCAAGAAATGAGGCTAGATATGCTTCAATAATAGCCACTCTATCCTTATTCTAGCACCAAAACATATACAAATAGTAAATGTTTGTGTGTATGTGTAAGCATATAAGACAACACAAAAAGATTAGATTATTTGATCACTAATCTAACTAAAGTCCTAGATCGAGCATGTGACAACTAGTTTATTGGGCCTTATGATACTCAGAAGGGACAAGGCAACTTAACTCTGTGAACCATCATATGTAAGGGTCAATCTATAGTAGAGGAAACAGGTGCATGTGCTTCAAAAATGCTATATGCTATTGCGGTGCTGAAATTACAATCACGTACTGTATTTGTGACATTGTATATCTAACCAAATTAAGATACCTTAGAACGTATTATGAGCATTATTAGACTCTCTAGTGTCTAGGATTCTCTTCTTAAAAAAGATGCTGGATCAAAAAGCGATGGTGGACCAACTATTGAATTATTGAAGAAATTGTTAGTTTCTTGGTTTGGATTTATGTTGAGGAAAACAAAAAGATATATGCTTTTTTTGAACAAGAAGTTGACTTTTATTTTTGGGACTTTTGGTAATTTACTTAGTAGGTATGAAGAGCACACAATAGCTATGTCTCTTATAGAAAATTACATAAGAAAATAAAAGATGAAAGATAGAAAAGAAAGAGATTTAACATAAGGTGCATTATGAATAGAGCTTCATGTAAATACACATTACAAAAGATAAGTTATCAAAACTAAAATCAATAGATTTTCATATATAAAAATAAATACAAATCAAGTACAAACTATTAATAAAGATATTTTGCTTAATATATAATATTTTCTTAATATGCCCTCTTAAGATGAAACTCCGATAGGAGAATCCAATCTTGCAATAAATTTTTTTTTTTTTTTGCTTTTTTAGTTTGAAGAATTAAATTTTTTATTTAATAAAAAATAATATGAAATATATAAAAAGAAGCTATTTAATTGAAAAATAATATGCAATACAATAGTGTTAAATAATAAATATAACTATGTGGGAGTGAAATCATTATTCAATATTAGTTTGAAAAGTTAAAATGGATGGGGTGTTTGAATCTTAAGTTGGGCAACTTAGGCACAGTTTGTTCTATTTGTTTAGTTCAAATTACATGTTTTACCAATATTGTTTCAAATTGTGGTGAGCTCGAACTAAACCATACTGTATTAAATCAGTGAAATAAAACATGCTAGAAGACACAGGGAAATAGTTGCAAAAATATGACAATCATTGAAGGCGAATTGGCTCTAGGAAGAAATGTTAACTGTTAAGGGCATAAGGGACATAGAGAATGGTTGCAAATGTTAACTGTCAAGGGCGTAAGGTACATAGAGAATGGTTACAAATGTGTGAAGAAGGGCAAGGGAAATTGTTGAAGATGCATGTATTGGGGATTTAAGGCTCATATGGCCTTAAGGTTTGGAGACGTAATACCTAGAGGTTTGGAGGCACACGGTTGTGGAATTAGAGGCATATGGCCTAAGTTTTAGAGGCTCTTGGCCTAAGATTGGGAGACACATAGCCTATGATAAAGAAAAAAGAGAATCTAGAGGTGTCAGGCATGGAGGATCAGGAACTCATTTGAGTATAAGGATTTAATATCATATAGAAACTTTAATAAAAAAATAAAAAAATAGAACAGAAAGAGAAAGAGAAAGAGAAAGAGATCTAACGTTATTCGATAATGTGCCCACATCTACAAACCAAGAACAAAGAGAAAGAATTCACTAGTAAGGAGCACTATTATTTATAAGGCTTCATTTCAATACATATAACAAAGTAAATAAATAGGCAAGTGTTAGACTAGGTGCTATAAGGATTAAATGATGTAATAGTTTTTGGAGACATTTAATCAATAAAGAGCTTATTATTTATTTTCATATGTCAAATTTTATCCTCTTTATGTTCATTTATGTTGAATATATGATAAGCAAACAAAAGTCTAAGATTGTGAGTCTAAACCTTTAAAATCGCACATATGATGGACAGATTATACGGAAAACATAAATTTTAAAGGTGATAGCCTAAATGATAAGGTCTGCAATTGAGGGAATAAAGTTGAGCGCTTTATACATGTTAAGATTTTTATGTTGTCTATATCCCTAATAGGAAATGACTTGTCTTGGTCATCGAAGTTGGATTCCGCGAGTAGAAACATTGGTATATTATCATAGGTGACAATATATTAGATCGAGACTAAAGATGAATTGATTTGATTAATGATTATGTTTGTTTAACATGTGAAGAGCTGGGCATAAAGATGTGTCGAGCCATACTACTCACATTGACGAAGATGGTTGAATGTGCCATAGGAAGTCATTGGAAAACCCATACCTTTCGATCATTGTATCTTCGTCGTCTAATGTCCATTTTGTGTGATTTTTCTACTAAAATACTCAAAATGAAGAGAAGAACAAAACCCATACCTTTTTCCTTCTCAACGACCATTGGAAATTGTTGTTGAAGTCCTCCTTTTGCCACTATACGTCACTGCTTCAATTCTCATCATTTTTATGATGGTGATCGACACCTACTCATCTCCTAGATGCCCTCGATATAATAGATAAGTTGAGGCTATTAACAAGAACATTAAAGACAACTTAAAGAAAAGTTAGCAGATTTCAAGGATTCTTGGATAGCTGAACTGTCAAAGGCGCTATGCGCATGCCAAACCATTGCTCGAATAGCAATAGAGGTCTCCATGTTGAAGCCGTCATTTTTGTCAAGGTTGGTTTGCCTAATTACCGAGTTGAGCACCTTGATGAGCAGAGAAATTCCAAGTAGATGATGGCCGAGCTAAATCTGATGGAAGAGAGGAAGAATATGGCTTGTATTTGGACAGTTGCCTGGAATCAAGTGGTCGTCAGATACTACAATAAGTGGGTTCTGTTGAAAAGCTTTGAAGTTAGAAATTTGGTTTTGGAGAAGGTCCTTGTCCAACAGCCTAGAATCGGTTCATTTAGGCCAAAGTGGGACAGACTATTCAAGATAGTCAGTATTGTCTGACCAAGGACATATAAAATTGTAGACACAAAAGGCAATATCTTCCCTCACCCTTGGAATGTCGAATACCTAAAACATTTTTACTACTACTTTGAGAACCGAATACCTTTTTAAACCTTTAGTTTTATCAATCTTTTTGTGTAAGCTTTTACATGGACATTCTAAAAGAAAGAAAAAGGAAACAGGATAGACATAAATGTATGCAGGCATACATCGTTAATGCAAATAGAGAAGTTTTTGTGAATTATTCATCTTCCTTAAAATTTTGGTCGAACAATGGGAACCTAACCCCACTAACCAAACTCAAAAAGCTAAATCCGGCCAAAACACCCATTAACTTATCTTGGGGGGCTGACTGACAAAAGTGACTTGATTGACAAAAACATCAAACTCACAAACTAAACTTAATCACATTGCACAAAACTCATCAAATATGGAGCTAATCGATCATGAAATTTGGACTAAAACCAACCTTAGCTGAACGTTAAGAATTTTCTTAAAAATTCTCCAAGTCTAGAGGTCTTCAACTCATCCTCGGCACCTTGCTGAACAAGGCATAACCCTACAAATTAGGGAGCTACTCGATAAAACTAAGATGTTTGCTTCTCGGCTTTTGCATGGCCGGTTTAAGATAGATGCAGGTTTAAATACCCGAACACAACTAGCCTTAGGAACAAATTTTTAGGAACTTGCCTAAGTCTATAGGGCTACTACAATAGGGGACCTTGCCCTGAAAAAAAAAAAAATAATCCAAACAACTTTGCACTTGGAAGAAAAAAATGAAAATGATAATTTCACTAAATAAAAAATATTACAAAGGTAGGTGTGTAGGTACGTGCGTGTGTGTGTGAAAAGAAAAAAGCTAAGCCTTGGCCTGGTTGTTGCCTATCTGCCCAGTTGCTTGGCCACCTAGTTGCCCGTCCCTTGCATTGACCGAGCCAAGATCTTCTCCACCTCGTCCTCTGTGGCCTTAGAAGCGTTGTCAGAGTCCTTAATGAATGACCAATCAAACTTCTCGACATCTAGCTGTTTCTTGGTCAGCTCTTCTCTAAGATCCCTTATCCCGAGCCTATAATTGTTAGAGAACTCTTTTATGTTCCTGAAGTCATGACTGCTTGGACCGTGGCCTCTTCACAAATGGTGAGCACTATCTTGGATATATGGTACTGGTACTTGGCTTTGGTGGCCTTTGCTTCTTCCCAGGCCAACCTTGCCTCATCTTTAGCTCGGACAATCTTTTCCTCGACCTTGGCCATCTCTCTTTGGAGCTTCTCCATCTCCTTCCCAGCTTCGGTCTTCTCAGACTTTAACTATCGAGTGTTATCTTTCCCGTGTTGCCATTCTGGCTTAGTCGATACTCGACCAAATTAGGCTCTTTACCAAGCATCTTTACACTTTCACTAAGGAGAATACGACTCATCCAAAGACTATCATGTGGTAGCATCTTAACCCTTTATCAAGTAAACCTCCTTATCCAAAGGTCATGACACCTGGTATCTGTCGGCCTAACGACGTACCACAGCATACCCAAGCCACGGGGCAAACCCATCTCACAACTAGTCTATGACAAACACTATAAATAGAAGTATTAACTTCATCCTCAAGGTAAGTGAACTTTCTTACCTATTCCTTGCCTCTCTCTAGACTGAACCGTTAAATAGGAGCTGACAAACACTATAAATAGAAGCATTAACAGCTTCTATCTAAGTAAGCGGTATCGATCTTCATTATCTCTATAAAAACACGTCTCTTGAAACTTTTCCAAATTCTAGATATGAATGTTCCTTGAGTGTACATATTTTGATCTAATATGACATTAGACCTAAAAGCTACATTTACGACATCACTATATAATGATAATGGCTTATATTTTAGCATCAAAAAGTTCTTTTAGAGAAAAAAAAAATCTCATCATTAGGTAATAAGTAACAAATATTAAAAGCGTATTATATTTTTTTAAGATCTGTCGTACTAAATAAATGGTGAGGGAGGATAACTGGCTTTGAACACAAATAATAAATCTCAAGTAAGTTGGTACCCACTAATTAGCTTGCCTATACCAAGTCCCCCACTCAATTTATTAATAAAAAGTAAAAGCAAGAAAGGCTTGCCATGAACAACATGAATTCGAATTTGTAGGCTAGGGAACCATTTAAATCTCTTGGAATTAAAGAAGCGCAAGAAGATGAACAACTATGCCACCAAGTTGTTGGTGACTTTAGTAGCCTTAGCCACCAATCTATGTGCTACGGCATTGCCTTCTCTAAAAGCTTTGTGACAAGTAAAATTCCATTCTGGACATAATTTTCGAGGCACCTGAAATGAAAAATTTGATTATAAATGAATCAGTTTCAGTCCACAAATTGTGCTAGTGCTTATTAAAAGCAATAGAAACTACCTTCATAATACCCAAGAAATAATGGGAGATGTAGAAAGATGGCACACAAGACCAAGTTTTTTTTTGAATTGTTGAGTCTTTATATTTATGCACATGGATTGAACCTCCCGCCTTAGAAAATAATTATAAAATAATTATAGTAGATAGCAGGTTTAAAAAATATTTGTAATAAATGTTAGTTTTAATGTTTTTTTTTCAAAACTAATCATAATTAATAACAGGTTTTAAAAATATTTGTAGTAAATGTCAATTTTATAATGTAAATATTTATTTATCACTTTGTTTATAACATAAAATATTTTTGTTTATACAATAAATAGATTCATAATGTAAATAATATATTTATCCTATTATTTACAATATAAATATATTTTATTTATATAATAAATAAATTATTTACCTTATAAATTTAACATTTATTAAATATTTACTATAAAAAAATTTAAAAATACCATATATTCTCCTTATTTTCACTAAACTTTTCATTGTCAATCCAGACAGGCCCACCTGCTTTGACAGAAGGTTGTTACTCCTGCCGAGATACTTGTCACTTTTCAACTTTTTATCAATCGGAAACATATAAAACATTAATAGCTTTAAGCTATATTATTGAAACGTTATTGATCTAAACAACATAAAAAAAAAAAAAACTAAGCAACAATGATTGAGTATATGCACACACACATATATTCTTCTTGGTGATTTGTCAAATCATATACACACATGTCATGGACAATTCTCTCTTTTGTACTCACATACAACGACGCACGTCCCCATCACTAGTGTGTATATATTGTTTGCTCTCCACATTGAGTAGTAGTCCATATAATAAAGTTTATCCATCATTGCTTGCTATATCTACACTGTTTGACATAGTGACAGGAACCACAGTTTTCACTCCAGACTTAGTTATAAATAGTGTAAAGCTTTCACATGTTACAATAACAATAAAAAAATTGCTACAGTGTAAAACTCTCACATGCTACAGTAAAAATAATTCTAACCAATGGTTCCTACCACTTTCCAAACATGCTATGTAAGATATTTATTGAATGTGACAGTTTGGCCGAGTGGTCTAAGGCGCCAGGGCATGGGTTCAAATCCCACAGTTGTCATTAATTTTTTTTTTTTTTGGAAAAACAATACCCTAAAACGACATGGTTTTAACTTTTATCACTTTGAATTTGGGTAGTTATAACATTAATTCATTCATTTTTTAAAATGAATTCATTAATACTTTGGCAAAAGGATAATCGCTTATAATGAGGAAAATTCTAATACTATAGGGCACCTGAAGATGTTTAATTTTGAGATTTCATTTTACAAATAATCCTTCAGGTTTAAACTTTTAAAACAATACCCTAAAACAACATGGTTTTAACTTTTATCACTTTGAATTTTGGTAGTTATAACATTAATTCATTCATTTTTTTAAATAAATTCAATAATACTTTGGCGAAAGGATAATCACTTATAATGAGGTAAATTCTAATACTATGGGGCACCTGCAAGATGTTTAATTTTGAGATTTTCTTTTACAAATAATCCTTAAGGTTTAAACTTTTAAAATATCACACTTTAACGGCTAGTTATTAGGTACTAAAATTTGAAAATCCAAAGTGAAAAAGTAAATATAATGATTTTGATACATGTAAATAAAAGAAATTATCAAATTGTTAGTAAAATGAATTTTAATTTAAAAAAATAAGTTGAATTTTTAATACCAATATACAAATATTGAATAATCATGTATTTTTAGATAACAAGCTATGTGTTATGATTTGTATACATATATTTATATTATGTCGGATAATTATAACTCTGAATATATACACATTATATATAACATACTGACATTAAATATTCAACCTTACCTTTTTTAAAAAATTAAAGCATATCTAAAAAACAATATTGCAAATTGTTTTTTTATTTTAGTTACGTAAATCAAAATTGTTGTATTTAGTTTCTCACTTTATTTTTTTTTTCAATTTTGAATAATACATTGCCAATAAAGGAATCAAAAGTGAAACAAAATAATAGATTATGAACTAAAAGTAAAACAGAGTAATATATTACGAACAAAATGATACATTTTAAGAATATTTTATCAAATATTTAATACCCAATTGATGCAGGGACCACAACTGAAAAAGAATAAAAAATTAGATACTAGAATGAGACTTTTTAAACATTAAGAACTAAAATAGAACTAAAAATAAACCCCATTAACTATTTATGAGAGTAACCTTCTATCATATTTTATCTTTACTACTGACTTATGTTCTACAGTGATCATATCATTACTAATTTAATAAAAATATGTATGATATTTCCATTGACCCAGAGAGATTGGCCAAAAAAATTCTATATGCTGGAATGGATTGATAATAATTAATTATGTAGCTTGTAAGATGTTTGACAAGTATGGTTAGAACCAAATTTTTAGTTACTAAATATTATAAATCTCTTACATGCTATAGTAAAAAGCAAAAGGTTGCTATAGTGTAAAGCTCTCACTTGCTATAATATTTTCAGCCAAAAAGTTAGTTTCAAACATGCTTGCCAAATCCCTTTTTGTATCGCGCGAGTTGAATGCAGAACCCAAACAAGAATGAACCTAAAACCAATTATCAGAAAGAAAACCCAATACTTGTTTATTATAACTTCACTTCTTAAGTTTTTTTTTTTTTTTTGCTCAAATTGAAAAAAACAACATATATATACGGTGACAAAACCACATTTACATTGACTATGATTTAGAATATATCCTACATGTCGTTTCCGTCATATCTATTTTCAGCCAAAAAGTTAGTTTCAAACATGCTTGCCAAATCCCTTTTTGTATCGCGCGAGTTGAATGCAGAACCCAAACAAGAATGAACCTAAAACCAATTATCAGAAAGAAAACCCAATACTTGTTTATTATAACTTCACTTCTTAAGTTTTTTTTTTTTTTGCTCAAATTGAAAAAACAACATATATACGGTGACTTTTTGCTCAAATTGAAAAAAACAACATATATATACGGTGACAAAACCACATTTACATTGACTATGATTTAGAATATATCCTACATGTCGTTTCCGTCATATCTACAACAAATATATAGTGAAAAATCACAACTACAATTATGGCAATTTAAAATATAATCGACACATTGTTTACATCAAATTCATAACAAATGTTATTGTTAAATTGCTTTTCCTTTTTGGAAAAATACAACAGTAATCTAAAATATTAAAATGTTAATTATATAACTATATCTTTTAGTTTTTATTATTTTTAAATTTATTTCTCTGTATTTAAAAACTATGAAAGTATCATTTGGATTTGAAAAACTTGTTTTAATTTTATCCCCTGCAAACTTTTTCAACTAAAAAATAGAGATATGATAAAAAATACTTTTAATTAAACCTAATTTTTTATGAATTATATGTTTTTTCTTTAAAAAAAAAAGTAAAAAATATTTTAAAATATAGAAAGTCAGAAAACTTAACATCTTTTTTTTTGAAATTTAATGTTTTATTTTATGATTTTTTATGTTTTTAATATATAAAATATTTTTCATAATTATTTAAGAGTAATTAGGTTGCTTTGCCTTATTTTTTGTATTCATATGGATGAAATTAAAATATGATTTTAAAATTAAAAGGATGCCTTTGTAATTTCTAAGAACAAAGAGATAAATGAAAAAATAGTTAAAACTAAGAGGTATAATTATATATTTAACCCAATATTAAAAAAAAGTTCACAAATGTCCATTTTACACTTAAATGATAACATCTGTACATCTAAACAGACCATAACAATACCTTGTAGCTACTAGCTGTTAGCTATAAACAAGGGTATCGTTGATTCCCTAACTTTTTAAAATAGTTGCTAAGGTATCAACGTGGTTGACGGACATTAAATTCGTCCCCACATGAAGTGCACATGACTAATTATTTTAGGGTAATTTTGTAAATGGCTATGGATGTATATCTTAGAGGGAAAAATGAGATATCAGTTTGTTTTTTTGGAATCTGAAATAGATTTGGGACAAGAAGAAATCATCATGTGAATTCAAGCTTTTCAATCAAAGAGAACTATGGACCCATGTGTTTTTGTTCCCCTTCATCGCTGAGCTTGCTCATGACTTCTTGGGCTGAAGCAAACCTAGGGCGTAGATTCTATGTGTGTGAGAAAGCTGAGTTTTTTTTTTTTTTTGGGCAATGGTCTAAAATCATTCAATATTTTTTTAGGATCAGTTTGTCACTTGTTTGCTAACGTTGGGGATCAGTTGGTCATCTTTTTGTTAATGTTGGGATCAATTTGCCACCATTTTGTTAACGTTGGTATTTAATCTCTTTCCTCTGTGTCTCTCTTTGTTCCCTCTCTCCATGTAATTTGTCAATCTACAACATTTCATCTCTTTCCTCTCACCCATGTCACAAATCATGCAAGACAATATCTCTAAGTAATTTCTTCCACTAATCCTAAAACCCACAACCATATTTTAACCAAAAAAAAAAAAAAGGAAACCAAAAAACCCACAACCTCTTAAAAAATGTAGTCTGATTTTAGGAATAGAGCTTACACAATTAAAAAGGAAACAACCTTTTTTTCCCCCAATTCGGCAAGATCAATTTCGTCTTTACTCCTAAATAATTAATCAAGTGTGTTTCACGTGGGAATGAATTTAACGTTCATCGGTCACCTTGGTTCCTAAATAACTATTTTGAAAGGTTGGGATTAATTTGGTAAGAAAAAAAATTAAGGACTAAAATCTCGCTTTTATAAAAGGTTGGAGACTAAACCAGTAATTTACCCCTACAAACGACAGCAAAATTTAAATGACAATGATATGTGGTTTATCTAATACGATGAGTTGAAATAAAAACGACATGGCGTTTTTTTAAAACGAAATGTAATTCATAAAACGACAGCAAACATGAAGTCAAAATAACGTGTCGTTTTTACTGCAAAGAAGTCAAGAGTCAACTCCTCGTCGTTCCCCTTCCAGCCTAACGACAAATCAAAACCCAAACTTTTTTTGCTTCTATTTCTGTTTTTGACCAAATCCAACAATGGCGTCGTCTCGAACCCTAACTCTTCTCCTCCTCTTCATCGTCATCTTCTCCTCAACGGCCTTCAATGTCTTCTCCGATTCCGGCGCAGATCGAGTCTCCGAGCTCCTCGACCTTCAATCCCGATCCACATCGGGCGTCATCCGCCTCGACGGCCACTCCGTCTCTCGCTTCCTTACCTCCGTCAAGACCCCGAGACCCTACTATCTCGTCATCTTCTTCGACGCCGTTCAGCTCCACGACAAGCACGAGCTCCACCTCCAAGACCTCCGCGCCGAGTTCGCCATCGTCGCCAACTCTTTCATCACCAACAATCAGGACCCTTCGTCTCCGTCCCACGCCAAGATCTTCTTCTGCGACATCGAATTCAAGGAGTCTCAGACCAGTTTCTCTCTCTTCGGCGTCAATGCCTTACCTCACATCAAGCTCATCGGCCCCAGCCACGGTATTAAGGACTCCGATCAGATGGACCAGGGAGATTTCTCCCGCTTGGCCGAATCTATGGCCGAATTCATCGAGTCGAAGACTAAGCTCTCCGTCGGTCCAATCCATAGGCCGCCGATCCTTTCGAAAAAGCAGTTGATATTCGCCACCATCGCCTGGCTGATTTGGATGCCCTTTTTCGTGAAGAAGATTCTCAGTGGGAAGACGATTCTTCACGACCCTAGGATATGGTTGTCCGGTGCGGTTTTCATTTACTTTTTCAGCGTTTCAGGTGCTATGCACAACATAATCAGGAAGATGCCGATGTTCTTGGCCGATCGGGGCGATCCGTCCAAGCTGATATTTTTCTACCAGGGCTCCGGAATGCAGCTGGGAGCCGAGGGTTTTTCAATCGGGTTCCTGTACACGATCGTCGGGTTGTTGTTGGCGTTGGTGACTCGAGTGCTCGTTAAGGTCAGGAATGCGACGGTGCAGAGGTTGGTTATGATTTTCGCGCTCTTCGTCTCGTTTTGGGCGGTGAAGAAGGTGGTATACTTGGATAACTGGAAGACGGGTTATGGAGTCCATGCCTTCTGGCCTTCGAGTTGGTGAGCTGAGCTAAGAAAGGGTGTGGTTTTCCAATTTGGATACTACTGAGAAAGGTGATACTTTTGATTCAGTAAAAAATGGAAAAATTAGTGCAAACTTTTGATGATTTTATATGCGACTTTGGTAATAGGAACAATGTATGTTGATACTTCTCGAAAGAGGATTACTTCTTAGTTAAAATTTGAGAACTGTGTTGGAGAATTTTTGGCTTTGATCCTTGTGCTTTGTGATTGTGATAACTGGTATTAGCTTTCATTGGTTCTAAGTTGGAGGAAATACTAATTTTCAAGCTTTCTGTAATTTTGAGCTTGATTTGAGTTCATGTTTTCTCTTATTGAATTTTGGGCTTTACTCAGAGCTCTTGCCAAATAGGATGCAGAAGTCTTCTGGTTGTGTTCTCTGCATTTACTTGGTCTTGGTAAAGTTTTCTTGCAAGGATAGAGAGTGAAACTTTTGGATAGAAGAATGGCTGAGTATCAATTTAAAACACTTCTGAATGAGGTTGAAGGTTCAAAAAAATTTTTTTTGGATGAACGAAACAACTATCATAAACTAATTTGTCTGGAATGTCGTCTTACGACATTGTGGTGTCTTCCTATTTTGTTTTGATTTTTGTGAGATGACGCAATCACTTGGAGCTTCTGCAAAAGTTGTAGCCCACCATATGTTTTCTTTATTATTTTCATGAACTCCATCAGTTTGATTTCTATTGTATTTGATTATTATATTTTTATTTCCAGAGAGTGATTTTGATTGCTTGACTTAGGGAGGAATGGTTTGGAAGAATAATTCTGAGTTCTATCATATCTGGTGAGAGACAAGGTAATGCTTTTGCCTCTGTAAGTTTCCGTGTAAGAGGGAAAGAAACCCTTGATTTAGGAGTCTTATCATCGGAAGCCAGGGGAATGCTTCTAAATTTGAGGTCTCGTATAATCTAGAAATAGATTATGTTTATTTCTCGTTTTAAAACCCTTATGAGAGTTGTAATAGAAACTAGGAAATTTTTCCCTGTTTAGGGAGGCTTTGGAGACTAGCTTGTGTTTGCTAAGTTTAATGCCACTAGAGTACAGAAGGATCCAAATGCTGAATTTATATTGTGTCTCTTGCTCTCAAATTGAACTTTTTGTTTCTAGCAAAGTAAGTTTCCTGTATGAACAGATAAAAGGAGAATTGTTCTAGCTTCGAGCAAGTATTTTCTGTATGACCTTTGATGTCTAACAAGACCAAAATTCATGACCAGTCACTTGTGCTCAAACATTTTAGTTCTCTTTGACTCATCTCTTCTGTCAGGAAGTCAATATAGCAAGTGACAATCATTTTGTTTTGGGCAAAAAAGGGGGGATAAACATTAGTTACGTCCTTAGAAGTAGGAAATGAGCGATGCCCATTTTCTTTTGAAACGAAGCAATGTTTGTAATCCATCCCTCCTGAAACAAAAAGAACTTTGGTCTTAACCATTTGTTTCAGTCTGGTTTATGAACATATGAAAAAGAGAGCAATCCCGTTCAGCATATTTGGATCCTGAAAATACTGGTGGTTCTAATTAGGACTTTGATTAGACAATGTGAGAATCAAGTTGAAACTTAAACACCATATCGTGTAAGAGCTTTACACCGTAGTATACTTTTGCTTTATACTATCGCAAATGGAACTTTGGTGTTGTAACTGGATTCCCAAACACTCTAAATTATCAAAATCTACTGTTTTTTAAACTGAATTCTCATATGTGGACAACTCGAGAATAATGGGTGAGAGGATTATGAATACATTTTCATATTTGCTTAACTGGCTGTTTGTCGAGGTGTCACAAAAGTCGGCGCTTGGTGAACATAATTTGAATGTACCAATTATACTCTGATCCGTTGATTTGAATGGTTTAGTTTAAGTGTGCCAACATTCTCTTATGCAAGTCATAGCATGCCACTGCTTGCTCCAGGGAATCTCCAAAATCTTTTTCTCCACAAGTTAAAATGGGAAACTCTTGGATGCCAAAAATGGTTTCTGGTGTACTTTTTTCTTCAATTGATTTTCTTTTGTTAATTTGTATATCTTTTGAGATATGTTTGTGTTCTTTAATATAAACCTTAGTCGTTGGGTCACAGACTTTTGGACTTGTTTTTCAGCAATGAACACTTTTGGACCTGTTAGCACGCAATTAGAAAGCAAATCTGGGTACAAACGTAATAAAATCTAAGAACCAGAAATCTATTAGGATTCTCCTCTTTCTTTTTTTAGGGGAAAAATCTATAAGGATTCTAGACCGAGAGTAACAAATGCATAAATGGATAGTGCAAATTCATGACTGCTGATTCTTGTTAGGTTGTAGTTTTTTGTAGGCTTTAGTTATCTTCATGTATCAGCAATCACTAGAGAGAGAGAGAGAGACAGAGACACTCTTACACGTAGAGGTTCATGTTCTTTACCGACGCTGCTCAAAAGGAAAGGGCATAAAGCATTTCCTAAGAAAAATTGAAATAATGATCGTGAAGAGAAGTATATATTCCCCCACTTTCGGCTCTGTAGAAGATTCACCAAGAACACAAAAGAAGCGTTTCCACCACGCTTTACAGTGAGGATTCTCCTGCCTTTTGTCCAATGACCAAGGTGTCCTCACTTCCAACTCTATCCCACCTCCTATCATAATTCATAGGCAGAATTTACAGGGGCATGATAGTCATATTATGCCAAAATTCAGCACAGAAATCAAACTACGTCCTTTTTCTTTTTCCTGCATGAGCCCACATGCCACGATGAGTTTGGCTTCTGCATCTTTCTTTATGTACACGGCCAATTTGCAGAGAGGATGCAAGAAGATCAATAATAGCTTAGATAATTTGGAAGGTAGAAGGAAAAATGGAAGAACATGTTGAAATGGTTGGGAGGGCATTTGTTGATCAGTATTACCTCCTCTTTGACAACGACAGAACTAAGATTTCTTCTCTTTACCATCCGAACTCCATGCTGACTTTTGAGGGCCAAAGAATACTGGGCGACGTCTAACACATCTTCTAAGCTTAATCAATTGCCGTTTGATCAATGCAAACATGTGATCAGCGCAGTTGATTCGCAGCCGTCGTTGCCCGCGGGTGCCATTGTGGTTTTTGTCAGTGGCAGCATCCAATTGTCAGGCGAAGAACACCATCTAAGATTCAGCCAGGTTATTTGCACACCCCTATCAAACAACGCTCACTTGAATGCTTACCTAAAATGGGGAGCGAACTCTGTGAACTGTTCGCTTATTATAATTATTTTTTATGAAAAAAATTGTTTGTTTATTTTCACTTAGAATTCTTGATTATTTTTTATTTAGTATTTGGTCCCTAGACCATTTTCTTTAACAACTTGTTGAATCTACAAAAGAGTAGCAATTAATGCCAAATGTTGATGGGGACTAAATTTAAAGGGATCTTTTGGCAAATTCAGGAATAAATAGTCAGAAAATAATTTTATTAAGAACGAAAGTGCCAAATTACGAAACGTTCACGGGCACAATACTTAAAAATTATTATTTTTTTCTAAAATTTAACCGCACTTATTATTGGAATATTTTTTAGGTTTAATATTAGAGTTAAACTTTGCAAATTTTGAGAATTTAGCTCCGTTTAGTATGCGGGTTTGAATTGTGTTGATTCAGACTTTTTTGTTTGAACATACAAATTCAAATTATGTAGTTTTAATAGTAATTTATATTAGTGTTTGGATTATAGTTAAAGTGTTAATTTGAACAGTAAATTCAATCCAAGTTTATGTTTTGGATGAGTATTGATAACTCTAGCTAGTTTGAAGCATGAAAAAATTATTAAGTTAAAGTAGGTAAAAAGATGTTATTTAATTGAAAAATAATAGGAAATAATAGTGTTAAATTATAAATACTAATATATGGGAGTGAAATCACTACTTAATATTGGTTTTAAATATTGAAATGGATTGAGTTGTGAATTCTAAGTTGGACAGTTCAACTCAGTTTAAACTATTAGTTTATTTCGAATTAAGGGCTTGTTTAGCACACCGTATTGTATTGTATTGCATTGTATTTTCTGTATATAATATAATACAACACAATGTAATATAATACGGTGTGCCAAACATATCATAAATGTTTTACCAAACACCAATTTAAACAATAATGGTTATTTGGAATGAGCAAAACTAAACTGAATCAATGAAACAGACACACCTTTAATAACTAAAACGTCAAAGAAATTCAAGGACTAAAGAGTTAAACACAACGAAAAATTAAAGGAGCACGAGTGATTTAAAACTTTCATGAAATGCTGACCAATACGAAATGACTTTCTGGTGCAGATGTTTCGTTTGGTCCCCGTCGCGCAAGCAAACTTTGTTGTGCAGAATGACATGTTCCGCCTCAATTATAGCTAAAAGCTGTGCTCCTTCGCTGCAATGCATGTTTCCCCACCACATCAAATATTGTTGTCTTGATCAAATAATATGAGAAATTACTTTGCAGTTGTCGTTCTAATCTGGTCTTTTTAAACTTTTCTAGTCGCTTAACATCGAAGTATGTTGACTTCTTTCCAATTACACTGTTGTTACTGGGCCCTTTTAAAGGCAAGTGGACCTGTGCACGCTGTAAGTACTCCCAAATGGTATTCAAAACACTTTGGCACAGTTTAAGATTGATGTTCTTTAAAAAAAAATATATCAATTTTCACTTAAAGCAAAAGCAAGCATAAATTTTAAATTTAAGAGCTACGATTTTTTAGCTTTTTCAAATAACTTAAAAAGTATATCGATTTTTGTACAAAATGCTTTTGTTAACTTTTATCAAACACTATAATCGATTTTTGATCTTGTTAAATGTTGAGGGTGAGCTCGACGCCACCGCCGAGGAGACAAACTCCAGGTGGTCGACTAAACAGCTCGGTTGAGTTTCCAGGGAGCAAACTACCGACCCCGACAACAACGTATGCTGCGTCCGAGGTGCTTTTTAGGGCCCCCATGGCTGCACCCCCAGCAGGTTGCCATCTCGGGTTATGTGCCAGCTCGGGTCGGATTATTCTCATTCACAAAGTGGACTGCTACTTGCCACCACAGGCCAACAAACGGCAAATGACTCACCGTCTGATGGAGGCCAATCCATCGATGGAGGGGCGTGACACTTGTCACCTACTGCCTGACATCCCTTGATGTGACACCTGGGTTGTGGGCAACACCCACTTGACATCCGGTCCAAGTGGTGGCCTATAAATAGGATGCATTTATTGCATTCTAGAGAGAGAGGCTCCTTCCCACCTAACAAGCTCCCGTCCTTTGCCGAGCAACCCCTGCCTTGAGCATCAGAAAGCTCTTGTCTATTGACTGACACATTTTCTCTCACCTTCGAAGTTTCCCTCCTCTTGTTGCAGGTATACTCGACCGGGCAGAGGGGAGCCGGGAAGAGCTAGACACCGTGCGCAGCCGCACATGGTGTTGATCGGATGCCGGACTACTGTAAGCATCAACATTAAATGTATACCTTCAAATTAGATTTAATACACAAATCTATAACTTACTTTAATAGTTGATTTCGACATTTAAAATTACAAACTTATCATTATGTAAAGGTGAAAAAAAATTTAGAGTTAAGAAGAAGGAAAAAAAAAAAACCAAAAAAGCTATTTTTTTTTTAATGTATTGTAGACATAGATCCTTAGTTTAAAGCTTCTTTTTAGAATTAAGTTTTTTTAAGGGTATTATTAGGAAAAGCAGTCCCAACAACCGATGAATTGCGAGTAACAAAGTAAGAGCTTATTTGGAATGGCTTAAAAATGTTGTTTTTGACTTATTTACTTCAGAAGCTGCTTTTCGACATGTTTTGATGGACTTGTGAAAAGTGTTTTTGGCTTTTATAAAAACTTTGAAGAAGCCAACTATTTAGTGCTTATGAAAATGTTTTTTTATTTACATTTGACCTTTTATTTAAAAAATAATAAATTAAAATTCTACCAATATTCTTAAATTACATTACTTTTATGCCAATAAGAGCTTTGATTTATTTAACCAAACAGGTTTAAAAGTTTTTCTGAAATAAAAGGCATTTTTCTATGTACTATCCAGACACTAATTGAAAAGCTACAGCTTATACTTTTATTCTTTTAGTGCTTAAAAGTAAAAACACATGCTATCCTAAACGTATCCTAAGTTGAGTGAGAGTTATAGTGAAAATGTGAAGAAACCTGTTAGCAATTTATTTCTTTATGTTTTGTCTCTTTTTTCTTCTCTTTCTATAAATAATATTAAACATGTCTTCATTGTAAGCTATAAAAAGTTAGCTTTAGAATTTGCACACCTAGAGCGACATACAACATGCATGGCACAAACTGCTCTAAATTATTCAAAACATGGACAGTGTTTTTTTTTTTTTTAATTATTGTTATATTATGAATTCAATTTTAAGAAAAACAAGAGCTTTTATTGGTGGAGAGGGGTGTTTCTTGTTAGCTTTTCTAATGTGAGTGATCTTTGTCACAATCTTTCTTTTTTTTTTTTTTTTTGAGAGGCATTTTTACAACTTTTGGAGTGGCGCAAACTGCTTGACCTAAACACCCAACTTCACATACATACAATAATAAAAAGGAAATAGACTCTGCAATTGTATTTTAAAATGGATAAAAAGGCCATTTACCACCCTTTCTTTTTAGTCTTTAGTTGAATTAATGATTTGATTCTTTTATTAATCACTGGAAAGTTAAGTCACGTGTAAGGCACGTGCTCTATCAGAACAAGGTTTTAGATAAACTCGAGGAGTTTATAAAATAAACTTAATTTATCACTATAAACAATTATATGTTAAATTTAAAAAAATTATAGTTATTTATTTTATAGACGACGTTAAAAAGAATACTCAGCGTAATTATTGTACACCTTTTTCAATTGGTGTGCATATAATTCCACCATAAAAAAAAAAAAAATCTTTTAGCTCTTCGAGGACATCACGTAGCGCAGACTTTTCTGTCGAATATGTTAACTAAACTATGGCCATTATCAACCACATAAAGTCTTCCAAATCAGGCTTTTGGAAGCTACGTGTCTAGTAAAATTGTAAAAAAAAAAACAATAAAAGACTATACAAAACCACAACTAGATTGAAATCCGCCTGATAACACTGGCCATCACCTTTGTATATTGAGATCTAAGTGGAATATCTTTATTAAAAAAAATTAAAAGTACAAATAGATGAAAAGAAAAAGAAAAAAAAAAAACTGTTGAAGAGGGAAATCCTACGATGATCTCCCTCTCAGGTTGGAAAAACACCGAAATTTGAGATCTCCCTCTTAGGTTGGAAATGGAAAGAACACTGAAATTTGAGATAAAGAGGAGAACACAAAAGAAAAACAAAAGAGCTAGTCAAGTTTGTGAAACTTAAAAAGATAGTCTTAGCTCAGTATTCAATATCTTTATTGTTTTTTCTTCCAAATCTTTGGTATAGAATTTTTTTTTTCTCTTCCCTTTCTATAGTAATAAATAAATAAATAAATAAAACCACAAAAATTCAAACTCTGGTGGTCGCATACACACACTTACGCATCCGTTCATCTAAGCTAACGGAAAAATCTTTCAATCTTCTCTGTTTATACTTTTTTAAATTTTCTTGCAAATATTTTTTTTGGAATTCTTTTTTTTTTTTTTTAAGTTTGAAATCTCTCTTTTTTTTTTTAAATAAATATATTGATCGAATAAATATGATTACTTTTTTTCTCATTTTATTTTAAAATTTTTCTTTTAAAGATTGTCAAATTTAATAATGTAGAATGCTGAAGCACCTGAAGAGATGTATTTATTACTGTATAATAACCTCATGATTGTTTTAGCATAAAACTTTATTCTTAAAGGATCCAATCAACATCATATGATGTCACAAGTTGGAACTAATAGGCAACAAATCTCTTCTTAAAACTAAAGAATAATTAATCACAGTAAACCTGGAAGAAAACAAAACAGGGGAGAAAAAGAGATTGAAGCATGCACTTTGTTATATATATACATATATATATATCTTATTTTTTTGTGGGAATTAATTTGTATATTTAGGAAATTTACATAAATACTATTTGCTTTAATAATCAAATGTTGATTTAGACTTTACGTATTTGGAAAGACAAGATGTCGTTCTATATTTTAAAATCACATCAAAAACATTTATTTTTTGGTTGGAGAAGACTATAATTAAAAGGTGAACATAAAATAGCGTGTCTTAAAATTGAACCTACATTCTTTCTCGAACAATATTCTTACTGGAACAACAATAGAACCAGCATCCAAATAACGTTAATTGGCTGCCAATGTGCGTAGGATAGAAGATTACAAATTCCAATGTGTGACTTGACAAGGTTATTGCATTTGTGGATAGTCGCAAGTGCGTAACATGGAATGTGTGTATGCCTTGGCATGTATCACTATTACACCCGTAGATTCAATGTTTGTTTGGATGCAAATTCTGTTATTGTTCAAAAATAAATGCAGGTTTAATCATAAAAGACATCGTTTTATTTATTTATTTATTTTTTTAGAGGGAACGCTTAAATTCACCTCTCAATATTGTTCTTTTCAAGAAACATGATCTGCAATGAGATGAAATTTCTACCATAATATGGAGCGTGTTCTAACTCATCCCTTTAAACTTAAAGCATCATTTCAACCTTATGAGGCCTATAACTAAGAGTAAAAACTAACGCAAATCATTCAGTAAATTGGGCACTTAAGAAGAAGATATACTGACATATAGTGTGAATTGATTAACTTACACTATATTTGGTAGAGTGGAAAGTAAAAGGAAAGAAATTTTCAGAGGGACACTAAAATAGACAAAAAAAAAAAGAAAAGAATATTGGATTATTTGGAAGAGATAAAGTATGAAAGAAAAAATATATATTCACAGGGCACTATTTTTTTTTTTAATCTTTTCAAGCTTGAAAAGAAAATAAAGAACATGTGTATGAAATAAGACTATAATAGTATTTATACATCATTTAATCATTTTGTATAATAAAAAATAATAGTAAAACTAATTTGTAGACAGTTTCTCCTCTCTTTTGTTTTCTTCCACCAAACATTATAAAAAAAAAAAAAGTTTCTTCCATTATTTAAAAAAAAATTAACTCGTTGGGTTTTTTTATTTGCTTCTTACTTATTTTCTTCCCTCACACTCATGCTGTGTCTGGTAAAAGGGGTAGAAAATAAAAAGGAACAAAAGGTAAAATACCAAGGTGAAGAACAAGTTTAGGAAAGGATTTTCTTTCTTGATTGTTTAGGAAAAGAGAAAGAAAATAAAAAAAAGTCTAATGTAGTACATTGTACAATTATATCCTCATACAAATAAAAATACGAGGAGTGATTAGGGTTAACATACAACTTGTTTTGTCAAATTTTTCTCTTCGTTTCTCTCTAGCTATCAAAATGGAAGGTTTGAAAAATGGTAGCTCCATGGATTTACAATTTCATACTTAATTTTCTGTCTAGCTATCAAACTGTTAGGAGAAAAGGGACACCAAAACCACGCTAAGTATTTAGTCTTAACAAAAATAATAACAAGTAACAAATAACAAACAAATAAATTAGAAGAAAAATAACAAACGTCACAACACAATATCTCACATGGGAAAATTCAAAACAAGAGAAAAACCACAGGTTTCATACTCACATAGACTTTTTTACTCACCCCCAATGACACTAATAAACCCACACTTTTCCTAAACTTTTACCAGTTCACACTCTTCTACTCTCAATAACAAAGAAATAAGAAACACATCTATCAAGAGAAAAAAAAAAAAAGAAGCTAAAGGTTGAAATGTTTTGACTGGGGTAATTGAAACCAGATCCTTAATTGTAATGCCCTACCTTTTTGGGTTGTTACTTAATTTTCTTAAACATCACTTTATTAACTTAATCTTACTTTCAAGTAAGAAAAATACCCAATAATTTTTTTCTTTAAACATACTTTGATCATACTTAAATCTGTTTCAACTTTTGTTGCAACCGAACTTGAGACATAGCTCAACACTTGATTTTAAAATTATATAAAATATTGCTTAAACTAATTAAGAAATATTTACTTTTGTAAAATTTTTTAATCTTATTTTCAAATCTAATGCAAGATCTGTTTAACATAAACTGATACATGCTTTTCGTAAATACATCTTTTAATTTTTTTTTGTAAAACATTTCTTTAACAACATTATCTTAAACATTAAATTTCTTAAAATTTTTAAAACACTATATCAAATAGTGAAAAACTTTTCTTTTACCCAGTAGAAGACTTCTCGTAGTGGTATCCATACCCAAATTTTTGCATTTGTTCACCGCATCACCCAGCTCTTCAAGCAATCTTACAACTCTTTCGTAAGACTACTTACAGCATGAAGGAACTTATAATGAGCTTACGTTCAATAAGTTTAGACATTTTCCCACAAATCATTTTAAACTTTCTTTCATAAAACTTTTTCTCTCAAAAACCTTTCTCGTAACATGTTTATCATAAACATTTCTCTTAAAACATTTCTTAAACATTTTCTATAAAACGTTCTTTATAAACCATTTTCTTGTAAATATTTATCATAAAATGTTTTTCATAAACATTTATTATTAAACATTTCTTAGAATGTTTTTCATAAGTTTAGCACATAAATGTATCATGGAAAGGAATGCAAACAAGACATAATGTATGATTTTATTTATACTCAATTATGAACTTTTAATTATGAGCATCTTATAAACATTCATTTCTTACTTTAACTTTTTATCATTGTTCCTTAAGTTTTCTTATCTTATAAACTCTAGCGTTCGTACTAACATCATTAATTATGAGATTATAAATATGATGCTTCCCTTATAGAAGACTTAAGACTATCGAACACTCAGATCATAACTTTAACTTTACTTGAGTACCTCACAACAAGGAGGCTGGTACGATACTTACTTATCATCTTTGCTTCGCCTTATCATCTTTACTTTACTTTCTTGTTAACTTGGTGAATATGACAGATGAATGCATACGTTAATGCTATAACTTAGCATTTAAACATTTAGCATGACAAACGCAAACATGCTTTGAACATAGTAGTTACAGACACTAGGCAAATTTTGACTTAAACTTTAAAACTTTGATGCATAACATATACAAACACACTTTAAAAACAACTTACATATCATTCACAAAATCATTTGCAAACATATCTAAAGTATTAGAAAATCATTTTCTTCACGTCGTAGGTTAGGTTTGAAACTTACCTGGACTGGCTTTAGCATTCCTTATTCTGTTCCTTTTCCTTTGGTTAGTTGGCTTTTGTGTCTTCATCAAACAATACCTAACTTATTAGCTACCTTTTTTATCAATCTACTCGACTAATAATGAAATCTAAACAATAACCGTTCTTTCCTTTTTCACTTAACTTGGTACCCTATCAGTTTACCTTTAGTTTTACTTTGTACCCCATTTTTTTACCCTTTTTATTTGCTTAACTTTGTAACCCACTAGGATAGCTTTATCTTTACTTAACTTTGTAACCCATTGGTTTACTTTTATATTAGAAACCATTGGTTTACCTTTCTTTGACTTTGTAAACTATCGGTTTACCTTTTTTTAATTTTGTAAACCATCGGTTTATCTTTCCTTAACTAAACTTAAATGTCTCTTAGTTAAGTTTCTTGTCTCACCTGATAGTTTCATTACTTTGTGTGTTATGGAGCATTTTTCATCTAAGGGTGTTTTACTAATTCAGAGTGTTCGACTTTGTCTTAGCAATTTTCTTAAAATCAACGATTTTAAGGGTTTTTTTTGTGAATCTCATGACTTTGTAAGCTTCTTGCTTGGCTTTGCCATCTCATCACTTACGTATTACCATTAAGGGGCATTTTCTGATACTGGACATTTCCGGTTCGTTTTGACCTTTTTACAAAAAAGACCATTTTTGCCCTTGACGGGTTTTAGAAAACTTTCAGAATTTGTTTTAAAACATCACTTACATTTTTTACTTCTTGTAATATTATGGAAAACAAAACAATAGTTTTCCTTTTATCAAAATCTATTTTGTTAAAACTTTACAGTTTTGACTCGTAACTTAAAATCTTTGCGTTTTTGCTCTTAACGTAATTTTCTTTCATTTTCTTAATAAAAACTTTTGATCCTTTCTAACTTAGAACTTGTGATTCCTCACTACCCACAGTAGTGTTAGAAAACAATATTTTTCTCTATGGAAACCCAGTTTCACACGGTTTTACAATTTTAACCTGAAACACAAATATCTTGACATTTTTGCCCCTGGGACCAAAAATGACCTTTTAATGCTAAAACATTTAGTTTTTGCAACGAATTAAACTTTTAAAATATCAACGGTCTGATTCAAACACTTTCATTATGTTTTTCATTTTACAAAATTTTATGCTTAAAATATTGTAAAATTCATAACTTACAAACCGTAGAGAATTTTAGAAAGCTGTCTATGCTATCTTAACAGTTTTGATGAGTTCTACAACTTTTATATTTTAACTTTCTTAAAATTTCAACGTTTAGGGGGACTTTTTGGCTGATTTTCAAATCTGTCAAACTTTTGCAAATTTTTGCAATTTA
Source organism: Artocarpus heterophyllus (assembly GCA_025403435.1). Classification (NCBI taxonomy): domain Eukaryota; kingdom Viridiplantae; phylum Streptophyta; class Magnoliopsida; order Rosales; family Moraceae; genus Artocarpus; species Artocarpus heterophyllus. The sequence goes on from CM046349.1 coordinate 10,192,169, forward strand.
GTCCTCTTGAAATTTTGTAAAACTTTGTTTATAACAGTTGTTTTCCTTACTATTTTGGCTCATTCCAAATTTTACTTAATTGGCCTCTAAAATCCTTAAAAACATCATTTCTTATAAAACAAGTTAAACTTTGTATTTTAGCGAAGTTTAACAAATTTTCCCATTTTAACATAAAGACCTCAATTTCTTAACTTCTCATCAACATCATCATCATCATAAAACCTAACAAATCATACCACAAAGTTTGTTTTACATGTTATAGTCAAAAATACACATCAAACACTTGATATGCATAAACTAACTAAGAATAGGGTTTAGAGTTTACCCAAGCTTTTCTAAGCTATTGCATCTTCTCTTTGGTGCTTGATCTTGGCTAAACTTCCTTGACATAACAATAGAAAAAATCCCATAAAAAAACCCAGCCAAATCATAATAAACAAAAAAACCTAGAACAAAATAGGGAAACTTGAGGTTTTTTTTTTTTAATTTTTTTTACCTTAGAAACTCTTTAATCTTCTTCTTCTACACTTGTCTTTGCTTTAAATCATGATATGGAGGCTTGATCTTGACAAATAATTAAGAGAGTCTCATGGGGGGTGGTTGGCTTCATGAAGAGAAAGTAGAAAAATAATTAAGTGTTTTTTTTTTCCTTTCTTTCTTTTCTTTTCTTTTCTTTTCCCATAACTTTGTGCATGAAACACGATGGAGACGCATATTTGTCTCCTTTTGGAATTCCACCACTAGTGGAAAATGAGGATGAGATGGCCCTTTTGTCCATCATAAAACTGGCATCAAATGGGTCCCTCAATAACTTTTTTAGCAGGCCAAATTTTCACCGATAGTATTTTTCCTACACCGACAATATTTTCATAAAGAGAAAATAAAAGTGTTTTTTTTTTCTTTTCTTTTCCCATAACTTTTTGCATGAAACATGATGAATACTCATCTTTGTCTCCTTTTGGAATCCCACAACTGGTGGAAAATAAGGGTGAGGTGGCCGTCTTGTCTATCATAATTGTGGCATCAAGTGGGTCCGTCAATAACTTTTTTAGCAGTCTAAATTTTCACCGATAGTATTTTCATGAAGAGAAAATAAAAGTGTTTTTTTTTTTATTTTCTTTTCTTTTCCCATAACTTTTTGCATGAAACATGATGGAGACTCATCTTTGTCTCCTCATGGAATTCCACCACCAGTGGAAAATGAGGGTGAGGTGGCCCTCTTGTCCATCATAAAAGTGGCATCAAGTAGGTCCCTCAATAACTTGTTTAGCAGTCCAAATTTACACCTATAGTATTTTTCCTATACTGCTGATGTATATCTCATATTGCATTGTTCTTTCCAACCTTGTGTTTCATGATCCACATGCTTCCACATCATCCATACAGTGTAATTCCTATATTGCTTAGTTCTATATAGTCTAATTTCCATACTGTATTATTTTATGCAGTATAATTTTCATACTTCTTAACTTTATGTAGTGTAATTTCTATATTGCTTAAATTTATCAATATAATTCTTGCATTGCATAACTTCATCAGTGTAATCCTTACACTGTATTTTCTCATACTGTATAATTCCCCATATTGTATATTCCTTATACCGTATTTTTGTCTTAAAATTTGTTGTAATACATTTTGTAACAATTAAGCTTTCTATCTTATTTTTCTTATCATTCCTTATTCATTTAAGACTATGGTACGATTTTGAATCTTAAAATCTCAATTTCACCTTTATGAAATTTTTCATAAAATTCGGATTAAAACAATAATCCTTGTGATACTCTTTATGTTTAAAATATTTAACAAATTTTTGAGCATAAACTTATGCTCATAAAATTTGTACTTAAATTACTTAACATAATCTTTAATTATTGCATTTTTAATGTGCTAAAAATTCTCGGATGTTACATTCTACCCTCCTTTAAAATTTTCATCCTCAAAATTCAAAACATTCATGAGTAGTTTATTTTCATATCATTTTCTCATGAGTTGTTTATTTTCATGTCATTTTCTTAGTTTCTTTTGGCTACCTTTGCTTTGGTTCTCATCATAAAAACCTTGGCAAAAGATATGCTCTTATTTTCTATCATTCTTTTTGTACTTAACATACTTTCCTACATCGTTACTTATCTAACAAAAACGAAGTCTCCAACCTGGAACTTCATAAACTTTTATCATTTTAGTGACACATTTCTTTGAATTATAACATTACACTTCCACTGCATAACTCTGTCTTTCAACCTTCCCAGTTATCTAAGGGTTTAGCATTCTATTAGTGAATGCTATTGTTGAAAATAAGGTTCATTTTCGTCCTAATTGTACCATGATTATCAAGATATCGGGCCATCCGACCACAAAATCCCTGATTTTTCAGTCCTATGTCCATTTTAAAATTACATTTCCCCTAATCCTTTTGTAAGTAATAATCTCCAGCTTCCATCCTTCAACCTGTGAGGCTTTTACAGATAGATTTGATGTCATCATCTTGATTGTAATTCTCATTCGGGCAGTTATGAGCTCCTTAGCATATCTCAGCTCAACTATAGAATGCTTAAGCTTAAAAAAATTTGCAAAGCTATTCATCTAATGTCTGGTTGCTCGCAGGCTCTCTTGTTTCATAGAACACTAATAATAACTTTTAGATCTTTGTTATTCTATTATCTTGATCTATTTTCCTCGTTCTGCATATGGCCAATACTAAACGACTCCAAATGGAGGGAGATTCGCTCAAATGGAGAACGCCATTGGGCGTAAAACATCATAACATGTTGTGAGCCCATCTTCTTGATTTTGAGCCATCAGGCTAATTGTTGATCATCATTGACCACGTTTGATTATCATTATTAACTTGGCACAACCGATGGACGATGACTATCGTCGATTTATGGAAATACTTTAACATATAAAATTATATTCGTCCTTTAGCCTTTTCCTTTTTGTTATTTATCTGAGAGTGCCGGCAGCAAGGGCTATGTATCCGGTATCAACATATAATCGTTAAACACTAACTTTTTTGCTCACGAAGCTTAACTCACTTACTTGAGCTATGGTGTAGTGGACATCTGATAGTACGAGATGGGATGGCAAGATACCTGATAACACTTATAATACTCTGCCTTTTCAGACCATTACTTAACTTTCTTAAACATCGTTTCATTAACATAATCTTACTTTCAGGTAAGAAAAACTTTGATCATATTTAAATCTGTTGCAACTTTTGTTGCAACCGAAGTTGAGACATAGCTCAACACTTGATTTTAAGATTATATAAAACATTTCTTAAGCTCATTAAGAAATATTTACTTTCATAAAACCTTTTAATCTTCTTTTAAAATCTGATGCAACATCTGTTGCAACATAAACTGAAACATGTTTTTGGTAAATACATCTTTTAAGATGTTTTTTTTTTTGTGTAAAACATTTCTTTAAAAACATTATCTTAAACATTAAATTTCTTATAATTTTTGAAATGCTATATCAAATAGTGAAAAACTTTTCTTTTACCCAACGAAAGACTTCTTGTAGTGATATCCATACCTAAATCTTCCCATTTGTCCATCGGATCACCCAGCTCTTCAAGCAGTCTTACTGCTTTTCCGTAGGACTACTTACAGTATGAAGAAACTTATAATGAGCTTACGCTCAGTAAGTTTAGACATTTTCTCACAGATCATTTTAAACTTTCTTTCATAAACCTTTTTCTTTCATAAAACTTTTTCTCTTAAAAACCTTTCTCATAACATGTTTATCATAAACGTTTCTCTTAAACATTTCTTTGACATTTTCCATAAGACATTCTTTATAAACCATTTTCTTGTAAACATTTATCATAAAATGTTTTTCATAAACATTTATTATTAAACATTTCTTAGAATGCTTTTCATAAGCATAACATATAAATGTATCATGGAAAGGAATGCAAGCAAGACATAATGTATGATTCTATTTATGCTCAAATATGATTTTTTAATTATGAGCATCTTATAAATATTCATATCTTACTTTAACTTTTTATCATTGTTCTTTAACCTTCCTTATCTTATAAACTTTACTGTTTGTACCAACATCATTAATGATGAGATTATAAACATGATGCTTCTCTTGTGGAGGACTTGAGACCATTAAACACCGAGGTTATAACTTTAACTTTAACTTTACTTGAGTACCTCACAACAAGGAGGTTGGAACGATACTTACTTATCATCTTTACTTTACCTTATCATCTTTACTCTACCTTCTTATTAACTTGGTGAGTATGACAGATGCTTGCATACTTTAATACTATAACTTAGCATTTAAACATTTAGCATGGCAAATACAAACATGCTTTAAACACAGTAGTTACGGACACTTTGCAAAATTTGACTTAAACGTTAAAACTTTGATGCGTAACATATACAAACACACTTTAAAAACAACTCACATATCAGTTGTAAACTCATTTGTAAACATATATAAAGTATTAGAAAATCATTTTATTCATGCCATAGATGAGGTTTAAAACTTACCTAGACTAGCTTTAGCATTCCCTATTCCGTTCCTTTTCCTGTGGTCAGTCAGTTTCTGTGTCTTGATCAAACAATACCTGACTTATGAGCTAACTTCCTTTTTATCAATCTACTCGATTGATAATGAAACGTAAACATTAACCGTTCTTTTCTTTTTCACTTAACTTAGTACCTTATCGGTTTGCCTTTAGCTTTACTTTGTACCCCATCGTTTTACCCCTTTTGTTTGCTTAACTTTGTAACCCACTAGGTTAGCTTTATCTTTACTTAACTTTGTAACCCATTGGTTTACTTTTATATTGTAAACCATCGGTTTAGCTTTCTTTGACTTTGTAAACCATCGGTTTATCTTTCCTTAACTAAACTTGAATGTCTCTTAGTTAAATTTCTCGTCTCACTTGACGGTTTTATTACTTTGTGTGTTATGGAGCATTTTCCATTTAAGGGTGTTTTGCTAATTCGGAGTGTTCGGCTTTGTCTTAGCTGTTTTCTTAAAAATTACAATTTTAAGGTTTTTCATGAATCTCATGACTTAGTAAACTTCTTGCTTAGCTTTGCCATCTCATTACTTACGTATTATGAAAAAACTCCCGTTAAGGTGCGTTTTCTGATATCGGACATTTCTAGTCCGTTTTGACATTTTTACTAAAAAGACCATTTTTGCCCTTGATGGGTTTTGGAAAACTTTTAGAATTTTTTTTTTTTTAACATAACTCACATTTCTTACTTCTTGTAACATTAAGGAAAACAAAACGATAGTTTTCCTTTCATCAAAATCCATGTTGTTAAAACTTTACAGTTTTGACCTGCAACTTAAAATCTTTGCGTTTTTGCTCTTAACGTAATTCTCTTTCATTTTCTTGATAAAAACTTTTGATCCTTTCTAACTTAGAATTTGTGGTTACTCACTACCTGCAGTAGTGTTAGAAAACAATATTTTTCGTTGTGGAAACCCAGTTTTACATGGTTTTACAGTTTTGGCCTGAAACATAAAGATCTTGACATTTTTGCCCATGGGACCAAAAATGACTGTTTGATGCTAAAACATTTAGTTTTTGCAAGGAATTAAACTTTTAAAATATCCTTGGTATGATTTAAACACTTTCATTACATTTTTCATTTTACAAAATTTTATGCTTAAAATCTTGTAAAATTCATAACTTACAAACCATACAAAATTTTGGAAAGGTATCTATGCTATCCTAACAGTTTTGATGAGTTTTACAACTTTTATGTTTTAACTTTCTTAAAATTCTAACATTTAAGGGGACTTTTTGGCTGATTTTCAAATCTAACTTTTGCAAATTTTTGCAATGTAGTCCTCCTGAAATTTTGTAACACTTTGTTTATAACAGTTGTTTTCCTCATTGTTTTGGCTCATTCCAGGTTTTACTTAGAGGGTAATTAGCCTCTAAAGTCCTTAAAAACATCATTTCTTATAAAAACTAGTTAAACTTTGTATTTGAGCAAAGTTTAACAATTTTTCCAATTTTAACATAAAGACCTTAATTTCTTAACTTCTCATCAACATCATCATCATCATAAAACCTAACAATTCTGACCATAAAGTTTATTTTACATGCCATAGTAAAAAATACACATCAAACACTTGGTATGCATAAACTAACCAAGAATAGGGTTTAGAGTTTACCCAAGCTTTTCTAAGCTCTTGCACCTCCTCTTTTGTGCTTGATCTTGGCTAAACTTCCTTGACATAACTATAGCAAAAATCCCATCAACAAAGCCATCCAAATCATAAGAAATAAGAAAAAAAAAAAAACTCTAGAACACAATTGGAAAACTTGAGTTTTTTAACTTAAAAACTCTTTAATCTTCCTCTTTTATACTTGACTTTGCTTTAAGTCATGATTTGGAGGCTTGATCTTGCAAAATAATTGAGAGAGTCTCATAGGGGGTGGTTGGCTTCGTGAGGAAAAAATAGAAGTGTTTTTTTTTTTTTTCTTTTTCTTTCTTTTCTTTTCTCGTAGCTCTTTGCATGAAACAAGATGGAGATGCATCTTTGTCTCCTTTTGGAATTCCACCACCAATGGAAAATGAGGATGAAGGGACCCTCTTGTCCATCATAAAAGTGGCATCAAGTGGGTCACTTAATAACTTTTATAGCAGTCTAAATTTTCACCACAATATTTTTCCTACACCGACAGTATTTTCATGAAGAGAAAATAGAAGTGTTTTTTTTTTCTTTTCTTTTCCTATCACTTTTTGCATGAAACATGATGGATACTCATCTTTGTCTCCTTTTGGAATTCCACCACCAATGGAAAATAAGGGTGAGGTGACTCTTTTGTCCATCATAAAAGTGGCATCAAGTGGGTCCCTCAATAACTTTTTTAGCAATCCAAATTTTCACCGATAGTATTTTCCTACATCGACAGTATTTTCATGAAGAGAAAATGGAAGTGTTTTTTTCTTTTCTTTTCTTTCTTTTCCCATAACTTTTTACATGAAACATGATGGAGACTCATCTTTGTCTCCTTTTGGAATTCCAACATCAGTGGAAAATGAGGGTGAGGTGGCCTTCTTGTCCATCATAAAAGTGGCATCAAGTAGGTCCCTTGATAACTTGTTTAGCAATCCAAACTTAGACCAACAGTATTTTTCCTATATTGTCAGTATATATCTTATATTGTCGGTACTTTCCTACATTGTGTTTTGTGAACCACATTCTTCCACATCATTCCTACAGTGTAATTCCTATATTGTTTAGCTTTACATATTCTAATTTCTATACTGTATTATTTTATGCAGTATAATATACTTCTTAACTTTATTTAGTGTAATTTCTATACTGCTTAAATTTATCAGTATAATTCTTATACTGCATAAATTTGTTAGTGTAATCCTTATGCTGCATTTTTTTCATGCTGCATAGTTCCCCACAATGTATATTCCTTATATTGTATTTTTGTCTTAAAATTTGTTGCAATATATTTTGCAACAATTAAGCTTTCAAGCTTATTTTTCTTATAATTCATTCTTCATTTAAGACTATGGCTTGATTTTTAATCTTAATATCCCAATTTCACCTTTATGAAATTTTTTCGTAAAAATCAGATTAAAACAATAATCTTTGTGACACTCTTTATGTTTAAAATATTTAACAAATTTTTAAGCATAAACTTATGCTCATAAAATTTATATTTAATTTACTTAACATAATCATTTAATTATTGCATTTTTAATGTACTAAAAATTCTCGGACGCTACATTAACTCTTTCACAGACCTTTGAAACACCCACCACTCTACTTCCCAGTAATGTGAGACAAATTCTCCTTTTATTTTGTCAAAGCCTAACACAGACAACCCAAACTTCCCTTCCAAAATTCCTCCTTTATTTTCCTTTCTCTCCCTTTTCCACTGTACAAAATTACATTAGGCAAGGATACAGTTGGCACGATATCCCATCCCACCTCTTATCATACTAATGTGGGATGGTGCCCATGGCAATCCCGTGCTTGGTTTTTAATTTTTAAACGAGAAGAGAATTTTTTATACGGTCGAATTGAAAAAAAAAAAATCTTTATTAAGCAAAAAGGACTTGAAGTAGCATTATATGGTAAAAATAAAGTAACAAATACTCTATACACAATATAACTTTCAATTTTATAAATTATTAAGTGTTAACTGATTAATTTTTCTTTGAGTTAGATAACATAATTTTCGCACTTTGAATTGCTATGAAATAGAAGACGTGGTACTGATTTCTTTGTATTTTACATTTTTAATATTTTTAATTAAACTTTGTTATGTTTATAACAGGTCAAATTACATCAAATTAAAAAAAATGATAATCAGAATTGCAATAGAAGTTGTCCAAAATCAAATTCTTAAACTTGAGGAAAAAAATTCGGAAACTTTATAACAAAAGTGATGACCTAATACCAATATAACAATTAAATCTGTGACTCCTATATTTTATCTTTTTCTATCTGAAATTTAAGACTCCACTTTGCTTCTATCACATGGATAATTAGGATTATTTTTTCAAAAGAAATTAGTGATTGGATCTATTAGTTGTTGAATAATGTGGCAATTGAAGTAAATTTAAAGGAAAGAGATATTAAGTTGAGTTATCTCAATGTGCATAAAAATATATGAGCTGTAAAATTGGAGGTGTGAGGTGTGTGAAAAGGCATTAGCTATGTGGATTAATCTCTACTTTTGCATCTATTGTGAAAAAAAAAATGATAAAATTTAACCATTAGATTATTTCAACCCTTGCTTGAAGTTCAAAACTCATTCTCACTTTTATATGAGTAAGGAATTCATAGTCAAAATAAGAAAAGGGCATCATGCTGATATTGTACTATCAATTAAATTAAGAAAACAAATCAAACGAACGTATTTTTTTTTTAATCTTTTTCCTGCATGAGCCCACACGTTACGATGAAGCTTTTGGTTTTTTCAACTTTCTTTATATTCGCGGCCAATTTGGAGAGGAGGTTCCATTTGACAACGACGGAGCTAATAATATTTCTTCTCTTTACCACCCCAACTGCATGATGAGCTTTGAGGGCCATAATATACTAGGGGACAATGATATATCTTTAAAGCTTAATCATCTGTTGCCGTTTAAAAAATGCAAACATGTGACCAGGACCGTTGAGAATAATTCACAGCCCTCGTCGTCCACCGGTGGCATTATGGTGTTTGTCACCGGCAGCATGAAATTGCCAGGCGAAGAATACTCTTTAAGATTCAGCAAGGTTGTTTGCGGACTCCCTCTTTATCAAACGTCATTTGCTTAAATGCTTAGCTTTTAGGAATTTGGCACTAGGGAAGGCAGTTTTTTCACGGCTGCAATAACTAATTTCGTTGTTAATTATAACGTTTTTCACACTCAAGTACCTGAATTTTAAAAATTCAATCGGTAGACCTGTTCTTGAACTTTTTTTACTTGTATATTAGTCGGTGAATTTATAAAAGAGTGTTAATTAACTCTAAATGCTAATAAGAATTAAATTTAAGAATACCATGTGATTGATAACTATAAATTGTGAAACATTCGTAATTGTATTCCACATAGAGTTTAATGCCTTAAAATTGGAGTTCAATATTACTATTTCGTAGATATAAAGACTAAATTTCTTGGAAAAAGATAAATGAAGGACAAAGTGTTAAACTATGAGAAACTATGAGAGATGTGAGTTAAAAACTCTTAAATGTTAGTAGTTAGGATAAAGGCTTAACTAATTTGAAATGTTGTCCCGGTCGCGCAAGCAAACTTTGTTATGCAGAATGACATATTTCGCCTCAATTATGGCTAAAATTTGTAGCCCTCCGGTGGGGTTACCCGACATACATGCCTGTACCTCCAGTTTATGTTACATATATATGTTTTGCTGAAAAAATTCTTAAGCTGAACTCTAATAATTTTTAATTATAAATATTTAACAAGTTTTGACACGTTTTTGTTGAATTTTAAATTCTATTTGATGGAATATTTTTCTATTTTCGGCAACATTATAGGAATTTTTTTCTCTTAGTGAGTAAAAGATTTGTACGGTATGGAATTTTTTTCTCATAGTGTAAATTGATACCTATATATGTTCTAATCGTGTACCCATTTTTTTTTTACTGTTTCAGTCTTAAAATTATCTATTGATTTAATAAAAATATAAACTTGACTTTTCCTATACCAAGACTCGATTTTAACATTGCTTTTCAATAGTGTCAACTTCTAAGTTTGTGTAGTATTTTCTACTAAAATTACTACTCGCATAACTCTGATTTTAAATTAATTGGCAATTAAGGACTTGTTAAGCGTTAAAGTGTTTTTCGGTGTATTGCTAACATCGCATTACACTTGAAAATTCCTGTTATTAAATTTTCAAGTTAATTACAAATTGAAATTCCTTTTGCTTTAAATCGCGGTAGAATTTTTCAATCGAATTATTCAATCACACAAAAGTTAATAAACTTTTAAGTGTTATATGAGGATGAAATAGTCCTCTATCTAATAGAACCCTGTTGTTTTGTTAACAGATTCACACAGAACTTCCAGTAGTTAACTTGAGGTGTCACCATGGGTTGAATAAACTTTAGGTGTGTCCGATATTTTTAGACCTAATTCTGTATTGTATCAGCTATTTTAGCGTTGGCCCAAAATATAAAAGAAAAGATAAGAATTTATAACCGGAAGTGTGCTAGCACATATTAGAAATTGAAAGTAAAAATTAAAGCAATCCATGCAGTAAAATATACAAATTAAAGTGGTGTTTGACAATAGTAGTCTGCATTATTTTCTCAATTATAAACAATGTAAAGTTCTTATTTATTACAATAATAACAAAAAAATCACTACAATATAAAATTTTTACATATTATTAATAATTTTAACTATTATGTCGAATACTCTAAAAGGGTGTTTAAGAAGAGTAGCGTATGCTCATCATTTTTAGTGTGAATAGTCTTCTTGTCAATTCCTGCTTACGTGTAGTCATGCGTATTAATTCAGTCAGCTAATAATCGTCGGACCGATCGATTATCAAACCACTAACCAGTCAGCAAAAATGATTGAGTGCCTTTCCGAAAGGAAAAAAAAAAGAGAAAAAAAAAAGGTAAAACTGACGAGGTGCCTACCAGGGGAAAAAAAAAAAGAAAAGAAGAAGCATGACGACCTTTCAAAAACACAAGGAAAGAAAAAGTAAATGGGTAAAGGATTAGTTTGCAGAGCAGTGCCATGTAGACATATTCATTAGAGCAACCTTATTTAATTCTACATATTATAACTTCGTTACTAATAAAGTAATAAAATCTAATCTAAAAAATATATTAAATATTAGACTAAGGCTTGCTGTTTGTGAATGGTAAGGTTATAACCCCACGAAAATGAAAAGAATTTTTTTGTTCATTCACTCTCTCAGACTATCTTCGTAATTTGCCACTTGTTAATTTTAGTCTGATTTTCTTTTTTTTTTTTTTTTTTTTTTGAAAAAAGTAGTTATTAACCTGGTTAAAAGAAAATCCAGACTTTTAAGTTGAAATAAACAAATTGTCATCCCCTGCACTGCACAGGGACAACCACTGCCAAATTGTTATAAATTTTCATTAGTTTTTTAATTTCAGGATACAGATTGTTGGGCTAAAGTCAATAATCATTTGAAATGAAGTTGAAGGATTAAGCTTCAAAGATTGGACTTTTTTCAACCAAGGTAACTAGCAGTTAAAAAAAAAATTACAGTGACATATGACAAATTATGAAGATAGCATCTGAATAAGGGGGTAAATAAGCATTTGTTCTAGTGTACATATTTATACAATCACATCAAAAATGAATCCAGGATGGGAGTTTATTAGTATTTTTGGAGATACTTTAATTTTCTTTTATACTTTCATATTTTGTAGTATGTAATTCTTAATCTACCAAATTGTAGTCATTAATGATCAATATAATTTACCAAATGCTTTAAACTACAAACATGTTCCAAAAAAAAAAAAAAAGCCTTTCAAATGATAAACATATTCCCAAAAAAAAAAAAAAAGAAAAGTTTATCCGCTCCAATTGATCGGTAGTGCTCATAATTGTGAGTAGGACCACAAGAAGTGTCTCCTCTTTGGGTCCTAATTGGTCGTATTTAAGCGTTTGTTACACGTTTCAAAACTTAACCATACGGAACTCCTTCCACCATCAATCATGGCAATCAATCAGCCTTTACTTCATGAAACCTTCAAAACTTGCCCCTGTAGGATTCTCTCTCTCCTTCTGATCTCCTTCGCTGCTCTTACAATTACAGGTTTTTCTACTATCCAACCCATCAAAACGACCCCGCTTAGCACTGCTCAAAAACTGCCACTACACCACAAGATGATGTGTGAACAATCGGTCAACAAAGAATCGTGCTTGGCCATGGTTTGGGAGGCAGCCCGACAATACAAAACCATAGATAATCACGATCTGCTCAAAGCCTTCCTAGAAAAAACCACACCTCGCATACAAGAAGCTATCAAGATGACAAACGATGTCAGCCATCGGGTCAACATTAGTCCCAAGGATCAAGCGGCTCTCCTTGATTGTGCAGAGCTAATGGACCGATCTAAAGATAGAGTTATGGATTCCATATTGACTTTACTCCTTCAAAATGTAACGGCTCATTCCCATGAAGATGTCCATACATGGCTTAGTAGCGTCCTCACAAACTACGTGACATGTTTAGATGGCCTAGAGGAAGGTTCATATGTCAAGAACTTGATAGAGTCTCGCCTAAATGAGTTGATGTTAAGGGCTAGAACCTCCTTGGCCATTTTAGTCTCAGGTTTGCCATTGAAATCCAAAGCAATTGAGTCGTTGACGGGGGATTTTCCGATGTGGGTTAACGCCGGAGATAGAAGACTTTTGCGGGCTTTGGGGAAGGAAATCAAGCCCAACATTGTGGTAGCAAAGGACGGAAGTGGGGACTACGAGACCTTGAACGAAGCTGTGGCTGCGGTACCCAAAAAAAGCAAGAGCCGGTTCGTTATTTTTGTGACAAGGGGGATTTACGACGAAAATGTCGAATTTGAAAAGAATCTTAAGAATGTGATGCTTGTTGGGGATGGCATGGATTACACTATCATAACTGGTTCTCTCAATGTTGATGACGGATCAACTACTTACAGATCTGCAACTGTAGGTAAATAAATAACCTTTTGACTAGTTTAGAAAAGCTCTAGTATAAATTCGAAGCTGAGTTTTTGTTTTCTTTTTTTTTTTTTTTTGATCTCCCGAAAATTTCTTGTTATTATTATTCTTCTTAATATTTGACAAATAGTTACTCTATAAGTAGAGCGTAAATTTAGATCCAGATTTACAATAAAATCTCACTCTCTCATTAACTCTAATACATGCATTTTTGTGCATTATATCGAAGTTTAGGATGAGAAATACATATATTTTTAAAACCTGCTATTTATTTTCTTCTTATTTACGGTGAATAATTCTTATTTACACAATATATAAACTATTTATATTGTGAATTTGGTATTTACTACTAGTATTTTTAAAACATGATATTTACTTTAAAAAGTATTAAAAATATGCTATATTCCTCACTCTCAAAGAAAAATGAGGCGTTGACGCGGATAAAAAATAAAATGGGCTGAGCCAGTTTATGAAAAGAAAGGCATAGGGCCGAGCCACACTCTTACTAGTAAATATTTAATTTTTTTTAAATCTAGCCAGTTTGCCCTGGCCTGACCCAAGCCTATATTAGGGCTAGATTTTAAGGGCTTTGGTTAGCCGGACCGAGCACCAAGTCAAAAGACAAGTCCCAAACCGGCTCGCTCATTTGACTCATCTAAAATTGTGAGATGATAAGTCTTGAGATTTATGTCGTGTTTAATTGATTTTAAACCAGTTTATTATTGTGTGACATATATGAGAACTCTAATATTGGTAGCGTAGATCTGTGTAATTTTTTTTTTTTGGAATTTTGGGAAATTTGTCATTGTAAAATCCACTGGTTCAGCTGTTAATGGTGATGGATTCATAGCCCAAGACATATGGTTCCAAAACACAGCGGGCCCAGAAAAGCACCAAGCTGTGGCGCTCCGAGTGGACTCTGATAAGTCCGTGATAAACCGGTGTCGTATTGACGCTTACCAAGACACTCTCTATACTCACTCCCACCGTCAATTCTTCAGGGATTCCACCATCACCGGCACCGTCGACTTCATATTCGGAAACGCCGCCGTTGTGCTTCAGCGCTGCAAGATCACTCCCCGAAAGCCCATGACTGCACAGAAAAACACGGTCACAGCCCAAGGCCGAACTGACCCGAACCAAAACACCGGGACTTCGATCCAGAACTGCGAAATCTTTGCCAGTCCGGATCTTGAGCCAGTAATGGATACGTTCAAGTCGTATCTGGGCCGTCCATGGAAGGAGTACTCGAGGGTCGTTGTCATGCAGTCGTACATTGGTGACGTCATTGATCCAGCCGGGTGGCTCGAGTGGAACGGGCATTTTGCGCTCAAGACGTTGTTCTACGGGGAGTATGCGAATAGGGGCCCAGGTGCGGGAACCAGCCAGAGGGTGAAGTGGCCTGGTTATCATGTAATTACCAGCCCAGAAGAGGCCGAAAAGTTCACAGTGGCGGAGTTGATACAAGGTAATTGTTGGTTAGAGCCCACAGGGGTGGATTACACTGAGGGGTTGTACGTGTGATGTGGAAATTACGGGAATGGCTTATGGTTATGGTTTTTGTGTGCCAAGCAACTTGCCGAAATAAGTGCGACCCTGTTTAACATTTTCCATGTCAAACATTGTAGTCGCCAATGCAAACTCTGAGTTTTATGGGTTTATGGTCATATTAGAAATGATTGCCAATATTATCAACTTGAAATGATTTTGAAGATATTATAAGAACTGCCCTTCTCCTTACATGTCAATTTTTCCTTTCAACAGTAATACTTGCTTGGCGATTTCTGATGCAATTTACTTTTTACTGGGTCCTTTTAGATTTGTCTTCTATGTGTAAGTTTTTCTACTGGATTAATTTTTTCACTTTTGAAAGGTGGTATTCTTCTTGGCTTCTAAGCTCTTAAAGTCCATCCGCCTGGTTTATCTAATCTATTCTTCAAATTTTGCACATACTGCTTTGTAAAGTGATAATTATATGATTTGTTCCGGCTAATTTAATTAACTATTTTTTCACATTTGACATGACTTTTAGTTACCACTTAAAACTTTTATAATTATAATTTACAACGTAAATTTAGTGATTACGTTCTCGCTTAAATTTCCTTGCTCTTTCTTGTTAAGGTATGGCTATTCAAATTCTGTTTGGTCCGGCCTAAAAAGAGTGTAGTGTAACGCTTGTAGTAAAATTATAATTATGAGAATTTTTTAGAGTCTGTGATTGTAGCAGAGAAATCAGGTCAATACGGACCTGATGCGTTCGGATTATATTACTATATATATATATATATATATATGCTATTTTGACTTCTCCTTTTATACCATTTTTCAAAATATAACGGATTTGTTTCTTTTTTGCCTATGGTTGTTTCCTATCTAGGGATTTCAATGTAAATTTGTATGTTCTTTATTCTTCATTTTTTATTGCTTATTTTGGTCTATTCTCTAACATTCCTCGTTATTGGTTTCATTTTGTTTGCTATATGAGCTGAAAAAAAAAATCAATTCACTATTCCCTGTAGAAGTTCCACGGCTAATAAAGCAATCTCTAAACTGTAATTTGGATAATCTACAAAAGAAGAAACTCATGAGGGCAACATTCAAAGAACTCAGTGACTCAACGGGCGTCGATGAGGGGCTCGTGAGGGCTTTGAAAGTGTTGTTGTCATCAAGATTGAAGTCAAAGCTCTCATCAGTGGGGGCATTGATGATATAATCGATGATCGGATGATCCATGTCTAGGGCTCTTCAATTGTGCATTGTGAAGTTTTTGAACTCGGTAATTGGATAATGGGGAGGCTAAGATCTAAATAAAAAGAAAGCATTGTTTTTGTTTTCTAATGCTTACATAAATTGTGCAGATGTGGTATGCAATCACTAATAAGATGCTTGAAAAGTGAGTTAAAACTAAAAATTAGAATAAAAAATACTATAACCTATGAGAGCATACTGTAACATATGAGAACTTTTTATTATTTGAATTGAAACTGATAAATTGAGCTAAGATAGCAAAACACCCTATAATTATAAATAGTGTTCGCCTTGTCCCCTGCCTGATGAATCCTGCAAACCTGCTCCATTAGGGACCCCATGCACATCACTAGATAGATGTGCTTTTTTAGTCAATCGCGACTCTCGAAACTTTTCAACGAGCAGATAAAATTATGTTGCACATCTGGCATTGAGACCGCTTGTAATGCATTTTTTTCCCGTTATTTGACTTTTTTTTACTAGCTATTTGATAATAATTTTTACTATATATTTCCTACTACAAACTCAGTTATGAATAATGTAAGCTTTCATATACTACAATAACAATAAAAAAAATTGTTACAGTGTAAAGCTTTCACATGCTACAGTAAAAGTGGTTCTAACCAACGGTTCTCACCATCCTTTCAAATATTTTTTAGTGTGTTAGTGTGGGTCCCTCTTTTTTAATGATATGATGCAAATTGATACATTGTAATCTAAGTGAAAAATGTTATTTGAAATACTTTTGTTAGTAATCTAATAATTTAATTTGGTAATAATTTTGTAGACTAGTATTTTTGCTAGTTAAACTCTAGCAATCGGCGAAACCGGTGTCAAAAGACGTCGTTTGACCTGTCTACTAATAAGCCTTTTTTACTTCAATGATGGAAACCCTATGCTCAGGGGCTCCATGTCTATAAATATGGCTCTTTTAGGCTCTAGAAGATCAAAAGTACCTTGTAATTTCACTGATGCATTTATTGAACTCTCTAAATATGCTTCACACTTTACGGTAAAAAGGCCCCCCTTTTTTTTTCTTTTCTTTTTCCTTCTTTTAAGCGACATACCAGTATCTTTATAGCACAAAACCCACTAGTTTCAAAGTGAGTTATATATTTTGTTTTGATCCCAGAAGAGACTTTCATTAATTATGAGAATAACCCAGCGAAAGATGAGTGTCATAACATGATGTTTAGCCAGAGAATGATTTCGTCAAATGGCTAATCAGATACAACGAGAGTAACCCAACAAAGGAAGAGCTCACAGACATGAGAGGGCATGAAGGCAATAAAGAGCATATTAATTAGCATAAATTTTAATTTACAAGATACCAAAAACAAAAAATGCCCTTACTTTACAAACTTTTTTTTTTTTCCTTCTTCGTTTCTTTCTGTCTGTCTCTTGTTTTTATGTTAACTCTCTCTCCTTCGAGACATCCTAGATCCAGGCGTCGTCCGTCGTTGGTTGACATTGACACCGTCACAGGCTTCACCAGTGTCATTAGATCATCATTGTCCTCACTTCATTGTCAGGTAATCTTCTTCCAATAGGGAGATTGCTGCTATCGCGATCGTCTTTGTTGTCATCGGCATCGCCAGATAGGAGATCGCAGCCGTTGGAATCACAAAACATCACCATCTTGATCCTCTTTATCAATGGCGGATTGGGAGAAGCTCGGTGATGGCAGGTTGTAGCGACAATGGCATGGGCCTAGTTTGTCAGCATTGAAGAGGAAAGTCACGTAAGAGTTGTTTGTAACACAGAGAGAGACTGATGGAAATTTGGTACAGACTTAAAACACATAATAAAATACGCTTTCTTTGAAGCGTTATTTGCCCCCTTTCGATTTAGATTGCTTATAAGAATCACTCTACAAATCACTTTTAGGATATAACCAGTCTACGAATGTGTTTTTACATTAAGCAATGATGAAGAAACACTAAAAATGTCTGAACACTTTTTTTGAGAGAAAAAAGAATGTGAAAAATAGAGTAATCTATCTCTGATCATTTTTTTAATTTAAAATAAAAAGACTATTGTTGATTACACTATTTAAAAATAACTGCCACTTGTCTAAAAACATTGTAATTATTCTGATAAGTCAAAGTTTGAATTTCATACTTTTTCTGATAGGTGAGAACCTTTTAGCATAAATTTAAATGATTTTAAATTAATTAATTAAATTTAAAAATAAAATAAAAATTTAAATATGAATTCAAGTAAATAAAAAAAGTATTATTTTTTTACAGGTGCCACGTGTCAGGCATACGTGCCTATGCATCCAAGTGCCAAATGCGCCTCTACAGCCTCATTGTTCACGCCACGTGCGTGTGTATGTGCGAGTTTTAAGTGAAGCTTAGATGTACAAGTCATCAAACCCTTCAAAATAATAGAGTCTTATAAGTCCTACAAGCCTTTATAAATTTCTAATATAGGACTACAAGTTATGTTAATTCAAACTTGAACAATTCCAACAGAGATAAGCAAAACAAAAAAAAAAAAAGAATATTTTTGGTTGTATTGCCTGCAAATCTGTGTATTCGTTGGTCAGTCATGGTATTGACATCGTTCTTATAAATTCACGTAA
Organism: Artocarpus heterophyllus; assembly: GCA_025403435.1. Taxonomy (NCBI): domain Eukaryota; kingdom Viridiplantae; phylum Streptophyta; class Magnoliopsida; order Rosales; family Moraceae; genus Artocarpus; species Artocarpus heterophyllus. Next base: position 10,210,655 of record CM046349.1, read on the forward strand.
GTCTAGTAAATACATGAATTTACATATAGATATAGTATTTAGCAGTTGTTGATGTTGCAAAGTCATTCCAGTAAATTTGTGTAATTACATATATTTATAAGTAAGTATGACATTTACCGGCTAATAACGCCACCAAATTTGTTCAAATAAATCAATTTTAATACATATATTTACATATAAATACGATATTTACTAGCTGATGATATCACTAGAGTTATTTCGATAAATAAGTGATTTTTTAGTAAATACACATATTTATATATACATATGCTATTTACCGACCAATGATGTTGTCAGAGTCATTCCGATAAATCATTATAAATACATGTACTTACTTATAAATATAATATTTACTAATCAGTGACGTCATTAGTAAATTGTGTATGTACATATAAATGTGGTATTTACTGAACAATGGCTTTGACACTAACACCTGCAAGGGAGGAGAGGAAGAGGTGAAAACAGTATTTCGGTTTTTTAATAATATATTGCAAACCTAATTTTTTATGATATGTTATTTATTATATTTTTTCAAAAGTTAGGCTATAATTTACTAATATATAGCTTAATTATGCCATTTGCCTAAGATAAACCCTTCAATCAAAGCCAGAGAAGACTTGTAACCCACTATTGGGGGTTTCAAAGTGAAAGATGAGCGTCATAAGATGAGACTTAGAAAGAAATTGATTCCGAGAAATGGCTAAATATGTATGTATTTTTTTCAGAAACAATACAATTGAGGAAAAAGAAATAAAAATTAAAAAGATTAAAAAAAGTAAAATTTTTTTTAGAAACCGGTAAAAAAATGTATAGAATAGCAAATCCCACTAATTGATTATTGCGTTTGTGACTTTGAGTCACTGTCCTTACCACAAGATACCATCCTTGGCATCAAAAGCGTCCGTTTGTTTTATTTTAGGCCTAACACGATCTTCAATCTTTCCCATAACATTTAATAAAACATTTTGCTGATTTTTATATTTATTATAGCCTTATGTGATGTTCAACCATTCTATTAATTATAGCTTATTGTAACAGCTGTTTCATTATGATTGGATTAAAATCTAACAGATAAAGTCTTTCTGCCAGATTGCATCAAAGCATCACTTCAACTTTCAATTACTAAGGCCGCAATCTCAAAGAATTGAAGTTAAATCTATTGTCAGCAAATTATCCAAATTCTACGTAAAAAGAAGATCATAGACCTACGGATGAATTTTTCTTTTTTATTTAAAAAAAAAAATCAGTAGTGTCCTCATTTCTTACGATATAGTGGAGTTAGAAAATTATTGGAGCCAACGATGGGAATGTTAAAAGGATCCATTTCTTAATCTTGAGCCTACATTAACAGACCATGCACTTCAAAAGTTTGCTAAGAAGTTGGGGTCTATGCTGACACAATCATATACTGATCACTTCTAGTACGAATATATATATGGGTTAACTTCTTTTTCGTGAATACGTGGTTACATATGTAAAGGTCAAGGCTGCTCAGAAGTCAAGGGTAAAAGCCACGCATTTTCTAGTAAAAATTAAAATAATGATTGTGAAGAGAATAACATATTCCTCCCTCACACAACAGAAAGTATTTTCCCATACATACCCTTTTATCCAAAGACCAAGGTGTCCTCTGTTAGAAAAATGGCAATTGGATGAATGAGAAATTGATGCTCATTGGTGGAGATTAATGGAGGTCATAAACCTCATATTGTAACACCCAAAGGCATGGATTAATAGGTGATTATGAGCTTCATAATCATGAAAAATAGAGGGTTACACCCAATGGTTTAATGGGAGATTATGAGCACCATTATCATAATTATGAGCTTCATAATCATGAAAATGGAGGGTTACAACCAATGGTTTAATGGGAGATTATGAGCACCATTATCATGGGAAATGGAAGGTTGCAACCAATGTTATTATGCACATAAATTCTGAATAATGCCTCATTATAATATGGATTGTAACTTCTATTCTCTTAAGCCTATATAATGAACTCTCCTCCACATGTTTGATATACACAATTGCATAGAATTTGCACTCACTAAGTCATAGAGTTTTTCCTTTGTTTTTCAAGTTCCATCTAGTTTTTGTTGTAGTCATTTTTGGTGATAGAAGAAAAACAGTTTTAAGTTCGCAGAAAACGGTAATCTTAAAACAGATTATCCTTTGAAGACGAACAGGTTACTGAATGAAGGAATAAATCGTATAAATTTCTTTTTGTATTTTGGTTGCTTGTTAGCATATATTACAAATCCATTGTTTATTCTAGTCAGATTTTAATATTCTGCTAATTTGAGTACAACCATCTTTTTATAGATTCTTTGCTTGCATATTTGTTTGTAAGAACATTATTGCATTTCAACTTTGATAAGTTTGGTTTTCTTTTGATATTGGTTTTGTTATTGTTATAAATGTATACTTTTGTTATGAATGTTTGGAATTGTTACATTGAGGTTGTTTTAGTTATTTGTAATACTAATTTAGTATGTCATGTTGTCACATATAGTAAACTTGTTTTAGTTGTTTGCATGGGATTTGTTTAGTCAAATTCACATATTATATTCACGTATTATAACATTTATTTTATGTTATTCATATATTAAAGATTGAGTATTATATGATATTTTGTTATGGACTTTATTGTCTATCTCATTTATTGATATCAGTTTAGAAAACATACAAACTAAATGAATATCAATATCTCATTTATTATAAACGTTCATTTTCGTTGATTATAAATAGATGTTGCATTGTATTGTTATTGTTTCCTCATTAATGTAAATTGTTGCTTCATTTCCATGTGTATGTGTGCGCACTATTTTGATTAAAATATGTATAAATTGTTTGATACATTAACGTTGGTGCATGTCCAATATGCATAAATTGTTTGAAACATTAACGTTGGTGCATATCCTTTTCTTTAATATATGTTTGTTTTGGCTTTTATTATTTAGCTTGTAATTCATCTTAAATGTTTGTTTGCAGACTTCGGTTATATATATATATATATATATGTAGTAAGTTTACTGTTTCTAACAGTTTTATTTCAAAACATGTATACATATCATAAAGTTATATTACGATTTCTATAAGCAATCTTATATAATTTGTTTTGTTTTGATTTGTTGTTAATAACAGATTGTTTAACATTTTGTTGTTATCAATATGTTTCTTTTATTTTAAAGGAAACTAATATTTGGTTCTATTTTCAGAAATGGGTGATAACATGAATGTTGTTCCAACTGAGAATGTTCCAACTGGGAGCACTTCTGAGACACCGATGCCATCTCCTAGGGTCCATGCTTCAACCTCGACGCAACCTTTGTCGGTTACAGTTCCTGTGAACCACAATGAAAAACCTGAAAAATTTAATGGACTAAATTTTAAAACTTGGCAACAAAAGATGTTGTTCTATTTGACAACACTGAATCTTGCGAGATTCTTGAAAGAGGATCCTCCTACTGTTAGAGAGGATGAAACAGATGCTCAGACCTTGCTTGCTGTTGAAGCATGGAAGCATTCTGACTTCTTGTGCAAGAATTATATTCTGAATGGCTTGACTGATGCACTTTATAATGTGTACAGTCCGAAAAAAACGGCCAAAGAAGTATGGGAGTCTTTGGACCATAAATACAAAATAGAAGATGCTGGTGCTAAGAAGTTCATAGTTGGACGGTTCATGAACTACAGAATGGTGGATTCTAAGACTGTAATTAGTCAAGTACAAGAACTGCAATTACTCATTCATGAAATTCATGCTGAAGGAATGGTAATTAGTGAGTCTTTTCAGGTAGCTGCAATCATAGAGATGCTACCCCCGACGTGGAATGACTTCAAGAACTATCTGAAGCACAAGCGTAAAGAGATGAGAGTTGAAGATCTTATTGTTCGACTTCGCATTGAGGAAGACAATAGAAGATCTGAGAAAAAGCTTTTTAACAAGTCTGTTGCCAAAGCAAATGTGGTGGAGCATGATAAAAGCTCCAAGAACAAGAAAACCAAGTCGGGGTTCAAGCTGGGGCCTAAGGGTGGAATTTCAAAGAAGCAGAAATTCCAAGGAAAATGTTTCAACTGTGACAAGATGGGTCACAAGTCGGCAGATTGTAGGCTGCCAAAGAGAAACAAGAAGAAAGAGGCTAATGTGGTGGACACCATCACACAAGAAGTGTCAGACATCAGTCTCTCTGTCGTGGTCTCTGAAGTCAACATGGTAGACTCCAACCCAAAGGAGTGGTGGCTAGACACTGGGGCCACACGCCATGTCTGCTGTGATAGAGCTGCTTTTGTTGAACTCGTACTGTCAGAAGTTGGGGAGAAGCTATATATGGGCAACTCTGCCACATCTGAGATCAAGGGCCAAGGGATGGTGGTTCTAAAAATGACATCAGGCAAGGAAGTCAAGCTGCAAAATGTGTTGTATGTGCCTGATATTCGAAAGAATCTCATTTCTGGAACTCTGCTGAGTTCACATGGCTTCAAGATGGTTTTTGAAGCTGATAAAATGGTTTTGTCTAAACATGGAATGTATGTGGGAAAGGGTTATGTGAAAGATGGGATGTGGAAAATGAATGTAATGGCTGTTAAGCCCAATTCCATCAATATAATTAAAAAGTCTTCCACTTATATGCTTGAGTCTTCTAATTTATGGCATGGTAGACTAGGTCATGTTAATTATAATACTTTACGTAGATTAATTAACTTGAATCACATACCCACATTTAATATTGATCCCAAACACAAATGTGAAATATGTGTAGAGGCAAAACTAACGAGATCTTCATACCAAATGATTGATAGAAATACTGAGCCACTTGATTTGATACATAGCGATGTTTGTGACTTAAAATTTATTCAAGCTAGAGGTGGGAATAAATATTTTGTTACATTCATAGATGATAGCACAAAATATTGCTATGTATATTTGCTTAAAAGCAAAGATGAAGTTATAGAGAAGTTTGCTCTCTATAAGCAAGAAGTTGAAAACCAACTTAATAAGAAAATTAAGATGGTAAGAAGTGACCGTGGTGGTGAATATGTAGAACCATTTAGTAAATTTTGTGCACAACATGGTATTATCCACGAGGTTACGCCACCCTATTCACCTCAGTCAAATGGTGTGGCTGAGCGCAAAAATCGTACCTTAAAGGATATGATGAATGCGATGCTGATAAGTTCTGGATTGCCACAGAACATGTGGGGAGAAGCCATTTTATCGGCTAATTACCTTTTAAATAAGGTACCCCGGAAGAAAGAAGACAAGACCCCTTATGAATTGTGGAAAGCTAGAAAGCCTTCTTACAAATACTTGAGAGTGTGGGGGTGTCTTGCAAAGGTAATGGTACCTACACCAAAGAAGATGAGAATAGGTCCAAAAACAGTTGATTGCATCTTCATTGGTTATGCCCACAACAGTAGTGCTTATCGGTTTCTTGTGTATGAATCTAAAAACCCAGAGATTCACAGGAACACGATAATGGAATCTAGGAATGCATCATTTTTTGAACATGTATTTCCTTGCAAATCCAAAGAGGATGGTCCAAGTTCATCTAAACGAACGTTTAAGACTATTGAAGAGAATAGTCAGGATCATCAAGAAGTTGAAACCGAATATGAAGAGGAAGAGCCTAGACGAAGCAAAAGGGCACGGACAGAAAAATCATTTGGACCTGACTTTCTGATCTACATACTAGAGGCTGAACCTCAAACTTTCAAAGAAGCTGTAAGCTCATCGGAGGGTCCTTTATGGAAAGAAGCCATAAAGAGTGAAATTGATTCCATCATGCAGAATCATACTTGGGAATTAGTGGACCTTCCTCCAGGAAGTAAACCGCTAGGTTCTAAATGGATTTTCAAACGTAAAATGAAAGCTGATGGAACAATTGACAAGTATAAGGCTAGACTTGTTATAAAAGGTTATAGACAAAAAGAAGGCCTTGATTACTTTGATACTTATTCTCCTGTAACGAGAATAACCTCTATAAGAATGATTATAGCGATTGCCGCTTTGCGGAATCTTGAAGTACATCAAATGGATGTACAGACTTTCTTTTCTTGTTTGGGAATAAATATTTTGTTACATTCATAGATGATAGCACAAAATATTGCTATGTATATTTGCTTAAAAGCAAAGATGAAGTTATAGAGAAGTTTGCTCTCTATAAGCAAGAAGTTGAAAACCAACTTAATAAGAAAATTAAGATGGTAAGAAGTGACCGTGGTGGTGAATATGTAGAACCATTTAGTGAATTTTGTGCACAACATGGTATTATCCACGAGGTTACGCCACCCTATTCACCTCAGTCAAATGGTGTGGCTGAGCGCAAAAATCGTACCTTAAAGGATATGATGAATGCGATGCTGATAAGTTCTGGATTGCCACAGAACATGTGGGGAGAAGCCATTTTATCGGCTAATTACCTTTTAAATAAGGTACCCCGGAAGAAAGAAGACAAGACCCCTTATGAATTGTGGAAAGCTAGAAAGCCTTCTTACAAATACTTGAGAGTGTGGGGGTGTCTTGCAAAGGTAATGGTACCTACACCAAAGAAGATGAGAATAGGTCCAAAAACAGTTGATTGCATCTTCATTGGTTATGCCCACAACAGTAGTGCTTATCGGTTTCTTGTGTATGAATCTAAAAACCCAGAGATTCACAGGAACACGATAATGGAATCTAGGAATGCATCATTTTTTGAACATGTATTTCCTTGCAAATCCAAAGAGGATGGTCCAAGTTCATCTAAACGAACGTTTAAGACTATTGAAGAGAATAGTCAGGATCATCAAGAAGTTGAAACCGAATATGAAGAGGAAGAGCCTAGACGAAGCAAAAGGGCACGGACAGAAAAATCATTTGGACCTGACTTTCTGATCTACATACTAGAGGCTGAACCTCAAACTTTCAAAGAAGCTGTAAGCTCATCGGAGGGTCCTTTATGGAAAGAAGCCATAAAGAGTGAAATTGATTCCATCATGCAGAATCATACTTGGGAATTAGTGGACCTTCCTCCAGGAAGTAAACCGCTAGGTTCTAAATGGATTTTCAAACGTAAAATGAAAGCTGATGGAACAATTGACAAGTATAAGGCTAGACTTGTTATAAAAGGTTATAGACAAAAAGAAGGCCTTGATTACTTTGATACTTATTCTCCTGTAACGAGAATAACCTCTATAAGAATGATTATAGCGATTGCCGCTTTGCGGAATCTTGAAGTACATCAAATGGATGTAAAGACTGCTTTTCTTAATGGAGACCTTGAAGAGGAAATTTATATGGAACAACCAGAAGGTTGTATTGCTCCAGGACAAGAAAAGAAAGTCTGCAAATTGGTGAAGTCTTTGTATGGGCTTAAACAAGCACCAAAGCAATGGCATGAGAAATTTGACAATGTTATGATGTCAAATGGCTTCAAAATTACTGAGTGTGACAAGTGTGTTTATGTCAAAAGAACAGACAATGGATATGTTATTCTTTGTCTGTATGTAGATGACATGCTAATCGTCGGTAGCAATGATCGGATGATCAAATCTACTAAAGATATATTGAACTCTAGGTTTGACATGAAAGACATGGGACCTGCCGATGTGATTTTAGGAATCAAAATCAAAAGGTCGCCTGATGGACTCATCTTGAGCCAGTCACACTATGTGGATAAGATACTTGACAAATTTAGTAAAAATGACACTGGTGTGGCCAGAACATCAATTGATACTAGTCAACATCTGTCCAAAAATAGAGGAGAAAGTATATCCCATGTGGAATATGTTAGAGTGATAGGCAGTTTAATGTACTTAATGAATTGTACAAGACCAGATATTGCCTATGCTATAAGTAGTCTAAGTAGATTCACGAGTAATCCAGGAGATGATCACTGGAAAGCGATTGTTAGAGTACTCAGATACTTACGGTATACTCATAATTATGGGCTACATTATACAAGAGATCCTGCTGTTCTTGAAGGGTATTCTGACGCGAGTTGGATATCTGATATACAGGATTCTAAAGCTACAAGTGGATATGTATTCACTTTGGGAGGTGCAGCAGTTTAATGGAAGTCTTCAAAGCAGACGGTAATAACCAGATCTACTATGGAATCTGAATTTGTAGCTTTGGATAAAAGCGGTGAAGAAGCTGAATGGCTAAGGAATTTCTTGGAGGATATCCCTGAATGGCCTAAACCTATGCCTGCAATATGCATACATTGTGATAATTAATCTGCTATTGGCAGGGCACAGAATGTGATGTACAATGGTAAGTCGAGGCATATACGTCGTCGACATAATACCGTTAGACAACTAATCTTAACTGGAGTCATGACAATAGACTATGTAAGGTCTAAAGAAAATATTGCGGATCCGTTAACCAAAGGACTGAATAGAGATCAAGTTGAGAAAACTTCAAGAGGAATGGGACTTAAGCCCATAAAAGAATAGGTCGAAACAGTGGAAACCCAACCTTGTTGACTGGAGATCCCAAGATCTAGGTTTAATGGGATAACTAAATTGAATAGACTGAGTAAGATCACTGTGGGGGTTTCCCTAACCCATTCCTATAATAAAAACAGTGATGCCCGTAGGGAAAGGTTAAGCAGTTTGCTTTTAATGATTCTTATGCGTCGAATACGTTGAGAATTCGAGTGGAGTAATACGGGTTACTTTTTAAGTAAGAAATCACCTATGTGAGAGAGAAGTAGGGCCGCTTCAAAGGAGAATTGCTATGGCTTAATTCTTTAGAAACTCTTGCAAAACCAGGGAGATGTTCATGGCCAAAATGAACATAACCATAAGAACTGAAACTGTGTCAGGAAAATACCTATGTGAGGTATGTTATCGTTTACACAAATGGCAGAACAGTTCAAGGACATCGCGTCTACTAGTCAGCCAGTAAAGTAAACATACTTTCACAAGGGAAGGTTCAAGGGTTAACGCCTACCTATCCTATGCAGATATTTACCATAGAACTCTATCATTGTGTAGTGTCTTTGTTTTTCCTCTGTAGTTTGTCAATTTCATTCATATGGGGGATTGTTAGAAAAATGGCAATTGGATGAATGAGAAATTGATGCTCATTGGTGGAGATTAATGGAGGTCATAAACCTCATATTGTAACACCCAAAGGCATGGATTAATAGGTGATTATGAGCTTCATAATCATGAAAAATAGAGGGTTACACCCAATGGTTTAATGGGAGATTATGAGTACCATTATCATAATTATGAGCTTCATAATCATGAAAATGGAGGGTTACAACCAATGGTTTAATGGGAGATTATGAGCACCATTACCATGGGAAATGAAAGGTTGCAACCAATGTTATTATGCACATAAATTCTGAATAATGCCTCATTATAATATGGATTGTAACTTCTATTCTCTTAAGCCTATATAATGAACTCTCCTCCACATGTTTGAAATACACAATTGCATAGAATTTGCACTCACTAAGTCATAGAGTTTTTCCTTTGTTTTTCAAGTTCCATCTAGTTTTTGTTGTAGTCATTTTTGGTGATAGAAGAAAAACAGTTTCAAGTTCGCCGAAAACGGTATCCAATAGTGCTTAAGATTCCGTTGGTAGTCGTTGTATCCTGGGAGACAGACGTCCGTAGAATCCTCGTGCACAACCGGAGGGGACGAATCTGTTTTAAGGAAAGCGTGACCTACACGTGCCTCGACCATTTTTCGTCTAATTTTCACGTTGCGTTGCTTCCATTGAAGTTGAAGTTGAAGGTTTTGTTATACCTATTTGTTATTTTCATTTTTGAAAAATTTGTAACTTGTTTGTTTTATTCATGCAATATATTGTTTGCAATTCCTTTATCCATATTCTATGTTATAATTACTAACATCCTCACAACAACTCTATCCCACCTCTCATCATAAGTCATAGGCAAAATTTCAAGGGCATGATAGTCATTTTCTTTTTCCAGCCTGAGGCACATGTTACTAAGATTTTGCCATTTTGGCTAATCCATCTTTGTTTATACTCAAGGCCAATTTGGAGAGATAACGCAAGAAGATCAACGGCTTGGGTGGCCCGGAAGGTAGAGGGGAAAATGGAAGACGTTGATATGGTTGGAAAAGTATTTGTAGAACAGTATTACCACTTCCTTGACAACGACAGAGCTAAAATTTCTTCTTTGTACAACCCAAACGCCTTGCTGACTTTTGACGGCCAGAAAATACAAGGCGTCAACAACATATCTTCAAAGCTTAATCAGTTTGATCAATGTAAACCTATGATCACCGCCGTTGATTCGCAGGCCACGTTGCCCACAGGCGCCATTTTGGGGATCAAATTTAAGGAATCTTGCAACTAATCCAGGAATTAAATTGCTAAGAAAGAAGAAAAATGTGGGGAGACTAATTTGAAATGTTGTTGTGGTGGTGCAGATGTTTCATTTGGTCCCGGCCGCGCAAGCATACTACCTTGTTGTGCAGAATGACATAATTTCGCCACGAGTAGAGCTAAAATTTGTATTCCTTTGCTGCAATGTGTTTCCCCACCACATCCAAACATTGTTGCTGTCTTGATGTAATAATATGAGATCTAAGCTGTCTCTATTTTTATTTTCTTGGAAGAAGAAAAGAAAACAAAAAGTAATTTTGCAGTCGTCTTTGTGGTAATACGGTCTTGCTTACTTTATTGTCGCTTAACACCAAAGCATGTTGATTATTCTCCTATTACACTGTTATTATGAGTCTCTTTCGAGGCACTGGGATCTGTCCATCGTGTGATTAGCATAATTAAATGACTAACTGGTACAACGGAAATGTGAAAGGTAAAATAATTAAAAAAAAAAAAATCAATAGACTTGTTGAATCACACAGAATGCCAGAAATAACACTTCAAAATCCTTTGATTCATATAAAATACTAGAAATTGGCAACAAATTCAAAATTCACAGAGAAAACCAAAAATTGGAGTAGAGAAAACCATTTTATTAAGCTTCAATTGATTTTGAGTACAAAAGGGTGTCCGTATTTATAGGACTTAAGATACGTGAGAAACTAGTTGAAACTATCTAAAAATAATTTAAAATAAAGAAAATACAAAGTCTTTCAAGAGAGGACTATAAATTGAAGCTGTCTGATATAAGGAATAAGGAAACCAAAACATATTTGACAACTAAAATTCATATGACAACTTATTTCCAAAATAGAAACGACTAAAAATACAGAAAAGAAGCCTTTTTGAAGGCTCAAATGATTAAATTTGCTCGTTGGCCCGTTTACACTTAAAAAAACACATATCATTCGTCTAAATCCAAAATCATCACAAAAGCTTTTGAAAATCAAAAAATTGCCTTATTTGGCCTAAGGGTGGTCCCAACGCGCCATGAAGGTCAAATCCTTCTGCACTGCATCACTAATGACGACTATAGAAACGTTGTGATATTTGGTCATATATATTACAAAGAACAATTATAATATATGTTATTAATACATTGCAATATTATATTTCTTATGATCTCACAAAAAAAAAAAAAAAAAACTACATAAACATGCTTTATAAATACCAATCCTAACACATGCTTTGATGGTGACGGTGGACGGAACGACGTTGGCGAGGGTTTGAAGGGAACATTCGCTGGCAAGTGCAACTACTGCAGCATGGATTTCTTCAAGTGTGGAACAACAACGACGCAACATGGTTTAGGAGGGGTGGTGGAGGGGATTGCCATTGAGAGGAGTTGTTTGGTAATAGCACCTCCATTTCTCGTTGGGACTGTGTTTGATGAGACGCACTCTTTTCTTTTTTCTGCATGCTCGTGCAGATTTACACTAATTTTAGCAAGATTTAATGTGTAAAATTTTTATAAGGTATCAAAATTTTTGGGAGACAAACTATTTGGTAGTGTTTTAAAAGTAGATGAAAATAATTTTGTTTTGAAAAATGAGAATTTTTAGATAACTGTACTGAGAGTGTTTTTGAAATTTTTACTTAAAAAGCGTGCAAAAACGTTTGCAAAACCTCCCGAAACAATACCAAACAGGTATCTAACCTTACTAATAGCAAGTACTCCTCTGCCTTAGATTGTGTGCCAGGAAATCAAGGCTATAGAGTTGACAACTTAATGCAGCTAACACTTGCCCTTTGGTGAAAAGATAATACCATTAATGATGCTGCAGGGTCATAAATTTCCAATTCCAATTGAATTATGTCTTTTACCAAAAAATATATATATATAAATAAAAATCCAATTGAATATCTTTTACTAAAAAACAAAAATTCAATTTTCTACTAATTACATAAACCTCATGAAGTCTTCACCACCGTACCTGGCTAATGAAAATGACACAAATTCATTGTTGCATTGAATGGACGATTGATTCAATGGACCAATTTTGAATGGCGTGCCATGCATTCTTACAATGCTGCCTATGTAAATGCACGATTCAGTATTCCAAAAAAATATAAATAACTTGGAAACGTGTTTTGCCAAGTGGAGCTGGAACCTATTAAGATGTCATATTTTGGCATCCTCAATATATGATTTCTGCTCTTATTTCACAGCCTCGTTAGTGACAAAGTAACCTAAAAGTATAATTATTCAAGCATTCAGTAAAAATGGCCGAGCAAGACATTTACTCTAAGGATGGAACTACTGATTTCCGGAACAGGCCAGCCATCAAGAAAGAAACAGGAACCTGGAAAGCATGTCCTTACACACTCGGTATGATTCCGTATGCTAAATTAGTCCTCTTTCTTTCTTTCCACTGGTTACGAGTAGTTTTAGTCTGTGACAGGATGATAAATGACACTGCTTACTTCTCTGTTTTTAGGGAATGAATGCTGTGAAAGATTAGCTTATTATGGGATGAGCACAAACCTGGTTAACCAGCGAAATTTTGTGGCAGTAAATAACGTCACAACTTGGTCCGGTACATGTTATGTTACACCACTGCTTGGAGCGTTTCTGGCTGATGCCTACCTGGGACGATATTGGGCAATTGCAGCCTTCTCTATCATATAAGTTTTTGTAAGTTTACATAAATACGGATGAAATTCCAATTCCTCCAATCTACATAAACAATGATTCCATCATGATTTCTTGTGAACCAAAATCTTTTCTTTTCTTTTTTATATAATTGTTTAATAATTTTATTTTTCAGGGGATGACATTGTTGACATTATCAGCATCAATCCAAGGACTAAAACCATCTTGCAATGGCCTGGATGTCTGCCATCCTACAGGCTCACAAACTGCCGTGTTCTTTGTGGGACTTTACATGTTAGCTCTTGGGACTGGTGGGATCAAGCCTTGTGTCTCATCCTTTGGAGCTGATCGATTCGACGACACAGGCGAAAAGGAGAAGAAGAAAAAGAGTTCTTTCTTCAATTGGTTCTACTTCTCGATCAACATTGGTGCTCTTGTTGCCTCTTCAGTGCTCGTTTAAATACAGACAAACGTGGGTTGGAGCTGGGGATTCGGCATCCCGGCCGTGGCGATGGCTATTGCTGTGATGAGCTTCTTTTTGGGTACGAGATTGTACAGAAACCAGAGACCTGGTGGCAGTCCCTTTACGCGCATTTGCCAGGTTATAGTCGCTTCCATGAGGAAATTCAGGGTGGAAGTACCTAATGACATATCTCTTCTATATGAGATTGAGGATGAGGAATCTGTTGTCAAAGGAAGCCGTAAACTTGATCATACGAAACAATTTAGGTAAACGTTTACACTTTCTGCTGCTTGAATGGGACATAGCTCGTTTTGTGGTGTGGTAATTAGTGTGTTTCCTTAACTTCTTTATCCCTCTAGGCTTAAAAGAGCTAGCTTCTTTATACCCTACTAATATGACAAAATTTAATTGTCTAATATTCAAGTAATGCCAGTCTATCATTTCTTCATTTTCTTGTCTTCAAATTGCTGGTTCTGTTTGGGTTCTTATCAGAATTACGTCAGATTCTTTCTTACAAGCAGGGTATTTTTTTAATACCCAACCACAAAATTTTCCCTAGTATAATTGTAATTAGGCTGTAATGTGGTAATTACTACTATATCCATGCATTGCTATGATAAAGTGCACAGAACATGATTCAAGTTCAACCATATAGAGATGATCACCACTAATTAAGTAGCTAACGGTAATGAATAATCTCAACACTTTTCGTTAAACCAAGACTTGTCTATTTTCTTAATTACTCAGTTACTTTGATAAGGCTCCTGTTCAGACCCAATCAGATAAGATAAAAGGTTCAATGAACCCATGGAGACTTTGCACTGTAACCCAAGTTGAGGAGCTCAAGTCCATAATAAGGTTCCTTCCAGTATGGGCAACTGGCATAATCTTCTCTACAGTCTATAGCCAAATGGGCACATTGTTTGTCTTGCAAGGAAACACAATGGACCTTCATGTGGGCAAATCCTTTCAAATACCCTCTGCTTCTCTCTCCCTCTTTAACACCATTAGTGTCATCTTCTGGGTCCCGGTCTACGACCGTGTCGTTGTCCCATTGGCCAGAAAATCGACAGGTCATAAGAACGGCTTCACCCAACTTCAACGCATTGCAATAGGACTTGTGATCTCCCTCTTTGCCATGTTTGTTGCGGGGACGCTAGAGCTTATGAGACTCCGAGAGGTGAAGAAACACCATTACTATGAACTTAAGCATGTTCCCATTCAGTGTTTTGGCAAGTCCCTCAATACTTTATAATCGGTTGCGCTGAGGTTTTCGCCTGTATTGGGCAAATTGAGTTCTTTTGTGAGCAGGCTCCTGATGCCATGAGGAGTCTTTGCTCAGCTCTTTCTCTCACGACCAATGCATTGGGTAATTATTTAAGTACTTTTCTTGTCAATGTTGTGACTGACTTGAGTACTAGGAACGACAAGCCTGGCCGGATACCAGATAATTTGAACTATGGTCATCTTGACTATTTCTTTTGGCTTTTGGGTATGTTGAGTGTCCTTAATTTGGGAGTATTTCTTTTGGTGGCTAAGTGGCATACCTACAAGAGGCCAGTGGTATCTGGCCAGTTGATGTCGAATACTACTTTTGTGGTGCTATCATTAAATTTATCTTGGAATATTTTTTTTTCCAGAATTTTGCTAATTATAGGCTTTACATTTATCTTTGATATGTAATCAGTAGCATCATCCAGACATAAATGTCATTTCCTACTATTCAACAATTTAATCTTTTTATTATGCATCTATTGGAAGGATGCAGAACTGTACTAAGGGATTTTTAAATTTGAGAGAAAGAGGCTTGAAATGAATTCTCATATCAAGAAGTTGCAACTAGTTTTTGTATCAGTTCATTTTTTATGTAGTGACATTGTCAAATTTTGTCATCCCTTTCACTGAAACAGTCGAATTCCTATGAAAGTTTGGCATGATTATGTTTCCATCAACTGAAAACAAATAGTCGTAGTCTCCTTTATAATTGTGTTTTTAAGAGCATCTATTTACATGAGTGAGACTAGTTCATGCAACGTCAGCCACTGAAAATCAAGCAAAGTAAAGAGGTGACTCGGTAAGCCACTAGGTGAGAAGCAAATACCCAACTGTTGAAACAACCTAATACTTTTTACATCTTATATCTTCCAATATATGTATGTGCGTGTGTATATATATATTGTGCATTTTTGTTCTTGATGAGTTATTACTAGCTTTCTTAATTTCTACTTAAATCTTGGAATAGGATGCCTAAAAGCATGTGTATAAGCATCCTCACCAAGTTTAAAGGAAATTCAAAAGTGTTATTTTTGTCGTTGAATACCATGAATTGGGGCAAGTAATACCCCTTTTCACAAGACTAGACTTCACAACTAGCACCCCATGGGCTGAACGCCACTCATGGATCTTTATCTTACTAAGGACAGGACATTTCCATGACAAGTTCCACCATGCATGTTCTAGATTCAAACCAGATGCGGCATTAAGGCCGGCTCTTTCCATTTTATAACCGGATCGGACTTATAGAGACCTTTACTATCAAAATGCCACATTGGTAAATCACTGCCACCACTAACACGAAGGGGAATTGTAACGACCCACACATCTGTTGGGTATGATATTGACTGTTTTGGGCCTAAGCTTTCACAGTTATCACTATCTATGTCTATTACTAGGCGATTTGGGACTACATAGCCCATTATTTTTTGACCATTTTCACTTCAAGAAAATTATGGTTGTCACAATCACCCTATCTTTGGGGGCCCAAAGTCCTCATTGGCTGTACTTTCGGCTGGGTTAAGGCTCTAAAACCATCTATAATGACCCGCACCTCCACTTGGTATGATATTATCCATTTTGGGCTTAAGCCCAAAGGGTTTTGTTCTTGAGCTTTACCCCAAAAGTCTCATACCATTGGAAGGTGGTATCATTTCATATGAACCACTACCCACGTCTATTCTTAAGAGATGTGGGACTACACAACCTATCTTTTCTTTGCCCTTTTCACCTTAAGAGAATTATGGTTGTCACATGAATTCTCAGTATAAGCTCTTTACATTGGTTTATGACGTAAGGAATTTTATTCCTACGAGTTTTGTTGACATCTTATTATCAATGGTGTTTTAGTTAGAATTTTTTTGCTATTTTTGTGAGTGTAATTTTTTGACCGTAATTGTAACTTTCCAAATTAATTGTAAATTATTTTGTGTTAATTTTTTACCTTTTCCCCCAATTTTTAGTTAGAAAATTCAAATTTATCTTGAAAAATTGAGATTTGATTATGTTGCTCATTTGAGGATTTTTTTGGCAACTTTCCTTATAGCTACAGGTCAATAATTTTGTCCTCTCTAGACCAATGAGTTATATATGGAAAGTGCAAGTTTCCTATTTTGTCACGCTGATTGACTAGTTTGTGTGAGCACACTAAGACACACTATAAGAAAAACTAAATTTAACAACATGTAGTTTTTAAATATCATTGAAAAGTACATACAACAACATCTTCAACAAAAATGTTATTAATGACATTTAAAACAATAATTAACGACATATATATAAATGCCGTATTAAAGCTCTCCTTTTAACGACAATAGTTTAGTGTCGTTAAATTATTTAACGACAGTAGGAGATGTCGTCAAAACTTTAGAGATTCTATGACACCCTTTATAGACGATATTGGTTATGTCGTCTATAAGAGGTGTCGTAGAATCTCTAAGGCTTTGACGACATCTCGTACTTGTCGTTAAATAATTTAACGACACTAAACTATTGTCATCAAAAGGAGAGCTTTAATATGGCATCTATATAGACGTCGTTAAATATTGTTTCAAATGTCATTAACGACATATTTGTTAGAGATGTCAGTTGTATGTACTTTTCAACGACATTTAAAACTACATGTTGTAAATAATATGTCCTTAAATGTAGTTTTTCTTTTAGTGACATATATGAAAAGTATTTCTTTCCTAATCAAATTTATCAACTAAGCCATTTAAGGTAGGTACAATCGATCAAAATTTATGCGACATTTTTTGGAAACTTCTATTGTGACATGTTGGCATTAGGTTTTCTTTGTTTTCAAGTTTCCTCTTCTCTAAAAGTTAAACCTTCTTAAGGAAACTTTCACGAAGTTGACTTACTCGAATTTGGACTTGATTGATCTTTATGTGAATTATTTTTGGAAGATTTATGCTGCTCACTCGAATTGATTTAATCCAAATCAAAGAGATCCTAGTTTCCTTCTTTGGTTGCAGATTATGTGCATCTATACTTGTCATATTTATCTTGTCTGTCAAAACAAGTCGGCGGTAGCTGGACAGTTGGCATCCATGAAAACAGACTGATTTAACTGCAGGAATTAATGACTATTGGAGGATTTCAAAGGAGATGCATATCTTGGCTAATTGCAATGGATTTGAAGCCATTTTTGAGTAGTTGAATTAAAGAAGACTTTCACTATAAATAGGCCTTTAGACATAAGGAGTTTTTTGGAGACGCCATTGTAATTTCTTTGAGTTTTTGGATATGTTTTCATTGGGCTATAGCGTGAGAGAAAACAAGAGCATTGTTGAGGGTAGCTCGGCACTCCCACCGAGGACATTAACTTTGGTGGTCGGCAAATAAGTTCGGCATAAATGGCTACCGCCCGACCCGATGAATTATGCTTCTTCCCGGGGAGCCTTCCACTGATCTAAGGGCACGCCCCCAAGAAGGCTGCCACCTCGGGGGATGAACTGTAGCTCGGGCCGGGCCACGCTATTCATCATAACACGTCACTACCCATCCTTGTTGGCCAACACCAGGCAGGCGTGCTGCCGTCCGATAGAGTCCAATCCATTGGACTATGGACGCGACACTTGTCACCTATTGCTTGATACACTTTGATGTGACACCTGGGTAATGGGCAAAACCCATCTTGCACCCGATCCAGCTGGTGGCCTATAAATAGGATGCATTTATGACGTTTTAGAGAGAGAAAACCTCTTCACATTTGATCAGCTGCCGACCTCTGCCGAACAGTTCTTGCCTTGAGCATCGGAGAGCCCTTGTATATTGACTAACCCCATTTCTCCGAATCATCCCTCTTGCAGGTACTCAGTTCCGACCAGGGGCAAGCTTAGAGGAGGTCAAAAGGTGTACAGTCACACCTGGGTGTTGATCCGACGCCGGACGGCGGCAAGCATCAACATTTTGGCGCTAGAAGGAGGGCCGACACGCCCCAATCCAAAGTTATTCTACCTCGGATTTCCGAAATGACGACACGAGGTAACGTAAGAGATAGTACCGCCCGACATCAGGAGTCGGGCGACGTCAGGCATAAGCAACCAGCCACAGAACGGCCCAGCAGCCATCCTCGGACCGTCAGATCTCGGTCCGGCGGGCAAGGAAGCGCGGCAAGAGCTGAGTCGATGTAGGTCCGAGCTGCACATGACCCCATCCAGGAGCTCACAGATGCAGTTTGGATTTTAACTCGGCAGCTCGCGCAAGCCCGACAACAAGCTGCGCCAGAACCGCCACCCCCTGCCCAGGTTGACCAGGCAGAGGGTCGGCGTGAACAGAGCGCCACCAACTAGGAGGACCGATCAGAGCAGTCCCCAGGATCCACCAGAGCGCCCCTGCTCGATAACAGACTGGTTCATGAACGCCAGATGGGACGTCAACCACCCCGCGTCCCTTCACCACAAGGTTCCAGGGCCTCGGTATTTGATCGGCTAGGGTACCGAGGGATTAACAGAAATC
Source organism: Artocarpus heterophyllus (assembly GCA_025403435.1). NCBI lineage: Eukaryota > Viridiplantae > Streptophyta > Magnoliopsida > Rosales > Moraceae > Artocarpus > Artocarpus heterophyllus. Next base: position 10,229,799 of record CM046349.1, read on the forward strand.
GCCAAGGCGAAGTCGAAGGCCGTGCTGAGGGCGGAGTACCTTATCGCGTCGAACTGCCTGAAGATACAAATAGTCACCAATTTCGGGTACTGCAGCGACAGATCGATGAGATCCGTAATTGCAGGTTTGGTCTGGATGAGATCGGGGCGCAGGGTCTGCCATTCCCGGATCACATAATGCGGGCACCCATGCCGCCGAAGTTTAAGGTCCCACAGATTAAGCCTTACGATGGGGCCACAGACGCGGATGAGCATGCCGAGCTCTTTCGCGGGCACATGCTGTTGCAAAATGCCAGTGACGCTGCGATGTGCAAAGCCTTCTCCCTCACCCTTACAGGCCCTGCTCGGCAGTGGTTCCGACGGCTCGAACCAGGGTCGATTTCTTCTTTTGGGCACTTAACCGACGCCTTCTCCGCTGCATTCTCTACAACCAGGACGCGGAGGAAAGAAATAACCTCCCTGTACGCTGTCAAGCAGGGAGACGGCAGTGTCAGGGATTACGTCAACCGATTCACCCGGGCCGCTCTTGAGGTCAAGCATGTCGAAGATGAAACCCTCAAGCATATTTTTGTAGGGGGACTCCGAGACGAGAAGCTGACCTGGTCCCTGGCCTTTGAGCAGCCAAACACGTTTTCACAAATGCTCGGCTACGCTCAAAGACATGCAGACGCTGCCGAGTATATGAAAAGCCACCGGGAGGAAGCTGGCCCGAGCAGGGCAAAAAAGGAAAGGAAGCAGAAAAAAGGCCCGGAGTAGGGTAGTGCCGAGCATGCCAAGAAGCAAAAGAAGGAGAAATCTGACAAGCCGAAGGGGCCGACCGGCAAGTTCCAAAACTACACACCTCTGGTGGCAACCATTGATGAGGTGCTCGCTCAGGTCGGCGACAAGAATCTGCTGACACCGCCGCCCAAGCTTCGAGGCTTTAGGGCGAAGCATGACCAGTCAAAGTTTTGCAAATTCCATCAGGATGTGGGTCATACGACCCGAGAATGCATCCAACTTAAGGACCAAATCGAAAGGCTGGTCCGAGAAGGTTTACTGCAGGAGTTTGTG